>OY728133.1:1596784409-1598034409 GCA_963277665.1 Viscum album | reverse complement strand
CCCAACATGAAACCCATACAGTTACAATACACTTATAGATGGTTATTAGAAATGATTGGATGGTTGATTTTAAAGTGTACCCCAATAACTATCATCATTAGGTTCAGTTTATAACTTCTATGAGGTTAATCAAATCATGAATGTTGAGTTGGATCGTTGATCCTAGAGAGAACGGAATATTGATATTGAGTATTAAACAATATCATTCCAATTTTTACATATGTTTCTCATTTCCATAAAATATAATATTTTTGGTCTACATCATATCATATTGAATGAGTATCCTGATATTTTACCTCTGGACATTTATGGGTTTCATCCATATAAGGAGTTCATGTTTTTTATTAATCTAATGCCGATAATAAGTCTCATATCATTAATATCATATCGTACGGGTCCTACCAAGTTAAATGACAATAATTTTTAGCCCAATGATCTTGATTTTTAAGGATTTATTCATCCAATAATGGCACCATTATCTTTGAATGTTCATTTGGAAGGAAGGTAGATAGAATCCCTAGGTATTGTGTTGTTTAACAAATGTTTAATTCATCAAATATTAATATTTAGTATCATTTTAATAAGATTTATGAATTTTATGACTAACCCCGGAGAGCCCAATGGTTTTCTAATACTGATCTTCAATCCTGGTATCATCGTCAATTTTTTTGATAATATGATACTTCTAATGAAGAGTTTAGGTGTAGCTATAAACATGTTGAGTATTTATTTATGCAATTTGTTTTTATTAGTGATATTATAATTTCGATGGTATTGATGAATTCAATCCTTAATGTGTTTTGGAACTCTTTTTGTGTTTTCATTATGGATGTTATTTTTGGGTATTCCGAGACTATGGAAGAACACAAAGATAATTTATATTTCATTGTCAAAAACAATAACAAACATTGAATTTAATGTAATATTTCTAAATGTTTTTCCAAGATCCAAGAAATGATGCTTCTATGTAATTTCTTGTTGAAATGGGAATCTAATTGAATCCTTATGCACCCAAGTGGTGATGTCTTGAGAATAACCCAAATATGTGTTTCATAATTAGATATTATGGGGCTTATCCAGTTGTTATTGATGTTTTTTTTAGATTTATCCAAGATTGCATCTTCAATTACCAATTTATCCCACTTTGGTCTTAAAATCAATTGGAATGTTAATTTTTAAATATCATTTGAGTAATATAAGTTGACAATGAATTTATAGATAGTTATGATTTTAATAAAACCAATTTTGGGCTATGAATATTTCTATGAGACCTCTTGATCATCATTATTAATTGTTCCAAGTCATGGAAAACAAGTAATAGCCAATGGTTCTCACCATGTGTAGCCTCATGAGAATAATTATTCTACCCATGATATCGAGTTTTTAAATATTTTTTCTATCAAGACATAGTGCAAAAATCTCTTTAGTCAGTTATTTATTGTGTATTTAGATCATAAGATCGAAAATTATATTTTAACCTAGATAGAATTTAAGATATATAAATGATCTAGTTTGAATATCATTATAAATTTTAATTTGATATTTCTCATTCTCCTCTAAACATTAATTTAGTTGTCGATGTGCTTAGTTGGATTCTGTCGAATCAAACCTTAAATGAGTTAGTTGAGGAATGGACTATGATGAATGTGTTTACTGATTCGAGCTTGGAAGTGAAAAATTTTAATGGGGATGCATTCAGATCTTGGGTGGAGACTACTTTTTCATTTTTTATTATATTTTGATTGGTTAGAAATAAAAAACCAATTTCTATTGTTTCAATAAAAAAAATTTTGGGAAAACCCTGGGTGACTCGTCTCGATCTCCTTATGTTGTAGTGAATTTCCATGGAAGACTTATTATTCAAATATATTAGAAGAAGTTGTTGATGGATAGTGGAAATAAGTATTGTTAGTTTTCCCCCTTGTACTAAGAAGTTGTATCACTATGTTATACATCTATATTTGTGGTCAGGGATAAGGTGGTCAATTGTAGATGTTCTATCATGATGCCTTACAATATTGAATATTAACGTGGAGAACGAGAAACCTATTAGTTTTTTTTGTAACTACAGAAGTGGAATGAGATGCCTATGGACTTCATTTTTAGTTTACCATATATTTCTAGTCATGTGAATATTATTTGTGAAACCATTGAATGACTTTAAGAATCATATCATTTCTATCTTCATAGAGAGATGAAGAACATAGAAGAGAAATGTCACAAGTATGTTCGATAGATAATGAAGAAATATATGGTGTGTTTGAATGTTTTTTCTAATGCAAATCTATAGTTTACATATAGATTTTGGAAGGGTTTACAAGAGCTGATGGGTATATTACTATTGTTAATCATGATATATCACCCACAAAAATATTGGAAAATAGAGTGAGCCATTTTGGATCATATAGACATGATTTGGATGTGCATGCTTAATTACAGTGGTTCATTGGAAAATAATATACATTTCATTTAGATTTTCTATAATAATAGTTAAAATTATTTTATTTATATAAGGCCATTGGAAGCACTATATCAGTGACCATTTAAAACCTCATTGTGTTGGTTGCAATTGGGAGAACAATATTTGTTTGGAATTAACCTTGTTTTGTAGATAATTTAAAATAAGAAATTGATATGAAATAGATTACTGACATCTCTTAGTTTCTATAAATCATATACTGATCATTACATATTCAATTTGGATTTTTATATTGGTGGTTTTTTTTTTTCAGGGTTTCACAACATTTGTACATTGTTGTTTAGGTAAACTAGGTATGTTTTCATTGAT
Organism: Viscum album; assembly: GCA_963277665.1. Lineage (NCBI taxonomy): Eukaryota > Viridiplantae > Streptophyta > Magnoliopsida > Santalales > Viscaceae > Viscum > Viscum album. Next base: position 1,598,031,621 of record OY728133.1, on the reverse strand, counting down.
GATTGTTAGACCATATGATATCATCAAGTGAATTAGAAATATGAATTATTAATTAGACATACAATCACATTTAACATTGATTAATGATGTGTTTTATTTTTTCTAATTGAAAAGGTATCTCCTAGATCTTTCCTATGTTGTTAAATGGATGGATGGTGATCTTGAGTAGGAGACCTTATATGTTTAGCAACGATTCATGATTATTGATCTCTTGGATAATGTTCTAAAATAGGAAACAATTCCATTGGACTATATGATATGGTTGTGTGAATAGTTTAAACATGAGATTTAGAAGTGAGAATTATTGTTGAAGTAGTAGTGGATTTATATTTTTTGAATTTAGAAACATCAGTGCATTATAGTAGTAAAAATATTTATTTCGAGGACAATTCTGACCTGAAATTGGTCCCCTGTATTTTTTATTTTTGGTATTTTTTATCTCTTTTTCTATTATAAAGGATTTCAAGAATAAAGGGTGATGAATTTTTTTTGGTTAAATTGGATTGGTACAAAGTCTTGGAATGGTTAGTAGTAACTATGTGGTAACCGTGCTATATGGATCAGTTGGTTCCAGTATCAATTTTCATAGTCTGGAATTCATTTTCTAACCATTCGAGTCATTATGAAAATAATATGATTGAATAGTTTTTGTCTACATTCAATTACATGGATTTAGTATGGTTTGTCTAATTGTTGAAATCTTACGAGATTATAATTTGTTTCAGTTTTCATTGGCCATTAGATTCCATGTAGTCTTTATAACTATGTGGCCGATGAATATTTTTTAAAAATGGAAGTTTCACTTATACCTTGGTTTTTCATAATCTAATCACCTCCAAATTCCATTTTTGAATAACCCAACTATTCTTTGATGCTATAAAAGGTTCTTCCATTGGTTATTTGGTGTCATTACTTCATTATTCGTTGATATCACTAAGGTATGTTCCCATTTTTACAAGATATGTTCTCTAATTTATATATGTCTCTCTGATATCTCCTTCCCTTATTCCGTTGAAACAGTATTGTGATGTGATTTTTGGATCTATAGGTTTTAATGAGTAATTAATGATATTTTTTATGGATTAAAAATGTGAGGACTAAATCGCATTGTTTTAATATTCTTATTTTTTAAAATTTTGATTAATGGTTTATACATGAACCATGTTGGAATCATTATATGTTGTTTCTAAATACAGATATACTTAATTTTCTTGTAAATTCATTTTTTGTAGATTGTAAAAACTAATGATTTGAAATACATTAATTGATACTTATGGAATTTTACCATGGGTGTCATGTAAAGGGGTTTTAATGGGTTTTTTATTTAAAAATTATTTTATGAAATTCCTGTTTTTGATGAGAATTGTCAATGATTATTCAGACTCAGAAAATAATTTTTATGCATGTGAGAGATTATGATTCTGTTGTGAAATTTGTTTAGATTGGTGATCATTATTGCATGAATGTTTAATGAAACATAACACTTGGAAACCATGGTTGTATGAGGTTATGGGCATATAAAACCTTAGTGATTGTGTTTCCACTGTGTCTTAGATATCCAATATGTAGTGGAATATTTTCTATAATATTGACTTCAAAAGTTTACAGAACACTCAGTATTGGTAGCAATCATATTTTATTGACATAGTGTTCTGTTGTGTGTCTTGGTACATATTCATATAGGCTAGATCCAAATGTGAAATTGGTTCTACAGATGATGGTGTTTTTTTATGTTTGATTACTCATTTGTTTATGTTATTCTTTTATTATTGTTAGTTTTAATAAAGTTGATTTAATTATCTCTTATTTAAATATTCATATAATTTGATAATTTGAATAAACCATGTTCTCCATGGAAAACCAAATTATTTTTATGTATACTGTTTTAGAAGGAGATATTTTATAAAAAATGATTTATTTTAAATCTATACCTAATTGTTTCAAGGTGACTAGAATTATATATGTTTATGATGATCCATATTTGAAATTCTCCTCACATCCTATATAGGCCTTTGGGAATATGACGATATGGTTTTTAGAGATATATATAAAGGGAAGGGTGTTATTTAGCTCACAAAATTCTCTTTATTGATGTATTTTTATGCTGATCTGGATTGATGGTACCTATGGTCAAATAGATTATTTCTTTTTGTGTTAGTTTGATTTACTTCTAGGATTATTGGTTTGGATTTATTTGTATTCTTCATGGCTGTGTATCTTTTCTTCTAAGGTTAACTATGAATGTTTATTTCTTTTTTTATACATGATCCATCATTTCGATTATGTTTTGACCACAAATTTACATGTGATCCATCTTGGGTGATGTGTAATGTTGAATTAGGTTTGTTTTCCGTAATAATTTCCAACATAAGGTTGATATTAGAATTAAAAATGACTAAGGGTTTCGAGGTAAATATTAATTTTTATGAAACCAAAATCGGTGATAAAGTAAGACTACACACTTTGGAAAACCATAAAATAACTGTGATGTAGTCAATACCCCTTGAAAAAAAAAAGCACATGGATACCATGGAATAGCAGCATGGTTAGAATAACCATTCTCAAGATATAAACTAACCTATTGAAGAAACCCATTAATCCTCATAGTTTGAATAGTGACACGCATAGATAGACAAACCATACTCAAACAATGATAATCCCCACTTGAACCAACAAATCCATATCACTTGGATTCCACATAGTTACTAATAATAATGCATTGTCCAAATGTCTATCATTTTTTCCCTAAAACTCTTCATTCATGACCCCTAATACGTGAAAACATTAATAACCTCAAAAAATATAAACTACTCCAAAAATAAAAAATATATATGATAGATATGGAATCATACTTTTATAAAGTACCAATCTTGATCGACTTGAATCCTCACCCAATATGGTTCACAAAATGCTGGAGATTAGTGATATAGATGAACAAGGGAATTAATTTATATTTTGATAATTAAGAAACACCAATTGTATCATGGTTAGGAAAATGGTTAGAAAAACCATGAAATAGACACCTCTCCATGTAAAATGAAGCATATAGATACTAAGGAATACCCTAATGGATTGATAAACCATGCTCAAGTTTTGCGATATCCTCTGGACTAAACCCATTCATTCAAATAATGTTCTTAACAAATCTCATTGTAATAAAAACCATTCCCAAAAAATTTCAAATTAGTTCTGAATCCAATGGAGGCATATCACACTATTATTGAACACTAAATATTAATCACGATTAGACATTGATCTCAGACTATTTCCCATAAAACATCAAATTGTTGAACCGTAAATCTTGAAATATAGTATAGAATCAAAATATATTAACTAGTACTAAAATAAATCTTACTTATCATCTAGATGGAATCAAAATTATCCCGATTAAGGCACTTTTTCCCTTGCATGCATTCATGGTTATTGACTCAAAACATAATAAGTCTATTGCTTCATAATCAATGATTCACACTGTAAAATATCACCTATTATTTATCAACACTACTAAAAGAAATGGAAAAAACGGATTATTAAATTCTGTAGAAACTTATATTATTTATTCATAATCTAGACTAGTTTCTTAACTATTGAGGTGTTTGTCTCAATATCAACATCCTCTCATTCTTAGAATGGATAGGATACAAGTGATACCTAATCAATTGTAAAACCTAAAATCTATGTTGATTTATGTAAAGTTAGGAATCATGTATAAGAAATAATAAAACATTCATATTTATTCCATGATCTCGAAAGGGACAACAATCATTATTGACAAAATACCCTACTTATTAAAATAATTATGACCCAAACAAGGTAAAACATTTATAGAATACAAATCACCTACAAAAAACTGAAATTGGAGAAAAAAATGGTCCAAATAGGATTTATAAAAACATTAAAATTCCTTTAACCTATTTGGGATGAGCTATACCTTTTCCAAATTCTCATGAACACGGATTGGTTTAGGCAATGAACATTCTACAAAATCATCCCAGTAAATGGAGACCTACATGGTTTCCCATAAAATATTTCAAAATATATTATTTAAAATGAATAATAATAACCATTTATCTTTTATCTTCTTTAATAAATTTACCGAGATCAGGCTTCTATCTTGTTCCGTTGTTTTCTCGTAATAACAATTTATAGGGAAAATATTATAAATATATATTATTTTCCCAGAAAAAACAAAAAATAACCTTGTTTTACCAAAGAATATTCTCAATAACTTGATTGGATCACTCTGTATTTCAATCTGTATGAGAAGGATATTCCATGATTAACACCATTTTAGTATAATCAGTACATAATAATCCATTAAAAAAATCATTGAGAAATGTGTATATATATTATAAATAACTTTTTATTCACTACTTCTAAAATCTATTTGTTTAATATTCTTCCTAAAATATCTTGGCTGATGACTCTTATTCGACCTACTTGTTTTGTGGGGTGAGAAGACATATAATATTTTTATTAGTGGAGGGGAATTTCTGTCTATCATAGGATTTTTCTATAATGAATGGGTTTGTAGTGACATCCACCACACCTCGTGGGGGATATATTTGAATGATCGATGATAAGACCTCACAGACATGTTGTATGCAACATGATATTTTGTTTATTTTTCTTTTAAATCTCATATTGTATTCCCCTAAATCATTTATTGGATTAAGATATTTAAACCTCAACCATGTATTGTAATTTTCAATCTTAATTGATTTCTATGGTGAATGAATTGGGTGACCAATTCATGTCACTTATTTTAAAAAATCTGTTGAAGTCATTTCATAGAGCATCAGGATCATTGGAACATATATGTGACCTAAATAATATATATTCATCATCACTATAATAGTTTTGAAATGATACATTTTTTAAATTCGATAAATGATTACCCAAATAGAACCACTCGGTAACGCCCCAACCCCAGTTACCCAATGTTGGTGTATTTTTTTAATACATTGGCATGATTACAAGAAATCAAGTCCAGAAGGACCGATCAGTTTTGTTGTCTTGGAAAATAGATTATATATATGAATGTTACATTGCACTTTAAGACATACAAAACAACATAAATAATCTTTAAGAATGCCATTATTCGCATGACTTAACCCTTCATATCAATCACAATAAACTTCTTAGAATCATGGGGAAAATAAAACATAGAATGGTGTGAGCTCAAATGCTCATTAAGGGTAAGCAATATAGTTGAAACATTCATAAATAAGAATAAACATTTAAGGTAATGTATAACTAAAACAAAAGCCTTTTTAAACTTGAAAATCAGCATAATATGGCAAAGATAAAATGAAATAATGCCATTTACATATTCACAATGATATTCTACTAGTAAAACAATCACATGCAATATAAATAACCACTTTCATGATGATGGAATACAAAATTCCAGACTATCATAAGCACATAGCCAAGGCCTCGTGGAAAGACTGCAAATAAATTTTTTCCAAGGCTTTGTGTCATGACACAAGTTTGTCTCATGAGACATCCCGAGGCATCGTGGAGCTATAGTGGGCTCCACCCGTCACTTACTAAGTCCAATTCATTCCTCATCTGAAAAGTTCTAAACATAACATAAACATTCATATTAAAACTAGAATATGAAATTTCAATACTTTACCCATACACAATGAATAGTATAAAAATAACACATCCACAATCAATCATATAACAAAACCTTCAACACAATTTGGAAGATTATTATCATTATAAATCAACTTAAAAAAAATTAAATTCATTAAAAGATTTTGACATACATGAAAATGATTTTTAAAACTCTTTGAGAGAAATACACCTTTTTGATTAAAACATATAAAAGTCACACCATTTAGAAAAGAAGTAATTCAATGATATTTTTGAATCAAAGTGTCCCATACCAATTTGAAACTTTTGAAAGTAATTAACATTTTAAAAACATTCATGTCTATATAAATAAATCTTTAAAACCCATTTTGAAGACAAAGACATTAATAAAGAAGATTTAGAAGAATAAATATTTAAAACATTTTAAATAATGTTTTAGTAAAAATTACCTTAAAAATCCTTTTTAAAACTCTTTCATAAAACTTGGACATGGATAATAAATATGTCTATGTAGATACTTATGTAAAAAAGACCTCCGATAATAAAGAGATTATGAAATTAACCCTTACCAATTCGGTAACATAGAAACCTACAACCCATGAAAGAGGTATCATACAATGAATATGTAAATACACATAAATTAATGTGTATTACACAAAGAATACTATTATGGGAAGTACATACACCACACAAAATGTAATAGTGGCAATATGTCATGAATCTCACGGGAAAAACGAGTGAGATGAAAACCCATTACCTTGCACTTTACATTAGTCGAGGGTACGTTAAAACTCATGTATGAAGAGTATTTTATGTTATTAAATTATACCAGAACTATATTAATAATTATGATATCATACATTTTTTATTATAGACTTTATACTACCCAATTAATAATAATTTTCATGGTATATTAATATTTCATGTAATAATCGCTTTCTTTATCATGTGTGTTTTAACTTGTTAATCCTGATTATATCACATAGATCATGATTTAAATTCATAAAAAATATAAAACATTATTTTTATATCATATATATTTAGAATATAAATATGTATAATAGACACATATATGAAATATAAAACACTATTTATGGAGATGGTAGTCTGTACGTACACATAAACGTTATTTCTGTTTTCATATAGTATTGAACGAAATTAAGTGGGTAAGATATTTGTAAGTTCATAAAAATGTATATATATATATATAAATATATATCTCCAGTAGAATTATTATGTCATATATTACATACTTATCAGTAATACATATATATTTTTATAATTGTCGATGAATGGTGAACTTGGAAATGAATCAATCGCGTCGTGGAGATGGTAGTTTGTACGTATGCACGAGCGATAATATCATTCTTTTGATATTAAAATAATATATAATTAGATGGTAATTCATAAAGACAGAATCACTATCATGTTATATTTGTTATTTACATTAATTATACATCATTATTAAACCCATCTAAATAATAATATATTGAATAATAATTACACAGTAACGTGGAGACAGTTGGCTGTACGTACGCTCGTATGATGACATGTCATTCAAGGGATGGATAGAATAAAGAATTTTTTTTCGATAATTATAATAACATCACAGTATATAGAAGTTGATGGAGTTATTATTTTAGAATGTAAATAACAAGGAATGAAGTATTTGAAGAATAACAGAACTTTAAAGAGGGTTGTGAAGACGTTAAATCTTATTCGGGTTCTTCTTTTTTGATGTGATCAAAAGGGTTTCTTATGTTTTCTTTCTGATCAAAAAAATGACTCTAGGATAAATTGAGTGAAGTTAGTAGGATATTTGGGCAGATTTTGGCTGATCCAAATGGCTTTGAAGGTTTGAATTAATGAGAAGGGGGAGTGCCCTTTTATAAGAGTGGTGAGGGGATCTTTAGAAAAAACATAAAGTATTATTTTATAAGAAAATCACATTTGGTTTCTAATGGCTCCAAAGTTTATTATTCAAAGAATAAGGTGGGGATGGGTCAAAATACTTTCATCAAATATATTTTAGATAAGTTTGGGTCATTACATTAACCGTATATTTTAGTATTAACTCTTGGTTAATTAGTTTGACATTTACCATGTCACTTTGTATTTTTATATTATATAGTTAATTAACATACTATAAACTTTCAAGAGTCCCCCAAGTGGTCCAATAATGATACACATATCATGATATAAGTCCTTTAGCCGAACCATAGATTTTTAAAAATATAATATGAATTAATAATATAATATATGTTTTAAAAACGCTTTTATGTCAATTTTGACACTATTGGCTATTTTGTTTTTAATAAATTCATAAAATAATTATTATTTTGGAAAAAATTCATATAATCAATACTAATATGTCATATTAACCTATAAAATTATTGGAATTTATAAAAAGTCTCCAATTACATTTATTTGGATGTTTACAATATCAATTGTTTTAATATTTCATTAATTCTGTAAATACTGCATCACAATTTTTCATAAATATATTTTATTATATAATATCTAAAAATTATAAATAAAATACAAATATGTAGGAAATATTTTTAAATTTCTAATTAATATTTACAATCAAAATTATCTTATGTAGAACCCTTTATTAAAAATGTTTTAGTAATCAAACTTTGATTCTAACTCTTTTAACTCTTCTTTGAATTAAATAATAATAAATGTCTTAATCTAATCCAAATGGACCTAAATGATAATATTTTATTCCTAAAGTTGTTTTTGGTCGACATACACTTTTCCAATAGAATTCAGACATGAGTTAGGGAAATATTAATATTATTTTTACCCTTAATTACCCTATTTACTTTTAACCGTGGTAAATAAAAGTAAAATGTTACTATTAAAAAAAAATTATTTTCATCTCATTGAACCACATTTTACTTAATAATATCAACTGTGTCTCTCGGAATTTTGAACTTCCATTGACAGAGAGGTAAAATTAGGTTTTATGTGAATTTGCAAATTCTCCTAGGAGGTGTGTAAAAGACGGGGAAAAGTTCAATAAAATTTTGTATATCTAATATTATTACAAAATGACTCCAATTAATTTTATTGAACATATATAGATATTATTTATCTATTTTTACCTAATATAAATTTAAATAATATAAATAATTATTTAAATAATAAGTCAGTTTTAAAAAATAACTATTCATCAAAAATTTATTATTTTCAGAAAAATACGAAAAATTCATCCTAAGCTATTTCTAATATTTCGAATGCAAAAATGATTTCTATTTTATGAAATGAAAAAAATAGAAGTGTAATTAATTAATTTAAAATTAATTCCTACTGTCAAAACAAATAGCTTGTTTTTATGAAACAATAACTATCAAAAGATTGATTCTTGTTTATGTTCAGTTTAAATGTGAAATTATTTTCAATGACCAAAATTGTATTAAATGGTAAAAATATATTCAAAATATACTTTAAAACCACTCAAATTCAAAATTTATCACTGTTTATTATTTTGAATAAAAAGTTGTTTTCAATTAAAATTTATTAATTTTAACTATTCATAAAAATATAAATGTTATCTAAAAAGTTCCAAAATATCACCCTTGGCTAATTTCGATATTCCGAATACAAACATAAAGTTCATTTTGAGAGATAAAATTTTAAAAAAATTCAAAAAGTGGGTATTACTATTCATAACGGCTACTTTGATTGGTCGTGGTGTGTTAGAATCTCGAAGTGGAATACCACACACGCTACTGTATTGTTCAAAGAGAATCTTACCATGGAAGCATGTGGTGTTACAATATCTCCTCCTTAAATAAATTGTGTTCTTGAAATTTATGATCGGTATTGGAATCTTGGGGTTGACATTTCAAAATATCATAGTTGAAATCCCACGTCGAAAAATGGATTAATGAGGCCTCTATTTAGAATAAAGAGTGGTAAGTCTGAAGCATACCTAAAATAACACATACTAGGGTTCCATGTTGGAAAACATGGATTTGGAAGAGAAATCTAACCATCAATATTTGATGGAGAGTGGTAGAGAACATGGCTATGAAAAGGCCAACAATCTCAAAGCCATAAATTTGTGATGATCTATGGTACAATCTCGGTCAATGTTTTTGTACAAAGTTAATTTTCTGAATTTTGGGAAATTTATATATGAGATTGGATAAAATCATAAGGTGATATACTTACTTTATAATTAGAGTTGTATCCATTAATAAATTTCTACCACAAACTCATCATTTTCTCCAAAACGTGATACAACTCAAAATACTCTATTTATCTTAATCGTATAGGGTTCCAAATATAATGAATTTATAATTCATATATCATACCCTTTAAAAAATAAACTACATTATACAATCTAGGGACTTCACGATGTCCAGTGGTAGTTCATAAATCCCAATCGCACTATGGTTGTGTGTTCGATTCCCGCAGCTTTGCACGACGCGATGGGTTGTCACATGGTTTGCGTGTTGTCCTTTTATAAAAATTCAAAAATAACCATTCATACGTAATCCATTCCATCATTTAGACTTATCCAAAATACTACTATCCAAAATCATAGTAAAAAATTATAAGGAAGTTAAATACAATGAAGATCCCTTTTTCCATGTTATAACATGTGAACACCTTTGTCATGTATTATTTTAAAACATGGTAGCATCCTGAATTATCATAAAACCTTATTGATTACATTCATGATCCCTTATTCATTATAGTATACTGGATATACTCCTTCAATTCAAAAATGTTGTAAACTCCAACAATGACAAATCATTAATCAGTTTCATGGTAGTCAAGAACATCCAATATAATTTATTCAAATCAACCATATCTTATTCCAAAATCACTACCTCATTATCGAGACCATATTAAGGATTAACATTCCTTCAACCATGTATTTTCAAAAAGGTGTAGATTACTATTAATTAACTTTTCATAGAACCATATAATCTCAAATCCTCAATAAAATAGTACTTCAGTACTGTCCTTATTTATCCCCATTATTCATGTAACCAGTATATTGTTGATAAAACACTCAAATAAAATAATTCTATAATAACAACATAAGAATGCTAGTCATTCCTTTTCATCTGAGGTAGTATCATATCTTGATTAATATCCAATTGCATCATTGGTGCATACTATGATGATTTGGACATTGGTTTTCGTAGTGTCCCAACTCCTTGCAGATGAAGCATTGTACATTTGAAAACTTTTTCTTACAATTGAAATCACGTACTTGGTGTCCTTTTTCTCCACACATATAACGAACTACCATTCCCTTCAAGAATTTACCCAGGTGATTAATTACATATTTATTACATATTGGAAAATCCTTCTTTTCTTTATTCCCATTATACATATTTTTTCTACCATCCTTTTCTTCTCTGGCTTCCCTTCAAAGCAATACGACTCAGAAAATTATTTACTTATCTTATTAACACATGACGCTATTTCTTCATATGATGATAATACGTGGGAGACTATTTCCCTTCAAAATTATGTCATAAGACCAAGAATGATATGATCTATCTTACTGTTTTGATCATACGTATTTCTAGAGTTCTCATTCCTTCTACTGGGCTCCATTTCTAAACAATGGAATATACTAGATTAGTTTATGTATATCAATACCTAGTCCCAAATTGTAAAACACTTATCATACATTTAACAGTTTATGGATATAATCCATAATCATAAACATGTTTTCTTTGAGGATGTATAAACTCATAAGCCATTGAATAGTGGTTTTTAATGAAAATGAGAATTATCCAAAGTATATCACTCGGGAGTGTCGTAACCAAGAGTGCAGCAAAGCTCGTTGTCGTGCACCAGTTCACGTTTGAGTCTATCACAAAGCGGTGTTTTTGGGTTTAATCCCTAGGTACATATGTGCCATAGCCGCCTCTACCAGATCTTATCTAGATAGGGATGTATTTCTCGGAAAAATCATAAAATCTATACAATACCAAAATTCTAGGAAGTTCTTCTATAATAATCCTCATATTCTATCTTTCGGTAATGTGATCTAATCAGTGTTTATCTAAATCTAGTTTCCAAGGTTATTAATAAACTTCCTCTGATACCAACTGTAATGCCGCGACCCTAGTTACCCAGATTAGGTGCATTATTTTAATACATTGGCATGATTACAAGGAATCAAGTCCCGAACGACTGAAAAATTTAGTAGTCTTAGATGATATATTACATACATGAATGTTACATTTCCCTTTAATACATACAAAACAACATAAATAATCTTTACGAACGACATTATTCCGTTGAATTAACCCTGCATATGAATCACAATACACTTCTTGGAATCCTGTGAAAAATAAAACATAGAAAAGGGTGAGCTCAAACTCTCAGTAAGGGTAATAAATACAGCAGAAACATTAATAAATAAGAATAAAAATTTAAGGAAATGTATAACAAAAAAATTATTTTTAAACTTGAACTTCAGCATAATATGGCAAAGATAAAATGTAATAATTCTATTTACTTATTCAAATGGATATTCTACTAGTCTAATAATCACATGCAATATCAATAACCACATTCATGATGATGGAATGCATAATCCCAGAATATCATATCCAAAAAGCCACTTTCCTTATACATAACATATTTTTCATAAGAATGAAAATCGGATTCATATCATAAAACTCGGAATCGTATAATACTTAGATATGAAGCATTTTTTCTAGGATCTGAATTCTGGATGTGAACCGTAATGATGTTCCACTCTGAATTCTAGATGTGAACCGTAATGAAGTTCCACTCCAAATTCTAGATGTGAACTGTAATGAAGTTCCATTCAGAATTCATGATATGAACTCTCGTATAGTTCCATTTTTAATTCTGGATACGAACTCTCATATAGTTCAACTCTGAATTATGGATAGGAACTCTCACACAGTTCAACTCTGAATTCTTGATTCTGAACTTTTAATGAGTTCGACTCTGAAATTTTACTAAGTTTGTCTCTAAACTATTATTAGCTCGACTATGAACTTTTATCAGTTGGACTCTGAATTTTTATAATCTCGACTTCGAACTTCTACAAGTTCGACACCAAACTCTGAATGTTCAGACTCTGAATTCTGGAGAAACAAGACTACGAATTTCCTTAGAAATTCAGACTCTAAACTTCTACAAAATTCAAGTTCCGAATTACTACTAAAACAGAATCCGAATATATATTTAGTATACATTCTAAATTTCATTTTCGTTATACTAAAAATTATATTTTTCGTACACTCTGAACTTTAATTTTCATACATTCGAAATTTCAGTTCTTCTTATACTTACACATGTTACAAAACGATGTCATGCATTCAGTTACATAAGTTTTTTTATAAAACAATGTCATCCATTATGTTACTAAACTAACAGTTGGATGAGTTCCACGTATACAGGTCCCTCCGAATCTCAATGAAAATATGACTATTGGAGGAGGGAGACGACCGTTCCAACTTCACCTATAAATAAGAGCTCATTTGAAAAGATACAGATCACTTTTACAATCAACATTGACAACATCGCCTCCATGTTATTGAAGTGATTCTATAGAGAGAGAGAGTATATTATCAACACACAAGCTTCACATGACTCTGAATTTTGGTGATTACATTCAAGAGATTCTAGGGATGGGATGACAAAGTTGTCGACTACCTTAATGTTCGAGGGCTTTCGGGGATAGGAAGACAGAGGTTCCAACTACATTAAAGTTGAGGGCTTGCGAGGATAACAAGGTAGAGACTCCGAAATTCTTATCGTGGGCTTACATTGGTGTGGGTAAGATAGACTTTCATGGATGTATAAACCAAGGGATACCTTTATCAATGGTTTTTGGATACCATTCTATTTGGGTTAAAAGATCTATATATTGTTACTTGTTTTTACAAGTTTTTCTGCAGCTTTGTGTACTGTAAGGAAAGTATAACCTTCTTATATTTCCTTACACTTGTACACTGATAAATTTAGATTAAATACGCTTTAAGGTAGAATCTCATGTTGTAAACTTTAGTTATGTTCCAATTTGCGGATCTATATTTCCAGAATATGTTTTTTGGTGTTGTGAATTTAGTTAGTTTAACTTTGTTAAACATAGACTTTTCCTTGTCCACAGAAGTTTTTTAAAAGTGTACAATTCACTCCCTCTTGTATTGTGAGCATCTGCATAATATTTCAATCCTAAATTATAATCATGAGGATTGAGATAAGAATTTAACATCTCATGTAGAAAATAATGAATAAGAAATTTCAATCAAATACAGTCACAGTCAATTAGTCATTTTAAAACTGAAACTGAGATCAAATACTAAAAGTTGAATTTAATATTGATATTTATTTTTATTTATTATATGAATATTTGGTTTTTCACTATCTAAATCACAAAAAGATATTTATATCTCTATGCATGTGTTTATATTAGAGAAAGAATGATGATATAATAGAATTTTGTAAACAAAACACCCAAAAACTTATTCCCACCTCACATTTCCATCATTGATTCTATATATTCTTAAATTTCATCTCACATTCATACTTTTACAGACTTTTAACTCGACATGTATAAATCATTGTAATATCTCAAACAGTGTATTTTAAATATTTCCCTACATATTTACCTTTCCCATAAATTATCACTTTGAATGTAATATTCTTAAGGTCTACTAATAGTTGGACGGTGATCCTTGTTCTCCCTATATTTGGTAAATTATTCTTATACGAATGTATTCTATTATTCATCTAATCACACAAAAACACTACGTAGAATCTATATGATCAACATAATAGCAGTTCTTCTTAAGTGTTTTAAAAATATTAAACATAATGTAATATTTTATTCTAGACTCGATATAATTTTCATAATGAAAACAAAATATATAACTGTTACTATAATTATGAGCTAAATAATATTATACATCATCCCAAAATATTACATTATTAGTTAAATTTCATCAGAAAGTAAATATTTTGTAGCATTAATAAAATATTGCATACGAATAGTAATGATTTGAAAAACCTTCAATTTCATGGAATATATTATGTTTTAAATATTTATATAGGTACCGTGAATTATAAATTTCTATAAAACATATATATGTTGGTGAAGATCAAATATCTAGTAGTATAAAAGAAAATTTTCCTATATATCACATTATATAATAAGTGTTTCATAATTTTTAAAAATATAGTACACATCATCGATGATGCCCTTATATAATTTCATGTGTGTCATCAAACTAAAATGGAACTTTTCTAACCAATCTTGGAAAAATATCCTATTTTTTAAGAAAATATTATTCATAGAAAAAAATTTATAGATTCCTTATAATTATATAGAATGTTAATCACCATAATTATTATTTCATCCACAATACACTAAATATTCCTCGGAAAACTTTTGAAATTTTACTGATCTTCCAATAAATATTCGTCATGAAGATTATATTTTTTATTTCAAAATTTATCATCAACACCATATATCTTTAATAGGAGTATTCAAATCATTAAATCACTCCACACAATATATAAAAAATATTTGATATTTTTAAAATATGAATTTTTCAAAATCATGACATAATAGACTATCCAGCTTCTAGATTATTTTAAATTCGAGATCATATTACATCATCCACAATCCTCTTTACCATAAAAATAAAACACAATGTTTTATTCGTAGAAAGATATTCAATTTTTGTCACAAAAATTAAATAAACCAATTAAATTTGATTTTTCTTCCATTTTAAGTAATATTTACAAAAAGATCAATGAAATGATACAATAATTCCAATGAATTGAAAATGTAAATTAATTAATAAATATAAAGGAATAAAATGAAAATAATTTCAAAATAAAAACAACGAATTTATTTCAAATATAAATTCCCCCCAATTTATCCTTAGAATCGAAAACAACTAAACATAAAAAACGTTATACATTAAAATTTGAAAACACTATCCAATGTGTGTTCACATTCAAAAAACCATATCACTCTAGATTCTCATACCTCACAAAACCCCATAATTCCATTTCCTCTATGATGTGTATTCCATTATTTTATAATTTATTCACCTCCTCATACACATTGATAATTACTTCTGATGAATTATGTCCCTTATCACATAAAGAATTATTTTAATGCTATTTTTTCTCATTCAATACTCATGTAGTGGCCACTATAATATTTTTGAGTTTTAAATCTCCACCCAGGGAGTCTATTATATGAGTTTATCCTGATGAATTTTATATGTGGCTAATGGTTAGTATGTTTCAATGTTAAATATTATTTTTCAAAACATGGAGGTTTTGATTATAAAAATAATTAAAAGACATGATATCCTGTTTTCACACAAGAATTACATCCTTATGCACTTCCCATAAGAAATATTGAATGAATCCTTATGAGTTTTTAAGGATAGTCTACAATTCTGTACATAGATAAATATTTTATTTATTTTTATTATTTTTTTTCATTATTTTTTTTTATATTCTCAAGATTATTTAAGTCTTTAATTTATATTTTTGCAACATTCTAATTCAATATAAAGTTTGTTATTCACATGGCATAGAATAATATTTGGCCATTATGTAGTTTTGTAAACTATCTTGACTAATTGTTAAAGATATATTTCTTTATATCTTTTAAATCACGGTGGATATTTTTAAAAACACACAAAATAGATAGTAACTGACTTCAAACAATAATAATTTTTTCATACACAATTATTTTTCATGATACATTTTTACACCCTCTCCCACAATTCAGTTTAACTATGAACATGAATTTAATTATTGGGGTGTTTATATGGGTTTTATACATATAATGCATATTACTAACAAGTTCATTCATGGTTTCAATGGTTTTAAGGGTGGTATAAAATATAATTTTACTGTAAAAATTGATTTTTAATCAAAATTATTCTTCAATCATTTTCAAAACATGTCTTTGATTGTAATATAGTTTTGGTATGAATTCATGGAAATTATAAACCACAAATTCAGACTTCGTTATATTTAAATTTAAGGCCATTATAAATAAAATATCAAAAAAAATTAGAAGACACATATGTAAATGATTGAAATTTTTTGATGTATTTCCTAAAATAGAAATCAAAATTGAGTGGTTTTTTCATGAATATCAAAAATATGGAATCTAAAAATTATTTAATTTATTTTTTTATTTAATTAGAATTTATTTTTTCAAATTAGTACATCATCATTGAAATACGTTATAAGTTTATAACGGATTTCAAATTTATTAGAATAGGATTCACAAACACATTAAATGAAAAAAAATCTGTATACAAATATAGGAAATGGTTTCCTTAATATATTGAAACTCCTAAAAACTAAAATGGTTTCCTCTCTCCCAAACATGAATAATTCAATTATGTCAAATTATTTTAATGCGTTTTAATATAATTAGTTTTTTTAATATTTGAAATAATTATATTAATCCACAACATTGAACAAAGGCAAAACATAGGGATTTTACTATGAGAATGGTTAGAAGAGTATAATATCCTATACTGGTGCATATGGAAAAGTGAAATGTTATCTCTTAAATCTATGTACCTTAATAGTTTATGTGATCTTTTATCATTCTTTAAAATTTTCTATAGATCCAAATATATACAAATTAGTGATGGTAAATTTTCCTTTCCGCATGGAATGAATTTTTACTAGTATCACTTTGAGGCTTGAGTTATACAGTATCCTTTATTATCCTAGGTGGAATTATAAATATTGAATCATCTTATTATGTGATAGTATTTTATCATATTTATAAATTATATTGTTCACAAAATATTTTACCTTTATATATTTAAATATTATATATTGATGTTTATTAACCTATCTATCTTTTTATAACACTTTATCATCTACATGACCACAAAATTTTATATTATTTATATCTCTATAAGAATATGAATGAATTTACAATATATAGACTTATATGGGGTCATTATTAGTAGTTCATTAAAAACATTTGTAATCCCAAAATGTGTCTTATTGGGTTTTTATGTAAATTGTTTTATTTTTATTGAAAATATTTTCTACGATTCATGTAATCTATCAATTGGAATCATTAGATTGTAAATTATTATATGGATGGTTGGGTGTTGATGGTTTTTATGACACTATACTTCTATAGAAAAGTAATTTATTATCCTATACTAAAATTAGGATCCATAGTTTATAATTATTTCTCTTGGGATTCATAATCCTTAAAATATATTTTTCTTAAAAAATAACATGCAATAATAGAATCATTATTTTTGAGGGATTTGGCCTCAACCAAATTTAAAACATAAGCTGTAACTGTCATGATATATGGAAATCCTAATGGAGTTGGAAATGATGACATAAAATATATTCCCAATACATAAATGAATTTATAAATTCATTAGTATTTTATTCATCTATTTTCTTATTGAAATATTTAATGTTAATTTAAATCTCAAAAAAAATTATCAAATTTATAGTCATATTTGAATAGTTTGTGTTAATAAATGATAGATTAAAAGAGATTAATAGAAATGTATTATGGTTTATTGTTCCATAAACATGTTAATCTATGGAAAAACACTATCAATAATCATACCTCACTTTAAAGAACATATATCACAATCATTTTATTATTAATGTTTTTCCAATGGTATGGATCATCCAAAAAATATAAATTTTATTTCTCAATGAGTCTAAATAATTTCCAGGGTTATTATGTAATGGTACCTGGTAATTTATCATAATATTTTCCATTTCCGATTACCATGGCACATCTCCTTAAATTAAATAATTATATTCAACTAGAAATTTGTCATTAAATGGTCATTTTTATGGAATTTCTACCTCAAATGTATTGTTTAACATAGCCATGTATTCTTCCACTTAATTTTGAGATCATTTATTGACATTTATATATATATATAACTCTTATACTAGAATACTTTATCTTACCCGTCATATATTTACTTTTTTTTCTTATTCATATTTTATCTAAGGGATAACAGATTAATGATAATATTGACCATAGTACTATAGCATCCTGTAAATGTGACCATCAAATTACATCAAATAAAGAGAAATATTCATTACCACATATTAAAAAGTCCATTTATGTATGGATATTTATTAAATTATTAGAAAACATTAACAAAATATGATTAATAATTTTTAAAATGATGGATAAATTTCCAAATATATAACAAGTTTCTTATTCCTTAACAAGTATTTTACAACTATCATTAATTATACACATAACATAAATTTCAATAAATTTCATTCTCTTCTTATTTTAATAACTAGTGTAAATGAAAACATAAGAAAGAGGTGTTCTTAGATTCTTAGTCAGTGTAAATATAAGACTTCGCAATGAAATATATTATGTGAGTATAGAATGGGAATATAATTATAATTAGGATATAAATAAAACATATAACCAACAAAGTATGGATAATAAATTGTGGAATAAGGATTGGAATATTAGACGAGATAAATAAATAGAGTGATTTAATAAAGATGAGCCATGAAAGCATAAAATTTTTATAATAATAAGAATAATGTTGTGAATATTATTCGAATTATGTAACATTAATTGATATAGGGAAAATTAGGTTAGATGGAAACAACATCATTTCCCATAGTTATAAGAAAATAGAATGTACTCATAAATAGTTATCTGATGATATATAAATGTTAATCAAATGCATTAAAGGGATATATAGGACCCCACAAATCATTATCCATATTTATTTGGGCCACATGAAATCAAACACATATACAATAATAGGGAACCCATAGAAATAAAATGGGTTTCATAAAAAATTCAAAATTAATTTAATTCAATTTTTTATTTTAATGAACACTTGGAAATTAAATAAGGGTCATTAAACACATCATAATAAACACATGTAATAAAAATGTATTTTTTATTTATTCACATAAGTAATTAATTTATAACTAATTAAATAATCATTAAATTTTAAACTGTTGGAAAACATGGGCATTCAATGGACTTAAGTAACATTCTATGTAAATATAATTTAATTAAGTTAAGAAATTGTTTTTACACAACATAGATAATTGGTATATGTTTAATTTTATAATATTCTCTAATAAGTTTATTTATAGAATTTCAGTGACCACCTTTCAATAAAAGGAATCATAAAGAGAGTATTAATATAGGTAAGACATTATAATAAAATTATTATTATACAATAGAAGAAAAAATGAAAGACAACAATACTGATGGATAATTTCTCAAAAAGAGAATTTTATGACATAATACACTAAGAAATATAAGTTATATTTTTTCATTTTATGACAATCCTCAATAAATATTAATATATATTGAAAGATAATGACATAGATGAAAAATTAATTTAATGAGTTTTGGAATAATAATTTTTGATACAAGAAATATCAATAATTTCATAAAATCATATTAAAAGCGATATTTCCAAATATTAGAGAAATATAATTATTTTATAAATTAAAAAATTGTAGAATAGATTTTTCAAATAAAAAAAATAAGTAGAATGACTTGTTTCAAGTTAAAATGATAAAATAGATTTTTTAAACATATTTGTAAAATGATGATGTTATAAGTCAACATATAAATTTATTTAAAAAAATTATGTTTTAATTTTGGAAAACATTTAATTTTGAAAAAGAAAATTTAATAAAATATTCCAGAGAAAATCAGAAATATTATAAAATAAATTTGGGGAAAATATATTTGATTTAAAATACATTGATTTAAATTCCACATCATCAAAAGAAAACTAGATTTTACTTTTTAGAATTGATGAACAGAATTATTATAAATATTGAAAATAACCCATATTGAAATTCCAAAAAATTTAGGAGAACAACTTTCGGATGGAAAATATGGTCATAATATTGATATCAAATTATAAGACGGTGTTTTTTTCTTTGTATAGTAATACTTTTAGGTAAGAGAACAATCAAATTGGAAAATTTGAATCCAAAGAAACAATCTTTCTATAATTATAAAAGATATAAATTTTATATATAATGAAATAGTAATAAAAAATGGTAATGAGGTGTTATTTCACCATGGGAAAGAAAACATGGTGTATATTATTGATGGATCACCATGAATTAAAATTTGAGATAAAAAATCCCTTATAATTTTAGGAGAATTTACCTCAAAACCTATTGAAAGTGATATAGTTTTATATATATCATAAATTAAAATTAATAAGGGGTAATTAATGATATTAAATATCTAATATTTTAAATATATAATACTTAAAATTAATAAGGTGGTTGATACAAATCAAGCCTCAAAGAGAGGAATTTGAGATGGGAAACTACTACCTTTATCCTGATTCATTATAAACATGAAACAAACATCCTATGTAATTATATTGATTTTTTTAATTACATACCTAATAAAATTATACATATGTAAAAAAATTTATACTCCATATTTTTAACAATTATATATATTTATTAGTTAGTTTTTACCCATTTACAAAAAATTTGGTTTTTATTATTTTAATGGTGTATAGTAGTTTCATAGGTGAAATTTTGGTTTTTATTTTTTTTTCTATAGTTTATATTACCCAAACTATATATGTAAAAACAATGTATTATTTATAATTATTTATGTTTTTAGTCTAAATTTCAATAGTATATTATTAATTACCCATGAAGAAGAGAACATCAATAAGCATTCTTTTAAGTAATTGTTAACCCAGAAATCGAATTATCCTAATTAACACGTAAAATATTGATTTAACCCTGAAATATAAAAAATATTTATAATCATATTTATATGATAATTTAAAGTAATAACCATTTCATAATAATAAATGATATAATTTTAGATAATTGTTCATGTAGGTGTTAAAACTGACCAAAACAGGAATATACCATGATTAATAGATGATTATGAGGTAATTATGTTACAATATCATTATAAGAGTATAATATTAATATAATTTATTTGTTATTAATGATATATACCATAATTACAAATAATTTAGAGAATATTTTATGAATATAAAATAATATCATTATGTTAAAAAATTATATTCCTCTTAGATTTATTGTTTTAGATGATTAATTTTATAAATTTTTGTTACCAATAGTATAATTAAAGTGAAATTAAATTTTAATTTAAAAAACTATTTACATCATAAAAAATTTATTTATAATTTAAAATCAACATTTGAACGATTTTATAAAAGTGTTAATGAATGGAATACAACATCCCTTGGGAGAGGATGTAGTCTGCACGCACAGATGATAAATGTGTTTGATTTTCATAGTGAATGTATTAGAATGAATAATTATTGATTAATTAATATAATTAAATTTATTTACAATAATTATAATCACTTTATAAAATTAATAAATCTATAGATGGTCAGTTATGTAAAAACCAAGAGGGAATCACTATGAAGACATGGATACTCACGTCAGGGACATGAAGATTCTTTAGTACATATCCATTCAAATAAAGGCCATGTTCTAAAAAATAGTGGCCATAGAAATTTATAAATGGGATAGGTTTCTCATAGGCCAAATGTTTCACAGTATAATGTATAAATTCAAATGGATGATGAGACATGAGGTTGTGTAAGTGTAATCATTTTTTATGTGAAGAGAAGGATTGTTTTGGAAATAACCATTACATTTTAAATAATGTAATGTTACTATTCATGGATAAATGAACATAAACTGGAAAACTATGAGGGAAATGTATGTTTTGTTCATAACTAACCTTACCCACTCATTTTAGATACACATTTGGGTGTTTTAGGGTGTTATATAATATCTTTTTATTTTTACATGAATTTACCTTTAGCTTGGTAATTAATTTTAAACCTTAGTATTAAATTTTAATGAACAAAATAAGGTTGAAACATTTAGATAAATTGAATCATTTTATTACATATTTTAAAATCATTTAGTTATGTGAAATTTCTATAGGTGTGAGAAGTAAAATTTTAATGAAAGACACATAAAAATGTAAAATAATGTTTTATAAAAAAATAATTATTCTAATAATGATATTTATATATAAACAAAAATTATCATTTTTAATTATTTCAATAAAAAAAATGGTCAATTATATAACAAATAAAATTTACGTGTATTTCATATAAATTAGGTTCCAAATATCCCCGTGATAATATTTGAACAAAAATGATCTATTTTTATTTAAAATTTTAATTTAGTTATAAAAACATTAGACTAATGTTTTAAAATATCAAAGAATAATTTAAAATGAATAATTCCATTCCTTATATTCATATTAGATAACAAATTATTTTTTAATCTTTCAGACCATTATTATATTTTGATAACATTATAAAAATTACATGTTTTATTAAAATCATACTTTTCGACTAAAATCCAACCATTTTAGTGAAGCTCAAAATTATATACTATTTAAATTTTTAATGGAGCTATTAAAAAAATAGTTTTACTCAATAAAAATAAATTTATATAATTTTAAAATTTTATTTTATAAACAAAAAAATATATAGAAACCTTTTTTTTTAAATGTAACCCTTCTCAATTTAAAAAAAATAAATAATTTTTCCCTTAAAGGTATTAATTTTTAATTGATTAATATAATTGATGTTTTATAATAATTTAATTAATAAGAATCATCCAATATGTAGTAGAATGTTTACATTAGGTGTTATTTATTACATAATTTATAGACCATAGAATATATTTTCTAGGATATAAAACCCTGGGTCATTACATTATACCCCCCATTAATAGAATTATGTCCTTTTAATTATAAATATTATTCATAAATTAAATTATATGTGGTTATTATTCACATTCACAAAATTCTAGATATAACATCAAATGTGACATAAAACATATTTTCTTAATCTAGATGAATATATCTACCATTCCTTAAACAACATTGATTATTTATAACTTAATAATATATTATCCACAGTATATATTCTAAAAATTATGAACTCAAAAAGTCAAAAAACTATAGTTAAATCACATATTATTTTGAAAAATTATTATATTTTTAGTCCTCAAATGGTAGTATCCGGTTTTTCATCAAATCACACACTAGAAAATATGTACCACAATCATAAAATTTGATAAAATCCACTAAAGTATTGTGAATTATCATCAATCTCATGTTTATTGACAATAGATAACTCACATACTCAAAACAATCCAACCCTATATTGTCTCAACATCAAATATATATATAACTTAAAACATATCTATCTATAAATAATATGTTGTTCTAATATTATCTCTAAGAATATATCATTTTCTATAAATTGTTTCTCATGATTGTTGATACTGTTTTATATAAGTTTTCATAACATAAATCAAAAAATAAAAAGAAATAATACATCTATGTTTCAAATAATCCTCTGTAAATTTTCAAATATACCAACATTTAATCTATAGAAATAACTTCTCTAATTAAATTATCTACATGATTCATGATTTAAATTCAATCAAAATATTAACCTCATTACAGTAGGTAATGCTAGAAAAAATAATTTTTTATACGAATTGGAATATACTAAAATTCATTTTTTATATATGATCCCTTATTTTGTACAAGACATGGGGTTTTCAAGGTACATACCTTTTTCTGATTCATTTTTATGATCATGTTTCTATAAGACACTAAAACAAAAATAGTTATGATATTATCAAATACATTAATATGAAAACAATAATATAATTATTTCAACTCCTCAAGACCTTTTTAAAATCATATAATTCATTTGATTAAATAAATGGTACTTTTTTTGTGTTATATTACAATTCATAAAATAATTACTTAATGTAATTAAAAAGAATGCAATTCATAATGGTTTGTAAAGAGAATGTCTTTGGGTTATGAATACCCCCAAAGAGTGTCATATCGGTCCTAAATTTGGAATATTTTTCATGTACCATATGATGACTGAGTAAATAACAAATGATAACTTCATAGGGTTTTTCCCTTAGGAACATTTTTTCCAGATCCCACATCTACTTATAGTTTTTGGATAGTGTTTAATTTATAGGTAAACCATGTAATAACTACTTTATCAATTTTTCTGATGATTATCCCATGCATAAACATATCCCATAGGCTTATCCCATGTTTTTTTCACTAAAAACGCCATCTCCTATTCCACAAAATATTCAATATTACCTCAATAAACCTAATTTATTTCAAAACAATTGAAATTATGATCCACCTTAACTTATCAAATGTTAATAATTGTTCTAACTCCTAAATTATCTAGAAATCACCCACCCTAGTTACCTAGAGTCGGTGCCTTATTACGTATCATTGGCATGATCAAAAAAGATCAAGTCTTGATAGACCAGTTTGTTTAGTAGCCTTAAATCACTAGATACATTCATAAATGTTACATTACCCCATAAAGTTAAAATCTACAATAATATAGTCTCCATGGTCCCCACACATATCCCCTTCAGACTATCCCTACAGGTCAGTCATAAAATATTTCTTCACATTATGGTAAAAATAAAACATAGAAAGGGGTGAGCTTAGAAGCTTAGTAAGGATAACAATATAGCAAAAACATTCATAAATAATATTAAACATTTAAGACAATGTATAACTAAAAAAAGCCATTTAAACTTGAACATCATCATAATATGGAAAAAATAAAATGAAATTATGTCATTAACTTATTCACATGGATATTTTATTAGTCAAATAATCACATGCAATATCAATAACCACTTTCATAATGATGGAATGCATAATGCCAGAAAATTATATACATGTAGTCAAGTACTTGTTCCAAGACTACAAAAAATATTTTGTCTAGGCCTTGTGCCAAGACACTAGTTTGTCTCATTAGACCTACCAATGCATCGAGAAGCTATAACGGTATCCACCTATAACTTACTATGTCCAATGCATTCCAATATGAATAAAATTAAACATAACATAAACATTCGTATTAAAACTAGCAAATGAAATGTAAATACTTTAACTATAAACAATGATTTGAATAAAAATAACACATCAACTGTCAAATATATCAAAAAAACTTCAATATAGAATGGATGATTTTTATCATAATAAATCAACTTCAAATAAGCTTAAAATCCATCAAAGGATGATGACATAGATAAAATAAAAACTATTTGAGAGAAATATGTATTTTTAAGTCATTTTAAAGTCACATAATTATAAAAGAAAATTTTTACTTTGAAAAAAATCATAAATTCTTATAAAGGAAGTTTCTGCAATTTTATAATGGTGGAAAATAGCTGCACCTTCCGTATATGTTAAAAAGACATTCTTAACATAATTTTGTCGAAACGGTTACAAAGGACCTTGTTTGGAAAACTACTGAAAGATTCATTTCAAACAATTGTATAAAAAGTCAAACAAGGGTATAAATTAATTTAACCCATAGTCTATAAAATTGTAATAATGTTTTGAAATACATTTTTATGAAACATGGATGTGGATGATAATGACGTCCAAGTAGATAATTGCATATAAACAATCTCGAATAATGAAGAGATTGTGAAATAAATCCTTACCTTGTATTTTTTCTTGTTCGAGGGTAGGTTACCCTCCTATATAATGGTTAAATAATTGTTATTAAATTGAACAAGAATCATATAAATAAATATTATATCATATAATATCATTTAATATTACTTTGTTAATAATATTGTAGTATTATTGTCGTTTTTGGTGTTCACTTAATCATTTTCTTTTATATGATTTGTTACATAATCTGTGTTTATTATCCATAGGTTGTTTCTTATTCATATCAATAATTATACCAAGTCATTAAATATTATTTTTAATAATCAAATGAAAATTAGTCTTGGATGGATTCGATGGGTGAATGAATTTCATCGCATTCGTGGTGACTGTAGTCTGTCCGTACGCACGAACACAACTTCCATTTCATTTTTCATTTTAAAAGGAATAAAAACCAAATTATACATAAATATATTATTATTATAGTATGATATAATAACTTATATGTGTTACATAGGTTAATTTAGACCATCTTTTATACATTCCATGTATTGTATGTACGATTCATATCAGTTTGAGGGGGCGGTAGTCTGCACTTCAAAAATGAAATTATCGTATATATATAAAACATGAAATGAATAATGGTATACAAAAAATGGAATTACAGAAGAATATATATAAAATTAGATATCATTAATATCATATTTAATTATAGTTCCATCATAATGGCCACCATATGTGGCGGTATGAGATAATTGAACAATCAATGTTTCGTGAGGTGTTTGGTTGCCATCAACAAAAACATTATGTTCTTCATCCATTAGATGGTGGTGTGTGTATGTGTAATTATAATAATTCTTATAAAAATATTCTTTTATATTTAGGATACTGTTTTTTTTTTTACAAAAGAAAAGAATAAGAATATTTTAGGGGTTGAAGAAGTAAAATAATAGAAATGAAGCTAAGAGAAATCGTTGCCTATAATTTGGGTAACTCCATTTGGTTTGAACCAAAAAGGTCTTATGAAGTGACATCTTATTATGGTAAGGCTTCTAAGAGAAGGATAGGGATGTAGGGAGATTAATTGGGCAGAGTTTGGATGATCCAAAAGGCTTGAGAGTTGTGATGAATTGGATAGATGTGGTGTCCTTTTATAGGGGGCTCTTTAGGAAAAACTTAAAGTATTATTTTATAATAAATTCATATTCAGTTTATAATGGCTCCAAACCAGATTATTTAAACTATATGGTAGGTATGGGTCAATAATAACTCAACCAATATGTTTTAGACAAGTTTGGTTCACTATTTTACCGTTATTTTTATGATTTAACTCTTAGTTAAATAGTTTGACATTAACCATGTCTCTTTGTATTTTTATATTATATGGTTAATAAACATAATATAAACTGCAAAGCGATCCCCAAGTGGTTAATTAATGACATAGATATCATAATATAAGTGTTTTGGCCGATCCTTATTTTTTTTGGAATATTATATCAATTAATAATATAATATTTCTTTTTAAAAAATCCTTTATGTCAATTTTGACACTATTTAATAATTTATTTTTGTTAAAGTCTTAATAACTTTATTAATTCGAACAAAATTCATTTTAGAAATCCTATTATGTCATATTAACCAATAATATTCGTGTATGGCATCAGAACATTCAAATTATATTTATTTTAGCATTTAAAATACTAATTATTTGATTCTTTCATTGATATGGAAAATACTGCATCATTATTGTGTCAAAAATATTTTTAATTACTCAATTTCTAAAAATTATAAATAAAATACCATTATGTTAGAAATATTTTTAGATTTTTAATTAATATTTATAATCTAATTTATCTAATGTATAAACCTATATTGAAAATGTTTTATTTGTTATACATTAATTTTAACACTTTTAACTCTTTTTTGATTTAAATAATAATTAATGCCCTAATCTAATCCATGGGGACAAAAGAGGACCATATTATATCCCTAAGGTTCTTTTTGGTCGAATTATAATTAGCCAATTGAAATAGGACATGTGTTAGGGTAATAATAATATCATTATTAACCATATTTACCATATTTACTTTTAACCTTGGTAAATAAAAGAAAAAATGTTACTATTCACCAAAAATTATTTTTATCTTATTGAACCACATTTTACTCCTTGATATTAACTGTGTCCCATTTATTTTCAAAATTCCACTCACAGAAGCGGCAAATTTATATTTTATGTGAATTTGCCAATTATCCTGCTAGGTGGGTAAAAGACGGTGAAAAGTTAAATAAAATTTTAATATATCTAAAATTATTATAAATTGACTCCAATTAATTACATTAAACTTATATAGTTATTATGTATCTATTTTGAAATAAAGTAAATTTAAATAAAATAAATAACTATTTAAAAAAATCAGGTATAAACTATAACTCAGTGTTTTTCACTATTCATAAAAAATTAAATGTTTTCTGAAAATTACCAACAATTTACCCGAAGATAATTTTTATATTCCAAATTCAATAATGAAGACTATTTTACTAAATTAAATAAATATAAGTTGAATTTATTTTCTTATAATTAAATCTTGTTGTCAAAACCAAAGGGTGTATTTTTAAGAAATAATAACTACCAAATGTTAGAGTCATATTTATGTCCAATTTCAAAGTGAAATTTCTAAAAATGACCATCATTGGATTAAATGTTAAAAATGTAATCTATTTATACTTCCAAACCATTAAAATCTATAATATAAATTATTTTTAATTTAAAAGGTGCTTTTAGTTAAAATATAGTATTTTTCACTATTCACCCAAATATGAAAGTTATCAGAAAAACACCAAATCATTATTGAAACTAAATTCATATGTACCGATTCTAAAGAAGTTGTTTATTTTTTCAAATTGAATATATAAATGTTTCAGATATTAGATTTAAAAATGATTCTCCATTAAAAGTCGGTAAAATTGCATTTTTTGAAAAATACTTATTTAATCTAAAAAATATATTTGTTCTTACATTATGTCTAAGAAACTCAAAATATGGATTCAAAAATTATAAAGATTTTATAAAGGTCAAAATTCAGTTAATAATATTAATTTCTTCTTTTGAATGACTTGTTTAGTAAGTCATGGTGCACTAGAACTCGGTGTTTCGTGTAGTGAATGTTATTGAATTACTTTGAAGAAATAACGTAATATGAAATCATGGGTTGTTACATTCTTACCTCCTTCAATAAATTGCGTCCTCACAATTTGAAACTATTTTTCAAAAATAAATAGTTGAGAATAGAAAATACCTTTGGGAAAACCCACATCATAAATTAGGTTAATAAAATTTAGTCTTATTTAATGGAAAAGGGAAATGAAAGGGTCACCAACAAATTATGATCTCAATTAGGAGAACATTGGTGGAAATTAGAGACATATAATTAGAGGGAAAATGTAAATATTTATAGGTAGTGAATGAGGTCATCAATCACAAACAATTGTAAAATTGAGGGCCTCAAATTCATCAATCTATAATGATTAAAAATACCATCGTATCGACAAAACATATGGTATTATGATAACACATTTTTTTGTTTATGATACCTTCACTAAAGAATAATAATAAATTTCACCATAGAATAAGAGAAGAATAAAAATATATAAATGAAATGTATAGTCCCATACTTTAACTGATTTCTATCACAAACTCATCTTTCACTCTAAAAGACAATAGAACATGAAAATAATATTCTATTTATCCTATCCGTATAGGGTTTCAAAAAAATGAATTTATAATTAATCTAAAATAATTGTTTTTTAAAAAGACTACATTTTTCAATCCAAGAAATCACATGGGTCAGTGGAATGTGATACACCCTAGTCGCCCTTCGGTTGCGGGTTCATGTCTCGTGGCCTTGCTGGGCACGACAGGTTGTCGCCAGACCTCCAGTTTGTCCTTTTATGGCATTCCAAAAATAATCACAAAAAAAATTATCCTAAATACTTTTGTCCAAACTCACAGTAAAAATTTATAAGGAAGGTAAACACAATAGAGATCCTTTTTTTCGCGTAATAACATGTGAACACATTCATCATGTATTCTTTTAAAACACTACAACTTCATGAATTACCATAAAACCGTATTAATTACATTCATGATACCTTATTCATTATAGAATACTGGATATACTCCTTCTATCAAAAAATGTTGTAAACTCTAATAATTATTGAATAAACAAATCATTAATCAGTTTCAAGGTAATCATGAATATCCAATGTAATTTATCCAAATCAATCATGTATTATTCCAAAATCACTACCTAGGTATCAGAACCATAGTATGGTTTATCTTTCTCTCAACCATATATTTTCCAAAAATTTAACCTGCTATTGAGTCACTTTTCTTAGTTCCACACAATAACTAGTCCTTAATGAAATAGTACTGCAGTACAATTCTTATATACTCCATAATCTTTTTAATCAATACATTGTAGATACAACACTCAAATGGAATAATTCTATATTAACAACATAAGAACACTAGTCATTATTATTCATCTGATTTAGTATCATAACTTGATTATTAGACAATAGCTTCATTTTGGGCACAATTTGATGATTTGGAAATTGGTTCTTGTAGTTTCCCAACTTATTACAGATGAAGAATTTTACATTTGAATCCTTTTTCTTACCCTTGTAGTCACCTAAATGGTGTCCTTTTTCTCCACACATATATCAAAAACCCATTCCCTTCAGGAAAGATCCAGGTTGTTTCTTCCCACAGTTATCACATATGGGAGAATTCTTCTTTTCCCTCTTCACTTTATTAATCTTTATCTCTTACATCCTTTTTTCCCTTTCTTACCATCAATGACATAGGAAGCATAGAATTCTTTACTCATGTTATTAACACATGATACTACTTCTTCATATATTGAGAATACAAAGGAGACTATTTCCCTTATAAATGTTGGATTAACACTTTGAATGATATTATCGTTCTTACTCTTTGGATCATATGTATTGTTGTTTTTCACATTCCGTCTACTAGGCACCATTTCTATTAGATATCATAAATATGGTCAGTTTATGAATTTCAATGAATAATTCCAAACTTGTAAAATACTAAACATAAATTAAATGGTTTATGGATATTATCCATAATCATAAAGATGTTTTCATTGTCGAATTATATACTCATAAACCCTTCATAATGATTTGTAATGAAAATAAGAATTATCCTAAGCATATCCCCTAGGAGTGTCGTAAAAAATTATACAGAAAGGACCGCTGTTGTGCACCAGTTCCCATTCGAGTATAGATCAAAGTGGTTTTTTCGGGTTTTACCTCTTGTCACATCTTTTCTAAAACCACCTCTCCCTGATGGTATCCAGATAGGGATGTATTGCTCGGAAAACTCCCAAATTCTCTACAATACCATAATTCTAGGAAATTATTCTATACTAATCCTCAATGTCCAACATAGGTCTATGTGCTCTAATTAGAGATTAGGTAAATCTAGTTTCTAAGGATTTTACTGAACTTCCTCTGATTCCAACTGTAATGCCTCGACCCCAGTTACCCATACACGGTGGATTATTTTAATTCATTGGCATGATTACAAGGAATCATGTCCCAAAGGATAGATCGGTTTAGTAGTCTTGGAAAAATTATTACATTCATGACAGTTATATTACACTTCATAACATACATAACAACATAAATAATCTTTCACGAACACCATTATTCCTTTGGATTAACCCTACATATCAATCACAGTACACTTCTTGGAATCATGGGAAAAATAAAACATTCAAATAGGAGAGCTTAGATGCTCATTAAGGATAACAATATAGGAGATACATTCATAAATAAGAATAAACATTTAAGGCAATGTATAACTAAAACAAAAGCCTTTTAAACATGTACTTCAGAATAATATAGAAAAAATAAAATGAAATAATTACATTTACATATTTAAAAGGATGTTCTACTAGTCAAATAATGAAATTAAATATCAAAAACCTCTTTCATAATGATGGAATGTGTAAGGACAGCCTATCATAACCACGTAGTCAAGGCCGCGTTCCATTACTACAAATAATATTTTTTAAAGGCCTTGTGCAAAGAAAGTAGTTTTTCTCTTGAGACCTGCCGATGAATCGAAGAGCTGTAGTGGGTTCCACCCATCACTTACTAAGTCCAATTCATTCCAATTTTAAAAGATTTAAACATAACATAATCATTCGTATTAAAACTAGCATAAAAAATGTAAATACCTTTTCCAAAAACCATTATTGGTATAAAAATAACACATCAACAGTCAAACATATCACAAAAACTTCAATACAATATAGATGTTTTGTATGATAATAAATCAACCACAAATAAGAAAAATATATATCAAAGGATGATGACGTAGATGAAATCAAAACTATTTGAGTGAAATATCTCTCTTTTTTATATCATTAAAAAGTAACATAATTATAAAATATATATTTACTTTGAAAATATTCTTATGATATTGTACGAGATGCTTCGGCGATTTTATAATGGAGGAAAATAGTAGCACACTCCATATAAGTTAAAAAGACATTATTACATTAATTTTGTCGAAATGGTTACAAAGAACCGTGTTTAGAAAATGACAGAGACATTCCTTTCAAACCAATTTATAAAAAATCAAACAAGGGTATAAATTACTTTAACACATAGTCTATAAAATAGTAAAAATGTTTTCAAATAAATTTTTAAGATCATGTATTTGGATAATAAAGAGGCCCCAGTAGATAATTATATATATAACAACCTCAGATAATGAAGAGATTCTGAAATAAACCCTTACCTTGTACTTTTTTGTTGGTAGAGGATAGGTTAACCTCCTGTATAATAGTTAAATCAATGTTACTAAATTATAAAAGAATCATATACATAAATATGATATCATATAATATCATTTAATATAGCTTTGTTAATAATATTTTAGTGTTATCATCATTTTGGGTGTTCACTTACTCGTTTTCTTTTATATGTTTTGTTACATATGTCTTGTTTGTTATCAATAGGTTGTATCGTATTCATATCCAGAATGATATCATGTACATAAATATTATTTTTAATCATAGAATTAAAATTATTCTTGAATGGATACGATGAGGAATTAATCTCATCATGTTCGTGGAGACGATAGTCCGTACGTACGCACGAAAGCTACTTCCATTTCATTTTTCATTTTAAAAAGAATAAAAACAAAATGATAATAAAGTATAATATTATACCAGTATAATATAATATCTTATATTTGTAACATAAGTTCGTTAACACAATCCTTTATTCGATCCATGTATGGTATTAACGACTCATATCACTTTGATGGGGCGGTAGTCCGCACTTCCATAAAATAAATTATTGTATATATATACAACATGAAATGAATAATGGTATGAAATAAAATAAAATTACATAAGCCTGTATATAAAATAAATATAATTAATATCATATTTAATTATAATGCCATCATAATGGCCACCATATGATGTGGTAGGAGATAATTGAACAATCATCATTGTGTGAGGCGTTTGGTTACCATCCATAGAAACATTATGTTCTTCATCCATTAGATGGTGGTGGGTGTATTTGTAGTTTTAATACTAATTATAACAATATAGTTGTATATTTAGGATACTGGTTTTGTTAAAATAGAAAAGAATAAGAAGAGTTTAGCGGTTGGAGAAGTAAAATAAAAGAATAGAAGATAGAGAAAATGTTAACTTTAATTTGGGTAACTCTGTTTGTTTTGAACCCAAATGGACTCTTTAAATGCCTTATCCCTAAGGTATGTATTATAATAGGAGATTAGGGTTTGAGGGATCTTAATTGGTTAGAGTTTGGGTATGCAAAAATTCTTGAGAAGTATGTGGAATTGGTTAGAAGTGGTGTTCTTTTATAAGGCAGTGGAGGGGATCATTACGAATAACATAAAGTATTATTCTATAATAAATTCATATTCAATTTATAATGGCTAAAACCTGGATTATTTAAAGTGTATGGTGGGTATGGGTCGGAAACCACTCAACCAATAGGTTTTAAAAAAGTTTGGGTCACTATTTTACCCTTAGCTTTCAGATTTACCTCTTAGTTAAATAATTTGACATTTACCATGTCTATTAGTATTTTTATATTATATCGTTAATAAACATACTATAAACTACCATGAGAACCCCAAGTGGTTTGTTAATGAGACAACTATAATCTTATAGTCCTCTTACATAACAATATATTTTTAAGAATATTATATCAATTTATTATATAATATTTTATTTTAAAACACCTTTATGTAAATTTTCACACTATTTAATAATTGATTTTTTTAATGTCATAATAACATTATTAATTCGAAAAAAAATCATTTCAAAAATCCTAACATGTCATATTAACCAATAAAAATCTTGATTACATCAAAACATTCAAATTATTTTTATTTTATCATTTATAATAATAATTATTTGATTCATTCATTAATAAGGAAAATAGTGCACCATTATTGTGTCATTAATAAATTAAATTATTCAATTTATAAAAATTATAAATAATATAATATAATGTAGGAAATATTTTTAGCTTTTTAATTAATATTTATAATCTAATTTATCTTATGTATTACCATATATTAAAAATGTTTTAGTTATTAATCATAAATTTTAACTCTCTTAACTTTTCCTGTAATTAAATAATAATAAATGTCCTAATTTAATCCATGTGGACCAAATAGGTTAATATTTTATTTCTAAGGTTTTTATTGGTCGAATTATACTTAGCCTATATAATTAGGACATGTGTTAGGGTTTTAATAATATCCTTTTACCCTTAATTACCCTATTTACTTTTTATCGTGGTAAATAAAACTAAAAACATATTATTCACCAAAAGTTATTTTTTCCATATTGAACCACATTTTAACCTTTCATATTAACCATGTCATTATGATTTTATAAATTCAACTCATAGAAGTAGTAAAATTATGTTTTATGTGAATTTGTAAATTCTCCTAGGAGGTTGGTAAAAGACAGTGAAAAGTTCAATAAAATTTTTATATATCTAAAATTTTTATAAACAGAATCAAATTAATTGCATTGAACTTATATATTTATTGTGTATCTATTTTGACATAAAATAAACTTAAATACAATAAATAATTATTTAAATAAAATTAGATTTTAAACTATAACTGAGTGTTTTTCACTATTCACCAAAAATTAAAATTTTTCAAAAAAAACCATAAATTTACCCTAAGATAATTTTGATATTCATAATAATATAATGAGGTCTATTTTACCAAATTAAAAACATAAAATTTGAATTTATTAATTTAAAATTAATTCCCACAGTCAATACCAAAAGACATATTTTTATGAAATAATAACTACCAAAAGTTTGACAGTTGTTTATGTCCAATTTAAAAGTGAAATTACTCACAATGAACAAAATTCTATTAAATGTTTAAAATATAATATATTTATACTTCCAATCCATTAAAATGTATAATATAAATTATTTTGATTGAAAATGTTGTATTCAGTAAAAATATAGTATTTTTCACTATTCACCCAACTTTCAAAGTTATCATAAAAATACCAAAACATTATTGAAACTAAATTCATATGTACCGATTCGAAAGAAGACATTTATTTTTTCAAATTGAATATATAAATGTTTCAAATATTGGATTTAAAAAGGCTTCACCATTAAATGGTGATACTATTGCATTTTAAAAAAACATCTTTTATCTGAAAAATGTGTTTGTTCTTACATTATGTCTAAGAGACTAAAAATATTGATTTTAAAATTATAAGTAATATATAAAGATTAAAATTCAGTTAGTACTATTCATAGCCACTTTTGAATGGTCTTTTTGGTATGTCATGGTGCGCTAGAACTCGGTGTTGCGTGTAGTGCAGGTTATTGAATTACTTTCAAAAATTATGTACTATGAAATCATGTGGTGTTATATTATCCTCAATTAAAAATATCCTAAATAAAAATATATTTATGCCCTTCTCTGATACCAACTATAGTATCCCAACAACATGACCGACAAATTATGTGATATATTTTTTTGAATATAATATATATCTAATAAATTGTATGTTTAGTATTTTAGTCATTTAAGACAAAAAAATAAATGAAAAAAACTTTTGAATTTTTAAACTAATGGAAATTTTTTCTACTACCCAGGTCACTTCTTAATTTAGAATAGGTATTCAACATATCGAGTTAATTCCCCCCATAATATACTGTTTTATAAATTTCATAATTTTATCATGATTACAACCTGATAAAATGGAAACATAATAATTTTTTTAGTTTAGATGATTATTAATCATTAAAAAAACATTATTAATCAAATATACCAAGTGAGGATAAGATGATAATAAGGTTATAATCATAATTAAAAAAACATATTACCAAAAATCCATGGATCATAAAACATTTAAAAATGGTTTTTATATCATAAGACATGATTCAAAAGTGAGTGTCAATAATCCTGTGCCATTAGAGAAAAACATTGAATTTAAAATAAGAATGAAACTATGAAATATCTTTCAGATATGGAAAATTCATTAGTACATCTAACATTATTTTTGTAAGACAAATCATCAATTCCCACATTAATGTGAAACCAAAATACACTCGTGAAATCATTTCTTATGATATATAATCATAGAAACAAATAAATGGGGGGAAATATATGACACTATACATCATCATCCATAAATATTAGTTACACATGAAATAAATAAGTTATCACATCATAATGTTCCTGAATAAATTAATTAGTTTTCATAAAATATTCAAATTTAAAATCATCCACATTTAGAGAATAAATAACACATAAAAATGGGATTCAATCAAAAAATATTAAATTACCCATGGGAGGAAAATGTGTTTCTAAAGGAATTATAAACTAAAATGATTTATAACTCTATAAAAATAACAAAATCATAAAACCACAGAAAAATAACTAGTATCTAATGAAATCAAAAAAAATCTACCATTCAACCAAGATATTAAAAAATATAGTATTTAACTATATAGATATTGGATATACAATTAATTCCATATATTCACCTAATTAATAAATTTATGGAATCAATGTTAATAATATTAAATCAATATACTGATGAATATGGTATTCTTTGATGATTGTAAATGGATGGAAATTATAGTTATACAACAAAATATATTAGCCAAGATAATGGAAATGATTTATCATTTCTCAAAAAGTGAGTGACATTACAAAATAAACCAAGATAAATAATGTGGTTGGTTATATTTGAAAATAATCATTGATCAATAAAAGAATATGGAATAGAAAATTACATTGATAAAATATAATTTTAAGGATGTTTAAAAATAACTTTTTAAATAATAAATATCATTGATTTTTTGAAATCATTTTAAAAGAGATATTATGAAAAACAAGGTTAAAAATAATTTCTCTTTTAGAAACCATGAATTTTTTTAAATAATGTTCCATATAAAATAAATATGGATTAGAAAATTTTATTATAAAAAACATTAAAAGTTATAATTTTCACCATATTTGATAAATGATGAAGATATAGGTCACATTACAATGAAATTTTCAAAATGTAAAACTGAACACTATTGTAAAAAAATTACATATGAAGTAGAAAATTATATAAATGATTCGATGAAAATTAATTAGTATTATCATATAAATGTGGGGGGTATTTAAAAAACATTTTTTGAAGACACATATCATAAATAAAGGATTATTTTTATTTTTTAAAAATTGGAAAAGGTAATTATTATAATATATGAAAATAAGAAGTAGTAGTTTTTATAAAAATTGAGGACCAAATTTGTGAGAAAGAAAAATATAGAATTAATTAAAATATAAAACTAATATATAGAGGTTATTACCTAATAAAATTATATATTTCGGTTAGAGAACATTCATGTAGGTTGTTTTAAATTTAAAGAGTCATTCTTTCAGGAAAAAATAAATGAAAAAATAATTAATTCAAATGCAATAAATTTAGAAAATTATAATATTGATATATATTAAACATTAATATAGAAAAATGGTTTATAATATAACTATGTATCAAGGAATTCATATTTGAGAAAAAAAAACTCCAAAAATTTGATGAGCATATAACTCAATGCCACATGAAAGAGAGGGAGTGTGTTATTTTATTAAAATGTAAATTACAATGAATAAAGGGTACTTATTTATATAACATCTCAGTTATGAATTACATACAATAAATAAAATAATTCTGGTGAATAATACAAAACATATCTCAAAAGGAGAAATTTGAGATTGACAACCCAAACCATGGTCCTGATTCATTATGCACATACACCAAACATTATGAAAAAATAAATTAAACATATTTATTTATTAACCAAATAATTATTTATAAATATACAAATTTATAATCTCTATTGATAATAATTCCATACATATATATACATTAGTTCATTTTTACCAATTTTGTCACATTGGGTGTTTCTAATTGAAATGGGCTATAATATTTTCATAGAGGTGGTGTCTATATTTCATCTTATTTCAACATTTATATTTAAAATTTAATTTATAATACTATAAAAAATTATTTATATTAATTTAAAAAGTTTAAAATTTTATTCATCAGTACTTTATCCATTATCCTAGAAGATGAGATAGACACTGATCATTTATTTGTGATATTTTACCTATAAATGATGAATTCATAATTTATGAGTAAAAACATTAAGTATCCTTTATAAAAAAAGTAAAAAAATAATTATTTAAATAATTATATCATATTATACATTTAATTATTTTTTCCTAATCATCCATGTAATAATATCATGACATTATTCTTGTAGGCTGTCAAACTAATTCAAATTATAACATACCATGATTAATGGATCATTATAACGTTATTATGTCATAATATAATTATACTAAAATATTAATGATATACTTTAGTTTTTATTATTATAATAAACAAGATTTAAAATTAATGAGTAAAAAATTCATGTATACAAAAAAAGTTTTCATTGTGTAAATAAATTGTTTTTCTATTAGTTTGGTTGTTTTAGATTATTGGTTTTGAAATGAATTGTTTCCATTAATATCACCAAAATTATAATTAAAATGTACTAAAAACAATATTGATATCATAAATGATATATTTATCTTTTAAAAAAATATTTATAAAAAATAATTTAAGGACGTATTGAAAAATTAATAATATTACTTCATGGAGGTGATCATCACAACATTCACACGACCTATGTTTTGGATTTTTAGAGAGGATAAAATTGAATGAATATTTTATTAATTAATATAATTAAATTTAAGTATAATAATTATAATTTTTTCATTATGTTAATATCTATAGAGATTTTTTTGATAGTCAAAAACTAAGAAATAAAAACCAAGATGAAGTGGATAGTCATATCAAGGACTTCAAATTTCAAAAGGAATTATCATTTTAATAGAAGTACTTGTAATAAATAATATGTACTAGAAGCATTTTTATATTGGTGAGGGCAAGTAGAAATAAAAACATACGTCTATTATACATTTTTTTTATGTTTTACTTTTTTTTAAATTGAGTGGATGTGTATTTCTAAAAACAGTCATTACATTTTCCATAATGTAATGTTACCAGTCGTTTTTTTAAGGTTGGGGATGAAGCAATATTTTTATTATTAAACAAAACCCTATAATTTTGGTATATGGTAGAGGGGGACCCATTACATAGCCTGTTGGTCTGTGGGAATGAAATCCCAAATGCAAGGGATAAGTGAAGGGTGAAGTGACTTGGTTTTAAAACCACCATAACCACTATTTTGGAGATAAAAATGTGTGTTTTGGTTTTTTGTCATTTATTATTTTATATTTCATCCTAATTAGCTTGTATTATTGAAATCATTTTTTATCCTTAGCAATTAATTAAATTTAAAAAATAAAATTAACCCTTTTTCTTAATTTTATACTTATGATTTATAATTTAAAAATCCATTTATCAATTAAAATATATATATGTGAGAAATAATATTTCTAAAATAAACACATGTAATCGCATGAAAATGGATTATATGAAAAATAAAATTAATAATATTTAAATTTATATATAGTATAAAATTATCTTGGTTTATAATCATAAATAAATTAATTTATTTATTATAAATAAAATAAAATTTATTTGGGTTTTATTCTAATACAATACGAAATCACACCTCGAAATTTCATGATTCCCAGAAAGACCAAAAATGGTTTTATTAAGGTAAATTTATTTTAGTTCTAAAAATGCTTTAAATAGGTTTTATAAGTTTAAAAATGTATTAAAATTCATAATTTTTTTATTATATTTATATTTTATCACATAAATGGTTTTTAATCATCTTTTCCATTGTTATATATGGTTAATTGCATTAAAATTTGTAGGATTCACAAAATTATTAATTTTCAATTAAAAATAATCATGATTAGGAAATGAAAAAATATTATGACTGAGTTAATTTATTTTCACAAAATCAGAAATAATGTTTATTCTATAAAATTAAAATTATAAAACATTATAATTTAAAATTCTAAAATAAAATAAATATTAAAAAATAACTTAATATATTAAAAAACCATTTATAATATTAAATAATTTTATCCATTTATCATATAATGAAAATAATTTTAATGATTTCAATAAAAAAATATTAATCACAGTTTTTTAATAACAATATAATATTTTTTGGAATTTTTACATTTGTTATTGTCTGTAACATAACTTATAGAATTTTAAATTTATTTTAAAGTTCTTAAAATATCATTTAATTTCCAATCTAAGTAGATATGATCAGAAATTTTCTTATAGAAAATCAATAGTTTAAAAAAATTCCAATGGGTTTGTAATAGTTTTTATCAGAATCATGTTTTTTAAGAATCATATTCAATAAAATTGTTTCATCCATAAATTTTTAACATAAGACTTCTCCAACATTATGGTATAGATAATAACATATTAGGTCAAATGGTTGTTACCACATAGGTTTTTATATTAAGGATATTGTTTTTAGTTTACACATTTACTAATTAAATGATTACATATAATTACCATGAGAAGTGATGAAAGAATACATTGAATGTTTTATGGTTAGTGGAAATGTTATAACAAAAAAATCCATGATTACTATTTTGTAAAATAATACATGTCCTATGAAGGATCTATCATGCTTCACACAATTAGGGTATGATAGTGAATTGAACCCTTCAATATTAGGGGTTCAACAAAAATTTAAATCTGGGAAATTATATTTCTAAGAATTGTGCCTCTTTGAACAATGAAATAACACTTATACAAAAATGGAGACAATATTATTTTCAATAATAGTTTTCACATCATTGTCGTAATCTTAGAAAAAATGACCAAATGTGTTTCAAAAAATATGTAAATCATTAATAAAAACATCAAGTTACTATTTAATAGTGTTATATAAAATGATTAACATGCTTATATAAAAATATGTCGTATGAATTACATAATTCAAATAAATTTATCATATAAGGAAAAATTTAAAAAAGGGAATGTTATGGTTTTATATTCATCATCTTCTAGTGAAAAGGCTCCATGAAACTATCCCAAAAAATAAAAAATGCAGTAATGTATTTTTCTATAAATCCATTCTAGTATTTTGTTAAAACTTAAATAGTAAAATAATCCTTTTATATAACCTACTTTATTTATGAATATTTAAAAACATTTCTCCAAATATTTTCGATTCTAAAAATAATTAACTCACATTATTAAAATTTCATTATATTCATTCTTGATATTTTTTGTCCCCATATGAATTAGGTTGACCCATTCCTAATAAAAATTGGGTAAATTAATCCTTCTTTTAAAAAATTCTCAATATAATTTTTAAAATCATTTATGATTTTTTGATTGAGTATCATATAAGGTATCATAATAGGGTTTCCATAAATTCCAATAGAAGTATATGTATATATATTTTGTAACCTATTTTAGGAATATATCATAAATTTCTCACTAAATCTATCAAATTTTAAATAATTAGATTTATTATATTTTTTTCATTTTTAGAATACATGTTTAGACAAATAATTACTGGAATATTTTTTACCTCCATTAAAAACATATACCTTAAATTTGATTGCAATGATTTAAAATATATTTTTGAAGACCATAATAATTATGAGAAAATATTTTTTTAACTGACTCTAAGGACTCAACATTCTATAAAATATATGAAGTACCCACACCCTACCTATCAAATAAATAATAAAACACATCAAATAAATCATAAGTCAACTCATCTTAAAATAATAATATAATATTTTTATATTTTTTAATATTTATTCTTATTGATGTTTTTAATCATAATTAGTTAACCAAATTAAAAAATTTATACATAAAAAATTGGTTCAAACATTTATTAGATTAATCAAAATGTACAGGATTAGAAATTGACTGCTCTTTATATGGATATTTCATAGCATAAAAAATATAAAAATGGATAGTTTTTATAATGAAAATTTATATTTGAGGACATTCCTGACAATTTGTGATTATCATTTCTATTTTTTGTAAGGGACTTCTATGAATGATCGTTGACTATGTTGTTGTCCTATAATATTCGATGTTTTGTAAGAAGATATCAAATATTATGACCAAGTTCAACACTCTAATTAAAATATGACAATGAATTTCATATGGAAGGTCATCGAATGGTTTAATAATTTTAAAAAATTTCTTATTTTATGGATATCTTTCATTTTTAAATAATAATATATAGAATGAGGAAGTAAATAAATAAAATGACCCTATTATAATAATAAATCTATGAATAAAATATTTTAAAAAATAAATGAAATAGAAAATAATAATAGATCTTGAAAGTTGGATTGAATTTATGGCGTGATCATGTTTAAAGCATTTCTCCCTAAATTCACTTTCATATTTCCTTAAGGTATTTTTTGTTATTGTAAATTTTATATATAGGATTAGAAATTTTTTAAATATATTTATGGGATTCAAGTAGTGGTATTTTTATTTAATCCTATTTAAAAGATTCAAAATGTTCAATTTGATTCTCGTACTCATGAATAATCTTTTATTAGATCAGTATTTAAAAAATAATAGTATAAGTTTTTCAAATAATTTTTTTTGACATAGTGTTTATGATTTATCTATTATTTTTTAATATGCTTTATTCTTCTTCCAAATTATCCATAGTTATTCAATGATTTTTTTTGGGGTAGAATGGATCTTCTTACCACCCCATCATTTTACCACACATACCTTTCCATTCAAAGTTATAATCGGTTGAATATGAACTATCCCAAGATTTTTTAGGATCATTTACATAGAAATTCATATCAAAATTTTAATTATTCTATAAAATTTTGATATTTTTCAAAAAAAGGATCTTTTTTTCTCTATTCATGTCACTTAAAAATTATTGATGGTTGTTAAAATGATTTATTTTGTTAAAAGGGGTGTTTTTAAAGCATTTTTATTATAATTTTTCTTGTAAGTTTGTTGAAATTATAAATATTTATGATGTTGTTATAAAAAAAAATTTCCTTTCTAATTTTGTATATTTCAATATCCATATTTTACTTTTGATGAGTGTTTCGATCTATGATTAATCCAAAATAGTTTCTGTTTTTTGTACGTACTCATATTTTTATTATTTTTTAAAACAAATTAAAATGACCATTTTACAATACAAGAGTAAGTAAATTATCTGTTTATATAAGACCCATCTTCCTATCAAAATTTTTTAGTTCCATAAGTTTTCACTCTTTAAATGGTTCTTTAGAAAACCATATGGATTCCATTATAATATTGTTGAATAATACTCCATGGTGGGGTAAATTATTGTAAAAAGAATAATTTCCCTTTAAAATTACCATTCTTGTTTAATAATCCACTATTATGTT
Source organism: Viscum album (assembly GCA_963277665.1). Taxonomy (NCBI): domain Eukaryota; kingdom Viridiplantae; phylum Streptophyta; class Magnoliopsida; order Santalales; family Viscaceae; genus Viscum; species Viscum album. Next base: position 1,597,987,531 of record OY728133.1, on the reverse strand, counting down.
TATCACTATTGTAAAATAACATCAATCACAACACATTTTGTTAATAAGGGTTAACTTTTTTTAGGAGGAGTATATCCATAAAGTACTGTAGTAAATATGCCATAACCAAAACATATAATATATTATGATATGACACTTAGGAAAGGGAATGGACATAGACCCAATATAAATATAGTTGTCCCAAATTGTTATTATATATTATCATATGAATTCATAATCACCTTTATTATAATTATTCAACCAAAATAGTTCATTTATTCATGTAACCCATGTGTGATGATTATACATTTCTAGAGATGAAATCCTTTGAATGGTCTTGTGCCACCTTATTAGAGTGATAGATATTAAAATCCGTACATTTTTCATTATCAAACTCACCTCTATTAGATACTAATATTATCAAAGTATCGATTCCTCATCAGATTATCTCACACTAATATGTTGTCCTCTCAACACAGATTTTAGATTCATAAACACCATACATTCTATATCTTCCTACAAATATTTATATATCTTCAATATGAATCATATTTCTAATAATAAATAAAAATATTAGATTATTTAAATATAACTCAACAAATTGGTGTTTTCATAGAAAAATCTCACTCACAATGATATTCATAATGTCATTCATTTAACATATCATGTGGGTGTATATCCATGATCTCCAAATATTCCCTACAATCTTTAATGATGACTCTATTGATTCTATCAGGGCATTGATTCATGTTTTAATCAAATTTAATCTCTTCTCAGAAGTTATCCATATAATTTTCCAGCAGATTCAATAATATAAAATCACAAAGAAATGGTACCATAGTTTAATATTTAATGAACTAATAATCATTATAAACAATAAATAAAATCACACACATGAAGGTGTACATTTAAATTGATATGGAAGTAACACATTTTAGTTTATGGCCTATTCTAGCAATAAACTTCACCTTGGTTGAGTTCACCTCCTTTTTTAGCTACAATCGTGCACATTTTCTAGTATTGTAATATTTTAAACCATCAAAACCATATAATTCACCATATTAATTAATATTTTTATTTGATCAAAATAATTATTATCTCAAAAACCTCTACATATTCTCATCTTTGTATCCCTATAATGTGCCCAAAGGCATGGCAATGATGATAAAAAACATTATCATTATATTAAGGAAAATGATGTTGGAATCCAAACTAATAACCCTTATATGAGTGTGGATGGAATATACATCAAGGTATATGATCCTTATATTAGAATTAACAAACCTTATATTTCTCTACAACATCCTTGTGTTGGGGGAGGGCATTCTTATATTTCTACTAATTATCCACATATTATGTGTGGTGTAACACCTCTATTTAGATTTCATTATTTTATTTCATATTTTATGGTACAGATTAACTGGTTTAGGGATTGGGAAAGTTTTAGGAATTTCCAGATTATCTTTAATGGTTGTAAGGTCTATTAATTGTTAGGTGAAATGATATAGATTCTACCAATAAATGTGTAATAGCAGGAGTGATATTTTGGGAAAGATCATGGTTGTATGATGATTTTTTAAAACCTTGTGTTGACCATGTGAGATATAAAATTTTAGGATAGTGTAATTTTTCATGGTTGGTGTATTCCTTATGAAACCATGTGACCCTGTTTGATTTAATGTAATGGTTGTATGGTTATAAATAAATGTATCCTAACCATGCTATTTATTTAATTTAACATGATTTTTTATCCCTAAAATCACATGAATAACCACATTCCTCAACACATGACATGGGCTCATGAATCAGATCCATCCTCTAGGAGATTTTAGTGATCTTATTACTTCTAGGGACCACATTCAATGTATTACTGAGCATTTAATCTCTAGAATTGAATATAAGAAACTCATTTTCCATTATCTTAGTAAATCCTCTCGTTTTAATTTGTTCTTAGATATTTTATTATATTTTCATGACCAAATAATTGGGTTTGAACAAGTTATGAACAATATTATTTGATAATCATAGTTCAAAAAGAAGGAAGGTAACATATCTACCCAGATAAGTGGTTGATACATAACGTTTAAGGACTATTATGAGGTAGTAGTCTTCTCTCTCTCCATCCACTTTCTATTAAACATGAAGTCATAGATTAATAAAATATTTTTTGTTTGTTTTTTAAATGGTAACTAAGATTAATATTTATTGGAAAAACGTTTTTGATTTGTGGTTTTAATGGATTTTATTTGAGGTGAGGTCCCAAATGTGTTCAAAAAAAACATAAAAAGTAACGATATTTTAGAAATTAATCGGTGTTAGATTATTAAAAAATTATATTGTAATGGTTGATATTTCATTAGAAGGTAGAAAAGTTGATTCAAACAAGGGTATCATGTTTTCTTTGGTCTCACAAGAGTGTTTTGCCATGATTTTTTATACTAGTGTATCATGCCTACTTGAAGCACATTGTATTCCATGGACTAGGGACAACTTATACTAGAAGATTATTTTTTCATCACCCGAGATAGTAATTTTCAATCACTAGATGCATTCATGGGTGGTTATGAGATAGAAATTTGGTATGAATTATAGATGTAATTATTTTATTTCTTATTTATATGAAAATATTTATGAAAATTTTTGGGATGGTTTTTCTAACTAGTTTGTATTGTATTGGAATATAAATTGTGTTAATCGTAGTGACGTTTATTGGAGAGTATCTATGGTTTTCCTATGAGGTTTTTTACTCACCCTAATATATACATCTTGTAATATTTGTATATATTGTTCACTATGATATAAATAAAAGGATGGTCTCATATATTCCTCTTGTAGATTTATTATTTAGTCATGGAAATGGAGGTGGAACATGGATACATTCGTGTTGGGTTGTTGGAGTGATTCCTCATTGGAGTAGCTATGTATTTATTTCTTTTGATTTTGATTTTTTATATTTTTATTATTATTTTCCTATGCATCTAATATTATTTTTAATTATTGTATTGAGTTGTATTTTTTTTTACTTTCATGAATCATGTATAGTTTTCCATTATTGGTTGGTTTTCTTCATCAGTTGTCTATGCATGTGTGTGTGTTTTTATGTAAGTTCAAATAATCCTCCTTTAAATAACACTCAATTGGAATTTATTACTAGCATTTGGTGTCTGAGAGGAGTCACATAAGGCCAGTAGAACCACAACCCTTCCCAAGCTAATGGGTTTGGGTGAGGATATTATAATGTGTATTAGTTTTTTATTCTATTAGTTACAATAATTAAACTGAGAAAACATGAGACAAAACATGAAATGTATTATAGAAAAATGCATAAGAATCCTTTTATTTTGAAATTCTATGTATGAGGGAGGTCTATGTATAATAGGGTTCTTTTACAGACCTAAATTATCTCAATTTCATGCATTTAACTATTGATTATAGAGTAACGTAAATTATTATGTATAAATCCCAGTAGGACTACATAATATATATTATTCGTGGAAACCATTGAAAACATTTCATGATGATTTAGAATTTCATTATTTAAAATATCTAAATCCTTCCGTAAATTGTTCTGTAGGGACAACGTGGTAATTTTTATAAGGATATAATGATATGAAACTTGTCAAATGGCCTAGAAATAAACACCGATAAAAAACTTATAATATTAGGAAACCTGACCTATATGTGAGTCAACAACCTGTCAAAAATATTTTATATAAATTCCTTGATATAGGTAATGGAAATCAAAATAATCCACCATAAAATGTTAATATCTAATTATAATTAAAAAATAAATAATCCATTATTTTTTAATGTGGATTATGGATTATAATATATAGAGTCTTGGATGGGATGAATAAATATGAATTTTTTATTTCCTTTAACTCCAGATTATTTTATTGTAAAACAAGTTTTATACCTACTGGAGGACCTCCCATGACAATGGTAGGGTTTTTTATTCAAACCTAGAGAAACCAAGTTCTTACATGGTTTATATTTGAGGAAATTATCAATAAAACATTCCACCTAAACAACATATAAGTATATTGGATGATGTATTTCATTTACTAATGTAATAAAATCATTCTCTCATGAAATATGCTACTATGTTTATAAACATTGATTGATTCTATTGATAATTAGAGACTAGTGAGTATTTTAATTAGTGTTTATTTGAGTCTAAATTGATGGAATTTATTTATATAATATAGAACTGATATAAATTAATAACTATACAATTTTATTCAATAATGTGTCATTCATGGAAAAGAACCACATTTTGAACCCTAGTGGAGGAAAATGTTTTGTTCATTTATGAACCTGTGATAAAACATTGTCGAAAAAATATGGATATTGACATCCAAATATGAAAATAATTAGACAATTAATCTATGAGATGGGTTTATTTAACTCTATGATATAGAAAAAGGCTTTGTTTCATATAGCGTCTTTTTTAGTGAAGATGAAAATTATATTATGATGTCTCCTTGACAATGTTATAAATGTAGTTTAAGGGAAAATCTCTAGTGTTATTTCTATAATGAAACAAATTAATTTTTTTTAAATGCCATTTAAAGAGTTTTGATACACTCATTCACATGAAGGATTATCACATTAGAATAGTTCAGGACCCCATAACCAAGCTAGTCATGTTGATTCCAAAAACACCTAGACTCTTCAATTTATAAAATTGATGTATGGAAACAAGGATTACTCACTAGGAGCTAGCTAGAAACTATACAACATCGAGAATATTACTATGGAGGAGAAATTATTCCCCTTGATGGTGAAAGAAACCAACATACTAAAATCGAATCTTATGAAATTATATTTTTTATACTCGTGCATCTTATTCAATCATTTCATCCTAGGTGATAAATGAAATAGTGTTACATATGAAGAAGATTCCACATATCTTGAGCATTCAGACACCACTCTAGTAACATGAGTTAATGGGATTAAAATGTTTAGGTTTTACTTAAAAACAATCAATAAAATACTATTGATTTAGGACTTATCTATTATAAATATAAAAAAATTAGATTTTATCATTAGAAATTATTAGTTTACATTTTTCAATTATCATATCAATTATCAAGGTCGGTGAGTGATTATCATTTCTCTTGATGGACTAGAACATCCCATTAATGGTGATTGAGATTTATATTTTAGTATATTAGTACCTTTAAACTCAATTATTTGAACTATATTTTATAAATTTTCAAAAAATAGTCTTGGGGACCATTGATTTCATTTATACTAGTGAGTTTATTAGCATTATGAATTGGTACTATGATGTGTTTCTAGAGAGTTTCATGGTTTCATAAACTATTAAGGAATTCATATTTTCAATTTTCTTACTTATAGAGAAAATTAATATTTCATTTCCAACATACATAGTTTCAATTATATAATTTAAGGAATTAATGGTATTGTTAGATGATTTAGAAATTAAGGGATCCATATGACCAAGTGAATCACCTTGGTACGAACCTATTCTCATTTCCATGAAAGAAGTTGTTTCTCTTAAAAACTATGTGGATTATTGTAAACTATATTAGGATAAAATATAGAATTTATACATTATCCATCCACAAACTGGTGATTTTTTTGATCAATTTACGAGGGGTAAATGGTTCACCATGATTCATTTATAATGAAGGTAGTATCAACAATGAGTTAAGAGGATGGAATTTTCATAGAAATATTTTGGAATTCAGTACATTAATTATGAATATATAATCATTCTGTTTCATATTTCTAATAAAGAAGAAGTATCCACGTACATAATGAACCATATGTTCCATTGTAACATTGATGCTTTATTTGTAGTATTTTTTTATAATAATTTGGTTGATTCTCAGACATAAAATGAACTTGTATCATAGTTAGAGATTATGTTGAGAACCTTTCATGGTCACAAGATGTATTACAAATTCACAAAATGAATCTTCTATTTATAAAAATACATGTTTTGGGAATTTTATTTCAGATAAATGTGTTTTTGTAAACATGATGAATTAGAATTTTTCTTCTCCATCCAATCAATCTATAATGTATTTGAGATACATAGCTTTTTCGGCTTTGCAAGCTACTATCACCACTTCTTTATGACTTCTTTTGGTGTATTTTTGATATGATGACAATAAAAATGGAATGAATATATATTTCATTCATTTGATAATTGTTATAGTTCAATTTTTTTCTTTAATATTGACATAAATAGACAACGATCCATATCTTTTTAGAAACGAGGAACGTTTATTTAGTATTTTGAAATGTATCAAGAACTAGTTTGGGTTTTTTCTCAAATAGGATGATCTTGTTGTTTTTTATGGTCCATGATAGTTGCACATTCATAAAAACAATTACCTACAGAAGTTCTAGAATTAGTTACAAATGTCCATGAACTAGAAAATTGCATCATTTTATATTTGGTGATAAGTTCACTATATTAACTAACTATAAAATGATGAAACACATCTTATAATATTATCATTTTTAACATCAGGAAACAAAGATGGGATGAGTATCTCTAAATTTTAGAAATTGACCTAGTTTATAATCATAGAAAATGGAATTCGGTAATTGAATCTTTAAATCACAATAATAATGATGAAATAGATAGATAATCATGTGATTAGAAGCAATTTAAAATAATAATTATTGATATTATATTGGATTAAAAATATTGAAATAATTCTATAGGCTTATTTCAAGGGACTGTTATTTCTAGTTTGGTTTATAAAGTGAAAATTTATTAGAGATTTTATCATTATTATAATTCCATTAGATTAAAAACAAATAGTGGGTATTTTATTAAAATATGGAATGTTTATTGAAAATCAATGTAACAATTCAATGGTCAGATAGAAGTTCAACCCACTTATTAAGAAAAAATCTATTCATACTACCCCCATTCAATATGGTAAATTAATTTAAATATCCAAAATATATATAAGGCATTGAGGACCCATTTTGGTGACTAGGTTTGAAATGATGAGTAGATGAATACATGAAAAAGTCATCACTTTTCAATAGGTTATGGATTAACATAATAACAATTTGGAATATTGAAATAATTACCCATACCCATATAGAAATGAAAATAGACTTCCATGGACATTATCAATTGTTTTCCAAGGAATATTTCGATAAATAATGCAATATAGGTGATTATGGAATGACTCAAAAAGTTATCCAACATTATTTTAATATGATAATAAAACATGATGTATGAATATGCAAATATTTATATTTTAGAAGGGTTAAAATTACATGTTGTACCAGATTGTATTTCCTTTGATAGAGCCCTATGATTTACTTCTCAATTTTTTTAAAAATTAATATAATTTCATAGAACAAATTTCACCATGAGAATTACATATCATCCTAAAATATATGGGAAATAAAATCACATGATTAAAACACAAGAGGGAATGCTCCAAACTTCTTTTATCAATTTTAATTGATCCTACGGATATATTTTTCCATTAGTGGTGATTTCTTATTAATAATATTATCACAATCAAACATATAAGAATATGTTTGAGTCATTTTATGAATATCATTTTTAGTATCCACTTTATATGTGAGAGACTAGGGAAACATCACTAATTATACCTATACATATTCATGGGACAATTTATAAGATTCTTATAGTCATGAAATAAACAGATACAACCAACATCCTTGAAAAATATTTTTTATATCATCTCCATAACCCATTATGTTTTAGTATGGGAGACCATGCATTCCTTAAGGTCCCTATTAACACTTGAAAGTATAATTCGTGAATGAAAGGAATGTTTACTTCTCAGTACATCATATGATTTTGAAAACATGAAAATATCAGATATGTTTATTATCTATTCTATGTAAAACAAATTTCAACTATATTTATACTTTATTTTATATATCAAAATATAACAATTACAATTCTATTATAATTAAAAATATTAGATAATATTATTTCACACATGAGTCATACACTACATTTATCCATAAATATATTAATATATTAGATTGGAAAGAAAAATTATTTCATGGAATATATATTCCTTTATTTTGGCTGTTCTAGAAGACGTTTGAGGCACATGACGAGGAATTGAAATGAGAGGAGTTATTGATGGAGGAATTTCTAGTGAAAATCCACAATATTATGAACACATATTTTTTTGGAACAAAATCCCAATGGTTGGAAGAATTTAACAACCATAGTTAGAGGTATTTCTTTATTTTCAATCATACTTAAGCTATTAAATTACTGGGTTTGAAATTATAGTGGATTAAGATGGTTGTGGGATATTTTAGTTGGGTTTTTATGGGTTCATATATTTATTATGTAAATGACTGTACAAATTCTCAAGGTATTCTTGTGAGAGCTGTATGTATCTTCTAGGCAGGCTCATTGATTTCACTTGATTTGGAAAAACCGTATGGTGACTCTATGTGTTCGAATGTTTTAGGAAAATGGAAATTTTAACAGTTGGAAAACGACTTACCAAACTATCTGGCGAAAACATGTATCATTAATTTTTTTCTAGTAATACCAACAAAATTGGTGTTTAATTTGAGAAATTGTGTGGTCTAAATATGCAACATACTTAAACAAATAATACAATTTGGTTATGAAACTAAAACTCAGCAATAACCCTCATTATTGTCCATTATACCTAGGCCCTCAACTAACATCCAAACTATAGTAAATTTCATTGATATTATTCTTTCTAGATATCTATTTATATGGATATTCAAGCATTGGATGAACATAATTTAAGGTAAGATCATATTTTTCTATTCTCATTATAGAACTTCTCATTCATACTTCAATAGATCCCTATAGTATGATTATCATTCCAATATCTATGGTTTGAGTCATTTTTTAAAAAATATTAATTTTTATTTTTTGAATTAATGAATAGAAGAACCATGATATACCTAGATCATTGTTTGTATCTTCATTGTTGGGAACTATTTTGATGTAGTTGGATTCTACCATGCACCACTTTTTATGGAACTTAAAGGCTTAGATTTCATAGTGATTTTCATTTTTGTTAAAATAAATGTTTAGATAAAATAATTGAAAAAATGATTTATTTTTTTGGAGTAAAAAAATAATTTTGGGTGACACCATCAATGTGTTTGATTAAATGATAAAATAGAATGGTAAATTTCAAATTTAACAACACTGATTCATTGGAATAAGAATTGTATTTCATGAAAAATACTGAATTGGAGGGTATACTTGTTGATTTAGACATGGGTATTGTGCCATCATGGGTAAAAAGGACTATGTATGAATGTTGGTTCAGACATGGGTACCACACCATATTGGGGAACATGAGATGACCCAACTAAATGACATCCTAGATAGAAATGAATGTTTTTTTGACAATCTGTTTGGATTTTTCAATGACTGTATTCATTCATGGGTGTGTGTGTAATTAATTATTACCTATGAAAATAATTTTTTTCAACCGTTTGATATTATATAAATAGTTATCACTAACTCATGTTTAATCAATGTTTTATGTTTTTTAAAAATTTCATATGATTACATGTTTATATGGTACATAGATATTTATGATATACTCCCATGTGATTACTCACAAGCCTTCTATTTTATAATAACATGTTATATCATTCAATCATATGTTCAACATCATTATACTAATTTTTATCATGATGGTATTTTTATCTCAAACTTAATTTCTATGTATTATTTAGTCCTTTATTTGTAGTTGTAGGATAATTAATGTATTTAAGAGTGATAATAAAGAATAAAATAAATAAATTTTATTATAGTGGTTTTTTGGTACATAGCCTTCAAAATGCATTAGTTATTTTCAATCTTAGTTGTGTACTAATAGATATTTGTATATAAAAATTAGTTAATAATATATCTTAAATTCATGAGTCTCTATATATAAGATGTTTTAAATAAATAAATATTGATTTATTTCAATGAATATCATGTTTTAAAATAAAATAGGTTTTTAATTGAGTTGTATTATCAGTGAATGATTTGAAAAAAAATCAATTATAGTTTATAAAAACACTAAATTGAAATTTATGGATATTTTATTTGTTATATCAAATTTTTTATATATGATAAAATTTGAAATTATTTTAAAATAGTTTCTATATATTTTTTTAAATGTAAATGATTTCACCTCTTGTTTTAAATCCCCTAATAGAGCTATTTTGTGCACACCCTGTGTTTTTAAATATTTTTCAATATATATTATTGAGTATAATATCATTGTTTAATGGATTTTATTACAATTCTAGCTCTAGTAAATACGAATAATATTTTTTAGTATTTTTAAAAACATTGATATGTTTTATGGTATTATAATCCTCTAAAACTCAAAAACAAAACCGACCTTGGTTATATAAGTCAACCCATATTATATTTTGATATTATATGTTTTTAAAGGGTTAAAATTGGGTCATGATTATCATATAAAAGTTATAAATATAATGGTTTTGTTTTTATCACAAAATCTAAGAGTTTAGATTTTTTGATGTCACACTTGGTATCAGAGTAATAGTTTAAACAACATTTGAGATTATACTGATATCATTTGAGGATAATTTTAATGTCATATAGATGTTATGTTTTATGGGTTTAATCCAATAAATTATATTATATTTAATTGTTTTTGAGTTAGGATGAAATATGATGATTTTATGTTTAAGGTCAATCATTTGGTTACAATTTTCCTAATTCTATGAGAACTATTTAATCTTCCCTCAAAAATGATTATTCTTAGTTAATTAAATTTGAAAAAGATGAATTGTTTCATGTTTAAGTTAGAATTTTAATATTCACCATGTCATATCTATTACATGTTATTGATATATTAAAGACTAATTTCGATATGGAATGAAAGAAATATCACATGAGATTCATATCCCTTATGGATGATGTGCTTGAAAGGACTATATCAAAGTATTGATCATATAACTTTGATTCATTTTCCAGTATTCAGGTTACATGAAGGAAAATTTATGGAATATTTAATACCTCTTCTATATCCCAATATTTTAATGGATCATGTGTTTTCTATGAAAAAATCATATACTCCAACAATTAACACTTTTCATAGAAAGTGATTCACTATCCTGATATTTTTTAATTCTTCATATTATCTGAAACATATGAAGTACTCAGTGATTTTAAGGAGGCTATGAAGGAGGAGGGCCTCTACGAGGCCAATTTGTATCTAATTTTAAATTTTTTTTTATTCGAAGAATATTTTTTTATTTTATACAACTATATTTTATAAATTTAAAAATATAACATATTAGATTATTTTCTTAAGGGAAATCTCAAATTTATGTTTTAAAATTATATGTTAATAGTACTTATCCATGGATTTGACCATTTTGACACCAATTTGACCTAAACTACCCTAATTGTTTTTTGATAAATGTAATACAAGATTACAAAAAATATATTACAAATTTGAAACACATTATGGATCCCATCCATTAATGAATGACATTAAAGTATAAGCTAAAGTATATGTTAATGGTATGGATAGTTTTATTAAATATTATTAAAGACAAGATCATTGTTATATGACTGTAAGTAAATAAATGTTTTTTGAATAAATGGTGAAATTTAAAATCGAAGCATAAGGATTAATATTTAGGATATACGTATGTATAAAAACATAATTTTGAGTGCGAATTTAATTTAGGGAATATTTCATCACCCTGTGGGGAAGTACATATTTTTATATTTTAAATAATAAAATCTTGAATAAAATTGTTGAATTATAATAAACCAAGAATGATTTTAATTAACATATATGTATTATTTTAATTAATATTTTGAATTTATATTTATTAAATATTTAATTAGTTCATTAAATATAGTTGATTATATTTTTTATAAATCTTTTTGAATGCTTATAAAGATAAAGATTTTGGCTATATCGAGCTTATTTCGTAAATTGAAATTCAATCTTAAAAGTATTGTACTTAAAGTTTAAGCGATTTTTTATTACACATTATTACTTTTATTTATAATGAAATTTATAGATTATATTTCATTAATGTATAAAAAATTATGTTTCCATTCTAATTAAATTAATTTGGAGTTTATTATTGTTATCTAGTATATAATATATATTAATATTCTAAAAAATTTATTATTTTTTTATTTTTATAAGGTTAAAATTTTAATACGTAATAGATAAAATAAAATTAGTTTTAGAAATGAATTCCTTGTAAAAAAATTCTCCCAGTTGTATTCATAGAAGATTCTACGAGCTAGATCCTAGTAGAGGGTTTTGCGATAGTCGATCGTGTTTGAGTATATCTAGATTTCCTTGTTACATGTTCAGTAGACATATTCTGTGTAAAGATGATTGTACCATTCTTTTGTGTTTTTTTTCAATTGTTGTATTTCCTTTGTGGTTCAAGGTGACCTACTGGGTATTGTTATACTCACCTCTGCACGGGCTTTTCCCACACGTGTAGTGTCTTGTGCAGACGAGCATGCCTTTGACAGGATCTTAGGAGGACAAGGACCGGACGGTACTCAATGAGATCACACAGGCTGAGGTGTGTTCCTACGGCTACAGACTGCAGCTCTAACAGCTTTATTTATAGGTTGGATTTTGATACAGAAGTTCTTTTTGGTGGGCTTGTACTTTTGGCCATGGGGTTTTACTTCCTTGTACTCTACTTTCTTGTCATACTCTATGGTTGGGTTCTATTGTATGCATGCATCTTTTCCTTTTAATAGTTTTACTTTTCAGCTTTTTGGGCATGGAGATGTGTGTGCATGTGTTCACATTTATATTCAATGCCTCCCATGTTAGTAGCATGCCTAATCAGTGCTAGTCACCACCCCTTTTCCTATTAGAGTCAAGATTGGGGAGTTGCGGCTTGGGCCCCCTGGGATGGGTTGCGACAGAGTGGTATCAGAGGTGGTTGGTTCTACATTAGGTCCAAGAGTCCATCAGTTGGTTTTGGGTAGTAGTGTTAAGTGTTTCAAGTTCAGTTTTCGGGCCAAGGAACCTAGTGTTGGTGTGGGCCACCGATGTATCCATACACAAGGACTCTGAAAACTTTTTTTCGACTGAAAACATGATAACACTTGTTGTAGGGGATAACAATGGTACATAAATCATATAGTAATGTGTTGTGTTTTCCACGTCCTTCTTGAGTCAGCTCTCCAGATATACTCAATTAATGAGATACATCTTGTTTCTTTACAGAATGCCTCCACGACGTGCACCCGCTAGGATCCAGCAGGTCGATCACAAGGATAACCCCTTTAGTGATGAAGCCTTGATACATGGACCGGATCCCCCAGTTTTACCATTGGGTGGTGTGCCAGTTATTCGGCCACCTGTGGAGCCATGTTTTGTGCCTTCTGTACCAGTGGAGGAGGAGTGCAGGCTAAGCACACTCCACGATATTTAGAGACATAGACCCCTCATGTTTTGAGGAAAGCCTAACACTCAAGAAGTAGAGGACTATCTTGAGGCAGTGGCCAGAGTATTCTGTTTGGTCTAGACACCAGCATACCAGATGGTGATCCTAGTTGTGAGGCTTCTGGAGGGCTCGGCAAGACCATGGTTGAGTCTGGTTATCCAGACCCATGACGAGGTGACACTTGCATGGTCGGAGTTTGAGCGTCTCTTTCGAGAAGAGTATTCACTGATTACCCTGACTGAAATACACATACAGGAGATTTTCAGCTTCATCGGGGAACCATAACGGTTGCTGACTATACGTCGAAATTTACTGACCTCTCGTGGTACTCGATGGATATGGTCAGAGATAAGTACTTCAGAGCTCAGAATTTTGAGCGGGGCTTGCGTAGAGATATCTGAGCTAGCATCATCCCTATGATCATTCCAACATATGATGGGGTTCTCGAGTATGGTCTGGTGGTCAAGAGCTTCATGGAAGAGTAGAGACAGTTGGTAGATATCAGTAGTGGGTGAGCTAGAGCAGAGTCCTCGGCAGTAGGGAGCTGAGGTCAGGGACCCAGGTGGGGGAGACATTTTCAGATGATATATCAGGTCATGGGATCTGCTGTACAGGGTTCGCAGGGCACATTCATCCAGCCTCGATAGAGGCAATTCTACTTATGTGACGGCAAGGTACATCTCGCTCGAGATTATCTGACCCGCCGTACTACTGACACGTTAGCAGTGGATGGACAACCCAGGTAGAGGCAACGTGTGGAGCAGACATATCCTCGGGGCGGCAGACGTAGTAGGGGAGTTGGGATAGAAGCTGGAGCTGGTCGATGTTTCGACCTTTTACCACCACCACCCCCAGGAGGTCCACCCTAGGCTAAGGGAGCTGGTGGACAGAGGTAGGGACAACTATAGGTAGCAGAGGCTTATGACCCAGGTACCCCAGGAATTATTAGAGGTACAATCTGTTTCTTTTCTAAATTGGTTGTCGTACTAATAGACATAGGTGCTAGTCATTCCTTTCTAGTAGCGTATCTTGTTTGAGACCTTGAGATTCCAGTTGAGCCGTTGACTCAACCCTTACGCTTAAAAACACCGACTAGAGAAGATTTAGAGATCACCCACCTCTGTAGACAGTGTGACATGACCCATGGAGGCGATATTTTCTACTGGAACCTCATGGTGGTGGCGTCGGGGTCTTACGATGTCATTCTTTGGATGGATTGGATATCCACAGTTCATGGCCAGATTGACTATTTTAGGCGAAGGGTGGAGTGTGTCTGTAGTGATGGAATGATGTTCTCTTTTGTTGGTGAAATAGAGACCCAGGAAGCTTATGATGGACTTGTGAATAGGAGGGAACAACCTATTTCACATCAGTTGGCTAGCCTAGCCCTTGGTGCAGCAGATGTTACGAGTTTCCAGTTTCTAGAAGTGGTGGCTGAGTATGAGGATGTCTTTCAGGAGGATGTCCCCGATCTACCTCCTCGTCTAGAGATAAATTTCTGCATTGAGTTGAAACCCGGGATGACATCGATATCATAATCAGCATATCGGATGGCTCCGGTAGAGTTTCATGAGATGAGGGTGTATCTAGATGACTTGGAGAAGAAGGGCATTGTGAGACCCATCCTTTCACCCTGGGCGGCCCCAGTTCTATATGCCAATAAGGAAGAAGGCAGCTTGATGCTATGTGTGGTATACTAGATCTTGAATCAGGTGACTGTGAAGAAACGGTATCCACTACAGAGGATCGATGACCTCCTCGACCAGTTGAGAGGGTAACGATGGTTCTGAAAGGTTGATCAACGATCATACTATCACCAGTTGCATGTACGGGAGGAGGATATACTGAAGACGACTTTCAGATGTCGGTACTGTCACTATGAGAACATGGTGATTCCCTTCGGCATGATGAACACCCCTGCGGAGTTCATGGGGCTCATGAACCGGATCATTCAGCCCTATCTATACCAGTTTGTAGAGGACTTCATCGATTATATCCTTGTGTACACTGCGTCTGAAGAGGAGCACGCGAGAGACCAAAGGATATTTCTGGACACACTCTGAGAGCACCAGTTGTATGGGAAACTCTCTAAGAGCTTGTTTTGGTTACAGGAGGTCCACTTTCTGGGACACGTTATCTCGAAAGATGGTGTAGAAGTGGACCTAGCCATGGTGGTGGCAGTGCTAGCATGGGAGCCACCCCGAAGCGTGATGGAGGTGTGGAGTTTCCTTCGGTTGGTAGGCTACTATCGGAGATTCATCCTTTATTTCTCCAGGATTGCAGCACCAATGAAATCATTGACCTGAATTGTACAGCCTTTCATGTCGATCGAGAGATGCCAGCAGGCTTTCTAGCAATTGAGACAGAGTCTGACGAGCGCCCCGAGATTGAGATTAATGGAGGAGGGTGTCGAGTACGTAGTGTTCTGCGACGCATCAGGAACCAGGATTGGTTGCATCCTGATGCAGAGGCAAGAGGTGATTTACTATGTCTCACGTCTGTTGAGGCCGCACGAGTAGAACTACGTGACAATTGATCTTGAGTTGGCAACGGTAGTCTTCATATTTACGATGTGACGGCACTACCTGACGGGTGAGAGTTTTACCGTCTACTCTGATCACAAGTGTCACAGATATATCTTTTCTCAAAAGGATATGAATTTGATACAGAGGCGATGGATTGAGTTCCTCTAGGATTATGACTTTGGGATCATTTATACTCTTGAGAAGGGGAACATAGTGGCAGATGCAATTAGTAAGAAATCCAGTTCACAGTTCTGGATGTGGCGACGAGGCAGTTGGCCTCCTTATAGATATCCTTCGTGGATAGAGATGAGGGATCCTACCTTTAGTTGATGGTTGTTACCCCTCCACTCTTTCAGCGAGTTAGGGAAGCAGAACGCAAGGATGCTAGCTATGAGTCTCTATATGCTCATATTTCCATGAGTAATGATGTTGATAGATATTCAGAAGATGGGGAGCATGTTGTTCTTTTTAGAGGGCACATGGTAGTACCAGTTATGTTGCAAGAGGAGGTTCTGAGGGAGTTCCATACATCCCATTTGGTGGTGCATCCATGCGTGGAAATGATGTATCAGTACCTCCGATGTCAGTTTTGGTGGCCAAGAATGAAGAAGGGTGTGGTAGAGTTTGTCTCTCAGTGCCTTACATGTCAGCAAGTAATGGTTGTGCACCAGTTGTAAGTAGGTTTGACTCATCCCCTTGAGGTGCTAGAGTAGAAGTGGGATAGGATATCTATGGACTTCGTCACGGGTTTACCATGAATGTATAGGGGACGAGATGCCATATGGGTGATCGTTGATTGACTATCCATGTCGGCCCACAACCAATACATATGGGAGCAGAGATCTGTAGAGAGCTTGGGACACCTCTACGTGTAGGAGATAGTTCGACTTCATAGAGTTCCATCCATGATTGTCTCATATCATGATTCTCATGGCACATCCCGTTTGTGGGATTGATTTTAGGAAGCTTTTGGGACTTAGTTATGCTTGAGCACATCGTTTCATTAGCAGACTGATGGTTAGACAGAGCAAACCATCCAGGTCATGGAGGATACGCTTCGAGCATGCATACATTGCTTCGGTCGTAGCTGGAAGGATCACCTACCACTAGTGGAATTTTCTTATTACAACAATTATCATTCCACTATTAGTATGGAAATATTAGAGGCTTTGTATTGGAAACCATGAAGATCACCACTTAGCTGGACTTGCCCGGTAGAGTCTGCACACATGGGCACAGAGATGGTGATATCTACTACAGAAAATGTGCAGGTCATTCAGGAGAAGATGAGGACTGCACAGAGTCAGCAAAAGCCTTATGCCGACAGAAGGCGGAGGCCCTTGGAGATCGAGGATGGAGACTATTTGTTCCTTCGGGTCTCACCTCGACAGGGATTTCAGAGATTTGGCCGAGGAGGAAAGATATCTTCAAGGTTCATTGGCCCTTTTAAAATTCTGAGTAGAGTTGGAGAGGTGGCATATTGCTTGCCTCTACCTCCTCAGATGGACTGGGTAAACAACGTCTTCCATATGTCATAGCTATGGAGGTATTTGCACGATCCATCGTACATTATGGACAAGGGCGAGTTGGACATCGATGATGGGGTGTGCTTTGCAGAGTACCCAATAGCGATTGAGGATCAACGGGAGAAGATCATTTGTGGATGAGCTATTAACTTGTTGTGTGTTCGGTGGCAGCACGCGAATCCCTAGGAGAGAATGTGGGAGCGGGAGGCTCAGATTCACATGCAGTACCCACAACTTTTTTAGTAGACCTTTTATTGGATTTTCGGGGACATAAAATCACTAACGTGGGTGTGATATAATGTCTCATATTTTTCCATGTATTATTTTAATATTATATTGGAATTTATTCGAGACTAGGCTCTGAGATGGCGTGATGTACCGAGGCTCGGTGAGCCCAGAACAAGTGTATGAATTTAATTAAATAATTAAATAATGTGAGCGTGCGGTTTTCATGAAAAAGTGGAATAACACCTGAATGGTTGCACGGATCTGAAATATGAGTGCACCATTATGTTCAGGACTGCGATTTTTACCTTAGGCGAGGCCTTACATCAGCTGACGTAGGTCGATTGTGGAATCCAGTTTTTGGGACGTAATAGTAATAAAATATATAAATAAAAATATTTTATTTTACAACGAAATCATTTAACACAATCTAAAATAGATATCCATTACCTTTTTAATTAAAAGATAGCGCAAGGCTCTAGGGTTACAAACCTCATAACCCTGAAACCCTTGGCGGCTCTGGATGCTATGGAGAAAACCTCCCAACACGGCAACGATGACACAACAACCAGATCATCGCCAATGAACACCATGGAATCCATGTAGGATGTTTGTTTGTGATTTATTCTTCATTATTTATTTCTATGACGAACACAGGCTAATCAACAGACATATATTCTGTAGATCGATCTTTCTTGTGGGATGGGCTTTTTGTGGGCATTTAGGGAGTTTAAATCAATGATTATCCATTTTTTTTTTGACTTTCTTTTATGTTTAATTTTATTAATGGGAGCAGATCAACAACGTGATGAATGACGGCGGAGGTTCGTTCATCAAATTTGTTTCATTGGATATCTCCTCTTTCTTTTCTTCATTTTCTTTGTGATCTTCACTGGGTGATGAATGAAGGATCTTTGTGCATCCATTCTACGACGCAACAAACCCAAACTGTGGATCCAACCACAGAGCAGTGTCGTGGAGGTGCGACGACAATATCGGCAGACGATTCGGAGCAGATCGAGAGTGATGAGTTTTCGGGCATTTTCTTCGTATGGATATTTCGATGTTTATGATCCATTTTAAGGGCTGAAAACACCCATCGCAGTGTTCATATGATGAATAGAACCAATCCCTAGAATATTGGGATGAATGGATGAGAGATCGCGGATCCGAAAGATTGGCCGAACTGGGAGGAAGAATACAGTGTTCTGTAAATTTTTCCGACTACACGGTGTGGAAAATGGGCTACACGACCTGTGTTCATCGGCGGCCCACATAGCGTGTACTCCCGAAGTACACGAACACATGTTCTGTACACGGCCCAGGGCATGTCGTGTATACCCCTCCCCGACCAAACCCGACCAGATACATGGGATACCTTGTGTACGGGTACACGGGCATGCAACACGGACACGGGAAAAGACCATGTACGAGCACATGGCTAGTGTACACAGAGTGAGCCCAGGTGCTCGGACACAGTGTGTGATTATTCTACAAGCCCTGTAGTTGATTTCTATCCGACAAGCCAAATGACATGAGCCGTTTACAAGAACAATACATGGGGTCAAGGAACACGGCCAGTAACCATTCTACACGTCGTTTAACTTTTTCTTCATGGATTGATCCACTTGTCTTCTATGACTTAGACTAGTTATTAGGGTTCGTACCCATGGTTTTCCCCTAAAGGTTCTGAATTCATTTCTTTTATAAAGGAGTATGATCCCTTCATCAGAACTTCTTGAATAGAGATTTTGGAATCCACTATATGACAGTTAGAGCCAGAACCACTATTCATTCATGGAACCCTAGGTAGATTTCTTGGTAACGACATGACAAACTTTACCCAGGCACTAATCCTCTACTTTGCGGATTAGCTCAGACTGAGTTGACGGAATCACCTGACGAATTGGTCATGATCCTCATCTGAGCATCGTGTTCTCAAAGTACTTGTGGAGTGTGTTCTCACAGAATGAGTACTTCAAATCTCTCTCTTCATACCTAGGAGTGTTTTATCCCGGTTTTATGTTTAGTGATATCTTCGATCTGGATCCTAGTAGTGGGTTTCACGATATTCGGTCGTGTATGAGTAAATCTGGATATTCTTGTTACATGTTCGGTATACATATAATGTGTCGACCTGACTGTGCCTTTATTTTGTGGTATTTTTTCCTTTGTTGTATGTCATCTGTGGTTTGGGGTGTCCTGCTAGGTATTGTTATAATCACCCATGTATGGGATTTGACCGCACGTTTCATGTCTTATGCAGACGAGCAATCCTTTGACAGGATCCTCAGCGGACTAGGACCAGACAGTACTCATTGATATCAGAGAGGCCATGGTGTGTTCATATGGCTATAGAGTGCAGATCCGACACCTTTCATTACTTGTTGAACATTGTTACAGACTTTCATTTTGGTGGTCTTGTACTTTTGGCCCTAGGGTTTTACTACCTTGAAAATTACATTCCTGTCATACTCTGTGGTTGGGATCTAGTGTATGCATTCATCTTTTCCATTTAGTAGTTTTACTTTTTAGCTTTGTCGGCTTGGAGATGTGTGTGTGTGTGTATACATGTTTATAGGCAATGCACACCATGTTAGTAGCATGACTACTCAGTTCAAGTCACCATCCTTTGGCCTATTGGAGGCAGGTTTGGGGTGTTGCGGCTCGGGCCCCACTAGGACGGGTTGTGACAATCAAGTAGTGGAAGATTATCCCCACTGATTGATCTTTTCATCAATTATTTTAATTTATCATCACATTCATATTTCAACAAAAACATAACCCCTTTATATATAAACATGGTGATTCTATAATATATTCATGAAAAATATCTATCAATACATCATTATTGTCCATTCAAGCATTGAATATAATAGATCTTAGTTATAGTGGAAATTTTAGGCCATTTGATGACATTCATCATTCAGGTATCCACTAATATACCCATAATTGAAATTATATTAACCATGAATGAATATTTCTATATCCAAAATATATAATTGGCATATTTAGTATACAGTTCCCGCTACTATAAATATGCAGTAAGATTATGAATTATTCTTCTCGGTCTACCTTAAACATCCAATATATATGAATATCATCTATAAAAGATTTTATAAATAGGTCAAGAATATATTTGGAGACTATTCACTAAATACACTATGATTATAGCAGATCCGGTATGTCCAAATGGAAATGATATAAATTCAGAATGAAAATAACTCATATGGATTGTTGCCTTGGGTATAACATAATTCTTAGAACATATCCAATAATATCCATATTAATGATCAATCTTGAAAAAAAATATCATTATAATTGATCAAATGTATCATCGATACAATTTTGATGATACTTTTTAACAGAAACATTTTTATGTAGATTAAAATATATGAACATATGCACTAAATCATTATTTTTATAAAAAAGAATAACATGTTCACCACATGGTGGAGCGCTAGGCTAAATAAATACCTTATTTATATTCTCCAAGAGTTTTTCTTTAATTTATGTAACTGATTTATGGTCATTATATGTGGATTATTTGAAATATGTGTAGCACTGTGAAAGAGTTCAATTTAAAACTCAACATTAGGATTTAGCGGAATACGTGAAATGTCCTCCAAAAATTCATCAACATATTCATGAATAATAAGAAAACATTCTATGATGATTTTCTCCCTAAATATTTGAGATAAATATCCATAAATAATAGGTAGCAGAACCTATATATGGATGTTATTTCTATTGGAAGTTCTAGTTCTTCCTCACACCAATACAAGATCACAGGTTGATTTTGAATTTCAAATGAAAATTTCCTTCTTTTAATATTGATATGGGTTATGTATTGGGAGTGTTCGTCCATCCACAAAATAACATCAAATTAAACTAGATTAAGAATAACAATATTTAATGTAAACACATTCCCATAAATATCAATCCTAGTGTTGTTTTAGACTTGAGATGCAGTCAACCAACCATTACAAGTTTTCACGGCCGACTCAACATTTAATCACAGAGGTGGTGCTTTGATATCATTATAAATTGTTTTTGTTACAAAAGAATGGGTAAAACAGATATAAAATAAAACATTTGAAATACCTGATTAGTTGAAAAGTTTACATTTCTCCACATCACTAGGAACTGTAACATAAAATTTAGAAATTAAGTTTGCATTGATATCTCATATTAGATTCCTCGATTATATGTTCCCTTAATTTTTGGGGGAATTGGTTGGTATGATGCCCCATATCCTTATAGCTAAATCATTATATGTTGATGACCTCTCCCTTTCCCATACATATATGATAATGATAACCATTTTCCATGCACATGTAGAAAACATGATTTTCCTTAAATTATATACCATGGAGTTTCCATCTACAATAAACAAATATAGGAATATCCATCATTCTTTTCTTCACCATAGATATATTTTTAGTTCTCCACATCTTATCTTTATTTAATTTAAATCTATAGGACTTTGAGAATACTCTCTATTTCATGTTAAAACATGATACAATATCATGTTATGATGATATTTTTTGGTAGACTTGTGTTATT
Source organism: Viscum album (assembly GCA_963277665.1). Taxonomy (NCBI): domain Eukaryota; kingdom Viridiplantae; phylum Streptophyta; class Magnoliopsida; order Santalales; family Viscaceae; genus Viscum; species Viscum album. The sequence goes on along the minus strand of OY728133.1, from coordinate 1,597,965,255 downwards.
TTTATGATAGAATTTATCCCATCAAAGAAATGGAAAATTTTACTAATTGAATTACATATATAATATAAAACATACATATCTATCATTAAATATTTAGCTTCATACATAGAAACATTTCCATCTTCATTTTATCATAGACTTGGGAATTTTCTGTCTCTGTCTTCTCATTATTTATAAGTAATTTTTTTTAATATTACCTTAAATTACATTCACAGCATATTTTTTTTTCTTCTACATCATCAGTGTTTACAATCAATAAAATAAATTTATCTTAATCCTCTATGAGATGATAAGCATTCATAAAAAAATTCTTCCTTTCATTATATCCCAAATAGAGAATTATATTTTCTAAAAAATATATCCATTTGATAGTAACAACTAGATTTGTGGTTCTAAGGAATGATGGAGTTTATTGTTTGAGAAAATGGCCAAATATTGTTTCATTATGATGTATATTAAAAGACTAATCCATTAAAGGTTATTTTCACATTCTGTGTTAGATATCCCAATATGGTTATAATTTTTTCATCTACAACTAGCTATAGCTTAATTATCATTCTTTAGAGGGAAGTTTGTACATAAATTAAGTGAATTGATACTATTTACATTAAATCCTATTGAAACCTTTCCAAAAAAATAACATAAATTATATTGGATCATAACATTTAAAATCATAATGTATAATTTTGAAACTAGTGAAGTTCATAACATATAATTAAAATTTATCCATAATTAAACTGAAAATCACAATACTACTTTGTTTGAGAAAATTATAGAATAAAGAAAATATTTTCAAATACATTATAATGGTTTGTAAATAAAATTTTAAATAAAACAAGAATACCATTTGGGAGTATTAAAACAGGTGTGTGGTAAGGGATCATTCACCATTCACCTGAATGGTGGTCAGGATATTCTCAACCAATTATTTTTTGGGTTATTACCCCCGAGATGCATTTGTTCAAAAACCACATCCACATATAATATCTAGATTGGAATAAATTTCTAGGAAAACCACCAAACCTCAACATTAACAAAATCTTTATGATATTATTCTATAATTATATACATCATCGATGTTTGTTATATTGTTATATTTCCTAATATATGTTTTCCAAAATCTATTTCCCAATGTTAATACAAAAATTACACTGATTCCAAATATGAATACACTAACCCTAATATCCCAAAGTCAATGATTACATAATACATCAATTAGGGGAGGGGTATAAATAAATGAAAAACTATCTAATTATGTGTATGGAGGATAGAAACTAAGACCTCCCTAAACAGAACCACATGATTTAACCACTAAGTGGTGCAAATGGTGAATAGTCGATGGAAACCTAATTACATAAGAATTAGATATAAACAATCACATCATAATGGATTGTATTTTTAAATAACCATCATAAACTAGATGCATGTTTGAATTTCACATTAAATAAATTAAAACATGGTGTTTTCTATGAGAAAATAATTATTCACTCTTGAATTAAAATTCATATAAATCATAATAAACATCTGTGAATCATAGGGAACCGAATCATTATAAATGGGATATATTAAATTCGTGGTAAGTGAATTCAAACAGAAATCATGAAGCTATTTTATTCTTAAAAGGTGGTAGAACCCAAAGACCCAACATATTCCTAGGTTCCTTTTGTAGGGATGCAAGCAGGGTGGTGAAAGATGACCACATTAAGGCTATCATGGATTTCATTCACGGTAATAGCCCAACAAGAGTTTCATGTTCAACTGTCGTGGTGCTTCTTCCAAAAATTAAGAACCCCTCCTCCATCATATAATACCACCTAGTTAGCCTATGTAATTTTCCATAAAATGACATTGTATGCATCCTTAATGCCAGATTATTGATCCATCTTTACAGATGGATTTCAATGAAGTTGCAAGGTTACGTTAAGGGTTTATCAATCTAGGGAGCAATTGTATAGGCATAAGGGATGATCTGCGATATTAACACTAAGTCTCATGGATCAAACATGATTCTTATGGTTGATATGAGCAAGGCCTATGATCATGTGAGCTAGGGATTTATCAAAAAGGCCTTCTCAGATATGGGCTTCACACCCTGGGTGGTTGAACTTTTCTTTAACTGCTTCAACTCTTCTTAGATGGTTGAACATTTTATTGGTAAATCACATGGGGTTTTCAAGGAAAAATAGAGTCAAAGGTATGGGGACCCTATCTATCAAATTTTATTTATTCTTTCTCATAATATTATCACCCTCATTATCAATAAAAGATTATCTGATGGGATGATCCTCCCTTATATAAGGGAAGGGTTCTCTCAATTTTTCATCTCTTGTATGCTGATGATAATCTTTTCTTCTTTAATACATAAAAGCAAACAATTTTTGGACTCATCAATGTTTTTGATGAGTATTGTAATTGGATTGGTCAACTAATCAACGAAGGAAAGTGTATCTTATTAATATAAAGGGAATGTGCTCCCTATCGAGAAAAATCTATTTCAAACCTTTGGGGGATTCACTAGGGAAACTGGGCAAGGATTTATTTGGGTGATCCCCTATCTTAAGGTCAGCTCAGAATTAAATACATTGATTATATTTTTTTAGGATCACCCAGAGATTCCACAACTAAAACTGAAACTTTTTTTGGGGGGGACGGAACACCTTGGTCAATAGTTCTCTCCTTTGTACTATTGTTCATGCACTTTCTAGTGTTAATGCTCCTAAAAAAGATATTTAAAATATGTAAAAGGTCCTAGATAACTTTATATGGGATTATCGGGAAGAGGGGAAGCATGTTTGGGTGTATTGGGGGAGAATGGAGAGGCCCATTCCGATAAAATGGATTAATGTTGATAGCCTTGCTGATACTCTCATCTATTTACATGCCACATAGGCCAACGATCATTATGAACACCCGAAGTTATGGGGAAAATCCATGGGAAACTCTTCGGTGGAAGACATGTTAATGGCGAAAATCTCATATATAGTTTTCTATAAATTCTTCATCCCCTTTATTCTTACATCCATCTCCATTTTTGGTGGGTCATTGGAGAAGGGAAATTATCCTTCGTGCATGAAAACTGGACAAGAGTGATCCTGGGATTTCTAGGCTATATTGGTTTCAAAATCTCGTACAAGGAGGCTAGTAGATTACCATCCTTTATCAAGGCTATTCTCAGCAAGGAATAGCCGAATAATTTCCACCTCACTGATATCATGGAAGAACATAACAAATGTATTTTCTCCCCTTCATGCTTAGACAGTTTCTACAATATAGTTTTTCATCATGACCTAATGCATAAACCGCAATAGAATCGGCTGAATGAACTCCTTTGGTCATTGTGAATTCCATTGAAGTACAACATCCTAAATTGGAGGATCATACATGATACTGTTTCTGCTGATGAGAATGTAATGAAATATTAAATTGTGATAGATTCATGTTGCTCATGTTGTGTTGACCGCATCAAGGAGAGCATCGAGTGCATGTTTCGTGAGAGAGAGTGGGCTCGTGTAGTCTGATATTAATTTGTTGGATTCAACACTACTCCCTAGAATTAAATAAATCCATCCTAACTCATTCACCAGATTCATGGATTGGGTGATAGGGGAGTAGAAAAAACAACCAGATTGATTATTCTTTATTCTAGGGAATGGTGTATCTGTAAAGCTAGGGAAAAGGCTATATTTGAAGTAATTTTTGCTCTGGGAAATCCATTTTCACTTTTAATTATAGCTAGCTACTAGACAAGACCTAGAGTTTGGATAAAAAGTGTGAGGCTTCATCAATTCATGTTTTTCATCTTGTTATTTAGACCAGTCCTATGACTATTATTCCTCAGGCTCTTTGGAACTGTTGGAATCCTCCTCCCTAGGGTTAGAAACTGGATACAAATGGTTCTTATATCCCAAAAATTATTATTATAGGAGGATTGATTCATGAATTATGGGGAATATTTGTCTTTGAATTCATGTTCATCATTGGCAGATGTTCATATCATCAAGTAGAATCTATTTCTTTTCATTAAGGAATTTTCCTTTGTAGGTATGGGGGAATTAGCATCACGAAAGTAAAAACAGACTCTCTTGTTCTTCTCAAATTGCTGCTGGGAATTGGTAATATCTCATGGTTCATCTCCTACCCCATCAGGAAGTGTAGAGCTATCATCCCTAACAATTTTTTGTTGATAAACACCTAAAGATAGGGTTATAAGGATGATGATCATCAGGAGAAGCTTATGTATCACGGATTATTTATATTGATATTGTTTAAAATTCTTATAAATGATCACATAATGTTTATTTCAGAGGAATATACTAGTTCATTCTTAAATCAATTTTAAAAATATAGATATTTTAAAATAAAATATGAAGAACATTTTATTTTTATAGAACCATGAATCCTTCAAAATAAAGCTTTAAATCATTGATCAATCATGATTGTGGAAAATTTAGTATATATTTTATATGTAAAAAAATATTCATTTCACATTTCCTGTAAAACGTCCAAAGTACCACATTTAAGAAACAATAATAAGATTCAATTTAAGAAAAATTTTAAATAGAAAAATAGGTATAAAAGTGTATTAGAAAATTAATTGTATATTTTAAAAAAATTCTTGAAAAAATTTAGAAATTATAGATATGGAAGAAAAATTATTTCCAAGCAATGAAGAAATATTGATTGTTTTTACTATAAAACGTTTTCTAAATCATTTTAAGTACCCAATATAAGAAATTGGTATTAGAACATTAGAATTCCATGAATTCTCATAGAATAATATTATATATTTTTTAATATATACATATATATATCAAATAATTTTCCCCAATGGAGACTTAAATATAAATAACTCTAAATAATGATTATATTGTAAAATATACCATTACCTCTAACCCAACATGCTTAAAACACTCTTAAATCCTGTATAAAAAATTTAAATGTATTATAGTTAAATACAACAAATGTTTATATACATATAATATCATATATGGACACTTAAAACATTTCAATATCAATTTATTAATAGATCCTCATTAAAATCATCCTTTTTATGTGTTAACTGTTTTATATTTCCTGAGTTTCAATATGAAAATTCGATTCCATTACTCTGATCATAGTTCCATAATCTCTATAATTTTATTCATTATATAAATAACATATATTTTCATTCACTATTCATTTAGTGTCATCAATAAAATGTATAGATAGAAAAATGACTTACACAGTTCTTGGAAATAGTAGGTTATAAGTATACATGATTTTCATTTTGATTTTCTAATGAAAAGGAGAGAAAGATAAATATTACATTTTTATTATAAAAACTTTATTATATAATAAATAGAAAATATATAAACTAAAAAATCCTTATTATAGTCTGTGTAAAATTGAAATGTAAAACAAATCACGCTGCATTATTCTTGTGGATGTCCACATGTATGCCTGAGCGACGATATCTTTTTCCCATTGATTGGAATGTAAGAATTAAAACATTATATTATAATTTTAGAAGAATATTTATATCATAAATATATTATATTAAATTTAATCCCATCATAACAAACATATATTAAATAAGCTGGTTGATGGTGCATTGTATCGCTACGATGATGTAGTAGTCTACACATAGGCAAGAGGGATAATTTCACTTCTCATTTGCTGGAAAATAGGGTTAGTAATAGAGATTAAATAATAATAATAAAATTTTCATATATAAAGATTAATTAGTTTATTATTTCATTATTAAAATGATTTATTTAAGGGAGTTATAATAGGAAATAAATTGAAATACATCAGGTATGATAATCACATCATCTTCGATAATCCTTCATTATATCCCTTATTATGGACCCTTGAAAATCTAATTCAAGAATTAATTAACTAATAATTGGTTGATAGAGAAATTTAGAATATAATTATGTTCAGGTTGGAAGAGATATATGACATAAAATTGTGTAAAAAATTAATAATACAGGTTTCCTTTTATAAGTGGGGTAGAGAACACAATTGGTATTTCCTAAAAGACTAGAATATAATAATGCCATAACCAAACCAAAATATTCTAAATGGATGGGAAATATATTTGCGTATACTATGAGTTTTAAATATGGCTATAAATTAGTTTTTAGATATGTTCAACTAGAAAAATCACCCTTGTCTATTTGTTTAGGCCCCCCTTTGGTAAACCTCTTTTAACCATAATCATGGTAACAATTTTTTTTATTTAATATTAATGAAATCCAAAAATTATGTTCCATTCATTAAATAATATAAATCATTATTAAATAATATACTTTATCAATTTGTGAATCATATCTCAGACATTGAAATAGTACATACGGGTTTTATTTTTTATTAAATTAAATTCATTCATTCAACAACCTAAAAATCCATGCCATGAATGTTTTATTAGATATAAATTTATACTAATTCACTAGAGTTTTCAATTGCATGATTTATATTTTTTCGTTGATGGAGCTTGGCCAAATTGTCAATACATTTCATCTTAAGTGTTTAATGGTATATATAAATCATGCAATAGGTATGAGTAAATATGTATAAATAAAAAGATTTGTATTATGGGTTTCACTAGAGATTAAAATCTATTAGGGATCATAAAAGTAAAAAGAGATAAATTTAGAGGGATAATAAATTATAGAAGGATATTACTAAATCATTTGAAGGTGAATGAGGGGGAAGATCAAACTGATGATATCAATTTATGTTTTTTGGGATTCATTTAATTAATGAAAGTGAAGAAAATCCACTCACTGAAGATGGTGTAATTATTAATGTTTGATTTGTTATTTGGAAACATTTTTTATTTCATATCTATAAATTCTAATATGTTTTCAATATTGTTTTTAATAATATACAATTTTAGTATGAATTATTTTTTTAATTGTTTTTATATTTTCAAATATTCTTAAATAACTTGATATTATTTTTTCTGAATATGGTACTTTGATCTTTTTATAGGAAATGTGAAAGGAATATTTTTTACAAATAGTGTATGAGATAAATTTTAAACCATTCGGATTTTTCAATGATTTGATGCTTTATTTACAACATTACATGGTTATTTTAAAATAAATTAATCTTCCCAATATTTTGAATATTTTAAGATTTTAAAAACGTTATTTAAGAATGAATAGGTATTTTCCTCAAAACATTATAGTTACCATTTAAAAGAATTTTCAAAAATAAAAATATCTTATTATTAATATTATACTTTAATTATTATATAATATAAAGATATAATCCATAATATTTCATTTAATGGTTGATGATTAGTTTGACAGTGAAAATTATTGACATCCTTTAATTTTGTTCTTCCAATATGAAAAATAATTTTTTTAATAAGGAATATTGATTATGATGTATTTATAATTCATATGATGATAAAATTTGACATATTATGTGACCAGTGTAGCCTAGAATTAAATATTACATTAAAACATTGATCGGTCTCATAAGAAAAAATTGGGGGGGTGTGGCTGAGGCATTACCTACATCTGTAAGATGTATTGGCATGAGGTCTAGATGGCATGTTTATGATGTATGAAATTATGAATTACATTATTATGAAATAATTTATATGTATGTATTTGATTAATCAAATCATTATTTCATCAATGGATTATTTTTAGGATCATGTGAATATTTATTTAGAATTATTTAAACATTGTTTATTTCTTTGATTTTATTCATTACTAAATTATTTTATGATATATTCCACCATATGAATTGCCTTAAAAAGAATTTTAGATCACCCCTTTATGATGTTTCCATTATATAGAATTATTGGAAGTTTATTATGATTTTTATAAAAGTGTATTTTAGAGTGAATAATTATTTTCTCATAGAAACCACTATATTGTCACGAACCAGCCCGGGTACCCTAGTAACCCGATAACCGAGTGGGCCCTGACATAGCCCGAAGGGCGTTCCCGATCCCCACGGGTCGGCGACTAGCACCTGGCATCACACAACATGCAAGTGGGAACGATTTTGCCACCAACAATGCGGAAGAAAGAAACAAGACAGTATGCATAACAAAGAGAAACTCCGCTGGGAGTAATGTACCAGAATACAACATGGCATAAAAATCCCAAAGTACTACAACCCAAGTAAAAAAGAAAAAAAGGGAAAACAGCCCCAAGGTCCCTAAGGATACAACTCACCAAGATCAAAGATCAACAACTGGATCCACCTCCAAGAGATCCCTTTCCTTTGCTCGATCCTGTAAGAAGAAAGTCTACAAACACTCGAAGGCAAAAGTAGGGTGTGAGCCTAAGCCCAGTAGGATACCACCAATGATTTCGTAATAGATGCCAAAAATAGATTATCCAAAGAAAAGCTTTCAATTTTCAAATAAACAGGTTTGACAATTCCAAAAGCATATTTAAACAAAACATGCTACACGTTTTTTAAATGATGAAAATAAACATTTTAAGCAATGCTTTAACAAATGATGGAATATTTCTAAAACAATGGCTTAAGTAAAACATTTATATAAAACAGTTTATATAAATCCAGCAGGCATGTAAAGCAGTTCAAAAGCATTGACATACATTTATATCTCAAATATAAATAAACAAGCGAGCAACATGGTCATCTGTCAGTATTAACCAGCTATAGGATTCCGCACTCTCTATGTGAACTCAGCAAAATGTGTATACACACGTCCCTATGACACTAGCCAAAGGAGACTCATCACCAACCCGTCGGGGATGTGACCCGCTGCAAGTATGTTTTAGAACGTTGTTGTAGCGTAGACTGTATCCAAATAACCCACTAACTACCTAAGGCTTGCATGCGCTCTTACATGGTGGACGAACTATTTTAAGAATGCTTAAAAATACGATCAATCCCATTCTTCCATTTCAAAAATGTCAATTCCTTTCCATTTAAAACCAAAACAGGTTTTATTCAAAAACATGTCATTCCACAAGATAAAAGCATTAAGTTTTTATCAAATCATTTTAAGCCATTTTCATGAGTTTGAAATCCATTCAAAACCAATTCCATCATTACATAATTTATTTTCACAATTAAATTCAACAATTTAATTGAAATCATTTCCATCAAATCCACAATTTAAATCACCCAATTTCCATAATTACACCCAATCCAATAGAATGGGGGTTTTCCAAATTTAATGCCAAAACCATTTCAAATATCTCGATTCACTGGAATCAAGTTTTTATCAATTTAATTGAAAGCAGATTTGAACAATTGAATTTAAATCAACAATTGAAATAAATCAAGCAATACAAGGATAATAAATTTGGCTAAACAGAACAGAACCACCTACCTCAAGGTCGCTGATATCAATGACAAAGATAATCCACACAATGTGGCTCAAAACACCTCACGATGTTTTTATCGCAAGCATCGACACACCAATGATCGAAGCTCGACAAGGATTCCTAGAACCAAAATATCTATTATATTTCATAAGTAAAACATTACACGTGATTACATTTTCTATCTCCTGAATAATATCTGGATTATTGTTTAAAATTATCACATGCGAAGATAATTATATTTCGTTGATAAATTTTCAAAATATCATTTAAATCATCACATGCAATGATAATTATAACATGAGATAATATTTATCTTTCATGGATAAATTTTTCAGTTTATCGTTATAACAACGCACGCGCTTGCGATTAACCATCAGAGTAATTATTTTTGATAAACTCACAATTATCATTCAATTATTATATTAATTATCTTATGATATTTTAAGTTAAAATTATCTTTGATATTTCCATGCAATTATCCTCTGATGATTCTATAAATTACTCCGAAATAACATAGGTTTTACCTATTTATTTGATTTATTTTTCTATAATGATAGTCAAATAATTAAACAAAAAGAAGAAAATAAATAAAAGAAACACAAATCATGGGTCGCTACTCAACTGCGCATGGGAGGAGGAGTCACTGCCAGCTGCGAGAGGAGCAAGACCACGGAAAAGAGATCACCACTATCACGTATGAACAAAGCAGGGTTATTGGATTCGACCTAATCAACTTAAAACCACAACCGAAAAGGGTTGGGGTATTTATAACCCTAATTGTGCTCGGTTCATTCACCCATCAATTAATACACAATTTCAATCCACCGTTTCAATTAAAACTTGATGACGGAGGGTTTTAATTCAAGTCATTAGTGTGTTGGTGACTGAAACGGTTTAAAACCGATGGAAATGGAGGTTTTTGAAAACATGAGCCGTTAAAAATGGAGGTTTCCGTTTGTTGTTGAAGACAATGAATAGTCACCGCTTAACAATTTCAATAATTTAAATAATTCATTATTTAACATTTAAAAAATAAAAATTAATGAATACCAAACATCCATTGCGAATGAAAGTAATACCCCGTCTAAGGTAAAAACCCCGTTCCGGACCCAACGGTGGTCTCGGATTTCTCAAACGATGAGCGGTTTATGAGATATTAATGAATTTTTAATTAAAACCCGGAATAAATAATTAAATAATATAAAAAGTGGTATTCTTGCGAGCGAGGCATCTAGACATCCGATGCGAACAAAAGTTATACCTTGTCTAGGGTAAACCCCTCATTCCGGACCCATCGGTGGTCTCGGATTGTCCATACGACGCACCGTTTGGGAGATATTTAAATTTTAATAAATAAAACATTCAATATTATTTAAAAACTTTTTCTCATGAGCGGGACATCTAAAAGTCCGGCGTCTTCGAATGTTATACCTCTCCTAGGGTAAACACTATATTTCGGATATAACCGTGGTCTCAAATTTCTCATATGACAGACCGTTTTGGAGTTATTCCATTATTTTGAATAAATTGGTCAGGCTTAATATATATATATATATATATATATATATATATATTGAATATATATATACCATCCTCTGCGAGACTTTGCAGACCTCTAAAACTCATACTTACCCAGTGATTAACTTAGAATATATTTAATTGAATATTCTGGAGCATTAAATGGGCGTTTTGCCATTCTACGATGAGTTTTAACAAAAACGCAACTTTTTACTAAAAACCCATTTATTCCCAATTAACATAAAAAAAAAATTAACATAGAAAGAGTTTAGGAATACCTGAAACAGTAACGTGGTGTTACAATATTGTAATTTATATAATGTGATGTTCAATCATGCATCTAGATTACCAACTCAATAAAATAATTCAATCCATTAGGTTGTGACAGATTACATACAGTTCCAATGTAATTATATATCAATCAACTTTTGACCATGGTCATAACCTAATGGTTGCATCCTATGGTGGTGTTTAGGGAGGTCTCAGTTTTGAGCCTCCAAACTCATAATTATATAATTTTTCATTTGTTTTGCCCCCTCCCCTGATCATTGTAATCAGTAACCATCATCTTTTGTATATTAGGGTCAGGGAATTTATAGTTGGTAATAGTGGAATTTTTGTTCGGACAATGGAAAAATGATTTTTGAAAAAATATATTAGGTAATATAACCCTATGATAGACATTCAGTATATATATAAATGTATAATAATATCATAAAATTTTTAGTATGGTAGATTTTAAGTGGTTTTCCTAGAAATACATCAATATCAGGATTTTACAAGTGGTTTTGGTTTTGGAATAGATGAATATTGAGGTAATAACCCCAATAATAGTTGGTTGAGAATATATTTTCCATTATTTAAGTGAATTGTGAATGAGCCCTTTCCACACACATGGTTTGATACTCCCACCAGATATTAATTGTTAATTGGAAATTTTATTTACAAACCATTATAAATGATTTGAAAATTATTTTTAGGATGTGAGAATGTTCCCAGAGTAACTATGGTGATGATTTTTAGATTAATTATGAATAATTTTTTATTTGTGTATAAGTTCTTCACTAGATTAAAAATAATACATTATGATTCATAAAGTTATGTTTTGATATACATTATTCCTTTATTTTGGAATGTTGTCTAGATGATGTAATGTAAACTGTATCTATTCACATAATCTATGAAGGGATTTCCCTCCCAAGAAATATAATGAACCTAGATCTAATACAGTAGCTGTAAAAATTATAACTGTATTGGGGTACATGGCTCAGGTTTTGAAAATAAACTTACTTGAATGGATTAGCCTAATCATCCACAATAAAATATAACATTATTATATCATTGATGAAACAACATCCTCTACCATTCAATACAACCACATATCCATTTGTTATATAGAAAATGATATATTATTTGGAAAATATATTTCTCTCTTTGGGATTTAATTAAAGGAATAAGGTACTCATTGAATTTTATCATCTCATAGGGGATGAAGATCAATAGTTGTTATTGATTATATACACTAATGATTTGTAATAAATAAAAATCATGGAGTGTATGTAATTTATGGTAATATTATCGGGAAAAAATTTACTTCCGAATAATGAGAAGTCATGGAGAGAAAATTCTCTTGTGTAAGGTAAATAGAAGATGAAAATGTTTCTAAGTATAAATGAAAACATTTCATTGTGTGAAAAGCATGAGAAAAACTATATATGTAATTCAATGAGGAATATTTACTATTTATATGGTGGGATAAATTCAATCATATAAATTACACTAATCTCACTAAAACTATCATCATATGAAGATATTGTATCATATTCTACCAAGATAAAAAAATTATCCATGACCTATAGATTGTAATTGAATAAATATAAGAAGTGGAAGATGTAAAAAAAATATGGTGGGGATGAGAAAGTGGGTTATTACCATATTTTATTTTAATAGTGGGAAACAACATGATATATAATTAATGTTAAAATTACATTTCTACATGTGTATAGAAAATGGTCATCATACTCATGAATGTATGTGAAATGTAGAATCTATAAACATATAATGATTTAACTTTTATGAGATAGGGCACTATAAAAACCAAATTCCCAAATATAAAGGGAACATAAAATCAATGAATCCAATATAAGAAATCAAATCATATGTAATTACTAAATTAGAAGTGGATGTTCCACGTGATGTGGAGAAATGTATACTTTTCATATAATCTGTTATTTTAAATGTTTTATTTAATTTAGGTTTTACCAACTATTTTATATTGTAAAAATTCTATATGGTTATCAACTCACCACCTCACCGATTAGATGTTGAGTTGGTCAAGAAATATCCTAATGGTAGGATGACCACATCTTAACTCTCAAACTACTATATGAATGATGTTTATGGGAATTCACTTACTTTGAATATTTTTATTCTTCTTATAGATGACTTTGATTTTATTTTGTTCATAAACAACACTCTCAGTACAGAACCAATACCAGTTATAAAGCTTGAGAAGTTACATTTGATAGTCATCAGTAGGCTAATGATAATCTTTTTGTGCCAGGAAGAAACAAAACTTCCAAAAGATATTACATCCATAATATAGGTTCTACTACATTTTGACGAGAGATATTTATATAAAATCATAAGGGATAAACTCATCAGAGAAAATTTTCCTATTCTTTTGGAATATGTTGATGAATTATTTGAGTAATTTTAAATTCATCCCCAATGTTTTTATGTTTAGTTTTAAATATAACTTTTACATAGTTCTAAACATATTTTAAATAATCCATATAGAATGAAACTTATTAAGATATTGTAATTAAATAAACAACTCCATAATATATTTATAAGGTATTTATTTATCCTAGTTCATCACCATGTGGTGAACCTATTATTTTTTTTATGAAAAAAATTATTTAATGTATATTTTCATAGTTTTTCATGTATTAAAAAATGACCCTATTTAAATAAAGTATCCCCTAAATGATATGAATGTAATAATTGATCAATTATTAAGAGTTATATATTTTTCAAAGGTTAATATTTAATATAGATATTATGATATAATGTCCATGAAGTAAAATATTCCTTTTATAGCCTTCCATTTGAGGTATGGTTGTTATGAATTTATACTATAGCCACTTGGACTTACCAGATATCCTGAAATATTAATGGATTTAATTAATAGGATCTAAATATATTATTGATTGATTTATGTCAGACGTTATTGATGATATTTATATATATTAGAAGTGAATGGAAGCACATGAATAATATATTATAATATTCTTTAATATCATAAGGAGGGCGTATATATAAGTAAAATGTACTAATTGGGAATTTGGTATTGAGAATGTTTCATTCATGCTTCTCATAATCTCATGTGAGGGTATATCAGTGGATCTTTCATAGATGAAATTAATTAAACATCCTTAAATATCATCTTTAATTGAGATATGTAGATTTTATAGGTTGTATGAATACTAATGATACTTTTTTTGTGATTTCTCCTCACTATATAATTCATTCACCATGTTTGCATATAATGGGTTAATGTTCCTGATAAAATATTAATGTGTTGATAATTTAATATAATTGATGAAAATGTTGATCAATGGTCTGATCCATACAATACCCGATAGTAGACAATGGATTGTGATCTATAGTGATTAATAAAATAAAAAACTGGGATTATTCCTCATGTGTAATGATATGATGATATCATATAATAATCACGAATTAAAGATTAATGATAAAAATTATTGGACACATTATTGGGAATTGGTAGTGGTGATTTCAATATTGAAGATATAAAACAATTATCTATAAGTTGAGATGTGTGATATATATACTAATAATAAAATATGTAAGAATGTATTTACACGTAAATATTTGGATATACACCAAATGATTCGATTATAATTGATCAAATATTTTGACTTCCCAATAAATTACTAATTTGGGAATGCCCACATGGTGGATAATGATTTTTTATAAAAATACAGGGCTAGTTTTCCGATGATGTGGATTGAAAGAGATCAAATATTTATTTATTTTCAGAATTTGGATCTTGAAATCACGAAGAAATGGGGAAAATATGATAGCCTAGAAGATTCAATCCTCGGTAGGGTTCTATGAAAATAATATATACATTTAGTGATTTGATAAATATAAATTTGAGCTAATTTTAATCCCTTAAAATATAAAAATGTAATCCAAAACATTGGATCACATTTATACAAAAAGACTATTTAGGATTAGTGTATTAGATAATTATGGAACCTTAATAGTTATCAAAGTCAAATCAATATTATATAAACTATTATATAGATTCACTAGAGCATGACTCTAAATCCAAACCAATCAACATTGATATTTTAATTATCACTATACATTGTAGAAGAATTTTAAAATAAATAGTGAGCACAAAATTTTATAGTATGATATGTTACAAAAATACACCAAATAATTTATCTTTAAAAATACTACGATAAACTATTTTAAAAATATTTCCATCTATATCAAATATAAACAAATTTATATAACATATTATTTTCCCCTAAATATAAATTCAGTGTTTTCAAAATCCATAATTGATTTTTATAAAATAATTATAAGAATAATTATTTTCAAAACCCAATTAATTTAAAAACATAATATTCTTTGATATAAATCCCAATTTTTATTTGATCACCTAAAAACATTACATTTGAAATTAATATATTTTTATGTCATATAATTATACTTGAAAGAGATAAAGAAAACCATATGACCTAGGAAAATGTTGAAGGTCTAACAATCAATTTTATTAAAAAAAGTTTGTTTTGGTGGTTGTGGGTTCTCCACTATTCCCTTCATTATTATAATTATTCATGATCCAGAATTTATATAAATTATTTATTATAATGATTTTATTTCCACTATAAGTCCATTACATATAAAAATTTTATATCATTACTTATTTTAAATCAATTTTTAAAGTGGTAAATAATTATGAATTAAATAGTCCTAAATAATGATTTCATTATAGAAAATAATTATATATATGATGATTGGAAAAATATTAAAAACGTATTGGAAACACTTATAAATAATTATAATAAATTAATATTATGAAATTTTCTTTTAATATTTGAATAGAAATGATAACTGTAGTGCATGGAACTTCTATGAATTTAATAATTAATGAAATCAAAATAAATAATAACTTCAATATTCAAAAATAAAATTTCATTATTTTTTAAATACAATGAAATAGATTTCATTAAATAAAATCATTTTTAATTAAGAGTTTAGAAATAAATAATCAATGAAAAAATCTATGAAATTTTCTTCTGTACAATATAAATGAATTTCCTTTAATATGGGTTTCCTTGAAATCATATAACATAAGTTTATAAATAGTGTCCCTTAATATGAAATTATTTTTTAAAATGAATAAAATTTTAATAAAAACAATTTCTCATACATATATACAATAATTAATTTTTTTGTTCCATAGAATTAATTCATCAGAACCCTTACATTCCTTATTTATAGCTTTCCGTATTTCGATGTAGACATCCCTTGAATAAATAGAAACATCACACTCTACTAGTTGTATTCTAATATATTGTACAATTTAAAATGGTATTTCCAAGAGCACATGAATGTTTCTTATTTACGATGGAGGATTATCATTATACAGACTATTAAAAACCATACACTGATTTTTTTATATTATATATTAATAAGCTAAGATATTATTAACAGTTACTTTAAATAAATAAATATTTTCTGTTATAATTTGAAATTCACATTGCTATAAGCTACAAAAAAATTATGAGCATGTTAATAAATAGTGAATTGTCCTCATGAATCAATATCAACTATTATGCTATGATTTTCAAATAAAATATTCAATAAAATCAAAACATGAAGATTCCATGGAGGATGGGCATTTTTAATTGAATCATACAGAAGAAAATATTCAATTTCATATTGATTGATAAATGAATTTTCATAAATAATGATTTTCGTATTTCTGCCTCTATTAATTTTATTTATCTTCCATATTAAAATTAATGGAAATTCATTTCATTGAGATTGATTTTTATTTATGATTGTGAGGTACATAATATATATATTATTAATTTTATGTGTGTTGGGTGAAAAAGATGAGGTCTAATAGCATGAAAACCCATTATGATGAACGCTTACGAAAACCCTTATATAGAGTATACACCAATCCT
Source organism: Viscum album (assembly GCA_963277665.1). Taxonomy (NCBI): domain Eukaryota; kingdom Viridiplantae; phylum Streptophyta; class Magnoliopsida; order Santalales; family Viscaceae; genus Viscum; species Viscum album. The sequence continues at coordinate 1,597,948,193 of OY728133.1, read as the reverse complement.
TACACAATGTCAATGCCTGGAAATCATATTTTTTTTGATTATATAAAGCCGGAAAAAGGAAGTCTGGTTCCCAACATACAACGCAAAAACCAGTTCAATGAACCAAAAACGCAGAGCACAACAACCACAGGATTAATCATCATAATAACCGCAGTCATCCCTGTATCTCATACCTGCGTCATCCTCTCCAGTAGCCGATTCCCATTCCGGATTTCTCCAAAAATTGGCACTTTGAACCCGAGAGATGAGCAGATCCAGATTAGCCGTAACTGAGGATGCCTTCTTCACCCCACTTCCCTTTTTGTCAGCAAGAACAACCTGGTTATTCCTTTTGGAAGCGGACCTAGTCTGCATTGGACTCGGGAGATATGAGTAGTCTTTCCTTGGCTTCCTTGTTTAGGTTGCAGATGATGGTCGATCATCTGGAGAGCCCTTTTAGGTTCCTATTCTGAACAATCTCGCTAAAAGAGCGGCCGTCAGGAGTACTCCAATTCTCCTTTCCTCTTCGAGGTGTCTTCTTTCCCACCCCGGACTGCTGCTTCACCCCAGCCTCCTGACATCCAGTAGCGTCATTGAAACTCTGGTCTGTAGAAATTCATTCCGTCAAGGGCTGACGCCCCTCCTGCAGTGGAAGGACCTCCCCATCATCATCATCATCAGCCTCTTTCCCCTTACCCTCAGACAAAAAGCACTCGGGAGACTTATCCCCCCAGCCAAATCAATAGAAAAAACCTGTTCAGCATTCTCTTCCACAGGTCCTACAACCAGTTCCGACCCCGTGCAACCCACCTGGCTAATCTCCACAACCGCAGCCTCACCCGCACAACCCGAAAAGACCTCATCCTCCAAACCCTCAGCCATATTACTCACTGTAAGAGCTTCAAATCTGTTATTCAAAGCCATATATGGTCTCGCCCGCGGATCCAGACCTTGATCCTCCCTCGACCTGCCAGAATTAACCACCTCCACAAAGCTGCTGCTTGGATCCCTACCAACCCGTTCTGTACCCGCAACATTAAAAGTTCAGACTGTCCTCTCTGAATTCGGAACCATCTCGATGCTAGTATTGCCAACTGCTTGGTCTTTCTCAGCCACAAACACACAAGCGCCAGAGACTAGGTCCTCCCCTGTCGAAGCATTTAGCTACGAACCCCCCTTCCTCCTGTGCACCTCGGCTGGAGGAACTCGCCAAATCTCTCTTAAACCTGCTAAGCACATCTGCAACCAACAGATTAACGTGATGAGCGACCACGCCAAGGCGGAGAGCCTCCACACCCGCAGCATAGTTACACTCTACCTTCCTAACTGATCGTGCCTCCTCAACTGGGCTTAACCGATTCCCCCTACCTCTGGACTCTTCACCTGCAGAAAATAGGTCCGAGATCTTTGCTTCACAAACCAAAGCATCCTTGTCATCAGCACTGACCGTCATCTGAGATGTGCCATGCCCATCTCTATGACCCTCCTCCATCGATTGAGGAACAAAGTTCCTGCCCGCCAGCGATACAGGTTTCTGACGACAGAATTCTGAAGCATGCCCCAACCGATTACAAGAACCACAGAATTCCATCCAGCTTTGGTAAAAAACTCTCTGCCTGCACCTATATTCTTCTCTGATCGTAACCCAAATGAAATCAAAAGGAACCCTAGAAACATCAATCTCCATGCAAATCCACGGGCATACCGGATGACAGACTGCAGCGGTTCTGCTATCCGAGCAGAGATACCGACCAAGGAGATTACCTAGAATTTGGATAACTGAGGGATTTTGGAATGGCAATGGGAGATTAGGAAGACTAACCCAGATCGCTGCGGTCGGAGAGTCCCGATTCATGTGGAAATCGAACGACCACCGGAACAGGATGAAATGACATCTATTGCATCGCCGAGGTGCCTTCGACCAGGCACATATGAGGTCTTCCTCTGAAGATAATCTGATCATAATATCGAGATTATCGAGCAAACTGACCGTTGCCCGCTCCTGGAGATCCAAAGAGTTGAAGACGAACCTATCAAAAGAATCGACCGATGGCCTTCGTTGCTTAAACCATGCGATCAGTGTGAACTTTAGAAGCACGGAGGTTTCAGTGAACTCCGAGGTTGAAATCTGGAGATTAGGGTGGCCATCAAGAAGCTCCGGTACCTTCAGACCTAACGCAACTTTTGGAAAAGGTGGAAGAATATCAGGATTTGAGAAAGGTCAAAAATGGGGAACCACATTCCATAGAGGGAAAGGTTCCTCCCCCATAGCGGGGGGAGGAACCGGCATGGCCGCCGCCGCCGTCGACACCGAGAGAGACGAGCCTCTCTAGGGTTCCCCCGAGTGCCCGATTCACTCCAATTGATACACAATGTCAATGTAAAACAACATACCTGTATATAAGGGTTTTCATACTCTACCATAGGCACATGTGGGTTTTTTCTTCCCCTATATAGATTTTTTATTGGGTGTTCTACCCTTAAATGATTCAATTTGGTATCCTTACATAGTGGCCATGTCTCTTATGTAGCTAAGGGTTCTAACCTTATTTTGGAGTTATCTGACACTAAATTTCCTTGGAGATTACCCTAAAGTGATATATATATACATAACATACTTATATATTGAATTTATTTTTAAATGGAAAATAATTTTTTCATATAATGTAATTTTAACAATTTTGTTTTGAAAATTATTTCTTATAAAAATAAAATATGTTTATTTTTTTAGAATATTAATATATTTTATTTAATATATAATATAAGTGCACCTCAAAATAATATAATTAGTTTGAAAACATAATTTTTTATACTTTAATAAAATCTAAACTATAAATTTAATACGAAATAAAATTAGTTTTCTCTAATTAAAAAACACTTGCACATTATGTAGACTATTATTATAATTTAACTTAATTTTTTTGTAATAAACCCAAAGAGTTCAAGTTTATAACAATATAAACATTTAAATGGAATTAGAAAAAATATATTTAAGCATATTTAATGAAAACATTTAATATTGAATAAAATTAAATTCAAAATTTGAATAAAAATTAAAAGATTTATGTTAATTAAAATCATTCTTGGATTATTTTTAATTACTAAAATGTTTTTGAGATAGTATAATTTAAGGGTGAAAAATATTTACATGCACATTGGTTGAAAAATTATTCCAAAAATGAATTGTACACCCATAAATTATGTTTTTATACATATATAAATCCCAAATCTCGATCCTCAATCTTCAATTTTGAATTTCATCATTTCTACAAAAAAATCATTCAATTAGTATCCAATAACATTAAGCATGTATTTAATATTGTTTATTTAAACTATCCATACCTTAATAAAATCCATTAGCTCATATTTTATATTCAGTAATGATGGGATATGGTACATAATGTGTAGAAACATCATAATATAGTTTCATAAGCTTATTTTTCAAAATCCAAATTAATACAGTGCAATTTAGATAAAATTGGTGTAATAATTGGTAAATCCTTGGAAAATTACTAATAATGATTAATTTTAAAACATCAATTTGAGATTTATCTTTCAAAAATAATCTAGTATAGTTGGTTTTGAAATTAATAAAATGAATTATTTCTAAAATTTAATAGTTTTCCTTGATAATAATTTAAAATTAGAAACTTATACGCCTCGTAGAGGCCCCACACTTACATAGCTTCATTAATATCACTAATTAGTTCACAAGATTTAGATAAAGAGAAGAGTTAAAAAACCAATGATAGTTATTCCCTTTCATAGAAATGTGATAATGTTGGCTGTGTAAGATTTGTTCATAGAAAATCAATGAACTTTGAGAATATTGGTGTATTGAAGTGATATTAAATATTCCATAAATTTTATTCCAGGTAACCTAAATGTTTGATGATTATTCAAATTCATATGGGCATGACTTGGTTCTAATCCTTGCAAGCACATCATCCATAAGGTATAAGAACGTTATGGGAAATTTCCTTCATTCCATACTAAAATTATTCTTTTTTCTAATAATAACATATAATTGATGTAACATGATGAATTTTAACATTCACACTTTAACAAGAAACATATCATCTTTTTATCAGTTAATTAATTAAGAAAAGTATTTTTTGAGAAATGATTTATGAATTTTCTCATAATTATGAAAAATCAAACCACATGAACTGCCCTATACATAAAATCATCTTAACACCTCTTAACTCAAAATCAATAATAGTAAATATAATCTGTTTAATTACATCCTTAAAACATAAAATATATATTACTTTTAAATTAACCTCAATTGAGATCACCATAATCTACAATGTTGTCCATACCATTTCTATGATAAAAAATGTTATATCCCCAAAAATAAACTCGTATATTTTGTTCTAAAAACATATCCATTAATTTTAAGAGTTTAATATGGATAAACCTAACCTGATTTTAAACATTAAATAACATATAACATCAAAAAAAATATTGGGTCACTTATATAACTAAATAAGTATTTGGATTAATTTTATGGGGGATTATAATATCTTAAAACATCTAAATGTATAGAATAAATCATGAAAATATTATTTGTATTCACTCTATATATACTCTTAATCAAATCCTTTCACCAATGATATTCTACTCAATTAAATACAGTGAAAAATATTTTAATCATTAGGTGTGCACAAATTTACACAGTAAGAGAATTTAAAACTAGTGGCCAAATTCATTCCATTAAAATATATATATATACTATTTTTAAATAATTTCAATTTATATCAAAAAAAATATATAAGAGATAAAATTTCCCAAAATATCAATTTACAGTTTTCAAAAACTATACGCGATGATTTTCAAAACATTAATTAAAAATACTACCCATTTAAAAACATATTTTATTTTAAATCATAATATTAATTGAAATAAATCTAAATTTCTTCATTAATAATATATTATATATATAGTGAAACTATCATTTAACATATATTATTACCTGGTTTCTAAATATAAATATTTCCATTAGAATAAAATCGGGATCAAAATGTCTTAATGTATTTAGAAGTCTAGGTAACAAAAAACTACAAAAATAAAAATTATTTATTTTAATCTCCATAAGGCGAACATAAATCCATTAATGATCCTAAAACTACATTGTATAAACAAGAGAATACATAGACAAAATGTGTGATATGAAAATCCCTTCAATGTAATAATTATGATTGGTAAATTGAATGCATGAGTTAGTTTTATAACAAGATATAATAAAATAGATGGATCATGAGTAATCACATGTGAGTATAACATAAATATCCAGGTATCATAAAAACATGGAATCATAAAAAATCTTGTAGAAACCTATAACAATGAGTAAACCTGAGTTAAGGATCATTACATAAATAATATCATATCAGTTGAAAAATTTCCATAATGTATTAGGTTAACTCCCTATTCCCATTCTTAATGCCTCATGAGGCTTAAAACTATCAAATAACCATGGGAGAATAATGTGGAATGGTTTTATTATTAAATTATAAAATAACTCCCATAAATGTAAATTCCATCATATGTAATCCCAATTAAAATAAAATTGAAACATAATATCTCACCAATTTGGAAACATTTCAATCATAACTCACATGAATAAATTATATTAATTATAACATAAAATATCATGAAGTATTAATTATTCATATAATAAATTGTAAATTGGTAATATATCCACTATTTAAGGGAAATTTAGTGTATAATAGAACACTTGTCTCATAGAATGTCGTTTTGAAAGGAAGCCATTACATCGATTCCAATGGTTGTCGTTTGTGTCTTAAATCTCATATATAATTTGTTTTTTAATAAATATTTTTCGTAATAAAAAAATTTCATATTAATTACTTATAATTAAAACATTTTATTTATTTATTTTAATTATATATTAAATAATTTAATCAATTATATTAATATTGTGTGTTTTGAGGAATCTTGGTTAATAATTTCAAAACGGCATTAGTGCGTTGATTGGGGTAAAATGTGTAGTTATTAAATCACCTAAAAAGTAATAATCCTGATATAATAATAATATTTATTCATCATAAACATTTAAATATGTTTATAAAAAATGAATTATATTACAATCATAATGATGGTAGGCTCTATATACACATGTCTAATGTTTCTATTTTCAATGATATTAATATAATGAAGGTATGTGATATTATAATTTTTTTGAATTAGAATAATATGTTAAATATCACATTATTTATTTTAATACACTTATATATACAATCCATGTGATATGGTAGTAAAAAATGAACCACATCACTTTTTGGGGTGGTAGTTCATCGTACAAATGAATGACATTATCATTTTTTTGATTGATAGTATGGTAATAAGGTATATGATATATTAATTTTCTAAAACTATTAATTTTTAATTAATATCATATATATATTTAAAATAAATAATCATAAAAATTTTTGTGGGGTGATTAAGGAAAATGAATAACATCGGTGTGTGAGGTTGTAGTCCGTCACACACACAAACAATGGTTTTGTATCCAATTTTATAGTAACTATGATGGATATAAAATATTATATTAACACAATATAATCTGATTATATAGTATATACTTAATTTATTGTATGATCATGATTGAGTAATATTTGATGCTGGTGTAAGAATAAATAAAACCATGATGTTCATTGAAGAATGAAACCACATCATTAGGCCACCTCTTTAGGCTTGTACATCAATACAACCTAGATTTAGTTTTATTAAAAACTAGTTTTATAGGTCGAGTGGAGGGAATTAATGACCTTATTTGGTTATGGAATGTCTAAAGTAATGGGTTATGGATGTTTCAAAAGTATTGATAAGGGTTCCCTTAATAATTAAAGAATATTGAAATTCTTGTAAATATCCAAAACTATTCAGTATTTGGATGCCACTATTTGGAAAAGTCCCTCAAAATTGAGAAATAAAGTTATTGAGGAGTTAAAATTACGAAACAAACCTATACCATTAATAGAATCACTTTTTTAAAAAAATTTCCTCTTTACCATTATGATTACTCAATTTTAGCAATTTAATTTGTCTTGCATGGTAACTTGTTTTTTACTATTCATTCTTACTATTAAAATAGTCCAAAATTATTATATAATATTAATTATGAAAATTAAAAAAATTTAATCCATTTTATCAAATTATATTCATATTATTGGATGAATTTAATTGAAAATTAATCCCATAGACGTGTTAAAAAATGTATTTCGACAAATGCATTTTTCAAGCATAAGATTATATTATAATAATTATATAAAATATACTCATAATTAAATTAATTTAAATTAATATATATATTTATATATATATATTATTAAATTTAATTTTATATTATTCCTCATTATGGGTTTTTTAATTATTTCATATAGAGAATCATTATTCTCTTTAAAGTAATTTTATAAAAAAATGAGTTTTAATGCATCACAATAAACATGTATTAAATCTAGAAAAAACATGATTTAAATGTAATTAGTTTGATTAAATATTAATAAACACTACTTATATTGAATTGTAATCATATTAATATAATATTTTTTTTATATTACATAATTTATTAGAAATATATGATTGTTTATAAAAAAATTGGAATTTTTCACTATTCACTAAAAAATTAAGATTTTTTGTAAAAATCACAAAATTTTAACATAGGATAATATCAATAATATGATTTCAAAAAAAATATTTTTATATAATAAAATTTCATAATGAATAAATATATAATTATAATATATTATCACAAAATGCAGTAAAAATAATTTTGGAAAAAAATAATGTTTTATAAATAAAACGACTGCATAAAATTGAGTGATCAGTTAACATGAAATTTTAAATGAAAATAAATTGTGTATTATATTGATATAGATTTCATGAAGTGGTTATTCATATTATTGCACATCAATTTAATGGCTATGGTATAGCAGTTTTATTTAATGGTTAATATTATGTGGTTCATTTAGGGACGATGTTGCACATCCTATATGCTATCGAAGATAATGTTCTTTTAAAATGTCAGGACATTAAATTATCACCCTTAAAATAAATTCCATACTCACAATTTTAACTTATGCACATAAATCAAGGTTTCTAGATTATAAAGACTCATAATTGGAAACCCACACCATAAAAATTGTTGATAAATCATTGTATTTTCAAGAGAGAAAGTGAAGTACGAAGATACAACGAAATTACAAAAACTAGGTTTCTAAATAAGAGAAATTTGGAGTCATGTGACGACCATGATATAAAAATAAGTTCGATTTAGTGTGTAATATTATAAAGATTTATTATAGAATATACCATCTATTTATCAAAAATGAATAATTTTTTATCTCATAATCCATTTCCTAATGTTTTGTGATTATTTTTCATTCAAGGAAATGAACACCAGAAAATTTAATTACTTGATATATTTTTTATAATCAAAATTTCTTCATTTTTTGTGCTTCGATCAAATTCTACTTCAATTGTTACACGATGGAACGAATATCCATTATGAATTTATTTATGCCTGAAGTAATAAAATTAAATTTTAATGTATTATAAGATTCATAAATGATTAACATGTTATTTATTATATATTTATTAAAACAAAAATGGTTATTACAAAGAATAAAAATACCAATAATTAATATGAATATATTTAAAATCAAAAATTTTACAATAAAACTAAATATTTGGCATAGATCATTACATAAATAAATAACCCTATATCTCAAATGACCTCAATAACATCCACATGAGAGAAGGTTTTAAAAACAACAGTTATCTCATTACCTTCAAATTAAATATCCTAAAACATAATTCCATTCTTCCCTAATTATCATTTTTGTTAAATCTAAAGGATATATATATATATATATATATATCATAACATGATAAAATGTTCCCCAAAATTTTCATAATAACTTTATAATCCATTAAATTAAAAAATATACATGATCCTATAATCTTTTTCTTAAAGTCAACATAATATTTATCCACAAAATATTTCATGTAAAATTATTTTATGATAACATTTAAATCACATAGGCCACAGGTAGATTTCATGCCTTTATCAACCTTCAGTTGTGGGTTCAAGCCCAAAAAACATACCAGATGCTTTGGGATGTATCTAGGAAGATTGGTTTTCTTTATTCAAAAACCATATTTAATTCAGTTCTTGACACTTAAAGTATTTTATAAAAATTATTTTTTCACAAAAAATAAAATAATTTTAATTTACTATAATTACCTCAACACAAATCATGTAAGAAATATTATATATTCATCCATAATGAGTATATACATATAACCTTGTCATCAAGTAACCATTAAATGTGATTAGTACTACTCAACAAATTATTTAAAATATTTAAATAAATACTACTCTTTAATGACCGGTAGACGTTTCGTGATACCATTAAAAAAACATTACTCTCAGATTCCAAAAACATTATAATCATGTGATTCATTTTCAATTATTTTCCTATAAAATTCACTATGGAATTAATACATATATTATATAAATAATGTAAATAATGTAAATGTTCCCAACATTCAATGTTTCATCTCATGTTTCTGGATATGATGGCATTCCAATGAAAATTTCATTTTTTTCATTTGGTGGATTGTCAATTTTTTAAATAGAGAATTTGATTGGAATAAAGAGAGTTATAACACATAAATGTGTATTTATATACTAGTTTTAAGGAAGAAGGGGATCCATTCATGATTCATCATGTTTGGGGAGCATCGGGGACTAAAATCCCAATTTAATAAAGATGTAGGAATGACACACAGTTTTTCTAAAACCACGCGCCCCTTAGGAGAAACCATGTGGCCTGGTCCTATGGAGCAGGTGGTACCACATAGTTTTATCAAACAACGCATAAGTAATTACTTGGATGTGATGAGTGTATATTGTTTTTAGTGGAGGTTTTTCATGGGTTGTGTGTGGTTTTCCCAAACTATACACAAATCCTTCACTCTTAGTACTACATAGGAATTGTATGTGCAATATTTGGTGCATGGTTAGCACATAGTTGGTCAGACCATGTAGGTGGAAGTTCTCAATTAGGGTAAGCCACATTATTGGAGGATTTTCAATCCAAACAATGCAGCTAAACCATGCCCCCTATCTTGAAGGGATAATTTACTATACTACTCAAAATGATCATTAAACCTAATTTTATTTTCTCCTCTTTTCTTCCTCCTTTATTTACACTAGGGGCTCCAACATGAGTTCATCTCTTCCATCCTACATTGAATGAGGATATCTCCCCCAATTGGGTTTGAAATGGTATGATCTCAATCTTATTGGGTGTGTAGTGGTAAAATATTTATTCCCCCTCCGTCCATTCATTATTTAGTTCACCTCTTAATGTGTTATTTTGTTGTGACCAAAAACACTATATTTTCAAAGAGTTCATCTATTTTTGTCATCTCACTTGAACTGGACCAAATAAAACCTCATTATTAGATGTGTGGTTTTTCCTTAGTTTATGGATAGTGGCCTAGATTACTTCCTACTATTTAGTTTTTTTATATGGGGTTCCATCATGACACACCACAAACTCTTCTAGAATCACCTGCTAAATGTGAATTAATTTAATTAAATTGTTATCCTACATCAAATGTGACCATAGTTATCTATGAATCATCATGGATGTTTTTCCAACATGGGTTGATAAAACCCATGAGTGTTTCACCCTTAGAGGCCTTTTTTCCATTGACATCATTTTCATAAACACCTTTATGGTGTTCCACACTGGTAATAAATTATTTAACCTAAAAAATTGTAATAAAATTGAGGTGTTGACCATGAGTTAGGAAGAATTGTTTATGTTCATTACATTATGATTTATTCTTATGAACCATAACATGTGTATGATACCTTGTGAATTGTTCCTATTTTGTAATCATGTGTCTCATATTCTATGAACGATGTTTGATGTATGTTATATTCCTTATGTTCCAAACTTCCAGGATCATGATAGGTGTCATGAGTTGTATGCTTCATGCTTGTTGATTGATATCTTATGTTTATTTTCAAATGTATGTGTCTTGTTTCTAGTGATTATGTTTATGATTAGTTCATTTTTTCTATCACATTATCATATGGTTATTGGGAATGGAATAAATGATTGTCTAGCCAACATAACTGGTTATATATGCTATGCCATGACTACTGGTAGGTCGAGAGATAAAATGGGTCTCGAAAAAAGGACAAGATGGATGGAATTTATGTTCTTGTAATGGTACAAACTAACGCACCAGTAGTGAACCTTCAGCGTGAATTGGATAGCCTCTCTGGGTAAATTATTATGCTCGTGAGTTACACAGGTTTTTTAGGGGAGAAACAGTGAAAAAACTCATTGAATGATGGCTACTCCATCCATAAAATGATACCCAGTCCCCTACATTTTATACTTGTTAAAAAATCATAGTTCACCATGACATGATTGATATGAGGGATGCTATTATGTGTTGACTCAAATGGAATTGGTTCTATTGGTTATATTTAGGGCTCTTATTGTGAACCTTGTGATTTTATTGTGGATCACATTGGATAGAATCTAGAATCTATTAATGGATTTGTTTAATTATTTGCATGGATTATGTATAGTGCCTTATATTCATTTTGGTTGTGACTATTAAGTGGTATCCAAATACTTGGATGATTTCCTAAGGGTTTGAATACCAAGATGAAGCAAAATATTAGAGTCATACCACATTGGTTATTTCATATATAATTCCATGCACAACTATCATACATCCAAAGGTTCACATGGTTCCGAAATCAATCTTATGCTAATGTTAGTAGAATATATTGTGTATCCATTTTAGAAACTAAAAATAAATTTTATTACATAGTTATATATTATTTTAATGGTATAAACATATGTTGGAACACTATTATTTTTATTTTACATGAACCAGATTTATATGGACATCATTGGTGGTGGAATACATGGATTATAACTCATACCTTACAAAATATTATTTTTCACTGTGGTACCCACGTAGATATTCATGTTTATAGGTCAAGGAATTTATTAGCTTTGTTCTGTAGTGTACATGGGAGCTTAGGATAACATGAATGATCTATTACTTAGTATTCACATGGAGTTATCCATTTGGATATTTTCATTTTATTGCATTGTATCATTTTTTTACCTCCTTCTTGTATCTTATAGTTGCATCTAGAAAAGCATTCACCACTATATGTATTTGAGTTTTCCATTTACATATTCTTTGTCATTGTTTTTTATCTTCCTCTATTTTTCTTTAATTTTTACTACTTAGGTAAATTTCCATTGATTTACACATTTATATCACTTTGCAACATTGACCAGAAGTGTATAGTATCCCCACCATACCACCATTATACCCTAATAACTAGTCAACAGTTGCGGCAGTACGTGGAGGTGTTCTTGAGGCCACGAAGTGACCGGTCCAACTACTGATTTAGTGGTAACATAATCTAAGATGGTACAAAGTGGTTTCATATCCTTCATTTCCTTGTATTATTATTTTGTGCTAAAATATTTGAATTGTAAAATGTGTTGACAATTGAAAAATAGACATTCCTAGTAGTGATAAACCCATATACTGGGAAAAGTGCAAGTTGTCCAGGATGAGATTTATTTGTCATGTTGTTCATTATTACAATTAATTTTCATTTCACCTTGACTGATTGGAGTACATTTTGATGCTTATTGATTTATGAAATTTGTAATAATTTCTCACGGACTGATATTGCTATAAAGTAACATTACTTTCATCAAGATAGGAACGTTGAATATCACATTCTATGTATGTGCCAAGCTATATAGGTTGCATTTTTAGGATAATGGAAATTATTGAGGTTCCTTGTGTCTTATTCTGATTCTGATTTTGGGTTATGTTTGTTTTTTTAGTAGAATGTTTTTATTTTACCTTCCTTGGTATTTCAATTCATGTTAGTGTACAATATGATTAATTTTTTGACTAATAATCCTTTCTTGAGTGTTATTTTATTCTTATATGATTTTAGTGTTACAATTTGCATGTTTTTTTGATACCCTACTATAGTTGCCTTCTAAGGTTAATTATCAAGTATCCCCTATTTCATTACCATGTTAAACAATATTGAATTGTCATGTTTAGAACACCTAGTTAGATTTTTAAATTGTTGCACTATTTATTAAGGGTGAAGCTTCACTAAAATATTAAGAAATGTTTGAGTCATGAACCATTGGTTCCATGACCTGAAACATTATTGTTATGGCTAAATGGATGTCAATTTATAATTTTTAAAGTGTATCTTTACATTATTAATTGGACCAATGTTGACCAATATAATTGACCCATTGAATATTCCCCTTATATATTAAAATATGTATAAATAAATTTTAATGATGCTGAATTTTTTTATCCTATAAAAAATTAATACTGTTATATGGGATCCACCTTCAATTTTGAACCTATATGATATATTTACCCAATGAGATTTGGTAACCCATATAACGCACCATCATTCATGAGAATTATACTTAGAAACTATTTTAAATATAAATTATTCAATGTTTTTAAATGATTATTAATGCTCGAATGCCTTTCACTTGGGCTTTGAGACCCATGCAGTTAAATTTTTAAATTCACAACTAGAACCATGTTGTTCAGTTGGGGCTTTTTTCATTATATGTGAACCACTAAGGGTCATTTAATGAAATAATGATTACAATATTTGGGTTTCTTTTATTATAAAAAAAATAGCTTAATGGGACCCACACATGTCACATTTTATTTTAGTATGCCTTAGTTCTTAACCCCATGGGGGTGTGCATATGATGTTTATTGAGGGAATGCTTAACATGTATGTAGCTGCCTTTATGATTTCATATATAGATATATGGTGACTTCTTACATGCCTATGGTCTGATCCTAGTTTTTTGTGTGATATATAATCATTATCTTTCCAAAACATTTCAGTTTAAATGCTTATTTTTTTCCAAATGTGAATTACCTTAGATATTAGGGAGGTATTGGGGATTTTTCAGTCATGTTCAAATCATGTAACCATGATTTTGGTAGAAATAGGCAGCACAAATAGTTAGTTAAAACCATGTGTGGTAGAAACACTATTTTCCATAACCATGAGAGACCCGGGATGAGAGATGAAGAAGCCCACATCATTTTTTAATCCATGTGATTTGATCCACATAGGAATGTGGTAACATCTGTAGCTTTTAATAGTGGGTTGAGACACATTTTTCACATGGTTTGGAAAACGGTGCCCACTAACCATGTGATGTACCCATCCTTACATGATTTGGTGAATTGTTCACACACAGTTTGGCCATCCATGATACCAAACCATGAAATAGAATGATTTGTGGTGAATTTTTGTTTTCCATTAAAATATCTTATATTTAAACCTTATTATCTATTCATCCTCTAGTTCTAAACCTCTCATTTTAGATCTCCTCTTTAATTCCTAAAATAGGAATCAAGAGAACTCCTATGTCTATGCATGAAATCAAGATCTGTCAAATAAATCAGATCCATCTGAATAAGATCAAAATTATGTTTATGATTTTTTACATTCTTCTGGTTATTTGATATGTTATGTGAAATATTATTAGACCATATATTTATTTCATTTATCTATTATTCATTTTTATCCAAATCTGAGTCGAATTAATAACTGACACTATGTGAGCACTCCAGTAACATCTTTTGGGAAGTCGTATTTTGATTTTCCTTCAATGTTTTATAAATATATGTTGTTGTGTTGAATGCCTATTTTTCTGATTGACAAAATTTAAATTGAATTTAATACTTAATTGAAATGGATATGTGTTTCTGACACTTTCATCGGGGTGTGCGTGTCTGTCTACTTGATTTCAACAGGCGCGACTTTTGTTACCTAGCATTCCCGCTATCCCAAGGCGGGTGACATTCACTCCTTGATCATGGACATATGCTCTGTGAATGAAACAGGATGATGGGATGATCGTTCTTCCTTCTATTGATATTTCCTCGAAACTTGTCACCTAGTTCCGGTCCCCCTCAGTGATTCAATACATTGTTTGGGAAAATCTTTTCAACGCCATATCATCATGGACACCAGTTAATTACACTGCTTCTATAAAGACATTCTAAGGTGTCTGGTTAGGACAGAAACCATCAGTTAGGGGATTAGTCACACTGGGGCATCACTGACGTGTTTGGATTCTTGGGATTGGTGTGTATCTCTTATGTCCCTTATTATTGGGCTTCTCGAGTTCGTGGAAGCCTGAGGCATCCCACCTAGAACGTGTTGAATCATATTCCATAGGCCTGTATCTGAGGTTTTTATTTTCTTCCCATTTTAACACATTGTATGATGCATGTTTAATGCCCAACAGAGATGGATCAGACTGATCAGAACAGCAGTTAGAGTGGATCAAACGAAAGAACACCCTGGAGGGAACACCGATATTGGGGCCAGCAAGTGGGAGGCTTCCCGAATGTTGTGGAAGGGAATATTGTGGCATGATCTCATTGGGATTTCGTGGCTTGGGTTAAAATTATAATGTTTGATGGTTTCCGGTTTGAGCCTCGATGAGACTTCTTATGTATCCTCATGGAAGGGAATCAAATTCGACGTAGTTCCTCTAGCGACGGCTTACCATCGAATGAGGATGACAACAACATACCACTTAATGAGGTTGCAATGGATTGTTACTGGATGTGGTCGAACCGAGGTGAAGGAGGTTGGAAAGACTGGGTGGTGGGATTAAATCTCAGGGAGGATTCCTATGTACCATTCCTAGACACATATTAAATACCACATAGTTCAGATGGTGAATACAGTTTAACATCCTACAGGACTGGGCGAACCGACATGAAGGGGGTCGGAGTGACCAAGTGTTGGTGGGATTGAACCTCATGGAGGCATCCTATGTACCATGCCATGACATGGTTCTAAGTCCATGTAATTTAGAATGGGGTGTGTTGGCGGACAGACAAAAAAATGGATCGGGGTTGAGATAGATGATGGGATTGAGCCTCGTAGAGGCTTCCTATGTACCATATATTGACATGGATTAGAGAAAATGTAGTTTGGGTGAGGGGCTTGGCACACTAACACAGAGGTGGTCGGGGCCAATGGTTGTTGGGCATAAAACTCAGGGAGGCTTCCTACATACCATGCCATGGCATGGATCAATGTCCTCAATGTTCAGGATGGTGTTTCGGGGAACTGACGTGATTAAGAATCTTGGTTAAGGTGGATGGTGAGAACGAACCTCAGTAAGGCTTCCTACATACCCTTCCTTAGGAAGGCTCAAAGACCACATAGTTCAGGTGGATTGGGGTATACACTTTGAGGCAGCCCATAGTGGTGGGAGAATCGATGTGAATGAGGTCAAAATGACCTGGTGGTGGGCTTGAACCTCAGGGAGGATTCCTATGTTCCATGTCATGATGTGGATCAATGTCCCAATTGTTCGGGAGTATAGTTTAATATCATGCGGGATGGGAGTGATGTCATGGTTGATGCTTACTCCTAGACCACGTGAGTCATGCTCGGTGTGAGAAACAAGAGGTAAGAAATGCCTGAAGACCATTTCATGAAAAGTGCTTATGTGGGATGTGGAGTGGTGATTATGAGTGGAGCGTCCCATGGAGAGAGAGATTGGGACTTACTCTGAGATGGAGGCCCTATGGTGACAATGCGTAGTGGTAGGGGGTTTTGGGACTGAAGAAAGGAGGATCCTCATTCCCTATCACACCCTCTATTGGCCTTGGCACTGAGGAAGTGAGGAGGATGAGGGGTGATTTCTCCTTTATGAAAATCTAGGGGCTTACACCAAGATGGATCCCTTCCCTACAGACAAACACCACTCCGATAAGGATGATGTCATTCCATGTGAGGGGTGACTCCATCCCTGTGGATACGGATGGGTGTGGAGAATGTCCAAGGTGGGTGGTCTATGCATGTGAGGCTCAGGGCCAGGTTATTGTTTAATATTATGTGTTGCGAACGATAGTGATTGGAAGTTTGACGTCTTGCTACATGGATGACAGATGTTCACTCCACACCGCTAGGACATACATAAT
This sequence comes from Viscum album, assembly GCA_963277665.1. Taxonomy (NCBI): domain Eukaryota; kingdom Viridiplantae; phylum Streptophyta; class Magnoliopsida; order Santalales; family Viscaceae; genus Viscum; species Viscum album. Next base: position 1,597,931,111 of record OY728133.1, on the reverse strand, counting down.
GATTACCCATTACTCCTTATGGGAGGGAAGGCATCGATAAGGCCGTAGTGAGGGGGTGTTGTGGGGAGAACCATCGAGGGTTCCACATTAGCATGGATTTTCGAAGAAGTAATTGCCATTAATGTGCCTATGAAAAGAAGAATTAGTAAAATCAACTCAACAGTCAGTATTGTCTGAGGGACATTGAAGTCACATCATGAAAACTTAGAGGGTCGTAGAGGAAAAGAATTTTCCAAGTAGAGAGGGTCATAAAAAGGGTCCTTTTAGAGCTTTGTTTCTTTGCACAGTTGAGGGAACATGCAAAGGGGTGTGATTCATGAAGTGTGGTGCCATAGCCTTAGCATGGGGCAGAGGTGAAAATGAGAAGTGCTTCATGAAGTGGAATGGAATTCGTAGAGCATATCCTCACAGAGAAAAGGTGCCTCCCGAAGCATGTTGTTAGGATGAAATGAGCTTCGTGATGTAAAGTGACCGTAACATAGCATGTTGATCAAGTGTAAACTGAGATAGTTTCATGAATCATAAACACTCCATGATGACCCGGGTCTGCTTGGGGATCCACTTTTTTTGTGAAATCCCTTAGGCTTCGCGTAGGGAATCACTCTTAGAGGAGGGGATCAAAACAAGACAATGGAAAGGCACTTCACGAAGCAGAATTACTTCACATAGCTCATGGTTCACTGAGTGGAAGACTGCTTCATGATATGGGATTTTGGAAGCCGAATGGACATATTATCCATCCTCGGAGCTCACGGGGAGCTCGATATTTATAGGCAAGAGGTGCCGCGGAGCAGAGCTCATGTGGCGCAAAGAGGGGATCGGTGGCTTTGCGGCTGGTCGTGATTGTCAAATGGGGTCACAGAGCATCCCACCTCCTTTGCTTCACGGCGGCATCACGAACATCAAATTCATTCACAGAGCATCCCTCCTCCTATGATTCATGACGATGTCGTGAATGCCAAATTCATTCACAGAGCATCTCGCCTCCATTTCATCATGGCGGCATCACAAACATCAAATTCGTTCATGGAGCATCCATCCTCCTTTTCATTGTGGTGATGTCACGGACATCAAATTAATTCCGGGAGCATCCCAAATCCTTTGCTTCACGGCGGCATCTTGAATGTCAAATTCGTTCATGGAGCGTCCCGCCTCCTTTTCTTTGTGTCGGCGTCGTCAACGTAAAATTCATTCACAGAGCGTCCATCCACCTTTAAATCGTGGTGGCGTCACGAACATCAAATTCATTCATGGATCCTACCTTAACCGTTGCGTTGTAGAGGCCACAGTGCTGGGTGTACTTGATGAGGTGGCTTCACGAGGTAGTTCATCAGACCTTTTTGGGGCCTTAACTTTGCCTTGAAATTTGGCGCCAACAATTGCCCCCTTGGACTTGTAGCCATAGAGAGATAGAGGGTTGATGTTTGAGGGAGATTTCCAAAAATCCTATGTGATTCACAGTGTTGACTCACGAAGAGGGCTTGTGAGGAAGACAGGGGATGAGTGGTAAGGGCATGCCGTGAAGCTCCACATGGACCGAACACGCCAAGAAGATCTGGTGGCTGTCACCTACAAATAGGGGTCACGCAAACTCATTTTTCCTTTCCCTTGTCTGTGATATTGTCTTCTTGCACTCTCAATTCATGAAGATCTGTGTACTCCATGAATAATTTTTGTGAATCAGGTCTTCAAGGCGTACAAAAATTCCTCGACTCTATGTTTTCACTCCGTGATCTGGAATTGAACACCGATGCAACACCCCACAAATAGTCTTCATAAGCAGAAATCTTGAACATTATTTGAGTATGATCTTTGAGAACCATCCAAAGAAACATAACAACTCTAGAATGAATGGCCCACCAACTTGCTGCTCAGGGGTTCTATGAGGATGCCGCTCGGAAGGACGAAATGGTGAATAGTATGGGGTTAGGAGAGCTAGTCTGGATTCATTCGGACCATAGATAATTGGAGGAGCTACTTTTGGAGAGCTAGAAGATCTACTCACTGTGAGGTTGCCCATGTATGGAATCAGGATGAGGGATGACATATTCATCACTGAAGCAGGTAGGGATGTTCTAACTTACTGGTTCCGGAGCATGCCATGTTAGCATTGATGGTTCAGGGTTCCAGATGGTCATACCCAGTTGGATTTCAACCTTGTCATCATTGAATACCTATACAATCATCTGATCAATGTCGACTAGAGGCCATTGCAGCTAGAGAGGTCCCCTCCACTGTACAGAACCATCCTTAAGGCGGCGCTGAGGATCCCGAAGAAGGGGCAGTCTGAGGAATGGGACCTACACCATGGTGGCAACTTTACATATGATTGGGCTTGGGCCTTCTGGGTAGGCACCTCGTGTGAGGTGTTCGAGGTGGACCTAAGAAGAGTGGTCATGTATAAGGCATCTTGGGCTTCCCAGTTCCAAATAGACTAGTCGAAGCAGTTAATATCGGAGCTGTTGAGCCAGTTTTCTCCAAGGACCAATACCTTCCACCTAAATCATAGGTAGGTCGACATCAGCCAATGGGACATGCATCAGATCTCGGGGGTCCCGATACTGGGGGCGATGTAAGATGAATTCCTTCCGATGATGGGTTCATGGGAGGATCTGGAGCATATTCCATGTCCGGAGATGGAATTGATGGAGCTCGTGCCTAGGGAGGATAATGAGGAGGTGTGGGATGTCCACTTCAAGAACTGGTTCAAGATTTTTTTGAACTTCCCAGAAAATAGGATGTTCACGGCGAGCCCTTGAAATTTCTAAAAGGGGATCAAAAAATGAACAATCATATTGGCAGCTATTGGAGGATTGTCAGTGGAAGACCTAGGGGTTTAGTGTCAACACAGAACAACGACCAATAGTCAGGCTGGAAGAATTCATCACAACTCTTATCTGTGGTTGGATCCTGCTGGTGAGTGATACGAACATGGGAGTGCAACCATACACTTTTATAATGGTGTCACATTGGCGATAGGAGGACTGGATAACCTAGGGATCCCGATAATCACAATGATGTACAAGATGTTGTGGAAAATTAGTGAGGGAAAAAGGCCGTAGAGGGTATGTGAGTGTTTCACCTCCCATATAGATGAATGGCTAAAAACATCAGGGGGACTTCACTGATGATCGATAGGGAACAGATGATAACAAAGACAAACTCCTGGCCTTTCGCGGTGGGGTCATGGTTTCTAGGGTGGACCGTGAGCATCTCTGAAATCTGTACACCCCACACCGGCTTTCCAGGAAATTCAGTTGCCTGAAGTGGTTGACCCCACTGGTCTACCTGGAGGTACTCTATGAGGAGTACCAATGTGTGATGATGCAAATGTAACTCATGTTCACATGGAAGGATGGGATGATGCTGAATGTATCACCTCCGCCGACCATCATCCATGGGCTGATAAAAGAATATTCCCAGAGCTAAGAGGTGGATTATCCATGGAAGATGATGAAGAGGCCAACTTTCCTAGTTGGTGAGGGAGTGCTTCTCCAATCTCAGGGCTGAGGCCGGAAGGAGACAAGGGAATCCCATATTGGTGTGGTTGTTGTACTGGCGACACCTGAACCAGTTTAGGAGGGAGTAGTAGTAGAGGATCTGGCAGCGCCAGTGGTGATGGGGGTCTTAAGAGAACATGGTCATCCAAAGCGGAGGCCACCAAGGGTATTCCACTAGATTTCTATACAAGCCCCGGGGAAACGACTATTCCACATTGAAATGCTAGAGATTGCGGTCTTACCAGAGTCCTAGGACATCTTAAAAGTCAACTGGAAGTTCCTCATCCCATCTGATTTATTGTAGCACCTTAACAACCTCGGGATCCAGGAATTAGCCCTATTAGAAATTATTTTTCAGTATCCCAGACAGAGGAGGATCAATACATAGATGAGATGGAAGACTTCATTCACTCTCAGAGAAACCTTCACCTGATTATAGACCGAGTCAGGGTATTGTTGGGTCATACGGTCCCTCCGCAACTGTCAACCGCTGACCTGAGAGAGTGCTTCCCCTTGCCGGATGAATTGAATGAGTCCTCCTGGGGAGACAATGCTGGTAGAGAGATTCCGCTAACAGAGGTTGAAGTTGACGACCAATCCTCAGATCATGAAGATTTTGCAGAGACCCTGATGGTAAAATCCCGTGTTATTTCTTTAGAGTCTTCCCTTAGGTTACTATATATTATTTATCAGTGACTAAACTATGAAAGAGGTCCTTGTTCATAGACCTTGTTCTTGCACTTCAGCGGGTGTCGATGCGGGCCCTTCAGGATCCATGCCCGAGGCTACATCAACATCCATATCATGCGGGGATGGGACAGCCAAGGCAGGTCCCCAAGAGTCTCCATACCTAACAACCATATACATGGGTCCGCATCTCGGGGTTCCGACAACATCAGCCCACAAGTGCCACCAAGGATTTCACCTCTGTACGTCTTCTCTAACAAATTGACAACTGCCATTCCTAGACCACGTTGACGGACATTCACATCCCTTTCATGGCATGTACACTCCTTCAATTATCATGTGCTGTTACGACGATGTTGTTTGGGGCTTTAGGTAGCACCCTTCCCAGGGGAATGCTGATGGTTGTGGAGCTGGACATCCAGCTTGACCGAACTACAGTAGTCTCGATCGTCGGTGGGGGCTCCAGTGGGACTGCGCCTGGGATTATAAAGGTGGTATCCGATTATGAGGATCAACCAGAAAAATCAGGACCCGCCACACCAGATCCAATGATAGTTGTGGACTTGTTTTGAGGAGATCCATGGGGAATTCCCTGAATACAAGCCTTCCAATCTTGTTGACTCGGACGACACATCCTCTGGCGAGGAGGACAACAAAATAGTCTGTTGCTGATCATAGAAGCTGATCAATCACTTCATCAATGACACCCCCAAGAACTATGGTTGAATGAGATGTTCATAATTAATTCAAGACTGCCGAACTGTGTTCTTGGAGAGTGGATTCCATATGTCCTCACATGCTCATCCTAGATCTTATATAAGAAACGATTCGAGAGTATGACCATGGCCATGGTGTGGTCTTGTAGCGGAGGAAGGTGATAATCATAAAGAGGCTCCAGAAGGCTGAAGATGAGGTCCAGCATCTACAGAATCGGGCATACAAGATCTTGAACTCCCTCATTGTGAAATCTGTGCTGATATCACGATTGAAGGCCCAGATGGATGAAGCTAAAGAGGGCCTGAGGCGAGCTTCTAGGGAGATGATCTCCATCTAGGCTGACGTGGAGAAGGAAAAGATTGCAGCCAATGAACTGCTCCCTCTCGCCGCCGAGGAGGAGTAGAGGTGAACAAGTGGCAGTATCTCCTGGACGCCACAATCCGGAGGGTGGTGGAACTGCAACATTCCTTCAACAATGTCAATCTCTCCATGGGGGGAGTCAACCCATGGATATTTTAATTATTACAAAAACATAAACTTATTTTTTTCATTGATTGTTTGAATATCATAGAATCCACGAGTTTCATTGTTTACATTGGTTTATTGAATCATTATGATTTTCACGGAGCGTCCAAGGAGTATTCCTTTAGCTCATATGGGTCAGGCCCGATGTGAGAAACAAGGGATGACTACCTCATCTCCCCATCTAAATGTATGAGTGCAAACCATTTTTCAGGCATCCGGGGATTGAATAACCAGTCTGGATTTCTAGGAGGAAATTGGAGATACCTGGATGGTGAATTAAGTTATCAGAATATACGAATAACAATTTTAGTAGTGTCATCTTGTGTATGAATGGGGTAACGCCAAGGGTGCTGAAATCGATCCGAACATATCAGAATGGGATTTGTGAATCACAATCCCCAGGTTTTAGAACATTGTTGGGTTGGAGTGACAATAAAGAATTGTTATTGGCCGCATTTTAAACACAGTATTCTTATTTAATTGTCTTGTAGTGAGGATATAAAATGAGGGTCAACCATTGACCATGTTCGAAACACGATACCTGTCACAAATTCCATCAGTTAGTCTTCTAGAACGTTGGCCTAGGACAGTAGGCGAGCCATAGGAAGAGCATAAATACTATTAGGGGGTTCCTCCACACATGAAAGAGGATGAGGGTCTGAATAAGGGGAACCGAAAGCATGAAATGTGGAGGGAAGGTTTCTTCAAATAGTACCAAACACTCTTCAAATTACTCCACAGTGGTCGAAGCACACTGGATGGATGCATAAGTTTGGTCATGAATCATTCCTACATTCATACAGGGCCTCTCTAACAAGGGGTGCTATCACTTACCAATGTCATCATGGGGCATCCCAAACTTGTTTGGGGAAAAATTCAAGTTACATGGTTCCACACGAGGAGTCAGGCTAGGAGGCCGGAAATGGGGAGGAACATGACGTTACGATTCTTCGGGCAGGACCATGGGTGCAATTATGTGGTGTCTCTACGTATCTCATAAGGTTAGGAATCATGCTGTACTATTATGAAACCCTCCCCAAAAAGTGTACCACTCTTGGTTTGGCAATGTGAGAAGGGAGATATTGACCCTCGAGTCCCACCTCCAGTAGGCCCCGGGTAGGCAACTAGCACCGATGGTGTTGTAAACACACAAATGGGAGGCATCACCCTCTAAGAGAACATATGAAGAAGAGGAAGATAAGATAGACACCAATAAAAACCAACCCAAAACTGAAATATAAATGAAACCCATGTGAATATATTAAATTTCATGAAAATGTACAACAACTGGAAGAGAAGTACCCAAAAGAAAATAAAAACAGTAGCAACCACATGCCCGAACAACTCCTGTAACCCCAAGCTAGTAGAAACCAGCTTGATCTCCAACTTGCTCCATGTGACCTGAAAAAATGTTTATATATACATAGGTTGGGTATAACAGTATACTCAGTTGGATCCTCCCTGAAGCCTCCCATGAAAAAGTAAGGAAAGCATGCTAATGCACAGTGAACAACAAGTGAAACTAACTCAACACCTAAATAAGTATACTATCTTCCTAACCTCACCATGGATACTCTAAGAAAGTAACTCATACAAGAATATTTCATATATTAATGAATATCAAGGGTACCCCGCTACTACATCCCCACTAGTTTGCTGCTTTGCCCCATCGTCGCACTTCCTAAGCGTCTCACTTTAAAAAGGCTTTCTCACATACACCTGGGCGAAGCACCACAATCTGCACCTCGTGCACCACCATGGCTAGCCCACAGACACCTGGGAGAAGCATCACTCTATCCTCACAACCAAAAGTAACCAGTTATATTCCGAGAGCCACCACAGCCCACATAACATGTATTATATGTCGGGTATTATACCTCAAGCCATTACAACCCTTACACCGAGTAAGGATCATCAAACCATCACAGCCTATACACATTACACCAATAGTTCTCCATAGGATACTATATCTAGAATATATGTGTGTGAAATAACCACAAGCAATTACAACCCTCTACACACATATATGTGAAAACTTACCATTCTGCATGTTTCCACAAGTATCTTCCAAGAGAAGAGTGCAAGGCCAAAGGGGATAGTCAACCATTCGACCTCCCACACGAATGTTGGGGAAAACACCCCCCCAGGTCTCAGAATCTCTGGGGTGTCAGCTTCTCTTATTGAGAGGGTGCAGTAGCATATAGAAACATAAAAAGTATAGAATGTATTATATCTCACAACAATACTATGGGCATTACCTAGTCATAGTCACTACTGCAGCTAACGTCTCCGAGACTCCTGGCTGCTACATCAAAGGCTAGGTATCCTATAAGCACACAACCATTTTAATAGCTTTATTAGATTACTTAATTCCCTTTTTATTAGTTCCACTATACATTAATTAATTATTTAATCACTAATTAACCATGAGCAATTAAAGAATAAACTTCATTAGCCTAACACCCAATATAAATTGTACATTCCAAATTAAAACCTCGTCATTATATTTCAGCAACTCCAACCCCATGAGTTAACACCATTTATTAAATTATTCATTATAGAATTACTTTCCTCTATTCCCATGCATTCTGAAAAATAAATTTATATGCTACAAAACACAAAGGATCTCAACACGGTCAGTAGTTGTACTACCTGTCAAGTCTTTTCCCATATAGCAAGAGCCTAGACCCATCCTCCATTAAGAATCTAAACACGGAAAGAACGAGGCATACCCTGCGTGTCTTTTCATCTTTCTGAATAATGGTAAGAAAGACCAGTTTCCTTGAGCAGTGGGAAAAATTAAAGCAGATAAACACCAAAAATAAATAGTAAGCATCCAACGAACACATCCATTCCATTCTATCATCCCTACTGTGCTCCTGGATACCCATGTGCATAAAACGATGCACCTCAACACTCTAGGAATCATCTGCTGTCACAATCATTAGCCACCAAGCCCCACAGATCACCATAGCCATCCATGCTCACATCACAGTACAAAGAGAAAGAAACAACATCATATCAATTGGGCTATTGGAACTTTAACAAACAAGAGGGTAACTCAGAACCCTTTAAGGAATTATCAAACAATCAGTTCTTTAATCCATATTGAATTAACAGATTTTTTATTCGTAGGTTCCAAATTTGGGAAACCTAATCAGTATGCTATCAAAAATAATTAAACATTTTTAATGCACTAATTTGATTAATGTCAAATTACCACTAGATCTGGATTCGTTTACTGGTCTCTTTATCTATATCCAAACAATTATAAATTAATCCCAATTTTCGTTCTTCACTGATTTCCATCAAGAAGGAACATCAAATCAAAGAATGCATAGATATCACACAATCTAGTAAAAAAGGAGGCAAGAACATACGATCGCTATAAATTTATTTTTACGGTTAAAATATTTATTATGCCAATTCCATTATCATCCAGTGCGATTAAACATGATAACAATACAATTGCATGTAAATGAAAGAGAAGCAACGAATCCCCTACTTGAAATAGTTCCTCACCTTCTTTATCCACACAACGGGTCTCAATCCTCCTCTCGCGAAAACTGCATCCACCCAAGGATTCCACGGTAAGACATCACCAACATAACCCCATGAAAAAACCCCATTATATTCTTGGATATTACATCCTATAAAAAGGAAGAGAGAAACATGATAAGATGATCCCCAATGTAATGACGATAAAACATACCTTTTATGGAATATTGACTGATACAACTCGGTTGCATCCAAAATAGATTGGAACCAATCTGAGGAGTATGTTTTGATTATGAAACTTCTACAGGAAATATTTAATGGTTCTAGAGTCTCATAAAAGAGAATATAGAGGAAGAACCAGAGAGGATTATATCTTGTCCCATTTGAAGATTTTATGGGGTGATGGACCATGATCTGATTAATTCTCCTTTAATAACGGATCACATTAATTCACAAGTTTGACCACGTAAAAACATCCCAATCCATAAGGATAATTTATATAGGATTTATGGCATTTCAATTTTCCTTAAGAGTCCTTAAAATAAGTCTTTAAATGTATTTTACATCATAGGAAATGTCAAAGGGGCGAAACTATAGGAGGACGGAAACACTGATCACATACTCAAAATTTGGAAAAGGAAAGAAAATTTCACCATTAGACCACATCATTAGAGGTTACTAATAGACCTCCCTGTTAGAGGTTGCGGATAGACCTCACCTTTAGAGGTTTCTGATAGACCTCACCATTAGAGGTTACCGATACACCTCACCATTAGAGGTTACCGATAGAACTCACCGTTAGAGGTTACTGATAGACCTCACCGTTCTGGAAACACTGTATACCTACAGTTCTGGAAACACAAATCAAGTTCACGGTTAGTAGGTCACAGATAGAACCTCATTGTTTTGGAAACACTGTTCAAGTCCACCGTTAGAATGTCACTGTTAGAACCTCACCATTCATGAAACACTATTCAAGTCCACTATTATAAGGTCACTGTTATATCCTCACCATTTGGGAAACACTTTTCAATCCCACCATTAGAAGGTCATTTTTAGAACCTCACCATTCATGAAACAATGTTCACAAAACTGGAAATTCAGAAAAGTGTTGGGGAAAAGTCACCTTGACCACATGAAACACCTACAACACCACAATATCAATGTAATAAACCAGAGAGGTCCAGGACATTGCATCAAATACCACTTACAACATTCTCATCCAAGAGTATTTAAATACAACCTAAAAAAAACAGGGGTCCGAACAACCACCAATCGAGATACCAATCCAAAGAGAGAAAGCCACAAAAGCAACAAAAGAAAATCATAAATAAAACATGAAAGGTATAACCACAATGGAAAAATTTTCACATGAAAAGAGTTAAATGTTAAACAACTATGGGTAGTGAGAAATTATCTATGACTCACGTTCCCAGGTACTCTCCTCCATGCCACCGTGTCCCCACAACACACGTACTAAGGGGATAGAACCCCCACGCAACACCATCTTCTTTTGGTGTTGGATCTCTACAGGTTGTTCCTCAATGTTTGCATCATCATCTACATTAATATGTCCCCAATTGATTATGTGAGTGTCATCATGAAGATAATGACAGAGCTGTGATACATGGAAAAAATCATATATCCGAATCATCTGTTGGGGAGGTGCTACTCGATATGCCATAGCTCCAACACGAGATAACGCCTTAAAAGGACCAACAAACCATCGAGACAGCTTACTTCCATGACCAATCCTTCACGGCCCATGATGGGAAGTCACCATTAGAATCACATGATCCCCAACATTATACTCGAAGGGTCTCCTCCTTTGATCGACATATGATTTTTGATGATCTGGTGCTATCTTCATCCTCCCACGAATATCCTGAACAATCTATGTAGTATTCTACACTAGATTGGGTCCAAGAATTACTGACTCTATGACCCTAGTCCAGCACAATGGAGAATGCCATGGCCGGCCATACAAGGATTTAAATGATTCCATACCTAATGGTGGTGTGAAAACTATTATTGTAAGAGAACTCCACCAGGTGTAAGTGACTCATCCATGAGCCTCCAAAATCAATAACACAAGAGCGTAACATGTCTTCATGAGACATGATGGTTCCCTCTATGTTACCATATTTTTGTTGATGAAAAGTAGTGCTATGGCATAGTTATGAACTGAAAGCATGTTAGAGACCTCTCTACAACTTGGAGGTAAAACAAGGATCTCGATCAGAAATGATCTTCCTAGGGACTCCATGAAGTCTCACCTCCTCCTCTAGAAACTGTCTTGAAAAAACTTCCACTGAGCTCGACTCCTTGATCTCTATGAAGTGGGAAGATTTTGTTAAACGATCCTCTGCCACCCAAATAGAATGATGTCCTCCCAGAGCATGAGGTAAACCTATTACAAATTCAATCAAGAGGTCCTCCCACATCCATTACAAAATCTTTAATGGCTAGAGAAGACCACCATGAACACATTGTTATACCTTCACCTTCTGTAAAACTAAACATCGAGACAAAAACTCTGCACCAGCACACATCAGCCCAGGACACCAAATTTGACTCCTCAAGGATCAATACATATTTTTCCTACCATGATGTACTGTTAATGGTGAACTGTGGAACTCTCGGAAAACTGTATCACACATTGTCACGGGAAGGAAAAACCTTCATTGGTAAAACAGTCTGTGTTGTTTATCCGTAGACCAACTGTATGGGGCCTCACCACAAAAAACTTGGTCTTGCAAGACCTCCACCTCAATATATCCCAACTGGGACTCTTCCAACTTTTGCATCAGATATGATTGTACCATTATCTGAAAAAACAACCTCTACCCCTAACTTCTCTCATATCATGATGTAATGCTGACAGCTCTTCCATTACTCTCCAGAATTCACCAAATTCACGCACAACATCACTACATGACATTCGGCTCAGTGTATCAGCTACAACATTCCCTTTTGCAGATGTATTTGATATTTCGGAGTCGTATTCCTGAAATAACTCCATCCACCAACGATGATGAATTTTCAAGTCCCGCTGAGAGAAAACATACCTCAAACTCATATGATCAGTGAAAACCAAAAAGCACACACCAATGAGTTAATGTCTCCACATCATCAGATTAATCACCACATATTCAAACTCAATATCGTGAGTGGAAAAGTTACATTCATGGGTACATAGCTGCCAATACAAATAAAATACAACTATCCTCTACTGTATTAAGACACATCCTAACTCGAGATGTGATGTGTCGCATAAAAATCAAACTGAACTCCCTAGATGGAAGAAAATGAACTGGAGAACATACTAACATATCTTTTATATACTTGAAAGCTTCCTGACACTGATCAGTCCATATGAATGCCTGATCCATTCTAATCAAAGCTGTCAGAGGAGTCACTACTCGTGAAAAATTGTCTACAAATATCCTGTAGTATCCTACGATACCATGGAAAATTCACACATCTGAAACTATCATGGGAGACACCCATGACACAAATGATTCTATATTCAATGGATCCATAGCTACTCCCTATTGGGGCACAACATTCCCCATGAAACAGGCTTCTCTAGCCCAAAACACACACATTGACTACTTCACAAACAATTGATGTTGATGAAGAACTAACAAAACAACTCATAGATTATCTACATGCTCCTCTACATATGTGAAGTACACAATGATGTCGTCGATGAAGACTACCATGAACATGACTATGAACTCACGAAACACATCATTCATCAATCCGATGAACATAGCTGGAGAATTCGTCATGACGAACATCATTACAATGAACTCATAATTCCCATGATGACAATAGAAAGCAGTCTTCGGGATATCCTCATCACTTACACGCATCTGATGATTTGCTGACTGCAATTCGTTCTTTAAGAACCAAATTGCACCCTTTATTTGATCAAAAAAATCATCAATATACAAAAGAGGATAGTGATTCATTATTGTCACTTTGTTTATGTGACGATAATCGACGGACAATCCCAAATTCCTGTCAGCCTTCTCCACAAACAAAATTGTTGCACCAACGGTGACACACATGGCTGAAAGAAACCACACTGTAATAGACCATCAAGCTGTATTCGTAGAACTTGATCTCCTAAGGGGCCATACTATATGGAGACATAGTGATAGGAGATTCTCCTGGTTGTAGCATGATCTCAAACTCAATCTCTCATCGAGGGGGTAATGTTACAACCTCATTATGAAAGACATCAAGGTAGTCCTCTATGAACCTATGAAACACCAAATATTGAACCTCTGATGAATTAAGCCTCATCTTGTCCATCGTGAATGATAAGGATGGAACACCCCTATGACCCATCTGAGGATCTCGCTCAAGAACAAACACAACTTGTTCTCCATCCGCACTAATGAAGACGACTTTCTTCCAGAAGCAATCCACGAAAGCCTGCACCAAATACAACCAATCAATATAGATGATGACATAATATGGTTGTATTCATAATAATTGGAAATCTCCCCAAGAGAGGTGCGGCCCCAACACTAGTTCACAATATCTACATACTTCAAATAAGTCGGCTCGACCTCCAACCTGCGTAGTCAACGCCAAGGGCACTGAAATCCACTCTTCTTAAAGACCCAAAGAATGGACAAGGGTAGGTGATATGATGGAGTGTGTCACTTTTGAAAAAAAAGGCATACACTAAAGTAGAAATCAAGAAAAGGGTACCTCAGACGACATCTGGCTCACCTGGAGCTGGCAACGCTAGAGCATGAAGTTGACCAGGACCTCCTCGATGACCTCTCTGACCCTGATGACGACCACCACCATGGCCGCGCTCTTCTCTCTAAGGACAAGGAGAATCATGGAGTTGTCCTATGCATACCCCATCTAAACTCTGATGATCATATTATGGTGCAACTGGCTGCTGATGCCTTAGTGGGAGCTGCCTCAACAGAGGAACCTGAAGCGTAACACCTGGTTCACAATGACCGCTCTGAAAGGTTGGGCACTCCCATTGTTGATGGCCATGACCACCACAAGAAAAACACGTTTCTGATAACTTAGCATAGGTCTGAGAGTTTCTACTTTTGGAGAAACGAGATGTGAAGGGCAGGGACCTACCCCCAGGTGAATGGAAACACTTCTACCCTGAAAACGAGGAAAACAAGACCACAACTCTTTTTCGTGAGTAATCATGTCGATTTCCCTCTCATTATTATTATGTCCTGTCTGAAATCCTCTTGACAACCAATACCCTCTACAGTACCTCAAGATATGTTTTTAGTATAAATGGGCTGACCTGATTCTATATCTCTGGATGCAAAGCCTCCTAGAAATGCCTCGCCCTGGCCTCCTCATCTGGAAGTAGGTCTGAAGCATATTGTAGTAGGTTCCTGAAACGGATTCCAAACTCTTGAACACTAGAGGTCCCCTGTCAAAGTGTAAGAAGTTCATGGAGACTGGATGCCTACACATTCGTAGAAAGAAACTCGACCCTAAACATGTCTCGGAAATCCTCCCATGAGATCGCTGACTCCTCATTATCCACAAGGAACAACAACAACCACTGCCTAGTTTCTCCACACAACATTGTCACAACCAAGGACTCCCAGTGCTCCTTTCGAGAAAGAATCGAACTAATGCTGATCTCCACCTCCTCTAACCAATCTTCTGTGATAGAATCTAAAATTGATCCCTCATTCGTCTATAGAATGTAGCACTGAAACTCTCAGAGTGCCTTCCTCCAAGTTTCGTCGTTGTTCACCTCTACCCTATGTAATTCTGCTGGAACAGCATTCGGGACATTTTCTGCAAAAACCGGACGAGGACGTCGATAAGGAGACATAAAATTAAAATAAAAACCCGTTAGAGAAATATAGAAGACTCAACATTAATTAATTTATTGTTTTCTTTTCTTCATTTAAGGTTAACCTATCCCAAGGTCCATCCATTCAAACATATGCATAAAGAAGAATTATGCATGATCCTTTCCTTGGTATCTACCCTGAAACTAGTATCACCTTGTTTTGTAGCAATTGTAAACAAAAAGGTCCACACATCAGATAATAAGGGGCCCTAAACACCTTTGTCTCAGCTGGTATTTAGTTTTTACCTCACTTGATAATCATAAATTACACTATTTACCTACAAACCCATGAAACCTCACCTATGCCTAACACCAAACTTCATCCTATCCCTTGACCTTACCTCTAATACCACTCTGTCATGACCCCCTCCCCACAATGTGTACCCCTCTTGGGAAGGCAATGTGATAAGGGAGATAATGACCCATGAGTCCCACCTCCAGTAGTCCGCGGGTTGGAGACTAGCACCGAGTGTATAGTAAACACACAAACGGGTGGAATTACCCTCTAAGAGAACATATTCGTAAGAGAGAGATAAGATAGACACAAATAAACTCTAACTCAGAACTAGAATATAATATAAACCCAAGTGCATATGTGAAATGTCAGTAAAAATTACTACAACTCTAAGGGGTGTAACCAAAAGAACGTAAACATAGCTGGAACCACAAGCCAGAATATCTCCTACAACCCCAATATAGTAGAAACTAGCATGATCTCAAACCCACTCATTGTGAACTGAAAAACAGTTTATATATACATAAGGTTAGTATAACAGTATACTCAGTAAGATCCTCCTCAAAGCCTCTCCTGAAAATGTAAAGATGGCAAGCTAAATCACAGTGAACAATAAGTGGAACTAACTCTTCACCTAAATATGTATACTAAGTTACCAACCATACCATTTCTTCTCTCACCATGTAAAACTTACAAGAATATAGAATATATTAATGAATATAAAGGGTACCCCGATACTACATCACCAATGGTTTGTTACTTTTCCCCAACGTCGCACGTCCTAAGCATCTCTCTCCAAAAATGCTTTCCCGCAGACACCTTGGCAAAGCACCAAAATCTGCTCCACATTCACTACAAAGGCTTGCCTACCGACACCTGGGAGAAGAACTACACCATCTTTACAACCAAAAGTTACCAGGTATGTTCCGGGTACCAGCTCAACCCGAATATCATGTATCATACATCTAGTATTGTACCTCAAGCCATTACAACCCATACCCTGAGTAAGGATCCTCAAGACATCACGGCCTATACACATTACACCATTAATAGTCTATAGGATACATTATCACGAATACATTTGTGTGAAATAACCACAAGCCATTATATCCCTCTACACACATATATGGGGTAACTAACTGTTGTTCCTATTGGCATAAGTATCTACATAGAGAAGAGAGCGGGGCCAAAGGCGGTAGTCATCCATTCTTCCTCTGACCAAAATAATAGGGAAAACACCACCCATGTCTCAGAATCCTTGGGGTGTCATTTTACCTTACACACATAGTGGAGTAGTGTATAGAAACATAAAAAGTACAGAATATATTATAAATCACAACCACACTATGGGCATTACATATTCTTAGAAATAGCTACAGCTAACGTCTCTTACTCTCCGAGCTACTACTTCAATGACTAGTTAACCTATAAGCACACAAAAAATTGAAATGATTTATTAGATTACTTCATTCCCTTTTTCTTTGTTCCACTGTACGTTAGTTGATTCTTTAAACATTATTTTTCCATGAAAAATTTAACATTAAATTTCATTAGAATCATAAGCAATATCCACTGTACCATCCAAATTATAACCTCATAATTATGTTCCAGCTACTCCAACCCCAAAACATAACACCATTTATTCAATTATTAAATACATAATTGCATTCCTATATTCTCAAGCATTCTATAAATGAATTCTATGATACTAAAGACAAAGGGGCTCAACACAGTGAGTAGTTGTACTACCCGTCGAGTCTTTTCCGCCTATAGCAAGAGCCTAGACCCATCCTCCCTTTAGAATCTAAACACGGAAAGAATGTGGAATACCCCATGTGTCTTCACCTCTTTCGGAAGAAGGGTAAGCAAGACCAGATACCTTGTGCAGTGGGGAAAATTAATGAAAATAAACAACCAAATGAAAAAATAATCATCCAAAAAACACATCCATTCCATTCCATCATCCTTGGTGTCCTCCTTGACCCCCATGTGCATAAAATGATTCATCTTGCCACTCTAGGCATCATCTGCTGTCACAACCAATAGCCTCCAAGCCCCAACATATCACAATTGCCATCCAGGCTCACATCACAGTACAAAAAGTAGAAAATAACATCACATCAATTGGTCTAAAGGACCTTTAACAAATAAGAGGGTATCTTAGAACCCATTAATGCATTATCAAACAATCAGTTCTTTATTCCATATTGAATTAACAGATTTGTTATTTGTAGGTTCCAAATTCAGGAAACCTAATCGGTAAGCTATCAATTATAAATAAATATTATAACTGCACAAATTTGATTTACATCAAATTAACACTAGAACCAGATTCATTAACAGGCCTCTTTATCTTTATACAAACAATTATAAATTAATCCTAATTTATGTTCTTCAAAATTTTCCATCAAGAATGAACTTCAAAGAAAATAAATCATAGATATCACACAATATAGAAAAACAAGAGGCAATAACATATGATCGATATTAATTTATTTGTCCTGTTACAATATTTTTTTTGTAAATTACATTGTCATCAATTGGAATTAATCATGATAATAATATTGTTTCATGTAAAAGAAATAGAATCAATGAATCCACTACCTCAAGCAGTTTCTCACATTATTTATCCACACAATGTGTCACGATCCTCCTCTTACAAAAACTGCATCAACCTGAGGATGCCACGGTACGACAACACCAACCAAACCCCATGAAAACCCCATTAGAATCTTGGATATTATATTCTATAAAATGGAAGCTAGAAACATGAGAATATTATCCCCAAGAAAATGACGATAAAACATTCATTATATGGAAGATTGACCGATACAACTCGGTTGTATTCAAAATAGAGCGGAACCAATCTGAGGAGTATGGTTTGATTGTGAAACTCCTACAAGAAGTATTGAAAGGTTCTAGCATCTCATAGAATAGAATAAAGAATAAGAACAAGGGAGGATGACATTTTGTCCCTTTTTAAGATTTAATGGGGTGAGGGTTCAAAATCCGCTAAATTCTCCATTAAAAAGGATCTCATTGATCCATGCGGTTTGACCAAGTAAAAACATCCCGAGCCATGGGGATAATTAATATAGGATTTATGGCATTTGAATCGGCCTTAAGAGTCCTTAAAATAAGGCATTAAATGTATTTTATGTCAAAGGAAATGTCAAAGGGGTGAAACTATAGGATGATGGAAACATTGTTCAGATACTCAAAATATGTTAAAGAAATGAAACGGTCACCTTTAGACATCACCATAAAATGTTACTCATAGACCTCATGTAACGACCTAAAGTTTTTCAAATAAAATTCCCTTCTTATATTTATGTCATAAAGTAACATGAAAACACAACATAATGAACTACTAAGTGATAAGTGACTTTTAAACATAGGTTTGTCACTTCTATGTTTTGGATTTTAAAAATCTGACACACAAGGTTGTGTTCAAGATGATTTTTGAAGTGTAATGAAACAAAAATAATTATTGGATAACATTGACCTACCCTTATGAATAGTAACATACTCTTATTCATTGTGATATTAACCTTTATGAATATTAAATCATCCAACATAAGACTAACATAACCTATAAATAATTAATTAAAATTTAGATATCTTAGAAAGTGACAATTTTACATATTTTGGTATTTTGTAAGTCTTGAATAATTAATTATCATAAATTAATTAATTTAAAATTTTTTATTTATCTAAAATGTATTCATAAATTATTAGATACTTTTATAAGACCCTACATAATTTTCGAACACACTATAAAATCAGTTTTATTCTTGAAAACTGTTTTTTATGTAAATTATTATTTTAATTAAATATTTAATAATTAATATTTAGAAAATTATTTTTGAGAAATGGAATTAATTTTTTGGATTCTACATGTCGAAAAATTATTGGGGTAAAATTTTGGGATTTTTCTGAGATACGTGAATTTTTGATGAATAGTAGAATCCGATAATTTTCAATAAATGCTAAATAGTGGATTAATTGATTCATCGATGATGTTCTAATGATGTAAGCCAAACTGGTTCGGGATTACATTATAAAATTATTATTCTTGGTCATCCAAGACTCACTATTTTTTTTCTTGTGGGGAAATAATAAACTAATTAATTTTATATTAAGGAAAACCCTCTCCCCACCACTATACATACCACCATTCACTCCCTCATTTCCTCACACATCTCAGGCTCCAAGACATCTCTTAACACTGCCCAAACTCATTACCTATCCCCTCTCCCATGTCCAAAAGCTGATGGTCTCATCAATAGACCAAGATTAGCTTCCTTAAAAAGGATCTCAAGAGGAAGATTTAAGAGGTAATTTCCCTCCCTCTTCTCCTTTAATTTCTTTTCAAGATCAAGTTCATTTCTTGATCTCTCCTCACCTACCTTGATCCATATTGTATTGTAACTCCATTATTATACATATAATGTTATTTTATGATTCTAATGGGATATTATGTCACCCCACCCCCTTCCCTCTTCCTTTTTTATTAAATAGAACATTGTTCGTGGGGTGTTAATTTATCACCACCAACAACAACATGCTTTCATCATTCAGTTCTACCTTCAGATCTAGTCATGAAACAACTTTTATGGTAGAAAAAGAATATTTTATATGTAGTATCTTCTATTTCATGTTCTGAAACTATCTTATGACCATATTTATAGTGATAAAATAAAACAAGTTCATTATGATCGAAACATCACTCAAAATAACCCAAATAATCATCATTTAATTATTTTCTAATGATTAATCCACATGGATCTAACATAATTCATTATAAAATCATTAAATCTCTTGTAATATCATTAATAACGTGTAATATCAGTTCTGGATGTTTTACTCATGTTCTACCCAAACATCGATTTAAGAATACAATTAAACCACCAAAGAAAAACCATAAAAACGAACATCCACGAATAATATTTTTAAAACTCTATAGTCATCCAAAGGAACATAATATGACATAGTGAAACAAATATGAACCCAATTAATGTACGCATGGTTCTGGATTTCTAATTAATGAATATAATTTCATTATACAATACATTAAAGAGAAGGAAGCATTCAGGTACAAGGTTAGGGGAAATCTCAAACCCAATTTTTATCCTTCGGGTTCTCCCTCTTTCACTCCATTTTTTTTGATATGGTTACACCTCAAAGATCATTTGATCATCATTGACATTAATTTTCTGAGATATACATGTTTTTCACTTTTTTTATTTCCAATAAATTGTTTTCCAAAAGAACACTAATTTTTAGAATACCCCTTTTACTTCTCACTCAAGGTGGATGGTTCGAGTATCATGTATGTTATTCCCATTTTCTTTTGGGTACCAAAATATTATGAATGTGTTATTATAAGATTAAACCCATTCCTTTTCATATTTTCATTATGTTAATTTATGTTATATGTTCATTGTGGAAAGCATTATAAATGATAAATTTATGATGTGAGGGCTGCACCTAAAATTATGTAGCGCAATATGAATGTTTAAATGTGATGGGTGCACCCGGAATTATACAGAGCTCCAATCCATTGGGTAAAGTGATGAATCTAGTGAGTAAATGTGAAATGATGTGTGAACAAGATTATAGCTTGGTTCACAAGTATGTGTGGTATTTAACCACTAAGACATGATGTTTCATTTTTATGAATTGCCACATTTCAAGTCAACTATTTATTCTCCTCTCAGGTTCATGATATTTTTCTTATGTTATGATTATGCACACCCCATGATATATTGTTCTTATCTATCCTCTTACTGGGCTTCTATATCACCCTTTTTTTGTATATCCTCAGGTGGCTACATGTACAAAGGAGAGGACAAGTGCCAATAAGAAGCTAAAGAAGAAGAAATTAAATAAATGTTTATGCTTGAGGTTGTATTTTTTATGTGTGGTCCTAGTTTTCCCAAGACACTAAACCTCTAGATCCTCTATGTGTAATACTATTATGTTTTTTATCCTTGAAATGATGTAATAGTAATTTAAGAAACGGCTGGGTCGCTATAGTTGGTATCAGAGGAAATGTTTATCTAATTTGTGAATAAGGATTAGTGAACCCTAAAGAAAACCTCTATCATGAGAGTAAGTACAAATATGAACATAAGAATATTTACCTAGGGATCCCATATGATATGTTTTTCTTATAAAATTTTCAAATTAATAAGTTATTCATGACTAGATTACTTATGTTTTGTTCTAACCATTTTTATTTTATAAAATGGAGGGAACCAGGAGAAATCAGGCCAACAACTCTTGCGAGGGCCAATGTAATGATTGCCCGATCGTCATCTCTAATGATTTGGGTGGTGGAGTTCAAAACATCATGGAGATTCTTACCCAATTATCTCAGGTTATGAATAATAACCATAATATTAGGGAACATCCTCATTCTCCAAAGGGGGAGAAACTGGCTATCGAATGCTTTATGTGGCAATGACCACCGACGTTTTGTGGCTCTTCCGATCCACTAGTTGCAGAACAATGGGTCCACTCTATGGAGAAGATCTTTTATGTCCTTAAATGTTCTGAGGCATAGAAGGTGACTCTAGAAATTTTTCATCTATTTGGAGAAGTCGATCAATGGTGGGCATTGATTAAGAACACCAAGCCAAGAGAGGAAATTGAAGAGATGGAATGGGAAAATGTTAAGATAATGTTTCTTAATATGTATTTCCCACGAGCTCATTGCACGAATATGGAGAGAGAATTCATACAGATCAATAAAAAATAAGGAGAATCTGTCACAACCTATGATTCAAATTTGACTTGTCTTGCAAGGTACTCTTTGGGTTTTTTTATCAACAATTATTGAAAAATTGATAGATTCTTTAGTGGATTAAAACCACACCTTCCGAAGGCTCTTGCAATTTGAGACATTGGGAGTTATGTAGAAGTTGTTCGGTGTGCTCTCAAAGTGGAGATAGAGTTTGGAGAATGGTCCCATGGATTTTATAATAAGAAAATAAAGATGGAGTTTCATGTTAGTGGATCTATGTCAAAAGTAGGATGAAAAATCAACAACCCACATGCCAAAAATGTGGGAAGTTGCACCATGGGAACTACCTCAAAGTGATACGAATATTCTTCAAGTGTGGGAAAGAAGGACACCATGCTCAAGAGTGTCAAAAAGACATGAAACGTTAGAATAATGTAGTCGATGAATGAAGAGAACCACTCTTGGTTCAATGATATAACTGTAAGGAGCTAGGGAACTATTCAAACCAGTGAACTAATCCTCGAGTATTCAAGGGTAATCGGCATCAGTAGCCCCCAAATACAATGGAACAAGGGAAGGATTATTCCATCACTTTTTCAGAGGTCGATCATGATAATGAAGTCGTACAAGGTACACATCCTATTCACTCAAGAATGGAAAAAGTCTTATTGGATTCTGGTTCAATGCATTCCTTTATATCTTTCATGTTTTCTAGAACTATAGAATCGAAGCCCTAAAACCTTGAAGTAGAGATATCTGTAAAACCACTAAGTGGTGTAATCATTTCAACCCAATTTGTTTGAGTCTTCTCCTTTTGGCGTATGTGGGAAGATTCTTCAGGAAAATATCATAATATTTCCCTTGGTGGAATTTGACGCTATAATGGGGATGGATTGGCTCTCGTTATATAGAGCACATATCAAATGTTATGAAAAGGAAATATCTTTTCTTATTCTGAACCATCACATTCTCTTCTGAAAATGAAAGTAATATCATGAATCTCTTTTGAAAAATCCTTCAATGGTGTGGGTGTTGATTCCCTATAAATAATAATAGCTCGCTCAAATGGTTGAGTCAAAGAAAAGTTCAAACCATGAGGAAATGCCCATCGTGAGGTAAAGTTCTCAATTGAACTCATACTCGGAGCTACTCCTATCTAGAAGTGACCTTATAGGATGGCTCCTATCGAACTGGAGGAGTTAAATAAGCAGCCGCAAGAGCATCTGGACAAAGGGTTCATATTCCCAAGTGCATCTCCTTGTTGTGCGCCATTGCTCTTTGTGATGAATAATGATAGAACAATGTAGCTGTGTATCGATTATCGAGAACTCAACAAGATTAACATAAAGAAAAATTATTCTCTCACAAGGGTTGATGACTTGTTCGACCGGTTAAGAGGAGATAAATTCTTCTCAATGGGGGATCTTCATTCTAGATATCATCAGGTAAAGGTAAAGAAGGATGATATTCAGAAGACTGCCTTCCGTACATGGTATGAGCACAATGAGTTTTTGGTGATGCTCTTCGGACATACTAATTCCCCTGAAATCATCATGGATTTGATGAATAGTGTCTTTAGACATTACCTCGACAAATTTGTGGTAGTTTTTATCAATAATATTATCATCTACACCAAGAGCAAAGAGGATCAAGAAGAACATCTAAGACTTGTGTTGCCGACATTGGGAAAGGAGAAGTTATATTCCATGTTCAGAAAGTGTGACTTTTTGATGAATCATGTCATGTTCATGGGACATGTGATCACATGTGTGGGAATTTCTATGGATGCTTCAAAGAGAAAGGCAATTGAGGAATGGCCCTTGCCCTCCAGTGTCACAGAAATCCGTAGTTTTCATGGATTAGTTGGGTACTACCGACGTTTTTTGAGAAACTTCTCATGATTGTCAAGCCTTCTAAATAAGTTAACAAGAATAGGGGTAATGTATGTCTGGAAGGAATAATGTGAGGGAAGCTTCATGGATCTAAATAGAAGGCTGATCATTGCACCTGTACTCACACTACTGAAAAGTTGAGAATGTTTTGTGATATACAGTGATTCTTCAAAGAAAGGCTCGGGTTGTGTACTCAAACAAAATTACAATGTGATATCCTACGGCTCACGACTATTGAAAATCCATGCACCGAACTACCCAACACATGATATAGAGCTGGCAGCCGTGTTTTTTACCCTGAAAATATGGCGGCACTACCTTTATGGTGAGAAGTGTGACATATACACCGACCAAAAAAGCCTAAAGTATATATTCACACAAAAGTATCTCAACATGCGTCAAATGAGATGGTTAGAGCTAATCAAGGAATATGATTTCTCTATTCACTATCATCCTGGAATGGAATAAAAGGTAGCTGATGCTCTAAGCAGGAAAGAACCTGCTACTCTTTCCATGTTGCAGATTGAGAAAGACCCTATCTTCGTTGATGTGCAATGAATGGATTTGGAAATCATATGGGAAAGGGATACATCCTACATTTCCCAAATCATTGTGAAACCATCCATTCAAGAGTATATTAAAGAAGCACAAAGGGATGATGTGGAGATGCAAAAAAGGGTGAATGCAGTAAAGGAAGAGAAGCTTCAAGAGTTCCATATCGACGTTGATGGTGTGATTCGGTTTGGAACGTGGCTTTGTGTGCCTTCATCACCTGGGATAAAGAAGGAGCTATTAGATAATGCAAATAACTCAACTTTCTCTATCCATCCCAGGAGTACCAAGATGTACCGTGACCTATGAGAACACTTCTGGTGGGATAACATGAAAAAGGATATTGCAGAATATATATCAAGGTGCTTGGTATGTCAGTAAGTTAAAGCTGAGAGACAAATGTCCAAGGGTATGATGCAGCCATTTCCTATACCCATGTGGAAATGAGAAAATGTTACTATGGACTTTTTCATGGGTCACCCTAAGACATCAAAGGGAAATAATGCGATATGGGTTGTGGTTGATCGACTCACTAAGACAGCCCATTTTATCGCAATTAGAGAAGATCTCTCACTTTTACAACTTGAAAAGATATATGTGGAGGAAGTGGTGAGACTACATGGTGTTCCACTCTCAATTGTCTCAGAATGTGATCCAAGGTTCAATATAAATTCTAGAGGAGCCTTCAACATTCTTTGAGTACTGAATTAAATTTCAGCACGGCCTATCACCCCAAAACTGATGGCCAATCTGAAAGGACTATTTAAACTCTTGATATTTGCTAAGGGACTGCATTCATGAATTCAAAGGTGGTTGGGATAAACATCTCTCATTGGTTGAGTTATCATACAAAATTAGCTTTCACTAAAGTATTCATACGGCTCCGTATGAAGCTCTTTACGGGAATCAATGTAAAAATCTAACCTATTGGGATGATGTTGGAGAAAGAAAGAAACTTGGACACGATCTTGTTCAAGAGATGATAGAGAAGGTTCAAGTCATCTAGAAATGCATAAAAGCTACTCAATGTCAGCAAAAGAGCTATGATGATAACCATCAAAGGACTAGGAGTTCGACGTTGGAGATAAGGTCATCTTTCAAATATCTCTATGGAAAAGAGTCATGTGATTCATCAAGAAAGGGAAACAAAGCCTAAGGTATATTGGCCCCTTTGAAATCCTTGACTGTATAGGAGTCATGGCCTATCGTCTTGAACTTCCACCAAATATGGCTCATGTTCTTGATTTGTTTCATGTATCACTACTTAGGAAGTACATACCAGACAACTCACATGTACTAAACTCCAAGGTAGTGCAGATGGAAGATTATCTCTCATGTGAGGAGTAGCCAGTAATGATTCTGGACCGAAGTGATAAGGTTCTACGCAACGAGACAACCCACCTTGTCAAATTGTTGTGGAAGAACCATATGTTTGAGTAAGCAACTTGGGAACCGGAAGAGGTGATGAATGAGAAGTACCCCCACCAGTTTATGTAAAACGATATTTCGAGGGTGAAATTTCTTATGGGGGGGAGAATGTCACGACCCAATGTTTTTCAAAGAAAACTTCCTTCTTATATTTATGTCATAAAATAACGTGAAAACACAACATTATGAATTACTAAGTGATAAGTCACCTTTAAACATAAGTTTGTCACTTCTATGTTTTGAATTATTAAAATTCGACATACACGGTTGTGTTCAAGATGATTATTGGAGTGTAATGAAACAAAAATATTTTTTGGTGAATAGTGACCAACCCTTATGAATAGTATCATACCCTTGTGAATAGTAATATGACTCTTATGAATATTAAATCATTTAAAATAAGAGAAACATTACCTATGAATAATTAAATAATATTTAGACATCTTAGAAAGTGACAATTTGACCTTAGTAAAGGTTTTGGTATTTTTTAAGTCAAAATTAATTAATTATAATTAATTAATTAATTTAAAAATATTAATTTTCATAAAATTTATTCATAAATTATTAGATAAATTTATAAGACCCTACGAAATTTTTGAATGAAATATCAAATCAGTTTTAATCTCAAAAACTATTTTTAAGTAAATTATGATTTTAATAAAGTAATTAATTATTAATATATAAAAATTATTTTTAAGAAATGGACTTTATTTTTGGATTCTACATGTCGAAAAATGGTTGGTGTAATTTTTTGGGATTTTTCAGAGATACTTGAATTTTTTATGAATAGTCGAATCCGATAATTTGCAATAAAAGCTAAATAGTGGATTAATTGAGTCATCGATGATGTTCTAATGATGTAAGGCCAATTGGTTCGGGATTACATTATAATATTTCTATTATTGGTCATCCATGACTCACTATTCCTTGTATTCTAGTGAAATAATATGCTAATGTATTTTATATTAAGGAAACCCCTCTCCCCTCCACTATAAATACCACCCTTCACTCCCTCATTTCCTCACACCTCTCAAGCTCCACGCCTTATCTAATATTTTCTAAAACACTTTCTCAAGCCCCATCCCCACGTCCAACATCTTCTAGTATCATCAAAAGATCAATCATATCATCCTTAAATAGGATCTCAAGAGGAAGATTTAAGAGGCAATTTCCCTCCCTCTCCTCCTTTAATTTACTTTCAAGATCAAGTTCATTTCGTGATCTATACTCACCTATCATCATCCATATTGTATTTTAACTCTATTATTATACATATTCTTTAATTTTATGATTCTAATGGGATATTATATAACCCCACCTCCTTTCCATCTTCTTTTTTTTATTAAAGAGAATGTTGTTCGTGAGGTGTTAATTTATCACCTCCATGAACGACTTGCTTTATTCATTCATTTCTTCCTTCAGATCTGTTCGTGAAACCATTTTATGGTAGAACAAGAATATGTTATAAGTATTATCTCTTATTTCAAGTTCTGGACGTAACTTATGACCATATTTATAGTGATAAAATAAAACAAGTTCATTATGATTGAAAAATCACTCAAATTAACCAAAATAATCACCATTTAATTATTTTCTAATGATTCATCCACATGGATATAAAATAATTCATTATAAAAACATTCGAGATATTTTAATATCATTAATAACATGTAATATCAGTTCTGGATGTTTTAATCATGTTCTCCCCAAACTTCGATTTAAGAATACAAGTGAACCACCCAAGAAAAACCATAAAAACAAACATTCATGAATAATGTATTTTAAACTATATAAGTCTTCCCAAGGAACATAATACGACATAGTGAGACCAAAATTAATTATATTAATGTACACATGGTTTTTGATTTGTAATTAATGAATATAATTTCATTAAGCATGACATTAAAGAGAAGGAAGCATTTAGGTACAAGGTAAGGGGAAATCTCAAACCAAATTTTCTTCCTTCGGGTTCTCCCTCTTTAACTCCATTTTTTTGATATGGTTACTCCTCAAAAATAATTTGTTCATCATTTAAACTACTGTTTTGGGATATATACATATATTTCACTAGTTTTTATTTCCAACAAAAAATTTTCCAAAATAACTCTTCTTTTTAGAACACCCCTTTTACTTCTCACTCAAGGTAGACGATTCGAGTTTCTTGTATGTTATTCCATTTTTCTTTTGGGAACCCAAATCATATGAATTTGTTATTATAATATGAAACCCATTCCTTTTCATTGCATCATTATGTTATTTTATGTTATATGTTCATTATGGCATGCATGATAAATGATAATGTTATGATGTGACGGGTGCGCTTGGATTATATAGCGCAATATGAATGTTTAAATGTGATGGGTGTGCCTGGGAATATACAGATATCTATTGCATTGGGTATTGTAATGAATATCTTGAGTAAATGTGAAATTATTTGTGAACAAAATGCTAGCTTGGTTCACAAGTATGTGTGGTAGTTAACCCCTATGACCTGATGTTTCATTTTTATGCATTTCCACATTTCATGTCTATTATTTATGGTCCTCTCATGTTCATGATCTTTTGCCTATGTTATGATTATTCTCACCCCATGCTATATTGTTCTTATCTATCCTCTTACTGGGCTTCTAGCTTACCCCTTTTGATGTATATCCTCAGGTGGCTACATATAATAAGGAGATGAAAAGTGCCAATATGAATCTAGAGAAGTAGAAATTAAATAAATGTTTATGATTGACGTTGTATTTGTTATGTGTGGTCCTAGTTTTCCCATGACACTAAACCTCTATATCATCTATGTATAATAATATTATGTTGATTATCATTGAAATGATGTAATAGTAATTTAAGATAATGTTGGGTCACAATACCTCACCATTAATGGTTACTGATTGACCTCACCGTTAGATGATACCAATAGACCTTACCATTAGAGTATACTAATACACCTCACTGTAAGAGGTTACCGATATGCCTCACCATTAGAGGTTACAGATAGACCTCACCGTTATGGAAACACTATACACCTACTATTCTGGAAACACTATACAAGTCCACAATTAAAAGGTCACTATTAGAACCTCACCATTCTGGAAACACTGTTCAAGTCCACATTTAGAAGTTCTCTGTTAGAACCTCACCATTCTGGAAACCCTGTTCAAGTCCCCTGTTAGAATGTCACAGTTAGAACCTCAACGTTCTGGAAACAGTGTTCAAGTCCACCATTAGAAGGTAAATTTTAGAACCTCACCATTTGGGAAAAACTATTCAAGTCCACCGTTAGAAGGTTATTGTTAGAAACTCACCGTTCTGGAAACACTGTTCAAGTCCACCATTAGAAGGTTAATGATAGATCCTCACCATTCTGGAATCACTGTTCACAGAAATGGAAATTCGGAAAAGTGTTGGGGATATGTTACCTTGACCTCCTAGGACACCTCCAACAACAGAATATCAAAGTAATGGATTAGAGAGGTCTGGGCCATTACAGTTACGTTGTTCTTTAAGCAAATTTTAACATCATGCGGGATGATGAGAAGCCTGGTTATACTGGTGTACATTCTATAAAAACCACTAAGCCCACATGAGTCGTGCTTGAAGTGGGAAATAAGAAGTAGTAGTGGGACTTTCATGACAAAGGGAGGAACATGTTAGGGAGAAAGGACTCTAGGAGAATTATACCCCAATGATGCCAACCCATCCATATAGCGCACCTAGACGCGTGAAGAGATAAAGCTGAGTATGTCATAATTCAACAAGA
The DNA here is from genome assembly GCA_963277665.1 of Viscum album. Lineage (NCBI taxonomy): Eukaryota > Viridiplantae > Streptophyta > Magnoliopsida > Santalales > Viscaceae > Viscum > Viscum album. The sequence continues at coordinate 1,597,901,700 of OY728133.1, read as the reverse complement.
ACATCCGGAATTGGAAATGTGTGAATCATGATGCTGGAAATTTGGACCACAATAATGGAAGCATGAATAAAAATGATAACTATTGATAATTGTATAAATGGTTCATCCACATCTAATTATCCTGGAATGGGGACATACAATTCAGGGTTGATCGTTGACCATGTTCGAGAAACTGGAACTGTCCCAAATGTCATCAAAGATCCATAGGGGCATTGGCCCATGATGATAGGTGTGTTGATGCGGCATGATACCAGGCCATTAAGGGGTCCCTTTAGATATGTAATAGGATGATGATCCAAATATAGATTTCACAATACTTGGTCATGTAATGAGGGGAATGTCACTATGAAAATTCAAAACTTCTGTATATTTTTCAAACACATCTAAATACGATAATGAGACATATTAGATAGAGGGGGTATAACCCCTTCCCATAGGGAGATCTTAGTTTAGGGTCATAGAACTCAGACCATAGATGTTAGGAATCATGGTAGGTACGTGGTCATATCACTACAAATACCCAAAGTGAATGGGAACAAGGCATTCTGACCACCACATGTTCCTCAAAGACGTTTTAGGTTAATGGACTGAAAACGAGGGTTGAGCTGGGCCTGAGGCAAAGTGAACATGAATTATTATGTACCGCATGAGTACGGGGATCATGCTTCATGTAGTTATTGAGGTTTCATGGTAGGGTACTAGTGCTATGAAAAAGGGAACCACGGGTGTGGCCCTCGCACCAAGAGGAGCGGTATTTGATAAATCATGTTCTTCCATTAAGGCAAGTGGTTTCTTTTTTGTGATGCAACAGGCCTAGGGTAGCAGGCCCTAGCGTCACCATAAGAATAAAGCCACAATAGGGATTGATAAATTTCATGGCGTGTGACCAATAACAAACATGGTGTCTCATTGGGTGGGAACATCACAATATAGTGCCATTTTTCATCATGCGGCCAGAAAGATAATGTCTCAATTTAAGGTCATGTGATAGGACGAGGCATGCATTTTAATGTCATATAGGACAGACTTAGTATGGACAATGATGGGTGGTGTATGTGTACGGTGCAACAAAACATACCCGACATGAATGGGGAAATGATCCCATATCACACCGTTCACAATTCCATGGGGGGAACCTTGGGCCAAGGGGGAAAAATAGAGGTGAGAGGGAAAGAGGATGGAGAAACAATCTCCCAACAGATCTAGACCCTTAAATGAGGCATTCGGGTGGTCATACATATCACATAAGGATGGGAATCAAGGCAGACGTAGTTCTGAAAAAAGGACAATAAGAAAGGATCTTAGTTTAAGGTCTTTGAACTTAGACCATGGATGAAGTGAAAACCCTCCATGTAAGTGAAAGCCTCAAACTGATATCTAAGCCCACATGAGTGAATCTCAGTCTTGGAAAGAAGGGAGGAAGATTAATTTTGAAATACCTGGAATGCACGCCAATGGGAAATCAATGTGGTGCCACGAATGTCATTCTAATAATGGCAATGACCCTACTAACTTTTGGATGCGCAATGAGGAATAGTACCAAGGGTTTTAAAGATATTCTTGGACATGAGAAGGTGTAAAAGGATGTGAATCATGTAACTAACATTTTGGAATTATTGGGGTTGGCGTGGCGAAGTAAAATAACTGTTGACCGTATTTGAAACACAGTATCTATATCGCGTTATCTAGGTTAGAACAACATATGAGAATCGACTGCTGACCAAATTTGCAATGTGGGATTTGTCTAAATTTTTTGTCTGAAACCCTTGGATGAGTTGGACTGTAATTGTAGGAGAGACCTTGGGCGTGGTATCCATGATGTTTTTATGGGTCCCTTCATGTGTGAATGGTGATGAAAGCCTTATTGAGGGGGAACACAGAGCCTGAAAAGTAGGTGGAAATATGTCTGAGTAGAGTCTGACATTCCAGGTACTAAACCAGAGTTCCCTTAGGCACATTGGTGAACCGTCGGAGAGAATCAATGAGGGTGCTCAAGAGGGAGAGGTATATGGTGTGGCCATTAAAATTCCGACTTAAACAATGACATAATTCCATGCCACACCATATACTCCCCTCCTCGAAGAATGGTAGGCCAAGGGGCCATGGTGAAATGGAGATTTCCGGGAGATGAGGCTAGACCCAATGTCTAGACATTAAGGTGTTCCTACATATCCCATAAGGATAGGAATCAAGCCACACGTAGTTCTTAAAGGCACCAGGGGGGGTAATATACCCTAACGAGGGGGGCGTACGACATGATGAGTAACCAGACGTGAATGAGGATATAATCCCACACCACACCGTACAGTCTGGGTAAGAACATGGTTCGGGGCCCAAGAAAAATGCCGAGGGGACTGAGGCTGGGTCTCAATTAGGAAGGTCTTCCATGTTTTTAGTTTAACTTCCTGCAGTATGGACAAGGGTCGGGGCCCAAGAAGGCCAAGGGGCCTTCTGGATGGGCCTTGGTCAAGAAGGCCTGACCAGTTTGTAGTTTAACATCTTACAGTGTGGAAGAGGGTCGGGGTCCTGAAAAGGCCATGTTTCCATAGGCTGGGCCTTGGTTAGGAAGGCCTAACCAATATACAGTTTAGCATCATACAGTGAGGGCAAGGGCTGAGGACCCGAGAAGTCCAAGGGGCCTGAGGTTAGGCCTTGGCCAGGAAGGCCTACCGAACTTGTAGTTTAGCGTCGTACAGTAAGTATGAGGGCTAGGAGCCCAAGATGGGCATGTTTCATGAGGATGAGCCTCAGTCAGGAAGGCTTGACCAACTTGTAGTTTTGTGTCTTACAGTGAGGAAGAGGAGGGGAGTATGGTACACCAAACAAGGTAGGTGTACGACACGATGAATAAACCGATGTGAATAAGGACATAATCCTGCACAACACCTGACACTCCCATAAGAGAGATCCTGGGCTAGGTGCCCGAAATGGCCAAGGGGCCTGATATTTGGCATCGCCCAGAGGGATTTCATCACATGGAGATAAAATGGGGAAGAATGAACCACTACTCTCGATGCTTGAAACATCTTGTGGTTGCCCTAATGATCCAGGATAGCTGGTGACCATGTTCAAAACACAACATCTCTATAGTGACCTCAAATGGGAGCAACAAATGATCATCCACCACTGACCATATTCAAAACATGGGCCTTGTATCAACTTTTTTCTCAACATCCTTGAGGGTATATGCCCGAAGTGGTAAGAGAGCCCTTAGGCTTAGCATCTACACCATTAAGGGGCCCTTCCGGATGGGGAAGGTGATGGAATCCTAGTCATGGAATGGGTGAAGTATAGCTTTAGAAATCAATAAAAGAGGTGAATGTATCTAGGGAGTGGGATGTACTACCGGATTGAGGTCAGCTCAACATGAATTGTGAAAAAATTCTGCACCCCCGCCATATGTCTTGACCAGGTGTAAGATTCTGGCATTTGCGTAGGGCCAATGGGAAAAATGTCTAGGCGTTCCTACATATTCTAAAAGGATGGGAATCAATACATATGTAGTTCTCAATGGCCACACAGTTTAACTTCATGCGGTAAATATGTGGGAAGATTGAAGAACAAGAGTGGGCACATGATGCGACCATTATAACCCTTGTACGAGTGGTACTAAGGAAGCCTACACCATATCATGAATGGATCCTCTGAGAAAGCTATACCCAGGGGGGATAGTCAAAGGGAAGAGTTCGGGCGGGGATCATGACAAGGCATCTCAGCATTCCTATGTATCCCATGCAGATTGGAATCAATTAATACATAGTACTCAAGATGCAGTTCAACGTCATGCCGGAAGATGCCCAGATTGAAGTCGTCTAGGACTGAATAGTTTAGGGTCATGCAGAACCATCATGCAGTTTAGAGTCATGTGTGATCGTCATGCAGATTAGGGTTATGCAGGACTGTCGTGCAGTTTAGGGTCATGCGGGACCATCGTGCAGTTTAGGGTCATGTCCGACCTTCAATCAGTTTTTGGTCATGGAGGACCATCCATTTTAAGTTCATTTAGGACCATAGGGCCCAGGAAATGTATTTCTTGAAGAATTTGGCATTGGTGGTAGGAGTTATATGCTCACCATCCATGATCACCTAGGAGTATGCTCTCTTTAGGTAAACCCAGTGGACTATGTAAGGTCTTTCCCTTTTGGGCGCCAACTTGGGTGGTTTCCTACCAGGTATCTTTGGTGCTCGTAGGGCCCATACCATGTTGCCTTGCAGAAATGGGTGGTGGAGAACTTTCTTGTTGAAGGGTCTAGACATCTTATTCTGATGCCTTTCCAGATTGTGTAGGGAATGGAGCCTATTCACGTTATGTGATTTCAATTCAACATTACATATTTCGACTACCTTATCTGTCGTCTGCTGGTCATAGAATGTAGTGAAAATAGAAGGCAGCTGGACATCGATGGGCAGGACATCCTCAGCTCCGTACAATAGGGAATATGTGGTCACCTTGCTGGAATTACGAGTCATCGTCCGATAGTCCCAGAGGGAGTTGCGATGCTTTCCTGCCATCTCTTTCTGTTCTGACCAACCATTTTCGGCAGAATGTTAGATATGGTTTGGTTGAACACCTTTATCTGCACAATATCCTGTGTGTGATAGCTGGAGGTATGGTTCAAATGGATATTGTAATTTGCATACAATTTCATCAGCTCGGCTATGTGGAAGTTGGTGCCATTATCGGTGAAGATATCTTGAAGGACTCCAAACAGGTGGATGATAATGGAAATCATGAAATCAATGTTGGAATGGTTGTTGACCTCCTTGAGTGGAATTGCTTCTTCCAACATGGAATTGAAATCTGTGGTGGTCAGAATGAACCTTCATTGGCGATCTGTTGCCAGTATATATGGTCCCACGACATCGAGTCCCCACAACGCAAATGGCCAAGAGTACTTGGTGAAGTGGAGTGGTTCAGGCGACCGATGTAGGAATATAGCATGGATTTGGCACGCGTGACATCTCTTGGAGAACTGAATAAAATCATGGATCATAGAGGGCCAGAAGTACCTCGGTCTCCAAATTTGATGGGACAGCTTCAGCTCATCTTGGTGGGCACCGCATAAACCAGCATGAATTTTTGCATGACCTGTGGAATCTCGAATCATTATATGCAATAGAAGAGAAAACCATCGAAACCGTTCTTATAGAGGATCTGCTCAACATTGGGACCACTCTGGAGGTTAAACTGCAGTGTGTGGCATAGGATTCACTCACGCTCGGCCTGATCAGCTGGGAGGCAACCTTTTTGGAGATACTCGACAAAAGGGGCTCTCTAGTCGGGAGTCACTTAAAACACTGCATCGGAAGGGCCTAGTGGCCCTATCATTGGGGATCCAGTGGTAAGATGGCTTACTCGCAGGCCGTCGTCATACTCTTGGGTGACATGGGAAAATGACTCTCTGTTGTGACACATGTATAATCAGATAATCCTGCTCGGGCTCTGCAAGTGATATAGCTAGGCTAGCCAATGCATCCACTCGACCATTCTGAGACTGAGGTATATGGGTAAGATTTGGTCTAGAAGGGATCTGGGCTATTAAAATGAGGGTGTGATCCATCAATGGTGCTAGCATTGGCTATCTAACAACATAGTCACCATTGACGTGTCTGATGACTAGATTGGAATACCATTTCGCATGAAAATGGGGCACATCGATCTTGAGATCCAGCTCGACCAAGGCACTGGGAGAATGGTTCATCTTTCTAGGAGGATGCTTGAACCCATAACGGTTTTTCATGAGACCGAGGCAGTGGTCTCCTACCTGAGGATCTAGTACTGTAATTTCACCGTAACTCTAAGAAAATACATCACAGTGCTAGTTATGGATGTCCATGTACCACTGCTGCTCCTCAAGGGACATGGCGGCACAGATCAATGTGGGTCCTAGATCTTCCTCGCTACCAAGGTTCACCTATAACAGTTCATCGACCGTGGAAGAGACACCTTCTTCAATGGAGGGTAGAGAATCCTACATAAATATTATTTTCTTTTGGAGAAGGTATTCCCAGTGGTTGAGGATTACCCTTAGTTAGAGGAACCTGACGGGAGGCTGGTACTAGCCTGGACAGCGGAGTATAATGCATTAAGAGATTCAGGTGCCGCTAAGACCATGGCGATTAAAGCAGTAGATCCAATCCCATATGGACTTCAGCCTAAGTGGCCACGCTTGATGACATAAAAGAAATAATGGAGTGTTGTCTTGAGCTAGTTAATAACAACACAGCGTAATAGTCACATATGATGTACTATCATTTCCATGGGGCGGATGTTCCGATATTGTATAGGAGTAGAAGGTTTCGGGATCACCTGATCTAGGTTCATGTAGGAGTACGAGGTGATTATCCACCACCGCTAGGACTTCGTAATATTCCTTCTTCTTGTACCGAAGACGACAAAGAATTTCCCCATGTCTAGGTTTGTGGCCTCCAATAGATGGATTGGGAAGATGTAGGTGTCATCCAGACCAACCCAGGGGTCACTTGTGACTGGGGCTAGCTCAACCTCACTGCCAGGATTTTCTTATCCATACTATTATAATAGTCAGTGTCAAGATAACATGCTTTACAATAAGTGAAACGAGAAGAATCACCATGGATTACGCCAACTCGAACATTCAGAGAGTACATGAGACATTGGTGATACGACGAGGGGACTATGGCATGCAGATGAATCAATGATCTGCCCATCAATGCATTCTACACGATGTCCTGGGAGATCACCCTAACTTCAGTACTGGAAACTAGGACACCAAAATGGGTCTTCAGACGGATGTTTCTGACCAAGGTTTTTTCTATCTTATCATATCCCTGGATCCATAAATCACAGGGTGTCTTGTCAACATCGGATTACCACATCTTTCGCAGTGTCCGCATCGTGATAAGGTTGATACTAGAGCCGGTGTCAACAAGACAACGACGAACCACCAAACCGTTAAATAGGCCGGTTATGTACAGTGGGATGATGTTCCACTATATGAGAGAACCTTCATCTTCTCTAGAGAATGAGATGATGTCCTGGCATTCGGCAGTCTCAACTGCTTCAGCATGAAAGGCTTATGCAGCTGTTACCTCTGTCTCAAACTGGAGGGGGCTCCCTTAATGCCTCAGTAAGGGCCTCGCGCATATCTGACGATAGTCAGAGGGCTTATAGGATGTAAAGCCTCACTGGGATGCTGACAACATGGTTGAAAACATCATACATCTATGCCAGATGTGATCTTCTACTTACAGGAAGCGACTCTTTGATTGGAGGCACATCGGGCCCTGTCAGCTAGATCGGTGACTGGTTTGTGCTGAGAATGTTCTATTGTTTACTAGTCAAAGCATGGATAGTTGCTACCGAATGAGTACTAGACGACTGAGGTTGACCCATAGCAGGGCGATGCTGGTCGCAGTATGGCTAATTTGGCTATGCATGAATAGGTAGCACAAACGGTGGTGGAGGCGGACTTGTTAAAACCAGATGGAGAGGCTGTGAGTGCTGAGCTCTACGTTGGGGATACTTTCTGGTCTCAGTGGAATTCACGTCCTAGCTAGAGGTGCCGAATAATTCTCCTCAATGACTGACATATCCAAGAATTCACGGATGTTGGCATTGGCTAGGGACGTTGGGGTTGTTTTCCTGGAATTCCCCCTTGTCAGTAGTCATATAAAGGTTTACCAACTCGACGGTATTAACCGAAGAGTACCATAGAATTTCACATGAAGAATATTCCACCCTTGGGTAGATTCTTGGAAGGATCATCATCATAGGGGGAATGAAGTCACCATGAGTGTGAGATAATGATGACATTGGTGTGGCGCGTTCCATTTTCTTGCTCTGCTAATGCTTGCTATTCTAAGAAGAGGACATCAGAGATGATGATGTAGAGGTGGTGTTTGCAGAATCTGAAGGGTCTGCTTGATTCAGGCATTCCCTAATGATTCCATGGGTACTATCAACCGTTTTATGATCCATCCAGTCATTTTACTTCTGAGATCCGCGATTGGGACCATTCTACCACTCACATTCGCTGTCACTACCGCTATCTGACCTTAGAAAGACACCTGACACTAGCGTCGTGGTTGGGCCCAACCTGACTATGTTGTTATCAACCTGGTCTTGGGGACAATCCTTAAACACATAACACTACTTGAGGTTGTGCCCCAGAATCCGATGATAGGGGCAGTAGTTAGGGTGATTGGCGATATTCGGCTCTGTCGACCTTTTTCACTGAGGAAAACGTGAATTCCTTGCACTAAGGCACTACAGAAGTAAATAGGGACCTTATTCTTACTTAATGTGTATGTTTGGTGTGTTCATTATAGATAGGGAGACCTTGAAGCCTGGTCTGGATGAGGATCCAGAGCTACCTATCGAGGAGGCGGACCCTGATTGTCCTGCCTGGGTGACAGCGGTACATTATGCTGGAGCACCTGCTATTCTAAGGACACTGTAGAGCCAAAGGTTTAGCTTGAGAAGGAGTACATCTACGAGGCTATGGGGACAGTGCTACTTGTAGAAATTCTAACTGCCTGGGGGATTCTATTTGGGCCACCGTGGTAGGCTCTTCTCTTTCATCTCTCCTTGCTGGGATCATAGGGGGCTGCGGGCATGCTTGTCTGCCCTGTTGCAAGTCTTCCTCATGGAGTTGGGCCTTTTCAGAGAAGTCTCGGATCCCTCCAGGATAGTTCTAGGTGATCCGAAAAGGAACCAGTTCTGTCCTAACATTTCCTACACACATCATCATTAATTTTTCTTCAGTCAGTGGAATGTCAAGGGAGAATGTGAGCCCCATCCACTAGATGATAAAGTCCAAGACTCGCTCGTCAGGCCTTTGAATGCACTTGAAGAGGATTTCAATGCTGGTTTTCAATGTGGTAGAGCTGAACTGGTAGAGAAATTGTTTGCAAAGGTCCTCCCATCTAGTCACGGATCTGATGGGGAGATGGTTGTACCCTATAAACGACGACCCCTCCACCGTCTGAACGAAACTACGGAGCTTGGCGGCTTCATGATGAACCGAGGTCCCTAACATAGGCCCACACCTTGAGTTGATGTGGGCCAGATGTTGAAGCAGTTCCCCTGTCCGGTTATAGGGGGTGCAGTTGGGATTCTCAAAACCCGAAGGTGCTGACATATCATCCAACCAGGCCATGTATAAATTTACATATGGTGGGATTTCCACCTACCATTTTTTCAATGCCTCAAGACGGGAAATGTGTGTGGCCATTGGATAATCTATGTGGGGGTCCCTGTATTGATGAGGATCCCTAATCAAGAGTTCTTTATAGGGCTCTTTTACATGGATGATGGGTTCAGCATCTCGTGGAGTGACTGGTGGGAAGGTCTGCAGGGTTGTCGCGGGAACCCAGGCCGGATTCTTCAGATTGCCGCAACACACGGGAGGGTTCGGTGAGACAAATCGCGCCCTCATTCCATGAGTTCCACCGTAATCCATGTTAACATGAGTCGTATGATTAGTGTTCCCCAGAGGCATCTCACATGGGGGAAGCTATTCCTACCCCTACTGCCTCGACCTGGGATCACCATATTCGGGTCGTCTCTCTACCGTGCATTCTGCCAGATGTTCATCGACCAACACTTTTTGATCCACATGTTGTTGGGGAAAGGCGGCCTTCAAGGTGTCCTTCTCCATCTTCTTCACTGAGCCGGATGGATTAGGGTTCTTGACAACTCTGACATGCTCTTTTACCTTACTAAAATTTCAGCTAAGTACCAATGCCTCAGTTGGAGCATGGAGACCTAGGAGGTTTCTCTATTGATGATAAATCCTCCATGATGGGTCTAACAGTGGTTGTACACCATTAGGGGGTAAGTATAAATCACGAAACTCCCGCTCCTCCTCCTTGTCCACAACATCCTCCTTGTGGACCATGACACTACCCGTGAGAATGTACTCAATATCACATAGCGAGTCGGGGTGCCGTTGGATAGGGATAAAGAAGAGTGAAACATACTACCCCCATCCACGTACATGCATGTGGTGGGTAGCCTCCCTAATAATTTTGCAGAGTACCTTAATACTCTAAATGCATTACTGCAAGAGGGAATCAAGATGACCTGGTGACTCGGGGCACTGAGCCACAGGAAGTGAGGCCATATCAACAAGACGACACTGCTTGCTGATGTCTTCAAAATTTATTTGGTTCCTTGGATATAGCACGCGCTGATGATGGTGAATGAAATTTGTCACCCAGTGGGTGTAGCAGTGACACTCAACTTCTTATGGGTTTTGGGACTCAGGTATTTTGACCTCTCATGTTGTTGCGGGACAGAACTTCTTGGGGAATTGGTCCACTACAAGAATGCTCTAGAAGCTCCTTGACTCAAATTAATGGTCTGGCTCTTGAATTCCCCAATCGCAAACTGGTGGTGGTTGAGGAACTGGAAGTAGTAAAAAGGTAGACTACTAGGATTGTAGTTTGGCCGGTGGGGAATATGGCGAACGGGCTGACTGGACACTGATTATTAGGCTATCCTATTACGAGTGTAGTGACCTGGATGCTACGTCACGATAGGATAGGCTGGCGGTCATCATTCCTAGCTCAGGGGTAAAGGATGCTGGTTGTGGGTCATGTTGTTGTTCTCCCACCATTGGTCCCCAAAATATTGCTATGTGATCTCTTGTGGAAGTAAAGAGTGCTTCCGGTGATGATGGTGGCGATTGCACAACATTAACCTATGGGGTTAGAAGATTTTCATCCTCCTGGATAATCCTAAGGAGGGAGGCGGTAATCCTAGGGACCTCGCATTTTGGGGGTACCGGGATGATGCTCGTATTCACTACCCTGACCCTAGACCCTAATGAGCGAGGGGAGGGTTCCTGAGATGAGTCTCACTTTGCTTCAGAGATGGAGAAGCGGTTCAGATTGATCTCCATATAGTCCTTCAATGGATTCTTATTGTGGATGTGATGACCTACCCTTCTGCCCATGGGTGGCTCCTCGGGACCTAGACAATTTCTTACATGTGGTCCTTCGGCCGCATTGGTGCCAGGGCAGAGAGGGTTTTCTATTGAGATAGCCGAGGTGCGAGGAGAACCATGAAAAGTGTCCAAGGGGGCATAGGGAGGACATCCTTGAAAAGTTTCTGAGTGAGAAAAACCTCCGTCAGAACTGGTGGGAGCATGGGGATGACCTCCATGCTTGGTGCTGGTGTAGCAAGGATGGCCTTCAGCCCTATAGTTACAAAAATAAGGAGAACGTTGATCAGAAATAGAGAGGATGTAGGGAGGATCCCCACATTGGGGGGAGACTGGATGTGTAGCCTCTCCATGTCGACGGTCAGGGGTAGGAGGAAGGGAACCATACCTGGTGTTATGTGCATACGAGAGGCTTCCATGCAGAACATCTCTGTCACGGGGCAGACCATCATTTGGATTCAGGGTAGCATGGGGCAATCCTCCATGCCGAGCCTTGAAGCGGGGAATACCCATGCTCTCTGTGGTAGTTTTATTGGGAGGACCTCTTTACAGGGTGGAATCATTGCAGGTTAGTTTATGGTGACCCCCGCTAGTGCCTGCGACCTAGAAAGTCGTCCTAGCATACACGTGGGGTGGTTGCGGCCTCGATAATGGTCGGGTGTTTGATCTCCCTTGCTCAGTGTGTGTAGGGGATTGATGATATGTGTCAGTGGTGGATCGTTCCATAGTAGTTGTCTACGATGACATCCCTTGGTGGGTGTCCTCAACTCATGCCCGACGCTGGAATTGGGTCAGGCGAGCCGGTGCTGGTGGTGCCAGTGCATAACATAGCTGCTCTTCCGAAAAGGTCGGGAGACGTCTCTGACGCGGCCCGGTGGTTTCTCTTGTTGTGAGCCCCTGGATTGAGTCTCTAACATGGTTGGTCCGGTCATCTCCCACCTCATCAGCGTAAGGTAGTGAGTGTCAATGCGCTCTGGGGACAGGCTCCCAAAACTATTGAATGTTGGGGTTGGGAGCAGAGGCTCCCTGTGCGGCCCTTGGGGCAGCGTTGATGGTAGGGCCTGGACACCACCATGTCCTGGTGGAACATATCGCAGGATGGTATTATGCCTTCATCCTCATTACAACTTACGAGATCATTAATCACCATTCTTTGGATAACATCTAATGGGGAGAGGGGGTGTGGGTTCCCCACGAACGTGGACACAGACGTCGTTGCGGAAGCGGTGAATCCACGCGGAGAGTCTGTTCTGGTGTTGCCCCTGCCACGACGTAGGTGGGTGGGCAATGATCGTTTTCTTGTGGCAGCAACCTGATTCCTAAAGAAGCAGAGAGATGAATTTGAGAGTGCTAAAAGGAAAAAAAGAATTGTAGTCCAATGCCCCAGCGCCATCCCATCTTCCATGAATGGTAAGAGGTATCAACACTAACGACGTTGTAGAAAGGGATGCCCAATGTTCTAATGCCCCAACATTTGCTGAATTTCATGCTAGACCCTCTATTTTCTTGGTGGGACCCGACGTCAGATAGCAGGATCCGGTGACACATCAATCCATGGATGCCCCGAGCATTACTAATCTCTATATTGAAGAGAGGATCTTTATGTTGGGTTCACCTTTTCATTTTCTAATGCCTTCGTTGGGGCGTGCGCGTTCGTCTGCATGAGTGAGATAGGCATGGCTTTTGTTACCCTGCATTCCTGCTTTCCAAATGGTGGCGGAATTTTCTCTTTGTTCAGGGAAATTCACTCCTTGATCGAAATGATATGATGTGATGTTGGTTCTTCCTTCTGTTGATTCCTCCTCGGAACTCATCACCTAGTCCGACTCTCCCTCATATATTTAATACATTGTACGTGAAACACTTCCTGGATGCATATCTTCATCGACACCTGTTAATTATGCTTCTACTGTCAGAACATTCCAAGGTGTCCGGTCAGGGCAACAACATTTGGTTAGGGGAGTAGTCACGCTAGGGAATCACTGATGTTTTTGGATGTTGTGGATTGGTGAGTCTCAATTTTGACCCTTATTATTGGGCTTCTCGAGGGCCTGAAATCCCGAGTACTCCCACATAGAACATGGGAAATCAAATACCATGGGTATGTATTCGAGGTTTTCCTCAGCTTTAAATGTTTAACATAGGGTTTTCCTCATGTTTAACATCCAGCAGAGACAGATTAGACTGATCGAAACACTAGTTAGCGTTGATCAGATGGAGGATCCCCTGGGAGGGAACACTGATATTGGGTCTAGCACGTTGGTGGATTCACGAATCTTATTTTTTGGAATGAGGTGGCTTGATCTCTCTGGGATGTGGCGGCCCGAGTAAGAATCGGGATGGATGATGTTTTTGGGCGTGTGCCTCTATGAGACTTCCTATGTATCCATGTGGCAGGGAATCAATGTCCGCGTAGTTCATCTGGCGACAACTTACCATCAAATGATGTTGACTACGGCTTACCGCTGAATGAGGTTGAAATGGATTACCACAGGACGGGGTCAAACCGAAGTGAAGGAGGTTTGGAATGATTGGGTGGTGGGCTTGAACCATAATGAGGCTTCTTATGTACCATGCCTTGACATGGATCAAAGACCTTCTAGTTTAGATGGTGAATAAAGGATAAAGTCGTATGGGACATGATGAACCGATGTGAAGGGGGGTTGGAGCGAACAATGGGTAGTGGGATTACCATCATGGAGGCTTCCTACGTACCATGCCTTGACATGGATCAATGTACATGTAGTTCAGAATGGGGAATGTCGGTGAACCAATGTGAAGATGGACTGGGGGTCCGATGGATGATGGGCTTGAACCTCGTGGAGGATTCCTTCGTACCATGCCTTGACATGAATAAATGTCCTCATTGTTTGGGATAGGGGCTTAGCACAATGACAGGGAGGTGGTCAGGTCCAATGGTTGTTGGGATTTAACCTCAGGGAGGAATCCTACATGACACGCCTTGACATGGATCAAAGTCCTCGTAGTTCAGGATGGTGTGTCAGTGAACTGACACGAATAAGGACCATTATCTTGGTGGATGGTGGGATAGAAACCTCAGGGAATCTTCCTAAATACCCTATAATAGAAAGGATCAATGGAAACATAGTTCAGGTTGATTGGGGCATAAAATCTGAGGCGGCCCATGGTGCTGGGTGAACCGACGTGAATGAGGTCGAAATGACGGGTGATGTGCTTGAGCCTCAGGGATGCTTCCTACGTACCGTGACATGACATGGATCAAAGTCCCCGTAGTTCAGGAGTACATTTTAACGTAATGTAGGACGAGGTTATGTCATGGTCGATGCTGACTCTAATCCCATGTGATTCATGCTCGTTGTGAGAAACATGAGGCAACAAAGGCCTGATGACCAAATCACGAATGGTAAATACATGGGATGTAGAGTGGGCCATATGCATGGATTGGCCTAGGCATATAGATATTGGGACTTACTCCGAGATGGGGTCCCTAGGGAAACAAAGCACAGCGGGTGGGGGTCTTTGGATCAAAGAAAGGAGAAGCCCCATTCCCTATCACGCCATCCACTATGCTTGGAACCAAGGAAGTGAGGAGGAGCAGGGGTGCTGCCTCCTGCAAGAAAAGCTTGTTATGGGGAGAAAAACGGGAAGGATGGCAAGAGGGGGGTGAATTTCCTTTTAAAAAATGATTAACAAATTAAAATCAAAGTTGAAAGTGCAGCGGAAATAAAGGAGGCAAAACACAAAACTTGATAACGGAGTTCGGCCAAAAACCCGGCCTACGTCTCCGCTCCCAACTCAACCGTTGAGAGATTCCTACCGCTTGCTTTTCAATGGTTTTAGCAAGAAACCCACTAGGCTTTGAGGTAGCACTAGGACCTATTACAGCTTGCTTTTGATGGTTGAGCAAGAACCCACTTGCTTTTAATGGTTTAGCAAGAACCCACTATCCTTCTTACAGGTGAAGGATAGCTCACCTATGTCTCAAGCTTTTTAAAGGAAAAGCTTGTGAACCTCTTCACACCTTAGTGGTGATGTGAAACCCAAAAGAAAGGGAGGATAGAGAAAAGGTTGGGGTTTGTAGGCACAAACCCAATTTTAAGCTCAAAAAATATAAAACAAGAAAAACCGTAATTGAGGAAGACTTGGGCGCCAAAGTATGATGGAGTTGATGTAGCGTGCTCTCCCAAGCTTCTTGAGGTGCTCCTTGGATTGGAAATTGGCTGGAGCACTTGAGGATCCTTGAAGGTGGAGCGCCGGAGGTTCGCCAAATGTTCAAAAAAATGTCCGAGCGCTTGGTATATGATCCGGTTGGTGTCCGGGGCTTCCTCAGCCTTTATTTATAGGCATGGAACCCTTGGGGAGAAAAACGGGAAGGATGGCAAGAGGGGGGGTGAATTGCCTTTTAAAAAATGATTAACAAATTAAAATCAAAGTTGAAAGTGCAGCGGAAATAAAAGAGGCAAAACACAAAACTTGATAACGGAGTTCGGCCAAAAATCCGGCCTGCGTCTCCGCTCCCAACTCAACCGTTGAGAGATTCCTACCGCTTGCTTTTCAATGGTTTTAGCAAGAAACCCACTAGGCTTTGAGGTAGCACTAGGACCTATTACAGCTTTCTTTTGATGGTTGAGCAAGAACCCACTTGCTTTTAATGGTTTAGAAAGAACCCACTATCTTTCTTACAGGTGAAGGATAGCTCACCTATGTCTCAAGCTTTTTAAAGGAAAAGCTTGTGAACCTCTTCACACCTTAGTGGTGATGTGAAACCCAAAAGAAAGGGAGGATAGAGAAAAGGTTGGGGTTTGTAGGCACAAACCCAATTTTAAGCTCAAAAAATATAAAACAAGAAAAACCGTAATTGAGGAATACTTGGGCGCCAAAGTATGATGGAGTTGATGTAGCGTGCTCTCCCAAGCTTCTTGAGGTACTCCTTGGATTGGAAATTGGCTGGAGCACTTGAGGATCCTTGAAGGTGGAGCGCCGGAGGTTCGCCAAATGTTCAACAAAATGTACGAGCGCTTGGTATATAATCCGGTTGGTGTCTGGGGCTTCCTCAGCCTTTATTTATAGGCATGGAACCCTTGGGGAGTCTTCGGAGCCGTTGGAGAGGCTTAAAGAGCCGTTGGAGGCCAAAAGAGGGTTGACTGGTCAAAGCCAACAGCTAGTTTGACTGGGCTACCGGCTGGCCGGTGCAGGGCCACCGCCTGGCCGGTGCCTTGGCAGAGGAGAAGGCCTTCTGCCCAGGCAGCACCGGCTGACCGGTGCCAGAGCCACCGGCTAGCCGGTGGTGAGGCAGTAGCCATCACTATTCATCTGGGTGCCACCGGCTGGCCGGTGACAGAGCCACCGGCTGACCGGTGGAACCTGGCAGTGGGCAATACCTCTGCCAGGTCCACCGGCTGGCCGGTGCTATCACACCGGTTGGCCGGTGGACTGCAATTCAGTCCATTTTTGCCAGCTTTCTTGGGCCAATCCTTTGGCAATCTTTTGCCTATCATCCACAACACTTAAAAACAAGGTTAGACAAAAAATAAGGTGATTGTGATCATGAAAATCAAACAACAAGGGGAACGAGAGGTACAACAATCTCCCCCTATTTTGATGATCACAATCACCAAAAAAATCAATGTAGAAAATGAAATGAAAAGCATTCTTTAAAAGATTTCTCCCCCAATCAACCAAGAATTTCTCCCCCTTTGTGATTATCAAAATAGCACGGGGCATAAAACTTGATTGAGGGAAGAAGGTTTGAAAAACAAGATATGAGAATTGAAAAATCAATTGAGATTTTTGAAATTGAAATGAAAATTTGAATAACAGTTTGAATTGAAAGTTTTGAATCAAAAACCAATTGAATTTTGAAATTTGAAACCAAATGAAATTTTTGAAATTGAGAGTTTTGAAACAAGGTTTGAAAAAAATTTAGAAAGTTCTCCCCCTAAATAAAAACAAAGAATCACCGGGGAAAGGAAATAAATTTTGGCCCGGAGAGACTCGCAAGAAGGGATTTTTCAATCCAAACTTGTCTCATGGCAGGTCTTCTCCTATAAAACTCGTCCGAATAGAAAATAGATTTGGGTTGACCGTACCGGGCATTTTTGCAATCAAACTCATAAATGAGGTGCCCGGGTTTCTTACAATAATTACAAAATTTAAAACTAGAGCTCCCCCTTACAAAAACAGTGGGTGCATGGGAGGAGGAAGCTATATTGGTGTAGCCAAGTCCATTGGTGGTTCTAGATACTCATTGAGAACCTAAGAGTTTGGACAAATTTTGTTCACCTTGGGTGAACTTGGCTAACGATTCCCTTAGGTCTTTAATGGTTGATTCCAAAGAATCAACATTGGGGAAATTTTGGATTTTTAGGGAGAGTTCCTCCTTCTCTTTGAGAAGTTGGTCTTTTTCGGAGGAAAGCTTTTTGAAATTCTTTTTTAAAGCAACAAATTTTGAAGAGAGTTCATGAAAACCATTTTCAAGTTGGTCTCGCACATGTTGGAGTTCTTCGTATGACAAATGATTAAAAGAATTAGAAGAACTAGAGGAGGAAGAAGAGGAAGAGGATGATGATACCTCATGTTTTGCCATTAGGCATTTTGTACCTTGGTCGCTTGAGGAGGAGGAGGAGGAGGATGATGAGGTGTCACTCCATGTCGCCTTAAGGACCTTTTTCTTTCTTTTTTCCTTTTGCGTGGCCCGATTTTTGTTGAGTGGGAAATCGGGCTTGTAATGCCCTTTTTGGCCGCACCTGTAGCATTTCACCTTGGGCTCGGATCTTGCGGTGGGTTCTTGCTTTCGCGCCTTGTGAGATTTCTTCTTCTTCTTGTGCTTCTTCATAAATTTGTGCATTTGGCGGGCGAGATTCTCCATTTCCGAGTCGCCGCTTGATGATGAAGAAGATGAAGATGATGATGATGAGGAGGAGCTTACTTCTTTTTGTACCTTGAGGGCGATGTTCTTTGGTGTCTTGATTGGTGTGCCCTCCTTTTGAGCTTGCCTCCTCATCGTGATCTCGTACGTCATTAGGGATCCGATGAGCTCTTCGACCGGCATGTTCTTTACATCCTTAGCTTCTTGGATAGCCGTCACCTTAGGTGCCCATGAGCTCGGAAGGACCCATAGAATCTTCTTGACCATTGCTTCAGCTGAAACATCATCACCAAGAGATTTTCTACCATTGCAAACGTCAGTGAAGCGTGTAAACATTTCAGAAATAGACTCATTTGGATGCATGGAAAAGCTTTCAAAATCTTGTCTATACATGTCTAACCGAGTATCCTTAACTTTGTTAGTGCCCTCATGGGTCACTTCCAATAGTTTCCAAATTTCATGTGAAGAGGTGCAAGTGGAAACTCGGTTGAACTCATTTCGGTCAAGGCCGCAATGTAGAGCGTTCATGGCTTTGCCATCAAGCTCAAAGTTTCTAATATCGGCGGGGGTCCATTTGGATTCGTCGGGGGTAGACAAAGTATAACCTTGCATGACAATTTTGTAAATAGGATATCCTATGCTTCTTAAAAAAGTGGTCATGCGGGTTTTCCAATAATTATAGTCAGACCCATCAAAAAATGGAGCCCGACCCAAAGAAAAGCCTTCGGGGGCGAAAGAAGTGGATGCCATCACAATGGATCTTTGAATTTGAAACCGTTTAAGGTATTACTCAAATTACCCCTCTGATACCAATTGTTATGGGGAGAAAAACGGGAAGGATGGCAAGAGGGGGGGTGAATTGCCTTTTAAAAAATGATTAACAAATTAAAATCAAAGTTGAAAGTGCAGCGGAAATAAAGGAGGCAAAACACAAAACTTGATAACGGAGTTCGGCCAAAAACCCGGCCTATGTCTCCGCTCCCAACTCAACCGTTGAGAGATTCCTACTGCTTGCTTTTCAATGGTTTTAGCAAGAAACCCACTAGGCTTTGAGGTAGCACTAGGACCTATTACAGCTTGCTTTTGATGGTTGAGCAAGAACCCACTTGCTTTTAATAGTTTAGCAAGAACCCACTATCCTTCTTACAGGTGAAGGATAGCTCACCTATGTCTCAAGATTTTTAAAGGAAAAGCTTGTGAACCTCTTCACACCTTAGTGGTGATGTGAAACCCAAAAGAAAGGGAGGATAGAGAAAAGGTTGGGGTTTGTAGGCACAAACCCAATTTTAAGCTCAAAAAATATAAAACAAGAAAAATCGTAATTGAGGAAGACTTGGGCGCCAAAGTATGATGGAGTTGATGTAGCGTGCTCTCCCAAGCTTCTTGAGGTGCTCCTTGGATTGGAAATTGGCTGGAGCACTTGAGGATCCTTGAAGGTGGAGCGCCGGAGGTTCTCCAAATGTTCAAAAAAATGTCCGAGCGCTTGGTATATGATCCGGTTGGTGTCCGGGGCTTCCTCAGCCTTTATTTATAGGCATGGAACCCTTGGGGAGTCTTCGGAGCCGTTGGAGAGGCTTAAAGAGCCGTTGGAGGCCAAAAGAGGGTTGACTGGTCAAAGCCAATGGCTAGTTTGACTGGGCTACCGGCTGGCTGGTGCAGGGCCACCGGCTGGCCAGTGCCTTGGCAGAGGAGAAGGCCTTCTGCCCAGGCAGCACCGGCTGACCGGTGCCAGAGCCACCGGCTGGCCGGTGGTGAGGCAGTAGCCATCACTATTCATCTGGGTGCCACCGGCTGGCCGGTGACAGAGCCACCGGCTGACCGGTGGAAACTGGCAGTGGGCAATACCTCTGCCAGGTCCACCGGCTGGCCGGTGCTATCACACCGGTTGGCCGGTGGACTGCAATTCAGTCCATTTTTGCCAGCTTTCTTGGGCCAATCCTTTGGCAATCTTTTGCCTATCATCCACAACACTTAAAAACAAGGTTAGACAAAAAATAAGGTGATTGTGATCATGAAAATCAAACAACGAGGGGAATGAGAGGTACCACAAAGCTAGGGTCTTACACCAAGATTGCTTCCATTCCACACAGACAAACCCCACTCTTGTAAGAGGATATCATCTAGTGTGAGGGTGACTCCGCCCCCGTGGAGATGAATGGGCGTGGATAATGTCCAACGCGGGTGGTCCCTGCGTGTGAGGAACAAGGCCATGTCATAGTTTAAAATCATGTTCTGAGAACAATGGTATAAGGTAGTTTAACATCTTGCTGCTCGGACGACGGGGGTTCAGTCAGCACCCCTGTGACTTACATAACTGGTACCCTCTTCTCTTTGTGGGAGGGAATTCATCCGCAAGGCCATAGAGAGGGGGTGTTGTTGGGCGAACCATTGAGGGGTCAATGTTAGTGTGGTTATGCGAAGAGAAATAGCCATTAGCATGAGTATGCGAAGAATCATTAGAAAATGTAACACAAAAGGAAGTATCGTCTACAGGACATTGATGTCACATCATGAAAACCTGGAGTGTCGCACAAGAATTTCATTTTCCCAGAAGAGAGGACCAAAGGCAGGGGCCTAATTGAGCTATGTTTCTCTGCATGGAAGAGGGCACTTGCGAATGGGTGTGCTTCGCAATGTGGGAAGCCTTAGCATTAAACAAGGGGTGAATGTGAAAATCGGAGGTGCTTCGCGATGTGGAATAGAATTCGTTGAGACAGCCTCGTAGAGAAATGGTGCCTAACGAAGCAAGGTGTTGGGAAGTAATGTTTTTTACGAAGTACAGTGACCCTGCATTAGCATGTAGATCATGTGTACACGAAGGGAATTTTGTGATACATAAATGCTCAATGACAACCTAGGTCCCTTTGGGGATCCCCTTTGTTCGCGAAATCCCATAGGCATCGTGAAGGGAATCCCTCTAGGATGATGGTATTGAAACAACACAATGTGGAGGCACTTCACGATGCATAATTTTCTTGCACAGCTCGTGATTCACCATGCGGAAGACTGCTTCATGATTCGGGAGCTGGGAAGCCAAACGGTCAGATTTTCCATCCTCGGAGCTCAAAAGAAGCCCAGTATTTATATGGAAGATGCACCATGGAGCGGATCTCATGCAGCGCGATGTGGTGCATGGTGGATTCACGTCGGGTCACGAACATCAAATGGTGTCACAGAGCATCCCACCTCCTTTGTTTCGCAGAGGAGTCGTGAATGTCAAATTTTTTCATAGACCTTCATGGCTCCTTTTCATCGTGGCGGCATCACGAACATCAAATTCATTTGTGGACTGTCCCTCCACCTTTGAATCGTGGTGGCGTCATGAACATAAAATTAGTTTGCGGAGCATCCCATCTCCTTTGGTTTGTCGCGGCAGCACGAATGTCAAATACGTTTGCGGAGCATCCAGCCTCCTTTGTTTCGTGGCAGCGTCACGAACATCAAATTTATTCACGAAGCATCTCGACTCCTTTGATTCATGGCAGTTTCACGAACGTTAAATCCCTTCGCAGATCATCCCACCCCCTTTTCTTCATGTTGGTTTCATGAACATCAAATTCGTTCATGGAGCCTCCCACTAACTTTTCTTCATGACAACCGTTTTGCTGGGGGGGGGGACTCCTCAAGGTGGCATTGTGAGGCAGTTCGTGGGACTGTCTTGGGCCCTTCTCTTTGTCCCGAATTTTGGAGCCAAAATTATGAATGAAATTAAATTAATGAGACACATTGATTAATGAGTATAGATTATGGATATTGAATTCAAACCACCCCTACGGTATTGTTTTTAATTAATTGTACCACCATGGGTGGAATATGAATTGGATTTCCTTGGAGGTGTGTTGTTTACCCCTTTCCATTGTATGTTAAAAGATAAATTTTAAATTGTAAATTGATATGATAAAAGTAAGGGAATGACAGACCATGTACCATGTATTTTTCTATGCTATCACCTGTTCATGCATCTTTTGAATCTTATATTGAAATTCCAACTTGAAAAAATGAAGAGGCTACCACTTCTAAGCATACCCCATTACATGAAAAACTTTTAATGGTCAATAGAAATTGAAATGATCAATGTGATGAACTTTTAAATAATTAAATGATATTGATGGAATGTTAGTTTTATGATTTTGGAGATACATGGGTTCTCATATTAACTCCATGGAATACTCATTTTAATGTATATATACTTATTGGTAAGTGATACATGGATGCATTAGTGGTCATCCAAGGACAGACTCATAGGATTTACTATTATATGCCAAAGTGACAATAGGAATCCTTATTAGGACTTTTTTGCAAAGAGTAATATGAAAAATTTTATATATTCCATGTGTGAGACATAGGACCACTTAGTGGGACATCAAGGATTGAATAACTGATAATGATTTTATTCCACACCAATAGTGACACCAGTATACCAATGTCGAATCTCTAGGTGGGACATCTAAGATGCATGGGTAATGTTATGCCTATATTGATACATGTATTCGAAATAAGTAATTAAATTGATGAGATCTACTTATTAATTGAATAACAAATGAAATGATTTATACAATGCCTATACCGAGCCAAAGAAAAAGGTTGGATTTGATTAGTGTATTTCTCATTATTGATAGCCTGGTTAGTCATTTGTCGATCACAAATCAATATGGGGAATACTGGGTTTTGTGCCATGTTCCATGAAATGTTCATTAAATGGGATAAATTAATTGATTAAATTTACTTATTATATAATATTGTACTGAATATTTATTCAAATACATTCTTTCTAACGATAAAGTAGGTAGAAGAGGGTGGGTGGTTATGGGAATCTAGAATATTAAGGTTTGTTTACTTTTAGTACTTCCATTCATACTACATTAATTCCTTCATTTTTATAATTATATTTTCAATTAATATATAGAATTAGACTTTTTTAAGAAATCCTTCTGGGATTATATCATACTACATGTTCAGGCCATTTTTGGGCACCTAGAAGTACTATTTGGATGCCAGTAGGGACCATGGAATTTTACCTTAGTTAGATGCCTGAATTTGTGCCATAATTAAGTGCATGAGAGCATGAAACTGAGTTGAGACTCAAGATAATATTTAGAGATATAACTTTTTAGACTTTTTGATATTTTTACATGTATTGTACTAATGTAGGGATTCCATTTTTGGATTCATTGTAGACACATGACATGAACTATATGATCTTCATTACATATATGATACTACTTATGGTATTGTTATATATTCCTGTCTCTTTGATGATGTCTATTATCTTATTGATTTACTAATTCCACTACATATTTGTTACTATATATATGTTGTGATATACTCTTGTGATGAGGGAACAATCTCCCCACCGGCACACCGTAGGCCTTCACAAGCCTCGGAAATTTTTGGAAATACTGTTGTGGTTGTTTTTCCAATAGAGCTCATGTGTCCTTTTTGTGGAATCCTGGTTCGGGATGATACAAAGTAGTACTAGTGATTGTTTTCTAGTTTCCCATACTATTTTGAAATTATAGATAGGTATATGAATTAATTGGAATTTTTTAATGAGTTGTGCCTGGGAATAGCTAACCAACAAATAAGAAAAATCCAAATTTTATAAAATTAAATTGTTATTTTCTAGATTTTGACTATTATAGTTGATTTGATTCGACTGTTTGATGATGTACATGAATTCTGATGTTATCATTGATATAATTGTGGGTCTTTTTTTACTTCCTAATGAGAGGAGGGTATTCCATATCATGCATCATATTCAGAACCTATTAGAATTATAATTCCAAGCATTATTCCATGACATATAAGATGCATACTTGATTTCATTATATTTTGATAGGTTCTATGATAGATAACCGACTGTGTGATAGAATTTTTTTACAGGGATTAAGAAAAAATGGACTCTACTTTGAGATTTTTCCATAACGTAAGCAGTTTTTTCTTTATTAGACGAAAATAGACACCATATGTATCCAATTGTAGCATGTTGAGTAATGGAACATGAGTCGCATGGATTGGAACTTGTTATAGTTTGTAGTGGATGGATGCCATAATTTGGTTCATGGGAAAAATGTGCCCCTATGGAATGAATTTTGGTTACCCATTTAGTTGAACAATTTAAAATGAATTATGATATAATTGAAATGTAATTGGAATAAAATTTAATGAAATTGTTCATAGTTGAAAATTGACCTTGAAGTTACCTTGGTAGTGTGAAGAAGGTTGTACCATTTACATTCATTGATTTGTACATCTGCCATACCTAACTGAAGAGCCATCACAGGGTTGTGTTCTCCTATAATAAGGATTCTAATTGTCCTATTTAAATATATACTATTATATATTTGAGAATTATTATCATTATTTATTTGAGTTGTGCACTTGGAATTTGCGGAGGTATGTCACATCTGGTGTCCTCCAGATTCATGCTAGTAGAGTGGTGAAAATCATGCTCCAGTGGTGGTGGGCCATTGGATACAAGTGTATCCTCCAATAGTTTTAAATGATTCACCAATTATTGTACTAGAAAAAGGGGTTGAGGCATATTTATTTGAATAATTTTATCATTTTATGCAAATCGTTTAGGGAGAACCATGACCTGCCCTGACTATGGGATATTTGACACATGAGTTATATTAGTAACATCCGCTCATGTTTTCGGGGTATGGAAGATGATAGGTTGTAGATTCATGTATAGAGGCCATGCTATCTAACATAGAGAATGTCAAGACACCTCCTTATAGGATGGTAAACATTTCTATTTATATACTTCATGATTCCACCAAGATATGTTGGGATTAAATTATTCTGATTGATCGTCATCAAGAGATGATTTGGAAGAATTTTTATAAATATTTGTATGATAACATAAATCCTGAGATGATTAGGGATGATATAGATTGATATTTGATTCACTAGGATCATTATGAATTATCAATTATGGAATATTCAGTCCATTTATAGAGCTTCAGGGATTCACACCTATTTTTATGGGTGACATGTTATCTAAATCTATATGATTTGAGGATAGTCTCAGGGTTGATATTTAATAATAGATTAATGTCCTCCAACAAAATACAATTTCTAAAATAGTGAATCAATATCTTATTACATTTCATAAGAGCAGATAGTCCATGGGTGCGAGCCAGGATGGTTCAGTGCTATATCGATCTGTAGTAGGATGAATCATCTGCAGATTTTATTTGGTGAAATCAATATCCATTTCCCATAGTCAGTAATCTAGGTGAGGAGCCACCAGTGTTGTATAAGGGGACATATGAGACCCCAGTTCACAAGAGACCCAGTTGACAACCTATCATGCATCAAGATGGGTCATCAATAATTTATACATAACATTTTCTCTGACCTCTAGTGATAGACGGTTTGCACCTACTCGATTGAAGGATCATTTTCAGAAGCTTTTTTCTAGGTAGGGATCTAAAATACATCCAACCGATTAGGCCATAGAGGTGGTCTTGGCCATGGTAGTCAGGCCTTGATTTTGCAGTGACAGAAAAATTGATCTGCTCAAGGTAGCTAGGTTCTATCCCAAGGCTGTAAATTGGGACACATATATGTTGTGAAACCAACACATGATGATAAAAATATTTGGAATTCTACAATGAGTGTTACTATTCAAGTAAGATTTACTTTAGATTCTATTCATTTTAATATATGTGTTTCTCATATCTGTTTATATATTACCATTATGGAGATCCATTGGCTCAATGATTACTGTCTCGATAGAATTAAGACAATTGATAACCTATTTGGAATTTGAAAAAAGTATTTATGTTTGTGCAAGGAGTTCCCCTTAAAATTGGAGGTTGTCAATTCACATGTTACCTCTTTCTCTTCAAGATTAATGGTTTTGAAATTATTATTGAGATGGACTTTTTGGTTCACATTAATGATTTCTTTGACTGTTATCACTGAACAATGACCTTTACGTCACAAGAGGGTGGATTGTTTATTAACAATGTTTAATTGGTTGTCCAAGCAAGACGATATATACACAATTATCATGGGATGGGAGGGATGATAGCCTAGATTTTGAGTCTATATCTAGATGATTAGGGAACCCAATCGGTAGGTTTCCATCAATTGGTTTATTATTTCTTGTAATTTTTCCTGAATGGATTTTCAATATTACCACTAGTGATAGAGGTATGATTTTTTTAAGATACTCATAGAAGATGAACCAATATACCATCCTAATTAAATGATTTCTAATACTGAGATGAAGAATGTTAAAAGGAAGTTAGAGTATTTAGAGAAAATGTGGTTTATCTGAACCTGTACTTATCCTTGTAGTTCTCCAATTAGTGTTTTTGACAAATTAGGCCATAAAAATAAGGTTATGTGTTAATTACCAGACATTATACTAAATGATAGTTAAGAATCAACATCCACTC
Source organism: Viscum album (assembly GCA_963277665.1). Classification (NCBI taxonomy): domain Eukaryota; kingdom Viridiplantae; phylum Streptophyta; class Magnoliopsida; order Santalales; family Viscaceae; genus Viscum; species Viscum album. The sequence goes on along the minus strand of OY728133.1, from coordinate 1,597,875,508 downwards.
TCATGAATAAATGACCATTTTTGTCAGATCTGAGGATGAAGGATATTCTAAAAACCTGATTTTAGGTCTGTTTAACATATGATACATGTTATTATATGAGACATAACTCACATAGGTAATTGTAAGGTATATGATCTATATGATTATATGGTTTCGTAATTCGGTCTCACAAAGGTTATTTTAGTCTTCATCAAAATTATGGACCATTTTGTACATCATTATATGACTTTTTTTTTGTCATGGTATTAATGGATGATATCTTGTTGTATTATCAAAATTTAAAAAACCAACATAATCATCTTGAGATCATATTTTATATACTGAGAGAGAATCAGTTATATGATATGATCACAATTTAATACTTCTAGATGGATCATATTCACTTCCTAGGATATAATATCTCACAGAGAGGAGTAATAGTTGACCTAGAGAAGGAAAGAGTTGTGGATTCCTGGTAGAATCCTATGAATGTCTTTGAGATACTATCTTTCATGGGGATAGATGGATATTATAGGGAATTCATAAGATAATTATCATTCCAATAATCTCCACTCACATTATTAACTATGAAGGGTGTGAATATTGTATTGTTAGCTGTACGTGATTCATCCTTTCAAGGGAAAAGAGGGAGTTTTACCTCCGCACCGATGCTGATTCTTTCAGAAACATGTAACTAATAAATTGTTTACTATGATGCATTAGGTATCAAGCTAGAATAATTTCTTTTTAAGGGAGATAGATTCATTATGTATAGGTATTTTTTGTTGAGGCTAGATGAGAAGAATTACCCGATGCATGATCTCAAGTTAGTTTTAGTTGTTCATGCATTACATTGTCGATGGCATTACTTGGAGATCATTTTTTGGCGTACATGGAAAAAAATCATCATGTAAATATTTAAAAAAGAATGATCTGAATATGAGGTAGTTAAGGTGGGTTGAGTACCAACAATATTTCAACATTGAGCCGACCTAAACTGCTTTGGGGGGGGATACAGTGGTCGATGCAATAAGAAGGAGTTCTAAGATACAAGCAGTTCATAAGAATAATAAAAAGTGTCAGCATATGGATTTGTTCTCTATGATTCACATGGAGGTGAAAGATAGTCAGGGGAAGACATTTCATTTATCCTTAGTTGACACCTATACCCTTTCGGATAGAGTGATTATGAGAATGCTACCAAATTCTAAAGAGATAGTCTTATGAAAGAGTGTGGAATATGATGACCCACCTATTTCTTTGACCAATAGTGAGGAAGATATTCTATATATTCTTGTTCACATATGCATTTTATTAGAAATTCTTGAGAAGTTGATGTGAGACTTTCATGATTCATCTTAGCCAGTTCACAATGATATCACCAAGATGTATCGAGATTTACACTACCAATACTGGTGGATGAGATTGAAAATAGATCTAGCTGGTTTTTTAAGAGGTGTTCAACCTATGAATATGTGAATTAAAACAACAATGTCCAACAAAACATTTATAGTAGCTACTAATATCTAAGTGGATACGAGATAATGTTACAATGGATTTAATAGCTGGGTTATCGAGATCACCGTAAGAAGATGATGCCCTTTGGGTTGTTATTGATAGTCTAACAACGGATTCTCATTTCCTACATATTTATGATTCCTTTTCAATAGATGATACTTGGAGTTTTTATATCTATGAGATATTAAGAATTCTATGGGTTCCTCATACTATCATTTCAGATATGGATTAACAGTATACTTTATGGTTTTTTTAAGGGTTGTAGAGGGCATTGGACACATAGATGCTTCTGAGGACAACATACCACACATAGACGGATGGCATGTCATAATGCACGATTCATGTTCTTGGGGACATTATATGAGAAATCGTCCTAGAATTTGTGTTCTATAGGGAGAGGATCATATCCCTAGAAGAATTATCCTACAATAATAGCATTTAGGTTAATATTCAAAAAAATTATGTGGATTTGTACAGTAGTTAATACTAATCACCCTTGTATAGGTTATCAGTTAGAGAGGTAGTTACCTTTGGGCCATTTCTCATACAAGATACAACATTATAGTTTATGTTGACTTGGAAACTGATTGATATTGTACATTCTAAATATAATTCATACAACAATAGATGTAGTCAGCCTATAATGGTTGAGGTCAGGGATCAGTTAGTTTTACATGTTTCACTGAGTCTAAAACACAGGGAGATCTAGAGATATATTTATATCTCCCTGAGATATGTTCGGATGTTTTAGATTCTAGATATATTCAATCTAGTTTCATTTTGGTTATTGTTACCTCAATGGTACAAGGCCATGCATGAAAAATTACATGTATCATAGATTTAGTTCTATCTTTTGGACCTATATAATCCTTTTTAGCCAAAGGAGGAAGAGTTATTGTTAGATTTTTCCGATGAGGAGTTTCTTATACATAGTTTGGATCGTAGCATAAAGGTTTTCTTTATTTAGTCAGTTCCTCTATTACATGTGCTAAATCAACACAACCGTGAGGGGGATGAGACTTGGGAGCGGGATACTAATGTATGAACATAGCGTCCAAAGTTATTATATGGTGATTTTTATTAACCATTGGGAAGGAAATTCATGGGGGGAAATTGTTTATTTGGAAACATTTGTAAGTATTTTTTCATTATTTAGGATCAAAATCATTTTATTTCCATAAAATTTAAAATTTCATTACTTAGTTACAACCTAATGTAAATTCCCATTGATGTTTTGGAGGTATGAGTGGTGCAAGAGGCTTTTTAGGATCCCAGAAACCATGTTATGTGAGAAAAAATTATGGAACATCTTTAGTAGAAATAATTTAGCATAGACACATAGTTACTACTATCCATTAATTGCATGGGATGATTTTAGGTGGAGCCAACACTATTAGATTAACCATGTGATTTGAGGTTCATGACTCTGCGGGTATGTCTACAGTTTTTAATCATGGTCTGAGTCATGGTTTGTGTATGAGTTAACAATCCATGTGCACAAAACATGATATTTTCCCCTCATTGTAGTAGTGGGTTCATGGTTAACAAAAGATTTGTCCAACCATGAATCCAATCCATGTGACACAATGATTTTTGTTAATTTTTGATTTTTCCCTTAAATGAACATATATTTCAACCTAATCTTATATTATTCCTCCACACAATAACCTCACCATTATAGATCCTACTTCATGACTACACTAGGAAATTAGAGAAATCCTCTATCTGAGCTCAGAGTTATTATCCATTTGAATAATCACATCCATCATATCAATATATTCATTCCTTTTGTTATTTTACTCATTCTATTGGGTAAATGATGTACTATTTAAGTGCATGTTTATTTTCCCTATTTTCCAGTTCATTGCTTGTTATTCATTTTTCTCCTAACCTGTTTGGAATCATGAATTGATATTGAATTATTACTGTACTAATACCTACATTTGGTAGCATCAAGAATTCTAGTGTTTATATATATGTCATTATATCATGCACCTATTTTTCATAGTGATAAACATGAAATGGTATTCAATCCTTATTTAAATTGGATAGGAATGGCATATATAATTAATGATACTGATTAATAGAAGTGTTTAGGTTATGGAACATGAATTTAAAAACCCCTTGTGTGAGTTATTTAATTAATTGGGCCATCATGGGTGAAATATGAATTTGATTGCCTTTGAGGTGTGTCATTAACCCCATTCCATGGGCAGTTAAAAGATAAATTGTAATTCGTAAATTGAATTGTTAAATGTATGGTAATGGAAGGCGATGTCCCAAGGATTTAACAATTTTATCATTGTCCTATTATTTAGTTACCACATATATTGAAATTATCACATGAGGTAATAAAGGGGATAACCATTCTATGCTTATCACATGACTTGAGACACTTTTTGAGGAGAAGTTAAATTAAAATGGTCATTGTGAAGAACTTTGAATTAATTTATTGTTATGAATGGAATGGTTGTTATACAATAGGGTTGATTAATGAGTTCTCATATAAACACCATCGATAATATCATTTGGATATTAATCTACATATGGTTGAGTGATACATGGAATACATTGTGGAATGCAAGTAAAGAGTTAGAGGCTTTACTTTTATACACTTCAGTAACACTTGGACTCCTTAGATGGAATACATAGGAAAGACTAAAAGGATGGTTATGTTAGGTGCATGGTTTATGTTATTCCAAGATCAATACCTATATTCCAAATGAAGAATTATAAGTATGAGATCAGGATCTAAATTAAATTATTAATTAAATGATTTATATTATGTGTCTTACAATCCAAAGAACAATCTTGGATTTAGTAAGCGTCTTACACATTATATATAGCCTAGTTAGGATTCTTCTAATCAAAAATATTTATAGAAATCACATGTCTGCATTCTAGGTTGTAATGATTATTCATTAAAATGTATTTATTAATTTAAATATCATACATATTAAATGATATGGGAATGAAATTTTATTCATAAACCTTCTGACTAATGAGAACAAGGCACCAGAGGACATTTTCCTATGGGTAACAAAACATTTATTTGTTTATTTCTTTTATTACTTATTTTCATGTTATATTACTTCATGAATTTTTTTCTAATATATTCACATAGTGTATTTAATTGGACCATGGAATGATAGAATACTTAGATTTTTTATCACACCCTATTTGGTTCATCTTTTAGTACCTGAAAAGACTATATGAATACAAGTATGAACCACAGAAAGCACCAATAGTTTGATGCTTGAAATTGATCCATGGTTATGAGCATGAGAGCACAGGGTCGAGCTGATGATAAAGATTATATCATAAGATATAAAATTATGGAATTTTTTAATTATTTTTACATGTAACAAACATTTGTATGGATACCTGTTTTGGATTATTTATAGAAACATGATATGTGAAGTATTATTATCACATTGTATATTTGTTGTTCTACTCTCTAGTAATGAGGACATGTTATCCCCACCAACACACCCTAGGCCCTCACTACTATTTGGGAGGCTTTAGAGTTTTGGGAGATGTGCTTGAGGCCATGTCTCCAAATGGGTTCTGGTAACATTTCAGTGGTATCCAGTTTCAGGTTATTATAATTATTTCCACATAAATTAATAAGGTTTTTTAAACTCCCTGGGGATGATTTATGTATGGAATTGGTTAATTAATATTCCAATTCCAATATAAAGTTTTTTTCCATTATATATTGTAGATGAAATTTTCTTTTACAAATCTTGCTGTAAAATCATGTAAATAAATGAAGGCTGCTTAAATGAGTTTTATGTGATAAAATATAGTAATTTTAATGGGATTTAAATAACAAAATAATACTTTAAGGTGTATCCATCTAAAGGCATAAGGTCTTTCTACTAAAATTAATTTTCCTTCTTAGATATGTTATGCGAATGTTGTTGAAAATAGTATGTTTGACTAGTTATCCCTATCTATTATATTTTGTAGTCAATTGGGATATGGTTATTTGAAAGTTATTTGTTGAGGAAAACATGGTGAATGTATGCTTAGACTATTCATGAATAGTTTTCTCGACCAAGCCTCTTCGGTCTATAGGGTGTCAACCAACCATTTAATCTTTGAATAATTCCAACACAATCATTGGACAATGAAGGAAATTATTAAAATAGTTATTCTGTCAGTGGAATAAAGTGTCTTAATTTTTACATTACCTATGCTAGAACCTGGTGGTCAAGGAGGTGATGATGTGTTCATTCCTTAGGTAAGATGGTCTTGGGTGGGATCCCTGTTTGTTTTTCTTCTCATAAATACAAGAGTTTGATTGAGTTTTTTCCATTCGTTGTACAGTTTTTTTTAGTAAAACGAGCTTCATAATATAATTATAATTTTTAAAACACGTCAAGGTGTTTTTAAGACATTGTTTAATGAATATGGGGTCCCAATGGTGATCTTTATTGTTTTAGGAGTTCCAGGGACTGAAATCCTTATTCAAGGAAGAAGAAATATGGGAAAACAATTTTTCCAAAACCATGTGACCCCTATGAGAAACCATGAATCCATGACCAGTGGAGCAAGACATGACACAAGGTTTTATCTAACCATGTTAAATGAGACACATGGATATGCAGGGTGTTAAAAATTTTAAAGAGAGGATGCGCATAAGATGAACATGTTTTTCCCAAACTGTTCACCAAGCCTTCTTGCTTAGTGCCACCTAGGTAGTGAGTGTATACTGTTTGCACATGATGACCTCACATTTTATCAACTATTTGGTAAAACCATGTAGGATTGGGTTCTTATGTAATGGGAGACACATGTTTGTGATATTATTTTTCTAAACCATGCACCCTATCTTGAAATGTGAATTTTTTATTCTACCCTTAATGATCGTTGAAACAAATTTCGTCTCCTCACCTTTTCATCCTCCTTCATGCACACAAATTGGATCCTACTCAATCTCATCTATTACAACCTCCAAGTTATTTAGTTATCTCTTATATTTGGTGTTGGAATCATCCATCATTGGTCTCATTGGATGAATAGGGTTAAGATCATGATTCTTATTGCCTCTATTATTTACTTATATCTCCTCATCATGCATTATATTTACACGAGCTAATTTACACTATTTTATTATGATTATCCATTTCATAAATTTCTCTATAACCATACACAATAATGCATTGATATAAGACATGTGGGTCATCCATGTTATATAGTAGGAGTTATAGTTTATTTCACGAAGATTCATTTCTTTTATATGGTGCACCACAATGAAGTGTCCAGAACCCTTCTGGTGAGCCCTCCTAAATGTGACTTAATTTAATTAAATGGTTCTCCCCTATAAAATGATACTATATTTAGAATAAAATCAATAAATTTAGTTTTTCACCAAGGTGTGAGACACCCCATGGGTGTCACACCCACAGAGGCCTTATTCCCTTGACCTCATTTGGATAAACACCATTGCGATGTCTTGAAAGATAACAAACTCTATAAAAATAAAAGGAATTATGTTGAGTTGTAGAACATGAATTAGGCCCCATTAGTTTTGTTTATTAATTTATTCCTTAATCATACTCCTCATAACATGTACATTATACCTTCTGTATTGTTTCTATGCACTTATCATGTGTATCATATTCTATGCAAGATGTTTGATGTATATCTTATTCCTTCTATTCGAGATATCCTTACTCATGATATATTCCATGTTTGTTATACTTCATGTATGTTGCTTCATGTCTTATTCATATTTCCATGTATGCATGTCTTGTATCCTAGTGCATATGTTTATGCTTAGGGACTAATTTCTATTTATTTATTACATGGTTATTTAGGTTGGAATAAATTCTTAGCTACCATGCTTATAAGGTTAAATATGTTATTCCTTGACAGCATGAGGATCAAGAGAGTATAGTGATCCTAACTTAAGAATTCCATGGACATAATGAATGTGTTTGGATTTTTAACACCCCAATCTTCCATGGTATGTTTCTTTTTAAATAATACAGTAGCGTGTGTTGTATGCAACTTCGAGTTCTATCACACCACAACCAATCGAACTGGCCGTTATGAATAGTAATACCTACTTTTTGAAAATTTATAAATTTTATCATTCAAAATGGGCTTCATTTTTGTATTCGAAATATCTAAATTATCCAAGGTTGAAATTTTGGTACTTTTCAGATAACTTTTATATTTTGACAAATAGTGAAAATTACTAAATTTTAATTAAAAACAACTTTTTAAATCAAGATAATTAATAGTGATAAATTATGAATTTGAGTGGTTTTAAAGTATATTTAGAATATATTTTTACCATTTAATACAATTTTGGTCGTTGGACATAATATCACATTTAAACCGGACACAAACAAGTGTCAATCTTTTGATAGTTATTAACTCTTAAAACACGTTTTTTGTTTTAACAACGTAGATTAATTTTAAATTAATTAATGCCACTTATATTTTTTGAATTTGAAAAAATAGACTTCATTTTTGAAATCAGAATTTCAGAATTTTATTAGGATGAATTTTTGGTATTTTTCTAAAAACATACAATTTTTGATGAATAGTGAAAAACACTGAGTTATTAGTTAAAACCAAATTTTTATTTAAATAAATATTTATTTTATTTAAATTTATTTTAGGTTAAAATAGATATATAATACCAATATAAGTTCAATGTAATTCATTGGATTCAATTTATATTAATTTTAGATATATAAAAATTTTATTGAACTTTTCACCATCTTTTACCCACCTCCTAGGAGAATTTGCAAATTCACATAAAACCTAATTTTACCGCTTCTGTGAGTGGAATTTCAAAAAACCGAGAGACACGGTTTATATTAGTAAGTAAAATGTGGTTCAATGAGATAAAAATAATTTTTGGTGAATAGTAACTTTTGACTTCAATTTACCACGGTTAAATGTAAATAGGGTAATTCAAGGATAATGAATATTATAATAATTAAAAATTACCTTAACACTTGTCCAAACCTTATTGGTTGAGTCATGGCCGACCATGGGCATCTTTGGGTCGATTTGGGGACCACATGGAGCCAATTATAAATTATAATGACACTTTAAATTAATTAATTTAATATAAAGGCAAAAATGACAAAAACAAAACTCTTTTAGTTAATTATTTTTATATGGTGTTATATAAAAAATATTTTTCTCTATAAATATTTATTGGGAAGATAAAAATATTTACTATATTATAGTATTTTTTTATAATTTTTAGACATTGAATAATTTAAATTATATTTGACACAATAATGATGCAATATTTACCTCATTAATAAAACATTTAAATAAATAAGTTTATAATGACTAAAATATTATCCAAAACCTATAAAATTCTTATTAGTGGAATATATTTAGACCATGAGTAATCTTATATTCTACTATAATAATTTTTGGACCATTAAAATCCGAATATCATTATATTATAAAATAATATGTTTACTCTTTCCTAAAGAGCCCCTCCTCTCTCTTATAAAAGGAGACCACTTCTAACCAATTCATCACACCTATCAAGCCTTTTGGATCATCCAAACTCTGCCCAACTAAGCTCCCTACATCCCTATCCTCCTTCTTGAAGCCTCACCTTAGGCAGAAGGCACTTCAAGAAGTATTTTGGTTCAAACCAAAGTGAGTTACCCAAATTAATGGTAATGGTTTCTTTTAAATTGTTTTCTTTTATTTTGCTTCTCCAACCCCTAAACAATTTTTATTTCCTTCATTTTGTAACAACACCAGTATCCTCAATAATAGGATGTTGTTATAATAAGGATTCTAACTACACTTACACACACCTCCATCTAATGGATGAAGAACATAATGTTTCTGTGGATGGAAAACTAACGCCTCACGAAACGATGATTATTCAATTACATCTTACCGCCTCTCATGGTGGCCATTATTGTGGCACTGTAATTAAATATTATATTAATGATATTTATTTTATATATAAGATTCTGTAATTCCATTTGATATCATACCATTTTTCTTTTTATGTTGTATATACATATGATAATTTCATTTGAGGAAGTGCGGACTACCTCCCCCTCAAAGTGATATGACTCGTTCATACCATACATGGAACATATAAAAAATGGCATTAATTAAATTATGTAACATATATAAAATATTATATTATATAGGAATAATAATATACCTATGTATCATTTGTTTTTGATTCTTTTAAAATGAAAAATGAAATGGAAGTAGCATTTGTGCGTACGTACGGAATACCATCTCCACGAACGTGATTCATTCTCCATCATATCTATTCTAGACAAATTTTCATTTGATAGTTAAAAATAATGTTTATTGACTTAATATAATTCTGAATATGAATAAGATACAACCTATCCATTACAAACATGACTTTTGTAACCAATCATTTAATGAGAATGAATCGGTTATCATCCTGAACGACGATAATACTAAGATATTATTAATAAAGCAATGTTAAAAGATCATATATTATATAATATTGATGTATATGATTATTGAATAATTTAATAACAATGTTTTATCTATTATAGAGGAGGTTAACATTCCATTTACTATGGAAAAGTTCAAGGTAAGGGTTTACTTCACAATCTCTTCCTTATATGAGGTTGTTTATACGTATTTATCTGACGGGACCTCGTTATCATCCACATCCATGTTTCTTAAAAATGTATTTCAAAAAAAAATTACTATTTAATATAAAATCGGTTAAAGTTATTTATATCCTTAAAGGTTTTTGTAAGTAATCTTTTAGTCATTTTCCAAACAAGGTACTTTTTGACCTTTTCGGCAAATTTAATGTAAGAATGTTTTTTTAACTTATAGAGTGGGTGCGGATATTTTCCACCATTATAACTTTTTCGAATATTCCATTACAATATTATAAGAATATTTTCAAAGTAAATGTATTATTATATAATTATGTGACTTTTAAATGATTTCAAAAAAGATATATTTCTCTATAATTGTTTTGATTTCATCTATGTCAACATCATTTGATGGATTTCAATCTTATTTGAAGTTGATTCATTATGATACAAAACTACCATATTGTATTAAAGGCTTTGTGGTATGTTTTACTGTGGATGTGTTATTTTTATACCATTTATGGTTTATGAAGAAAGTATTGACATTTCATATGCTAGTTTTAATACGAATGTTTATGTAATGTTTAAACCTGTTCATATGAGGAATGCATTGGACATAATAAGTGAAGAGTGAAGCCCGCTATAGCTCCTTGATGCATCGGTATGTCTCATGAGACAAACTAGTGTCTTGGCATGAGGCCTTGAAAATATCTTATTTGTAGACTTGGCACGAGGCCTTGGATACGTGGTTATGATAGTCTGGCATTATGCATTCCATCATTATGAAATTGGTTATTGATATTGCATGAGATTATACGATTAGTAGAATATCCATGTGAATAAAAAAATGGAATTATTTCATTTTATCATTTCCATATTTTTCTGATGTTCATGTTTAAAAAGGATTTTGTTTTAGTTATACATTTCCTTAAATGTTTATGCTTATTTATGAAACTTTCTGCTATATTGTTATCCTTACTGAGCATCTGAGCTCACCCCTTTCAATGTTTTATTTTTTCCAGGATGTGAAGAAGTAACTTATGAATGACCTGCAGGGATAGTATGATGGGATATAATGAAAAGATGTTGTTTTTTCTCTTTTTTTCTTTATGATGTAATGTAAGACTTATGAATATATATAGTGTATCCAAGGCTACTAAACTAATCGGTTTTTCAGGACTTGATCTTTCTTGTGATCATGCCAATGTTATGTAATAATGCACCGACTCTGGGTTACTGGGTTTGGGTCGTTACAGTTGGTATCAGAGGTAGTTTAGTACTAACCTTGGAAGCTATATTTGGATAAACTCTGATTAGAGCACATATCCCTAAGATATACTTTGAAGATTAGTATAGAAGAACATCCTAGAATTTTGGTATTATAGAGATTTTTGTGAGTTTTCCGAGCAATAAATTTCTGTCTGGATACGAACAGGTAGAGGCGGCTCTGGCACAGATGTACCTAGGGGTAAAACCCGAAAACACCGCTTTGAGCTAGACTAGAACGGGAACTGGTGCACGACAATGGGCCTTGATGCACTCTTGGTTATGACACTCCCGGGGGATATGCTTAGGATTATTCTCATTTTTAATTAAAAACCATCATGAAGGGTTTATGAGTATATACTTTCTCAAAGAAAACATTTTTATTATAATGGATTATTTCCATATACTGTACAATTTATGTTAAGTATTTTACAAGTATGGAATTATTTATTTTGATTCATAAACAAATCTAGTTTATGCCATTGATTATAAATGGTGCCTAATGGAAGGAATAGAAACCATATCAATGCACGCACTCCGTGTAGGTATTTCCCCCCTACTCAAGATAATTATAATGGAGCTGGTGATACAACTAGTGTTGAAAAACTTGTCACCATACTAGGACAACTCACTCAGGTTATAAAGAATAACCTTAGTCGTATGCAGCACCCTGATCCGCAACGTGGAGGATCATTGTTAGACCACTTCATGAGGCAACAACCACAAACATTTAATGGGATTACAAATTCCTTAGTAGCTAAGCAATGGATAAATTCCTTAGAGAAAATATTCCATGCCTTGGGGAGTAGTGAAAGGGAAAATGTTATCATGGTAGTTTACCACCTCACTGGAGATGCTAATCAATGGGGGTCATTGATTCAAAACAAAAATTAAGATGATGAAGTGTCAAATATTGAATGGAATGAGTTAAAAGAGTTGTTCATAGAAAAATATTTTCCTCGAGACCATCGAGAAGATATGGAAAGACAATTTCTGAGTCTGAGGTAGAAAGAGGATGAGAATGTCCCAAAGTATGAGGCTAACTTTACCAGGTTAGCGAGGTATGCTGCAGATTACATACGTAACCCAAGGAGTAATATTGATCATTTCGTTGATGGGTTAAAACCTTTTCTTCATCAAGCATTATCTCACAAACTTTCTCGTCGTACGAAGATATTGTCTCATGTTCTATCAAGATGGAAAAGTAATTCTCTAAATCATATGACAATAAAGTAGAGCAAGAGATGAAGAGAATGGTTGAATAAGAGATAGATAAAGGGAAAAAGGAATGAAGGGTTTTCCATTATGTAATAATTGTGGGAAGAATCACCCCGGTACCTGCCTAAGAGGAATGGGAGATTGTTATAAATGTGGAGAGAAAGGTCACCAGGCCCGTGATTGCAAGGGAAAGAAAGAGGCTATAAATTTTGAATGCTACAATTGTAGGGAAATAGGGCATTATGAAAATGAATGTTCTAAGCATCTGGGAAACTTACCTCAGAAAAGGTCAAGGGGTCAAGGTCAATCTTATGTTGTTACTACAGTTGAAGTGGAATAATTAATGTATTGGTGCTTTTGGACTCAAGGATTATATTTTGGTTATAAGAATAATGTGATATTTATAAGGATTGTACAGTAGTACTTTTTTTTCATAAATGTTTTAATATGATGAAGGTAATCATATTTTTATCATGTGACAATAAGAGAAACTCTACTTTGTTTGTGGAATCTGTTGTTACAATTGATTTTGGAATTTAGAGACCTTTTTTGAGAAAGTATGGACATAGGTATTTTGGATAACTATAAAGGTTGGAATGAATTAAGTTGAACATTTTATAGTATTTTTTATCGTTTAAACATTTATGAATATTATTTTAAGAATATTATAATACTATAGTTTTAGGAAAAAGAACAACCTACAGGATGGGGGATAACCCATCACGTTGGACAAAGCTGTAGTAATTGAACCCACAACCATAGTGCGACTGGTCTTTATTACCTACCACAAGCCTAAAGGAAGTCCCTGGTTTTTACAAAATAGTTTTCCTAATCTAAATGGTATGTGTTAATATTTGGAACATTTTACGATTAGAATAAATATAATATATTTGAGTTTTATTATCTTTTGAGTGAAAGATGAGTTTGTGGTATTAATTAGTTGAAGGATGAAACTATATTTTTCAATTATATATATACATATATATATTTATTCTTATTATATGGATAAATTAATTCTTAAAAAGGATCTTAAAACCAAAAATTTGTTATCCTAATACCTTATGTTTTATTGAACCGATGGTATTTTAAATCATCATAGATTGATATCTTTGACGCCCTCAATTTTCCACTTGTTTGTGATTGATGACCTCGATCACTCCCTATAAATATTTACATTTTTCCACAAATTATATGTCTCTAATTGCAAAAAATGTTCTCCTAATAGATATCATTATTTTGTGGTGACCCTTTCATTTATATATTCCTCTTTTTAAGACTAAATTTTATTAACCCAATTTCCGATGTGGGCTTTCCCACAACGATATTTTATATTTTCAACCTTTTATTATCGAAATAAAATTTCAAATTGTGAGGATGAAATTTATTGAAGGAGGGGAGAATGTAAAACCCCAAGCTTCCATTGTACGTTTCCCTTTGAATAATACAGTAGCGTGTGTTGTACGAAACATCGAGTTCTAACACACCACAACCAATCGAACTAGCCGTTATGAATAGTTATACATACTTTTTGAAATTTTATAAATTTTATCTTTAAAAATGGAATTCATTTTTGGATTGATAAAATCAAAATTATCTTAAGTTAAAGTTTTGGTACTTTTCAGAAAACTTTTATATTTTAACGAATAGTGAAAATTACTAAATTTTAATTAAAAACTACTTTTTTAATCAAGATAATGAATAGTGATAAATTAAGAATTTTAGTGGTTTTAAAGTATATTTAGAATATGTTTTTACCATTTAATACAATGTTGGTCGTTGGACATAATTTCACATTTAAACTGAACATACACAAGTGTCAATCTTTTGATAGTTATTATCTCTTAAAAACACGCTTTTTGTTTTAAAAACGAGGATTCATTTTAAATTAATTAATGACACTTATATGTTTTGAATTTAGTGAAATAGACTTCATTTTTGAAATTGAAATATCAGAATTTTCATAGGATGAATTTTTGGTATTTTTCTGAAAACTTTCAATTTTTGATGAATGGTGAAAATACTGAGTTATTAGTTAAAACTGACTTTTTATTTAAATATGTATTTAATTTAATTTATTTTATTTTAGGTTAAAATAGATACATAATACCTATATATATTCAATGTAATTCATTTAAGTCAATTTATATTAATTTTAGATATATAAAAATTTTATTAAACTTTTCATAGTCTTTTACCAACCTCCAATGAGAATTTGCAAATTCACATAAAACATAATTTTATCATATCTGTGAGTAGAATTTCAAAAATATGAAAGACATAGTTGATATCAGTAAGTAAAATGTGGTTCAATGAGATGAAAATAATTTTTTGTGAATAGTAACTGTTGACTTTTATTTACCACGGTTAAAGGCAAATAGGGTAATTCAATGTTAAAAGAATATTATAATAATTCAAAATTACCTTAACACTTGTCCAAACCTTTTTGGATGAGTCATGTCCGACCATGGGCATCTTTGGGTCGATTTTGGGACCCCATGGAACAAATTATAAATGATAACGACACTTTAAATTAATTAATTTAATGTAAAGGAAAAAATGACAAAAACAAAACTCTTTTAGTAATTAATTTTTATATGGTGTTATATAAGGAATCATTTTTTCTATAAATATTCATTAGAAAGATAAAATTATTTCCTAAATTATAGTATTTTTTTAATAATTTTTAGAAATCTAATAATTTAAATTATATATGACACAATAATGATGCAGTATTTACCTCATTAATAAAACATTTAAATAAATAAGATTATAATGACTAAAATATTATCCAAAACGTGTACAATTTCTATTGGTTGAATATATTTCGACCATGAGTCATCTTATCTTCGACTATAATGATTTTTGAACCATTACAAACCGAACATAATTATATTAATAAATAAAATTTTCACTCTTTCCTAAAGATCCCCTCCTCTCCATTATAAAAGGAGAACACTTCTAACCAATTCCTCAAACATCTCAATCCTTTTGGCTCGTTCAAACTCTGCCCAACTAAGCTCCCTACATCCTTATCCTCCTCCTTGAAGCCTCAACATAGGTAAAAGGCACTTCAAGAAGTATTTTTGTTCAAACCAAAGTGAGTTACCCAAATTAAAGGGAATGGTTTCTCTTAAATTGTTTTCTTTTATTTTACTTCTCCAACCCCTAAACACTTTTTATTTCTTTTTTTTGTAAAACACCAGTAGCCTCAATATACTAGTATTTTGTTATAAGATGTATTCGAACTACACTTACACAAACCTCCATCTAATGGATGAAGAACATAATGTTTCTGTGGAAGGAAAACTAACGCCTCACGAAACGATGATTGTTCAATTACATCTTACCGCCTTTCATGGTGGCCATTATGATGGAACTGTAATTAAATATGATATTAATGATATTTATTTTATATATAATCTTCTGTAATTCCATTTTTTATCATACCATTTTTCATTTCATGTTGTATATACATTTGATAATTTCATTTGAGGAAGTGCGGACTACCGCCCCCTCAAAGTTATATGACTCATTCATACCATACATGGAACATATAAAGGATGGAATTAATTAACATAAATAAAATAAATAAAATATTATATTATACTGGAATAATAATATACCTATGTATCATTTTGTTTTGATTCTTTTAAAATGAAAAATGAAATGGAAGTAGCGTTCGTTCGTACGTACGGAATACCATCTCCACGATCGTGATTCATTCCCCATCGTATCCATTCAGGACTAATTTTTATTTTATGATTAAAAATAATTTTTATAGACTTAATATAATTCTGAATATGAATAAGATACATCCTATCCAATACAAACATGACTTTTGTAACCAAAAATTTTAGGAGAACGAATCAGTTATCACCCGAAACGACGATAATACTAAGATATTATTAATAAAGCAATGTTAAAAGAACATATATGATATTATATTGATGTATATGATTATTGAATAATTTAATAACAATGTTTTAACTATTATACAGGAGTTTAACATACCATTGAATAAGGAAAAGTTCAAGGTAAGGGTTTACTTAACAATCTCTTCCTTATCCGAGGTTGTATATACGTATTTATCTGTTGGGACCTCATTATCATCCACATCCATGTTTCATAAAAATTTCATTAAAAACTTTTTTAATATTTAATAGAAAATGTGTTAAATTATTTTATACCCTTATACATTTTTGAAAGGAATCTTTCTATCATTTTTTAAACAAGGTACTTTTTGACCTTTTCGACAAATTTAAGGTAAGAATGTTTTTTTAACTTATACGTCGGCTGCGGCAATTATCCGCCGTTATAAATTCGTAAAAGCTTCCCTTACAAGTTTATAAGAATATTTTCAAAGTAAATGTATTATTATATAAATATGTGACATTTAAATGATTTCAAAAAAGATATTTTTCTCTAAAATAGTTTTGATTTCATCTATGTCAAAATCCTTTGATGGATTTTAATCTTATTTGAAGTTGATTCATTATGATACAAAACACCCATTTTGTATTAAAGGTTTTGTGGTATGTTTGAATGTGGATGTGTTATTTTTATACCATTAATGGTTTATAAAAAAAGTATTGACATTTCATATGCTAGTTTTAATATGAATGTTTATGTAATGTTTAAACCTGTTCATATGAGGAATGCATTAAACTTAATAAGTGACGGGTGGAGCCCGCTATAGCTCCTCGATGAATCGGTAGGTCTCATGAGACAAACTAGTGTCTTTTCATGAGGCCATAAAAAAATCTTATTTTTATACATGGCACGAGGCCTTGGATACGTTGTTATGATAGTCTTGCATTATGAATTCCATCATTATGAAAGTGGTTATTGATATCTCAAGTGATTATTCGATTAGTAGAATATCCATGTGAATATGTAAATGGAATTATTTCAATTTATCTTTTCCATATTATGCTGAAGTTCGTGTTTAAATAGGCATTTGTTTTATTTATACATTTCCTTAAATTTTTATGCTTATTTATGAAATTTTACACAATATTTTTATCCATACTGAGCATCTGAGCTCACCCCTTTCAATGTTTTATTTTTCCTAGGATGTGAAGAAGTAACATATGAATGACCCTCAGGGATAGTATGAGGGGATATAAATAAAATATTTTATTGTAGTTTTTTTTCTTTATGATGTAATGTAAGACTTATGAAAATATCTAGTGTTTCCAAGGCTACTAAACTAATCGGTCTTTCGAGACTTGATCATTCTTGTGATAATGCCAATGTTATGTAATAATGCACTGACTCTGGGTAATTGGGGCCGGGGAGTTACATGAATCGTTCTACTTGATGCAGTAGGAGCAATGCTTTTTCATATTTAAATGGTCTCTCTATGTGTATTATTTTAATCATGAGTGACACAAGTTAACTATGGGAGAAAACATGTATGATTCATTTGAATGATGGATATTTCTTGCATTAGGTGGTACCAATTCACCAATGTGATAATCCTAGTATGTAATCATAGTTCACTACGCCATTAGTGATATGAGGGATGCCATCATCTATCTCATCAAACAAACTCAGTGGTATGATTTATATATAGGGATCTTATAGTGACCCTTGGGATGCTATTTTGGATCACCATAGAGGGTCTAATGATGACTTTATAGATTTGACAGATGCATTCCAGGGATTAATTGTGGTGCCTTACCATCATTGTAGTTATTATTATAAAGTGTTATCTAAATCCTCGATGATGTACTAAGGGTTTGACAAAAAATATAAAGAAAAATCTTAGTCTTAACACAATTTTATTTCATTATATATGATGCCTTGTACAATAAAATTTTCCATCCATAGGTTCCCTTGGTTTAGACATTTGTCTTAGGAAAAAGTAGTTGGAATCGACTAAGAATCCATTTAGTCAACCGAACTTAAGTGTTATTACATAGTTATCTATTGTTTTTCTTGTATTCACTTATGATGGAACATTGTACTTTTTATATTTCATGAAATGGATTGATCTAGACACTGTTTGTGGTGGCCTACTGTGATTATATATCACACCCTTGTCACGCTTTCATTATATTCGGGAACCCAATAAGATCTTCATGTTCACTGATCCATGGATTTATTTCTTTTAAAATGTTATGTACTTGTGATCTAGGGAAATATTCATGATCTAGTACTCTTGATTCTCGTGGAGTTAGCCTTCATGTTATTATTATTTTATTGTGTTTCTCTTTTTATTATTCCTCTGGATTGTGTCTAGTGGGATCATATGGACATGAACCAATCACTATATGTATTTCATTTGGTCATTTACATTTTCTCAGTCATTTTATTTATAATAAAAAATATTAATATTTTTCTATGAGGGACATATATATTGAAAATGTATATTTTGTTGGTAAAACTTTTAACAATCATATATATTCCTACCACTGAACTATCAGTAAAAACTATATTATTAAATGTAATTGTTACAGATGAAATATTTCTATTGGAATGATATAACACCAATAGATAATATATATTTTGGTCAGAGGTTAAACAAAAAATTTATTTGATTATTATAGTATTACCAACAATTTATTTTTGTTTGTAAAAACCATAACAATTGGACTATCATTTAAAGAAAAAAAAATATTTCCTATTGTGATATATTTTTTTATATAATAACATTTAATTCTATTGTAATATCTATTTGAAAAATATTATATTAAATTAATAAATATAATCCTATAAAATATATCTATTATAATTATTATATAATAAACATATAAATAATTTAAATGATTCAAAATAAATTTAACCATCTTATTTTATCGTCTCCATCAACATTTGAATGACTTTGATCCAGAAAAAAATCAAAAATTGAAAAAAAAAACATGTAAAAAAATATCCCATCACAATCCTTAACACATGAGGACAAATAATTTTAAAAAAAATCAACCAAGAGCTGCATTTTGTTTTTCACTAGCATTAATTTGATGGCATGAACAATGAAGTAGATGCTGAGATCTATCAACACATCATAAGGTAGGAAGTTCAATATATGTTATAACTTTACCAAAAAAGGACACACATAGATCTCATCAATTCACATGAATTTATGAGCACCAACACTTTACTCATCTCATATAACAAATAAGTGGTTTTTTTCCTAATCTATCAGATTGAGTCAATGACTACATCAATAAAATTCCATCACAAAAAATATTATCCATGGAATTTATCAAAAATAAAATCTAGAAAAATTATATATAATTACTAATATAGTTTCATAAACCACTATGATTTCCCAATATATACAAATTTTCTTTTGTAGGCCAATTATCATATATAATTCTTATGTAGTGATATTTCATACATAAAAAAAGTTTGGGATCATAACCATCCGAGTCCAATATACACATTATTAATGAACCTGAGGGAAAATTGCACCCTGTGAAATATAAAGAAATATAAAAAATAAAATATCATGTAATTTTGAATAAAATATTTACATAAATATAGAAAAAAATTGAGTCATCTAATGTTCCTTTAATTTTTTTACTCACCATTAAAGGTACTAATAGTAAGAAAGGATGTAAGAAATTAAATTCCTAATGAGTTGAGTCTGAATTGTAAAATAAATAAGATGATATAAATAAGATGATCCTACCATCTAACAATATACAATATTATCTATAGCAGTAACAATACAACACTGGACAACAACACAAAAGTCAAACATGTCTTAAAAAACAATGAAGTGAAAAAAATAAGGAATGTTTGGTAAAAATAAATTTTCTTTTTTATTTTATAGTGTGACACTTAAAATCATGGGAGTAGTGAATGGGGGATGATTTGGAGACCACCCATTCAAAAAACAAATTGTAAATTCATATGTCTTGTAAGATAATTAAATAATACATCTATACAGGAAACTCAGATCCTAGGAAAATATATTTAATTGGAAAAAAAAATCTATGATTTACATTTGAAAGGGTAATTAATTTCAATTAATTAAATATAAATGTATCTAAATAATTCCATGATTAAAATCTATGTCACACCAATAAATGAGTAATAATGAAATTTAATATTTTCGCCCTTGGAATGTGAAATTGTAAATTTTTGTTAAGTGATGTAAAACACAATTCGTATTGAAAATATATGAAATTAAAAATAAATTATCAATAATTAATTATAAATGAAATTTAAAACCATACTCCCATTTATAATATCCACATATTTTCCCTAAACCATTCAGGGTCTAATATTACAAATACTGACAGAAAAGATGTGGAGTAAAATGTTAATTATTTCCATTAAAGAAATTAATTTCATCAAAGATTCTCATTAATGTTCATATAGATATTACAAAATATATGTTCATCCACACATTTAAAAAATAATTTAATATGTGTCACCAAAATGGTTCAATCATAAAATCTTTTGAAAATAGTTGAGGTGATTGAATAAAAGGGTAGAATTAATTATCTTTTAACCACCATATGCCATTAGTGCACCCTCCCTAGATCTAGAAAATCCATATAATTTATGCATGATCAAACATAGTGAATTAAGTGCAATGTATTCAAATTGTATCCCTATAACTGATGATAGGAGCGACAAAAAATGAAATCCACATTGACTTCACACATGTATATTTCAACATTCATGTTTTGTTTTCTTTCTGATCCATAGTACCTAGGTAAAAGTGACTAGATTCAATCATAGAGAGGATATGACAGGGTGAAAATCCAAATCACATTTATTAAAACATTACATGAAGATTTAATTAAATAAAATTATAAAACATAAATTTTTTTCTCAAATAAATTCTATAATTAAAAATGAATATAATAATATAATTGCATAAAAAGTTCAAATAAAAACCAATAAAAAACATTTGAATAAATATTTTGTACTTAATTATGGTAAACAAGAAATATAACACAAAATTAAAACAATAAATTGGAATAATTATTTTATATGGTTTTCTAAAATGGTTAAAAGAATCATGAATAGCCAATAAGATAAAAAATTTGTTGGTTTCCTTGAAAAACATTCAAGCCACTAACATCAAAAATATCTACAGTAACATATCTATAATGTTTTTTCCTTGATCTTTGATTTCCATATAAATAGTAATGAATTATGTCTGATTGTAGGGATTATATAAGGTTTTAAACCCCAAATAACTTTTAGTAAAACATGACTTGAAATCTCATTATAGAATAATAGATTACAGAACAAGGATATAATACCAAAATAGATAAAAAAGATCTTACAATAACCAATTGAAAACATTTAAAAACAAACCTAAAACAAAAAAAAAATAAGACTTATGTAATTTATGTTGTTTTTTCAAGTGGATTCAAGAAACAATAATTTTTTTTAATAAGTTTGAAAGTATTTTAAATCTATGATAATAATAATCAATACAATGGATTTAATCTCCATATTCCCTTAATTAAAAAAATAATAATTTCAATAAGTAGAAATGGGAATGATTAAGTATAATACCTGGATGTTCATGGTAACAATTCATGAAATTTAGAACTCTTAAATCCCATAGATCATCATTGATTTTATTAGTAAATTATGCCTATTCATTATTTAAAACCCCGATATCATGTAAAATTTTATGAGAATTAAGTGATAAGTTCTATGTATTAATTCTTATCTTGATATATTTCATTTTATACCTTATAAAAATAATTTATTCTTTGATGATATTCCATTTCACATTCAACTATTTAAAAAAGTTTCACAAATGATGGTTTTTTCTGATTTTCCTCAATAGATGTCAATGTACTAGATGCTTCATTATCAAGTACTTCCATGATATCAATTATTTATTTAATTTTAGTTTCACCCGAATGAATTTTAGAAGCACTCATGGTCTTCTGACTCGTATTCTCAAGAAAAAACATTTCAAAAAATATTATATAAAACAAATGATTCGATAATCATGATTGATTGTAAAAAAATGGATGTCCAAATAGAAAATAAAAGGAAAAAATAACTCAATGTTTATTATGTTTAAAGTAATGAAAAAGTACAATTGAATACTTTTCAAATATAAATATCACAAAATAATAAAGGATAAAAACACTAATACAGTACCATGTCAACAGGCTTTTGAATCATGTGATAAAGGAAACCATGAAACCAATTAATTATTTTTTGTGGGTTATTAATTTTGTTATTTTTTTTATATCCTGTGATTAGAATAATCCCATGCTTGATTGTTATGTTTGAATGAATATTAAAATGCATGTGAACATAGAGATTTATAGATATTTTGAAATAATGAATTTTTATAATATTCTTAGATTCTAATCATAGTACATAGATTGGTAGGAATTCTATTATCAAATTTTATAAAACAAAGATTATAATATCATAATATAAAAATATTATTACTCTAAGGGGATCCAAAAACAATTGGAAAATAAGGCATCAAGAATATAAGATAAAGGAATGGAATTATCACAATGCTCTAGTTTAGTGAAGCATGATGCCATTTTCAAGAATCTCCTTTCCTACTGCCAATTCCACATCTTATTTCATATTGAGATCAGTACATGTTATCTAATTTACAAACTTGTTGTGATGCATTATTTTGAAATGTTCATACCTCACTCATAAATTCTCAAAATATCGATCATAGTGTAAGCAGTAATATTGACCCATTCTAAGAAGATCTTTTTCCAGGGGAAGGACTCAGCGACATGGAATTGTTGATATATATAATAGGCATCGTAAACATTGAGATGTATTTTACAAAAAATTATAATTCTTGAGATTTATTTTATTAATTAGAATGATTTTAGTTAATTTCATCACAAAAATTAGAAAGTTATTTTTTAATATATAGGGTAAAAATATCACTAACATTATCCAAAATTTATAATTATTTCAATTTTCAAATATATAATGGGCCTAGATTCGTAATTTCATTACATATTATAATCCTTGAATCCATATTATATAATATATAAAAATATTGTACACAAATTCAGTGATTCCATGTTATAGATAGAGTACACACTGTGTTTACATATAGAGAATTATATTACACATATACTGATTCTAGATTTCAATGTGCATGGTATAATACATATCATTCCATGTCTTTGATAATCTAGACTCGTACAGAGAGTTTCTTATTAAAATGAACATATTATCGAAGTGATTCAAAATTATAAAATACTTATGTGGTCATTTTTATTCTAGATTATGATTATACATTATAAATATTAAACTATTGAGAATGTTTTTTAGAATCCAAACATATCATGCACTATTTGACATGCACATGGAACACATAATTTTTTTATGTAAATATTTTTATGTAATTATTCAATTGTCTGAGAATTTATAAGATGTACTCAATAAAATTTTACATCTATTTAATAATTACATATCTTATTCTTCTATTCCATCTTCTTATCTTTATTTATATCTAATTAAAATAAATAAATTAAAACCATATCATTTTATAAAACAATAAAACGAAAATGATATATTAAAAGGAGAAAAGATATATTAGGATTCAATAATCTACTATGTACATGAAGAATCCCTAGATTGATAAGAATTAATGAACATCTAAATAGGTACATGATCGTACAAGGAAACACAGAACATAGAAAACAATTGAATCTATAATGAAACTCACATGTTCATTGTGTTAATACGACATTCCTCATCATCCAAAAAGGATACCATATCTTTAGAAGAATATTTCCTATAAGATATCCCCACTTCACTTGATTGAAATTCAAAATAGCAACAATTTATTTTCAATTATTCATATATGAAACAATATAATAGATATTTCCTATCAAGATGAAACTAAAATCTATTTCGGCTAGTTGTTGATCACCTATTAGTTATCCACCATCCTTTGGAATTCAATCCATTAACCAAATTGGGATATATTCTAGACTAATGTTAAATTTTTTTAGCATCTATAGACTATTCCTCTACCTTATATCTGTATATTTTGTTTATCCTCTTCAAGTACACCTAATAATATTCAATTTTGTGAAATGATAGAAGGCTGACGCTATTGTTTATAATATTCCCTAAATTCATCCATTATTAACTCTTATAATTTCAAGGGAACTTCTCTAAGAAATGTTGAAGAAGTCTTAAAAAATCAACCAAGCTGTGTAAATTGGGAGTCTAAATAATCTATCAGATACACCTATTTAACAATTTTTTCTACATATATACTTAAAATATCAACTAAAAATGAAGAATATAATTTCAATTAGAATTTACATCATAACATTTATATTTCAGAATGCAATTAAATATTCTAGAACCTATTAGTCTGGCTATGGCCATGATTTTTATTTCAAAAAAACATGGAAATGAATATATATGTTTAATAAATCATATGATCTGAATGAAACCCAGTTTTTTATAAGCATAATCATCATTACTCATAGATATCTTTATCAAAATATTAAAATAATAACAATGAATCCAATTGATTAATATATGTTGAATATGAATTTACTTACTAGTTGATAAAAAAATCCTAACAAGTTACCATTTATTCAACATGTACACCAATATGATGTAGATATGAATTCATAGTTGAAAATATATAAAGTTAATTAATCCCTAAAGTGAGTTGAATATTAAATACCCCTTTATTTCAAGAGGCTAATCATGAATTACAATCCTTGATCAATCATGTTGGATCAATTAGTGTCAATTAATTATTTAAATATATCAAATAAATCTACTAAACAAAGGATCAACCTAAATTTTATGCATCATTGAACATCAATCCTTTCATATCATTATTGAAAATACCACAAGCCAGACTATGGGAAAATTAGGTTATGATGTTTGGAACTATCTAATATATATTCCATTTCATGAATTTTAAAATTACATTTGGTTGAAAATATCTCTAGAATTCATGGAATTGTTTTCAATCATAACTCTTCCAAATTAGTACAACCCAAATCCAAATTACACACTAGATTGAGACTCAAAAATGGTTGCTGAAACTACACATTATAAAAATATGAATACATTTTTGAACATTATTTTTAATGATGTAAACAAAAGGAATTAAGTTAGATGCATTATATAAAGCCATCTGTATTTTTTATTATAGAATACAATATCATGATGTATGAGATGGAAATTATAAGTGTAAAAAACAATATAATCATTGAAATTATAAGCGTACCTACTATGATAACTGAATAAAATTTGTAATTATGATTATAGGTCGATTTATAGAAATTTTTAATTAGAGGACAAGTAAATCATAAATTAAAATAGAAAAATAAAATTACAATCTATGAAATTATATTAATTAATAATTAAATTATTATGATATATACATCTTGGAATTTTGATTTCCTTTATCTATATGTTCATTGTTTGTATTTCAATAGTTTGACTCATATAAATTCCCCTAGTTTGGTTATCAAACAATTAGTTTTTGGATAAATGTTAGATAATCTTAATTAATAGTACGTCAATAAAAAGGATGGTATCCAAAAAAATCATGAGGATGTAAAATTAAAAATGGAAATTGACCTAAACTATTTGAGTGTATATCTATGTTTTATGTTTTAGAAACTTAGAAAATGTCCAATATATTATTTATTTTAGTTATTGAATACATATCTCTAAATTAAATGATAAAAATAAATTAAAATCTCTGATAGTAATATAACTATTCATATACAGACATGTTCACGTGGTAGGTACTTTTGGAAACATTGACATTGACCTAGGTGATGATTCTACATTTTAAATATCATTTTAGTTGGATGATTTTTGTCAAATCATTGATATTATATTTTATGATTACAATGATAATATATTGTAAATATAGTAAACTGTTCAAAAATTATATTAAAATAAGAGTTTAAACTAATTATTTTAGAAAATACCATTGTAAATATTTAATTGGTGCATAGAAATACTATAAATAAATTATCAAATTGAAGAGAGAAATTTAAAATAAAAATCTACATAAAAAAATACAATCAAGGGAAGTTATTTTTATAGAATGAAAATTAGTACAGGTGGTCAAATGATTGAAAATGGAAAAAATTAAGGAATAATCAATTGGTAGGAAAAAATATAATATCAAATCTTATCGAAAAGAAATATTTATGTAGAGTTGAAAATTGTAAGTAGTTATTTTTTCATCATAAAACCACATACAAGTCACAAAATATAATTAGTAATAGTTGAAAATATATTAAAAAACCATGAATCGCAACAATATTGCTAAAGACTCCAATATATTGATAACCTAGAAATGAAAATGATAGTTATAGGTTAAAGAATACATTAAAATAAAATGAAAACATATATAAAATCTATGAAATTACTTATGAGGAACTCTGCTAAAAAATTAAGAGAGTCTATATTATAATAAAATAAAATTAACATATCAAAAGGATACATCACATGAAGTTAACTAATAGAGATACACAACACCAAAAAATATAATTAACAATCCATGAATAACTAAATGAATAGTATATAAGAAAAATAAAGATAATAAATAATAAAGATACAAAAATCATATTCAATGGATGGATTTTGGGAAGGATGTGGGTTCATGTGAGGCAATGAAATTTAGAAAATAAAGGTAACTATAGTCCAAGGATATGGGTCAAGGTGATGTTTCATTGATCAATATAAAGCCTTCAATAGAATCTTTTGAGCTATAAAACCTTAATATGTGTGTAATTCATGAAAAAATAGTGAAAACTAATTTTCATAGTCTGTAATAGATGTAAATGGGTGTATTTGCAATCAACCATTTTTAAAGATAACTAGGGGAACAATTTGATTGGTTTCAAGCCATTCGATTTAGTGGGATGGTTACACATGGAGATGGTTGAGTATAACATTGTTCATGGAAGTGGTGTGGAGATTATGGAATATTAAAGTTTTTGATAGCTAATGGAAGAGAGTATATTAAATTCATGGGATTCACAAGAAGGTTCTAGTGCCACTCACTGATAGAAAGGATGAATTGATGGGATTTCAGGTGTGAGTATTGGAGGATAAGAAAGAGATCCAGTGGTATTCCTGTGAGCATTATAGGGGACTGGGAGAATAATATTTCAGTGTTGTTTGCTGGTGGGTTGATGCACATAGTTGAATCTCATATGCAAACACCCATTGTGAAGATTAAACAATGTTGGAAATTAGACTGAGCATGAGTGAATTATAGAAAATGATAGTTTCATGGGGGTTGAAGCAAAGCAGGGAATCCAGAAACTTGGAATAGGTGTGGGTGACTTAAAAAAATTAAATAAATAAAATATCAAATTAAATTTTAAATTATAAATTGAATATATAATGAATATATATCTAAATATAAAATATATTATTTTTTTAAATTACATAATTATAATATATAATAGAAACAATATAAATAAATTCATTATCTGAAAAATATTACAAATAAATAAAATTTCATTATCCAAATACACACTAATATATAATTTATTTATTATTACTTTATAAATAAAATATATTTTAAATTTTATAAAAAGTAATATTTTTTATAATATAAAATAAAATTTCAATATATAAATATCAATTATTTATTTCCAATGTTTAAATTATTATTATTAATTTTTTATTTATTATCATGATTTTATTTATTATGTTTATTATGTTCATATATCGTAATGATTTATTTTTTTATAAAAATTATTTAAATGAATGTTAAATGAAAAGTATTAGAAATTATATGAAATGATGATACTTAATGAAAATTAAAAATTTAAAAAAATTAATGAGATTTATTTAATAGAACCAAAAATTTTTAACGTTGACATTGGTTGCAAAAATAATATATATATATATATATATATATATTTGTTTATTTAAATATGTTATTATCATTGAATGGTTTATTGTAACAAATTTAATTGATGGGAAAATATATTGTTGTAAAATTTATTATTTATAATATATTCAAGTGTTATCAATAATTGTTTGTATTAGTATGATAGAAAATAGATTTAACAGTTTGTTAACTATTTTTCTGTATTAAATGATCAATTCCAACATATATATATATATGATTGGGTTTTTAATATAAGTGTTGGTACATGAAATCAATACCAATAAAATGTAATATCTATTGGAATTGTTCGGTTTTACAAACACCTATAACATCTATTTATAACTTTCTATTGATATAATTAATATTTTTAGTGTTATCATTCATTTTTTTCATTTTATTATTACTTCTTCCACTTTTTCCCATTGATTTAAACCAGTTATAGCATTGTTTTACTTTAACCATGAGGGTATAGTCTCCCCACAATACCACAATTAGAACCTCACATATATTCGATTCCGTCTAGAATATGGGTATGTTCCATTGGGGATATGTGGCAACTAGTCTGAATACGAGTTTAGTGGTCAGTCAGGCAAAGAAGTTACACCCACAACGTTGAACTACTAGTGGTGCCTTAGGATGAACTTTATTTCGCTACATAATGTTAGAAATGATCATCATTTTTCACTAGTAATTAATTTCATTATTCCTTCCTTTCAAATTCATAAATCATATTATAGTTATTTTAATGAATTGTAAATTGTTCATATTCCCATATTTTTACAAAAAAAAAATTAATCTTCGTTTCATTATCATATTTAACTATTGAAGTTCGATGAGTAACCTTCCTTCACTTCAATGAGGATATTGGAAATTTAATTGTGTTTTTTTTTGTAATTTTCGATAGCATATTTTCCATGATCACTAGATCTCTAACAATAATTTTTAATAATTTAGGCTTTCCAATAGAGAAAACATTTAATTTATTATCACATTGGTTTTGGAATTCTTTCTCTTATTTCCTTCCATTAATTAAAAAGATCAAAATTAAAATGATGAAAATAAAATAACTAATAAAAATATAATAATGAATTTATAAACATGTGAGTATTAAAGTTTGAATGATAATTATATCCTAACATATAGACCACTTTGTTTTAATCTATGTCATCAATTTTAATATTTCCCATTAGTAATTATAACATAATAATATGTTTAAGTAATTTATAATGGTTGGTTAAGAGTTTCTAAATTTACAAATAATATATCATTGGAGTTTCAAAACATTTATATATTAAAGACTATTTTCATTCCCTAGGTATATCTCGAGTTAATACTATTATTTCATTTAATGTTTTATTTACCCTAGGTACATTTTAACCATAAACACCTCTACTTGTAGTATCTAGATGTGGATGTGATTTCTTTGAAACCACCCACTCTATACTTCATCATGATTATATGATATTTTTCTATGCATATTCTTATCTTTATACTCATACCATGGATTGTTACTAAGGTTTTATTATCCAAGCATCCAAATTTTAACTGAACCTTTCCTTTTATACCAACTACAATGACCCATGCATTTTAAACTAATTATTAAATAAATACTACAGATAAACATCCATTAATACAAAAAAAGGATTGGAAAGTCCTAGTGTATTTGGAGGAATTGGTATCAAAATTATCTATAGTGAGTCTATTTATTTTAATAACTATAATTTAACATCTGGTTATTTATCTAGACACAATTCCAAGGGAATTTGAATTTTTTCACTTACTGGATTGGATTTTTCAATAACCAGGAAACAAAAGGAAATTCTATGTGTTATAACATAGAAAACTATCTCTAGTGGGCTTGGATGAAGGATATAAATGTCTCTTGTATGTATTGTCATGTTTTAGAAATTTAGTTTCCAAAAATAATAATTTTTGGGGGTTTATAGAGGCAGAACGGTTTGTCAAAATATATGAGTTCCATGTTGGAAACTGTGTCACATTATGCACGTGGCTCAGTTTCGGTGCACAAGTGTTGTGTATGGTTTTCCAAACCTTTTATCTAGACCAAAAAGTTACTAAGAAATGAGTAGTACCTCAAATCTATTCACCGTACAGGTGGCGCACAGTTTATAAACCCTACGGCCAATTCATGTAGTGTGCTAGATGTACCTAGTTAAGGGTGCATGATTTTCCAAACCATGTGGTCCAAATAGTCTGTGGTACACTATTTTAGAAATTAAATTAATTGAAATAAATTACAAAAAATTAAAAACCTACACAAACTCACCTATCCCCCCATCAGATCGTGTGACATATCCTCATGGCCTCTCCATGGCAACGCACGATTCCTCCCTCTTACTACCTCTTGGTTAGTTGATCTCCACTGATTTCATCACTATTATTCTTCTATCCATTAATGTAATAACCCTATATCAATTCTCCATTTTTATTTTTGAATATTTTTTCTTCCAAATGTCCCAGTGAGGTTTGACTGAATCCGCAGTGATGGTGTAATTCATATTTTTGTGTTTCTTTCTGTTTTGGGTGTCAAAGGGCTTCTCTAAAACTCTTCATGTTTGCTCCATCATCCGCCACAAAAAGTGATGCAAAATGGTTTTATTTAGTTATCTTCCATCAATTTAGGTTGATTTTCCCTCCCACTAAATTGTTTATCCCTACCATAATTGGGATCTTCCAGCAGTTTTAATGATGTATTTTTTATTGTAGTGCATTTTAATCTGCCATTTGTTAGGATAACTTAAACGCATGTGCTGTGATAAAGATATATATATATATATATATATATTCCATATTTGTAAATATTCCAACATGGACATGGTAATATTCATAATGTATCCATGGGTATTATATATATATGTATGTATATGAATCCATGTGATTGTAAGTGTAAGGACTAGATTTGATTTTCTATAATCAAAGTTGTCATATGTCGAATGTTCGACATAGTTATTCTCCCAATGTAGGATCCCCTTACTAGCCTATAAAATTAAATTATGAATTAATTGAATTAATTATACACTTTCCTTGAATTTAATTAATTTATCTTGATTTCTTTAACAAGGGATTAAACTGTTCTTAACTATTTATTTGAAAAAAAATCATGTTTTTATAATAAAACCCATCCAATGGATGTGCACTATCTTTTAAACCAATAATTAGTGATGTTTATTTACATCACTCATAGTTATGGTTTTAGTTTTCCATATTACTTTTCTTTGATTCATATTTTGTGGAATGTTATAATTTCCTCCCTTTGAGAAATAAGAATTGAATTTTCATTCTTGATCAGTTTAAGTGGAATGCATGAGTCTTGACCGTCTCGATGTTCATAAATGGTTATTCCTCCTAAAAATAAATTCTTAATAATGAAACATCTCCCTAAGGGCTTCGATCACATCCTTAAATTATATTACCCATGTAGAAAATTGATATGTGTACAATTAGAATCAATCACCTCTTATGTGTTTGACAGGGTTTGTAAAGATGGTTACCCATGTAATTGATTTCCCAACAGACATTGGCACCTCCTTTGTTCCCTTATGAACCTTGTTGTGTAATTTCTATGTTTTTTTGACTTAAATTGAATGCCATCAAATTATGTGGTTAGAAGAATAATGATATTTTATGGGTGGAATGACCAACCTATTCATTTAAATATATTCAAGGGCATGATTGTTATCTTGTTTTATTTAATGTAATTGGTGACTTGTGATTAGAATAATGATGATTCCATGAGCATTTCGTTATATTCCATTGATTATTCATAAGCCTAATGCTTATTCCTATTTTAGTAACTTTAATTATTTTTAAAAATTTGGTATGATTGTCATATTGTGATATTAAAATTCTAATGATGACATGAAATCATACATGATTTCTTTATTAGCTCCCCAATCATGAACAAGGAGAGAACATAGATTCTTAAATAATGATTTATCGATAGACTCACCATGCTCGTTGGATTATGACACAATGTGTTAGGGGTGATGATTTGGCTTTCCAAGAAAGGGTTTTTTGGGTAGTTTCTTATACTACTTAGTGATATTGATTCCTTGGGGGAGTAACTGTGGATGGACCTTTTAGGAAGATGGCTATATAATGCCTATGGTGATACATGGTCCCTTATGTGAGATACTTAGTATGGACTCATAAATTACCTTTCCACATAGTGATACAAGGTACTCCATCTGAATCAATTTATATAGATTCATTAGCAATAGAATATTGGTTGTTCCCATTACAATACATTTGAATATTTTTAGATCACCTTAGTAAAGCATGAGACTCCACAACAATTCTCTTGGATTTAATTGCTGATTGATTTCTCTTATGATATGAATCCTTCATTATTATTGTTGAGCTATCTTATGAAAATGTGATTCTTCGTTATTTCTTTATTAGCGTACTTTCAATATGTCTTGTGAATTACTCCCCAAGTTAGATGACAAGTTGGGGGTACGCCTTCATGGTTTTTATTTTTTATTTTGGATATTGTGTACAAATTATTGATTTCACATCATCCCTATTGAGTCTTTAGCCTAATTCCAAAGAATGTTATAATGGGCGGGTGTCTATTTGGGAACCTGGATAGAGTTTTTTTTTATTTAATTTGATTAAAACTATATATTGATACATTCTATTACACTTTTTATTTTTTTATATCACAATATAGATTGGCCTAGACATTGTGAGTGCCTCCCTACTAATATTTATATCTCCCAAGCTAACCATGAACCATTTGGAACACAAGTATATCATCTTAGTTATATGTCTTTGGATTCATTTCTTGTGATTTTCTGTGAATGTGGAAGATAAGGATCACAAGAATGGGATCATGATCATAATGACAGTAGAGCTGAATTTTTTTATTTTGTATTATTTTTTACATTATAAATCTTGTACAATATAGTTACACTAGATATTACTTGCATCATTATTTGGAATTGGTAATAGAAATTGTACTTTAATTCAATTATTACATTTATTCTTCAGCTGATGATCTAGTTTATTTTTGTTTCCACTATTTTTCATCTCATAACAATGCTAACGCTATTGACTATTTATTTACAATAGTTATACCATTTTTAATAATCTAAAATATGATGTAATAGTATTCCCATGATCAGACACTAGAACCTCTCTACTAGTTGGAAGCCTTTAAAATTTAGGGGCATACGCTTGAGGTCATGTGGCGACCGGTCCAGTTACCGTTTTAGTGGTCAGTCGGGCCGATACATTACAACAAGGAATCATTTCCATAATTTTTTTTGTATTAATATTTTGTGCTGGCAGACAATAGACAAGAAATGTGTTGTCACTTATTAAATAGTCATTTTTGGGACTGATCACCCCACCCCTGGGGAAGTCACATAGTACCCATGAATAGGATTATATTTCTTGTAGTTTTCTATTACAGTTTATATGATATAACCTCGAGTAATTTATATAATTTCTATTTCTTATTTATTTATAAGATTTATGGTATTTTCCCCTTGTCCTAGTATGACATGAAATTATCATTATATGCATCCTAATAGGCACATTGGAATTCACATTCCATGTTTATGCCATGTCATGTGTATGTCATGGCATGTCATGCGTATGTCATGCCATGCAGTTCTCATTATTAGGTTGTATTAAAGTGTTGATGTTCCTTGTGTGTTTATTTTCTAGCTAATGTATTCCATGCATATTAGTTATAAAAAAAACATTTCTAGCAGGTCAAATTTCTTACAATGGTTAGGTAACTTATTTATTTTGAGTTCTTAATATTTTCATTTTTCACTACTTGTTTAGCATGGCATTAAACTTTTTATTTGCGAATAAATGAGCATAATCATCTAATTCATAAGGTGAATGCGACCTTATAATTGGGAAATTGGTGGACTATATAATAGGATATTTGATAATTCATTAAATAAACATAGATATCATTATATAAATCCTTACGCCACAAAAATCATCTTCACTTGTAATGTTTTTATTTTGGTTATAAGGGTGATGCATTCATCTTAAAATGTGTATTAGTTATTTACAAATTGTTGTGGTAACCCATAAAAACAACATATTGTGAGACATTATACATAAAATGTGTTTTTAAAGTTATTTTTATTAAAATTTGACCATAAATGAATAGGATGCCTTGTTGAGGCTCATACCCTTTTCCATGGGATTAATAAACTATGTGGTAAAAATTATTTAATGCACAAATAGACCCAAGTAGGTTTTTTTGGGCTTTTACATAATAAAATGAAACCAATAAATGTGTTTTTAAATATGAATTTTTTTTATAAAAATGTTCAAGATACATTGTTGAACACAAAATCGATAAGAAAACCCTAGTAGGTCAAATTTTCTTTTAAATGCATAGTTCCAACCCCAATCTAGGTAAGAATTATATGACATGGTTGTTAATTAATGTATTCTATTGTTGGTGTCTTCTTTTATGAAAATACATCCTTAATTATTGACAAACCTCACAATCTTTTTATGTTTCTGTTATGTGAGTTCATTTAATTAAACTGCTGGTGTTTAAATGGGGTCCGGTGATAAATTTCATTATATGATGTGATTTCAATAAAAATTAAATGTTTTAAAATGTTTTTTGTGAAACATTCCATTTTTTATTTGTTCTTATTGTTAGAAAACAAGTGCCTAGTTCTTTTCTTTTAAAAAAATGTTTACTCGTTTTTTTTAATTCTATCTTATAGAAATTTAAATATTTAAATGTGAATGAATTTAATGACATAAAATGGAACACATTGGTTGTTTCCTTGGTCAAAAAACTCATTCAAGGATAGTGTGATCATTTATTTGTGTTCCATAGAAATATAAATATGATCATTTTCCATTGGGATTCTTTTTCTTTTAACTTTTTTAGAAATGAATTAAATAATGTAAATTTTATCAGTGTGAATCTATAGTTCGTGTGACCTCGTTATGGTATTTTTTATAAGGGTATACAACTTGGTAGAGAGTGCCTTTAGTATTTAAATGTCATGGAATATCCCATGAGTTTTTTGAAATATGGTTCAATTCCGGTGCCTTTGTCCCTAGTAGGAATTTTATATTCAAAAGGAATCCCTTGTTTGGATGGGTTTTCATTGTATCCTTGCACATTTTTATGGGTGTTAGTATTGAGTAATGATCACTTTCTGCATGTTAGGCATTCCACAATAATAAGAAACCATTTTTTTGTTATCATGACCCATCCTTATTTCATAGTGATGGAAGACATGATTTGTCTTCATATATGATAATGGTTATTTAGGGAAATAAATCATTTGGATAAATATCATGTATAAACCATATTATTCTTTAACACAAAGGGAAGATAGCCTATATGTTGTATCAAGGTTATGTTGTTAGATCATGAAATATTTTGTAAGTATTCATCAGTCATAGTGATACCCATCGAGTGTTTAGTGTTGTAACAATCAGTTTAGTTCAATAGTCATGGTAAGCCATAGGCTATTGAGTGCATCCTCAGGTAATCTTCATAGTATAGTGGCCTATATGATAAAAAATATAATTTTCCCCAATTCTCATGAAGAAGTTTCTAGAGAATTGGTTTATTTGACAGACCGTTCATTTTAGTTTTGGTTTTGATGCCAAATGATTTAATGTTGGGGTTGTGACATAGAATAGTGGAACACATACGTTAAGTTGTTTTTTAATCTAGCACATTTGTGAGCAGCTAGGCAATCTTTTCTTTTGATTAGTAATAAAATCCTTAGTCGGTGAGCATTACGCCAGTTATGGTGTTTTTCATCCATTCCAAATTGAAATATATCACCAAGAAGGAACATATGGAAATGGTCGATCTTGCTTAAATTCCCTCGGGGATGGTGAGTGTTTAATTGTTTTTGTTCATTATCGACCGCATGGTGTTGAGGAGGTTGGCTACGAATGAAACTTGTTAGAAACACCATTGGCCTTGTAGAATTTTGTGGCTATGTTTGAATGTTCACATAATTTTTTTTGTGGGAAAATGATATCTGATTGTATTGAAATAATGATTCATCGGCAAGTGTAGCCAAGTTTCATTCACGGTATGTCGACAAGTAGTGGTTCAACTATTCATATTTACATTAATTGGGTATGTTTAACTATAAATAATTTCAATAAACATAGTGTATTCTGCTTATCAATGGACATGTCCCTTATCTTATTGATGACTTAGATTATCTAAGAGTTCATCGGTCTTACACTACGCTAGAACATAAAGGAAGATCTTAGTCTTGATAATTTGTTTTTTAGAATTATACCTTGGTTTTGTTTTAGTTTTTGAGGCATGGATAGTCCAATGTGAAACATGGGTTCTTTTATAGGAATTACCTAATAGGATTCTATTACACTAGTTGTTTCCATCAGTCATCACAACTAGGAGGATTCTACTCTGTGTTTATTCAATGTTTTTAAATGCACATATCTGCATTAGGACAACATCTTGCTTGTAATTCTAGAGTGCGAACTACCGTGGGATAGTTACATAGACTCCAATTCATAGAATCATTGGTTTCCTCATACTTGTTGTTGGGATCATAAGTGTTGTTTAAAGGGTGATGACTCCATTGGGATTCATCTGGGTTATAGCCTTGTTCATACCGAGGCATGAAAAAATGAATTGTTTGGTTATTATCTATCCTTAGAATGTCACCAAAAGTTGGGCATGGGATTTAGTGACTGTGTTTGATGTAATCTCAAGGTCCCTTATAGGAATGCATTACAGTTCAATTGTTTAATGTTGTCCTTTTAATCCTAGCATCCCATGAAGGGCCATACATATGTAGATCGACTTAATATCTTATTGTTCAGTGTGAACAGTTGTAAATAATCTATTTGAACAATATATATAGTTATGATGGGTGTGGATTATAAGGTTCAGTTACATATTTCAAAGAAACCCTTCACGACAAGCTTCTATTACGTTGATCAAGATTAGACAACCACTTTTTAATTAAATCACTCTTTGATTGTTGTAAAAATGTGTAGAGGCATTTTTTGTAAGTCTAGTTTTACGGTGGAGTTGTAATTTCATAAAATTATCCCCTTTCATAAGATACAACATATGGTCAGGAGTACCTTCAATCAAATGTATAGTGATATGATGATGTGATCATGTCTCAATCTTAACAAGCATGTGTAATATATGTTTTAATGTTTCTGTTGGAGAATCTTTCATTGGATCATGTTTTAATGGCTTATTTTAGTAATTATTAAGAAGTTTTTACAATTGAATTTGGTATCTAGAAAAACAAATCAGCAATATGAATGCGACTTCCTGAAAATCATAGGTTGGTTAAATTGAATTTTGTTCCGGAAGGCTTCTCATGGATGAGAAGTTCTATGATTTGGAAGTTATAATGGCTTGTTTTTTTGAACCATATAGAAATCCAATGCAATTTTATCTTTTGCTTGTACAAAATGGATAATTTTACAAACTAGGCTACATAATGAAATTTCACGAGTTGGAACACATCAGTTTTTTATTTATGGGCTTGGGAAAAGTTTGACAGGTCCCTCGGGTATCTCATCTTGTTTAGGGAGAACAGGGTATA
Organism: Viscum album; assembly: GCA_963277665.1. NCBI lineage: Eukaryota > Viridiplantae > Streptophyta > Magnoliopsida > Santalales > Viscaceae > Viscum > Viscum album. Next base: position 1,597,837,520 of record OY728133.1, on the reverse strand, counting down.
GAAATCAAAATTTTGGGGGGTCAATAAAGGCCCCAGAGTTTTTCGGATACCATGCAACCCAAGCAAGAAACCATGCAGTTTTATGCAGGTGGGGAAGGGGTGGTGTCCATGGGATACACATAGTTTTCCAGAAAAAATCCCAAGACAATATTGTTAGTATAAAATGGACAATATATTAACAATATTCACCACATGGTTGGTGAATGGTTTCTAAACTGTGTCTCTTGCCTGTGCGGGGTGCTCTAGGTGTCCAGTGGAGGGACAATGATTGGCCCACATGTTGTAAAATAGTGCATCCAAAACTGTGCATAATACATTTTTATCTAAAATATATTAAAATAAATATAATTATAATAAAATAAAATAAAAACCTATACAAACTCACCACTCCCCACCAAGAGAGTGCAACATCCCCCCTAGGCCCCTCCTTGGTTGCACACAATTCCTCCCTCCGACTCCCTCTTGGAATGCCGATCTCCACCAATTTCATTACAGTTTCTCTTCATTCCTTGAAGGTATGATCCCTATATCCCTTATATTGTCTTAGTATTTTCTATTTTATCTTCCCCTTCAACTAGTGGGGTTTTTTCAAACCCTCGATAAAGGGTTAATACAAAGTATTGTGTTTCTTCCGGTTCTAGGGTTTGCAAAAGGATTCATAGGACCACTTCATGTGTGTTTCGAAAATTAATACTGAAGGAAAATTATATTGGTTCTATTTGGTTCACCACCATCATTTTAATGTGTGGATTTCTCTCACTTCATGGTTTAGCCAAAAATTAATTGGTTTACTCCCACAATTTTATGTTTTTACTTTTAATTAGAGTGTGTTTTGAGTTGTTTTTTGCAATGAGTTCTTACAGACTTGTATAGTGGTAAATATATATATATATAGTCCCTTATTCAATATATTACATCATGGATATAGGAATATGTAAAATGAAACTAGGGGTATTATATATATATATATAAGACTTCATGTGTGTGTTAGTGTAAGGACCAAATTTGAGTATCCACCGTCAATGTTGGCAAGTGATGAGTGTTCGACTTTGTTCTTTTATTGAGGTTGGACCCATTTTCATTCACATTAAATTAATGTATGAACTTATTGACATCTTTGTGAACTATTGATATTTTTAATTAATAAAGCATGATTTTTATAATAAATGTTTTAATTTTTCTTAATGATTTGTTTGGTAAAAAAATATATGTTCTTCTAATAAAACCACTCCAACATAGGTGCTTTGTCTTATTATAAAAAAGTATTTATGGGTATTTATATCATTATTAGTTATGGTTGAATTTTTTAAATGACTTCAGGTTGTTTATTATTTTTCAGAAAATTTGTTTTCCCCCTTTGAATAAAATGAATTTAATTTTAATGCTCGATTAGTTTAAGTGGCATGTTCATGACTTGACCTGTTTTATGTTCTTAAATGGACTGTCCATCAATCATACAAATTCTTATTGAACCAAGAACATCCTATGGGATTGGATTAATTTCATAAATGACATTACCCATGTAGGTAATTGGTAAGCATATAATTATAACCAAGAACCTTCTAAGTGTTTTAATATCTTTGTGAAGGGGACAACATATGTAGGTGATTTCCATATTACCTTGGATTCTCCAAAGCATATTTCTAATCAATTATGTAAAACTAACATGTTTTTTCTTAAACGGAATGTCATTAAACCAAATGGTTAGAAGTAGAATGAAATTTTATGGGTGGCATGACCTACATGATTATTTAATTCGATGCACAGAAAATCTTGTTAACTTGTTTTATTTAATGTCATTAGTGAAATTTGATTCAAGGAATGATGAGTCCATGTTTCTTTGATAATTTCCACTACTTAGGCAGGTTCCTAATTCTTATACACCATTTTAATGGCTTGATTTATTCTCAAAACATTCGTATGCTTGTTAGTGTAACATCCCAGGAAAATAAGGAATATTAAATTTTCATATTTATTAATATTTTGAACTAAATATTAATTTTACTTTAAAAGGGTTTCTATGTTCGATAGCATACCCAATACGCAACAACAGGTTTCTTTGTAATCTTGTGTTGCACACTAATCATATAATATTATTATTTTAAATAGTCGCTAAGTCCTATCCGTTGTATTGGCGGGAATGACCAAAACTAACTATCATATGACTATACATGTTTTTTAAATGTATTTAAATTAATCCAATAAATGTTAGAGGCTTAAAATGTGAATCAATATAATATTAGGCATAATTTACATTAAAAGGTTGATTTACTGCCTTTTAATGGCGAACCATTTTTAATTGTTGTTTTGGTCACTTTAATACATTATATATGACCAAATAAAATCCTTCTTTAGAATGGGGACATAAAAATTTACGTTCAGTAATTTTATTGTATTTTTTTTGATAAAGTTCATTTTTTATGAATAGTGAAAAATATTGTATTTTAATTCAAAAGTGCATTTTAATCTAATTTATTTATATGGATAGATTATATTTTTAATTGGTATTAAAGTGAAATTTAAATATATTTTTACCATTTAATCCAATGTTGGTCATTATAGTTAATTTCTCTTTGAAATTGGACTTAAACAAGTGTCAATCATTTGATAGTTATTGTTTCTTAAAAACATGATCTTTGTTTTGACAGCAGGAATTAATTTAAAGTTAATTAATATCACTTCTATGTTTTTAATTTTTCAAAATGGACATCATTTTTTAATTCAGAATATCAAATATATCATAGGCTGAATTTTTGGTATTTTTCTGAAAAACTTCAATTTTGATGAATAGTGAAACCACTTAGTTGTAGTTAAAAACTAACATTTTCATTTAAATTAAATTTTACCACTTCTGTAAATTGAATTTTGAAAATCTGGCATACATGGCTGTTTTTAGTTAGTAAAATGTGGTTCAATAAGATGAAAATAATTTTTGGTGAATAGTAACTTTTGACTTTTATTTACCATGGTTAAAAGTAAATAGGCTAATTAAAGGTTAAAAGAATATTATAATAATTCAAAATTACCTTAACACTTGTCCAAACCATATTTGATGAGTAATGGCCGACCATGGGAATATTTGGGTCGATTTTGGGGCCCCATGGAGCCACTTATTAAAGATAACGACACTTTTGATTAATTAATATAATGTAAAGACAAAATTGACATTAACAAATATCTTTTAGTAATTAATTTTTTTATGGTGTTATATGATTCTTACATTTGCCTATAAATATTCATTGGAAATATAAAAAGATTTTCTACATCATTGTATTTTTGTTATAATTTTTAGACATCAAATTAATTAAATTATAAATGACACAATAATGATGTAGTATTTACCTTATTAATAAATCATTTAAATAAATAAGATTATAATGATTAAAATATTATCCAAAACCTGTCCAATTCTTATAGGTTGATTATATTTCTACTATGAGTCATCTTATATTAGACTATAATGATTTTTGGACCATTATAAACCGAATATAATTATGCTATAAAATAATACATTCTCTCTTTCGTAAAGAGCCCCTCCTCTCCCTTATAAAAGGAGACCACTTCTAACCAATTACCCACATCTCTAAAGCCTTTTGAATCGTCCGAACTCTACCCAATTAAGCTCCCTACATACCTATCATCCACCTAGAATCCTTACCATAGGCAGAAGGCACTTTAAGAAGTCCTTTGGTTCCAACCAATGTGAGTTACCCAAATTAAAAGTAACAGTTTCTCTTAAATTGTTTTCATTTATTTTGCTTCTACAACCCCAAAACTCTTTTTATTTCTTTATTTTGTAACATCACCATTATCCTATGTATACTAGGATGTTGTTATAAGAAATATTAGAACTAAAATTACACAAACCTCCATCTAATGGATGAAGAACATAATGTTTCTTTGGATGGAAAACTAATGCCTCACGAAACGATGATTGTTCAATTACATCTTACCGCCTCTCATGGTAGCCATTATGATGGAAATATATTCATATATGATATATATTATGTTTATTATTTCCTTATGCTTCTGTACTTCTAAATAATATCATTCTTTTATGGTTTCTATAGTGGGTAAATACGAGAATCTCATTAGAGGAAGTGCGGACTACCGCCCCCTCAAAGTGATGTGATTCGTTATTTCCTTATATGGGATGTATAAATGATGGAGTTAATGAAAATATAAATTATATTATACTGGAATTATAATATACCTATTTATCATAATATTTTGATTCCATTAAAGTAATAAATAGAAATTAAAGTAGCGTTCATGCGTACGTAAGGATTACCGTCTCCATGAACGATGCATTTCATTTCTTAGCTCTAAATGATATGTACTATTATAAATGCATGTATATACTTGATATATATGATATATATGATATATAAATCATGAATATCATTCTGGATATAATGAACCTTTGACCACATGAACAACATGTAATTATAATAAGTCCATTTTTTACTCAAGTACCAAATATCGTCAAAACAAACATTATTAACTTATTGAATTACATAATGTTTACAACATGGTAATAAGTGATATAAAATGGAATAATAAACATGAAAAAGGTTCTTAAGCAAGTAGAAATTAACTTGAGTTTATTATTCAGGAGATTAAAGAATGATCGAGTCAAGTTGGACATGAGGTAAGGGATCCTGCTTCTCTCTTTCTTTTTAAGTACTCTCTTTTATGTCACTTCTTCAATGCTCCTCTTTGTTATGTTAGGGGATGTTATTTTGTATTACTAATACTGTAATGTTTATGTTCATATGATGATAGACCCTATTTTATCTCATCAATCCATTTTTGGATGTCTTATGTGGCACCGTTAGGCTGCCGAATTTTCGTAAGGGATTTCTTATATCACTTTCAATTTTGTAAGATTTCCATCGTTCACCACTTATTTATTTCATTTGGTGTATGTACTTCCCATGAAAGTATTTATTATGTAATACACTTTAATTTATGGGTAATTACATATACATTTTATGATCCTTATTTCATGTGGTGTATGTTTCGAAAGTTACCAAATCATTAAGGGAACCTTTCACCCTCCTCTTTTTAAACGACTTCTTTTTGTTATGTATTTTAATTTACATCTTCTTATGTTGGGATAAGTTCTTATATATCCTTATTTCTGTAAATTTTATGTCCATGTAATGAGATACCCTTTTTATCTCATCAACACGTTTTCTGAAATTTAATGTGACACCGTTAGGCTGTCAAATTTTTATAAAGGGACTTCTTAACCAAATTTCAATTCATTGGGTTCAACATGTACTTCTTCATTACGCCATCCTATGAATATGTGTGAATGACCTCTGATTGTTTTACACTTAATATCCACTTATATTGGGTGTATTTATATTCGTGACACATAATTATGTGATTGATTTATCATTAATTTATGGATACCATATTTATAAAGGATTTCATCTCAATTTACTTTTCCATTGAGATATAATTATTTTTATGCACCAATTCACTCTTATATGGTGTATATACTGTCCATTGACATATTATATCATAAATCCTTTTTTTATCTTGATATGACAAAGTTATGATTAAATGTTATTCCTCAATTATTTGTATTCAAGCATCTCTCATTTTGTTAAAAACACTTTAACTAAAATATCATTTTAAATGTATTAAAGATTTATAATTCAAAAAATTTATCATCGATGTCTGTGTTTTCAAAATGGTTTTGGGATTTAATTATATATACATTAATGTTTAAAAATGTTAATTTCATCAAAATCATCAATGTGGATTGGGACACTTTGATTCAGAAATCTATTTGTTAAATGTTTTAAATGGTTATGAACATGGTTTGACAAAGCATTGTTTATTTCAATATATTGGTATAATATATTGTGATTGGAATGTGGAAATGATATCTTTCCATTATTCTTGTTTTATATATTATGTTATGGTTATTGGGCATTGTTTACGTATACGGGTGGTTCCGTGATAAACCTATGGTGGGTGATCCCGTGATAGCTCTCCAATGCATTGGGTAATGTGACGGAGGTAAACGTGATGTTTCTCCTAAGTGATTTAGTGAATATATTGTTATGGGTATTCCAAAGTAACTCCCTATATAGAAATGATAGCTAAAATGTATGTTTGATATGGATTCCATAATTATCCTTTGTGATTTATGATTTGTGTGTATTATTCATAATGATTATAATTTCATAAGGTATGTTATGATTGAAAAGTATGGTTTCATTGATTTGTATTTATTAATGGGATAATGTTTTCCTTCCTTATATTATAACCCTTACTGAGCCTTTTATTCTCATACCATGTTTTTGAAATGTTTTCCACAGGACATAAAGATTAATAGGGTCAAGGATGGGATCAAAGAAAAGTCATGCTTTTTAAAACATGGAACTAGACATGTTTCTTTTTAAGAGTTTTTATTTTATGAAAAAAATAGATATTGAGTAGTAGTTTCTACTTTTAATATTCAAGTTGTAATGTAATAGTTATGGACTAATTCTTTAAAACTCTAAACCTTAAAAGATCCTCAATGTGAATTATTCATTTAATTCAATATTAATCATGGTTTAAGGCTGGGTCCTTACAGTTGGTATCAGAAGTCGGTTTAGACAACTTTAGGGATTAGGAATTTTCATTAGACATATGGTTAGTCCCTGTCTAATATTTCAGTTAAATCATTGTTTTATAAGTTTTTCAGATCAAATAAAGTCAGTTTCAAATGGAAGGAGGATGATCTCAAACGAAATTCCTATCTCTTCCAGATGACATGCTTGCAATAATTCTTGCAAAGTCATGTTCGGATGATTGTGAAACTTTTACTTGCATACAACTCACTTGAAAGAAGTTTTTTGAGATATCAAACACCTTCATATACCTCGTTATCATAGTGGGTCATGAGTTTTATTTAGAAAAATCCTATTTTCACAATATTCCCATATTATCAATAAAAATAAATAATATAAATGAATTTTAATATATTTTACCTTATCACAATATTTTGAAGCATGTTATGATTTTAAAAAAGGTTCTGAAGAAGGATACCCTTGCGCAACCTATTTATATATGATTTTAAAATATAGTCTCTCAGCACATACTTATGGTATTTTAAAATGACTATTATTTGAATGTGTCAACTCAAATTTGGTTCGACTATTTTATAGAAATCGTTTTTTTAAATGTTTTGAAATTATATGTCCTACATGATAATTTTCCAAAACTTTTTTTCTATGAACACCCATATGACCCATGTTGTACAAGGTCTATTTGGATGGAGGAAGCAAATGATTTCTAAGGATCTCTAAATCATTATTGCAATTCATGGACCTTCTACCTAGGTGAACTAGATGACGATGAATCCAAATGGAAACCAGGATCAAGGTATGATGTTCTTCTTTTTGTGTATTTTTTTTATTTTATCATATGGTGGTGAAATACATCGTCATGAATTAATATGTTGAGATCATAAGGAATTTGGTTGAAAGTTAGAGGTATAAGGAAACCATTGAGGTTAAACCATGTAAGGGTTTTTTTAGTTTCATAAAATGACAACCCATAGGATGGGTGACAACCCATCACATCCGAAAAGGCTATAGGAATTGAACCCACAACCGAAGGGCGACAAGGGCGCAATGCCTACCACTAGCCTACTTGAAATCCCTGGATAGTATGGCTTATTATTTTAGTAAAATGTTTTTATGGAACAAGAATATGTTGATGTTTGAAACTAAGGTTTTATCAAATGGATATTCTTAGTATAGAAAAATTATTTAGTCATTAAGTGACAAAAGGTTGTTGTGGAAGACATTCTATCTTTTGAGGAAAAACTATATGCCTAAGGAATATAGAATACTATGGGATTTTAATTGTCGAATAATTGTAGAAATTTTAATTTTAAAGAATCTATGTTTTTATTATAGACACATGATGATTTGAATTATTTATGAAAATGATTAACCTACCATTAAGAATATGTGATTAGGTTAATTACTTTTCAATATGAGACTTTATGAGTAAATGGTGTTACTTGGAGATTAATGTTAAGATGTATCTTGGAAGTCTATGTAATTAAATCCTTAAGAGATTAGGGTTACAATACTAGTTTGGATTAATTTTGAAGAGTTTTAGGGACAATTGATTATTGAATGGTCTTTTTTTGAACTTTGGGATTTGTTAAGACAAATTTTGGAGATTAAGAGTAGTTTCTATTTATTTAAATGTTTACCATTTTAGAGATTATCTTATCTTGTACTAAAACATTGGGTTTTGGTTATGGTCCAATTAAATGGGAAATACACATTTATTCTTTTTTGATTAGGTGATTCTCAAGAAGTTGATTATAGCGCTCTTAATGTGAACAAGGCATCCTAAACAAGCTTTCTCTCACTCTCTTTCAGAACTTGACCCTTTTTTTTTCTTCAATATCAATGTTTTCATGGAATCCTAGTATGGTATGTCTCGGGTGACTTTTATATATATCTTTCATTATTTTAAAGTGATAGTTTTATTTACCCTTTTTCCGATGTGGGACTTTCAATGTTGTTTCCGAGCCCAAAATTAAAATTGTGAGGACGCAATTACCAAAAGTGGGGAAAGATGTAACATCCCAAGAAAATAAGGAATGTTAAATTTTCATATTTATTAATATTGTGAATTAAATATTAATTTTACTTTAAAAGGGTTTATATGTTCGATAGCGTACCCAATACGCAACAACGAGTTTCTTTGGAATCTTACGTTGCACAATAATAATATAATAATATTATTATAAATGGTCGTTAACTCCTAGACGTTGTATTGGTGGGACTGAAAAAAACTAACTAACAAATTATTATACATGTTTTTTAAATGTATTTACATTTATCAAATAAATGTTTGAGGCATAAAATGTGAATGAATCTAATTTTAAGCATAATTTACATTAAAAGGCTGATTTACCACCTTTTAATGGCGAACCCTTTTTAAATAAAGTTTTTTTTACTTTAATAAATTATATATGACCAAATAAAATCATTCATTATAATGGGTACATCAAAATTTACTTTGAGTAATTTTTTGGTATTTTTCTGGTAATGTTCATTTTTTATGAATAGTGAAAAATATTGTATTTTATTTCAAAAGTGAATTTTAATATAATTTATTTTTATGGTTAGATTATCTTTTTCATTTGATTTAAAGTAAAATTGAAATATATTCTTACCATTTAATTCAATGTTGGTCATTGGAGTTAATTTTTCTTTGAAATTGGACATAAACAAGTGTCAATCTTTTGATAATTATTGTTTCTTAAAAACACGCTCTTTGTTTTGATAGTAGGAATTAATTTAAAATTAATTAATACCACTTCTATGGTTTGAATTTTGAAAAGTGGACATCATTTTTGAATTCGGAATATCAAATATAGCTTAGGCTGATTTTTGGTATTTTTCTTAAAAACATTAATTTTTGATAAATAGTGAAACCACTTAGTGGTAGTTAAAAAACTGTCTTTTTCATTTAAATTAAATTTTACCACTTCTGTGAATGGAAATTCAAAAATCCGACATACATGGATGTTATTAGTTATTAATATGTGGTTCAGTATGACGAAAATAAGTTTTGGTGAATAGTAACTTTTGACTTTTATTTACCACGATTAAAGGTAAATAGGGTAATTAAAGGTTAAAAGAATATTATAATAATTAAAAATTACCTTAACACCTGTCCAAACATTATTATATGAGTAATGGCCGACCATGGGAATCCTTGGTTCGATTTTGGGGCCCCATGGAGCCACTTATTAAAGATAATGACACTTTAGATTAATTAATATATTGTAAATACAAAATTGACATTAACAAATATCTTTTATTAATTAATTTTTTATGGTGTTATATAAGTCCGCATTTCAACAATAAAAATTCATTGGATAACTAAAAAGATATCCTACATCATGGTATTTTTTTATAATTTTTAGACATCAAATAAATTAAATTATTTATGAGACAATAATGATGCAGTATTTACCTCATTAATAAATTATTTAAATAAATTAGAATATAATGATTAAAATATTATACAAAACCTGTCCAATTCCTATTTCATGATTATATTTCGACCATGATTCTTCTTATCTGAGACTATAATGATTTTTGGACCATTATAAACTGAATATCATTATATTATAAAATAATACTTTCACTCTTTCCTAAAGAGCCCCTCATCTCCCTTATAAAAGGAGACCACTTCTAACCAATTCCTCATACCACTCAAACCTTTTGGTTCGTCCAATCTCTGCACAATTTAGCTTCATACATCCATATCCTCCACATAGAATCCTTACATTAGGGAGAGGGCACTTCAAGAAGTCCTTTGGTTCCAACCAAAGTGAGTTACCCAAATTAAAGGTAACAGTTTCTCTTAAATTGTTTTCTTATATTTTGCTTCTACAACCCCAAAACTATTTTTATTTCCTTTAATTTGTAAAAATATCAGAATAATCAATATACTAGGATGTTTTTATAAGAAATATTAGAACTACACATACACACACCTCCATCTAAGGAATGAAGAACATAATGTTTCTGTTGATGGAAAACTAACGCCTCACGAAACGATGATTGTTCAATTACATCTTACCACCTCTCATGGTGGCCATTATGATGGAAAAACATTTATATATGATATATAAAATTTTTATTATTTCCTTATTCTTCTGTACTTCCCAATTATATCAATCCTGTATGGTTTCCATAGTTGGTAAATATGATAATCTCATTAGAGGAAGTGTGGACTACCGCCCCCTCAAAGTGATGTGATTCGTTAATGCCTTATGTGGGATTTATAAAGGATGGAGTTAATGAAAATATATATTATATTATAATGGAATTATAATATACCTATGTATCATTATATTTTGATTCCATTAAAGTATGAAATTGAAATGAAAGTAGCGTTCATGCGTACGTACAGCTTACCGTCTCAATGAACGACGCATTTTATTTCTTACCTCTAAATGTTATGTACTATTATAAATGCAAGTATATACTAGATATATATATGATATATATGAAATCTAAATCATGCATATCATTCTGGATATAATGAACCTTTGACCACATGAACAACATGTAATTATAAGAAGTCCATTTTTGACTCAAGCACCAATTATTGACAAAATAATCATTATTAACTTAAAGGATTACATAATGTTTATAACTTGGTAATAAGTGATATAAAAAGAAATAATAAACATTAAAAAGGTTCTTATGCAAGTATAAATTAATTTGGTTTATTATTCAGGAGATTAATGAATGATTGAGTCAAGTCGGACATGAGGTAAGGGATCCTACCTCTCTTTTTCTTTTTAAGTACTCTCTTTTATGTCAATTCTTCTATGATCCTCTTTGTTATGTTAGGGGTTGTTCTTTTGTATTACACATACTGTAATTTTTATGTTCATATGATGATAAAACCTATTTTATTTCAACAATACATTTTTGGAAGTCTTATGTGGCACCGTTAGGCTGCTGAATTTTCATAAGGGATTTCTTATCTCACTTTCAATTCTGTAAGATTTCCATCGTTCACCACTTATTTATTTCATGTGGTGTATGTATTTCACATGAATGTATTCCATATGTAATAAACTTTAATTTATTTTTAATTACATCTTCATTTTATGATCCTTCTTTCATGTGGTGTATGTTTCTAATGTTTCCAAATCGGTAAGGGAACCTTTCACCCTCCACTTTTTAAAAGGCTTCTATTTGTTATGTCTTTTAATTTACATCTTCTTATGTTAGGATAAGTTATTCTATATCCTTATTGATGTAAATTTTATGTCCATGTTATGAGATACCCTTTTTATCTCATTAACTCATTTTCTTAATTTTAATGTGACACAGTTAGGCTGTTGAATTTTTGTAAAGGGGCTTCTTAACCCAATTTCAATTCTTTGGGTTCAACTTGTACTTATTCATTATGTTGTCCTATGAATATGTGTGAATGACCTATGATTGTTTTACACTTAATATAGACTTATATTGGGTTTATTTATATTCTTCACACATAATTATGCGATTGATTTATCCTTAATTGAGGATACCATCTTTATAAAGGATTTCATCTCAATTTACATTTCCATTGAGATATAATTATTTTTTTGCACCAATTCACTATTATATGGTGTATATACTGTCCATTGACATATTATACCCTAAATCCTTTTCTTCTCATGATATTATAAAGTTATTATTAAATGTTATTCCTCAATTATTTGTATTCAAGCGTCTCTCATTTTGTTAAAAACACTTTAACTAAAATATCATTTTAAATGTATTAAAGATTTATTATTCAAAAAATTTATCATCAATGTCCATGTTTTCAAATTGGTTTTGGGATTTATTTATTTGGACATTAATGTTTTAAAATGTTATGTTTTTTAAAATCATCAAAGTGGTATGGGACACTTTGATTCAAAAATCTATTTGTTAAATATTTTAAATGGTTATAAAAATGGTTTGACAAAGCATTGTTTATTCAATATCTTGGTATGATATATTGTGATTGGAATGTGAAAATGTTATCATTCCTTTATGCTTGTTTTATATGTTATGTTATGGTTATTGGGCACTGTTTACATATATGAGTGATTTCATGATAAACCAAGGGCAGGTGAGCACGAGATAGCTCTCCAATGCATTGGGTAACGTGACGGAGGTAAATGTGATGTTTCTCCTAAGAGATTCAGGGAATATATTTTGATGGGTATTCCAATGTAACTCCCTAAGTAGTAGTGATAGCTACAATGTATGTTTAAAATGGATGCCATAATTAACATTTTTGATTTATGATTTGTGTGTGTTATTCATAAATCATATGATTTCATAAGGTATGTTATGATTGAAAAGTATGGTTTCATTGATTTGTATTTATTGATGGGATGATGTTTTCCTTCCTTATATTAAAACCCTTACTGAGCCTTCTATGCTCATCCCAGGTTTTTGAAATTTTTTCCACAGGACTTAAAGATGAATAGGGTCAAGGATGGGATCAAAGAAAAGTCATGATGTCTAAAACATTGAACTAGACATGTTTCTTTTTAAGAGTTTTTATTTTATGAATATAATGCATACATAGTAGTAGTTTATACTTGTAATATTCAAGTTGTAATGTTATCATTATGGCCTAATTCTCTAAAACTCTAAACTTGAAAAGATCATCAATGTGAATTATTCATTTAATTCAATATTAAGAAATATTTAATGCCGGGTCCTTATAGTTATCATGAGATATTAAAATGCTAAGGGTGACACAAACTTTTATATTCTTTCTTAACAGGATCACATGTCACTAGCATAGAGAGAACATGGATTCTATATTGATGATTCATGGATGTGCTCAATATTAATTTTAGGTTAAGAGATGATATTTTGAGGGTGATGCATTGGATTTCTATGAAAGGTCTTTTTGGGAGGTTTCATAAATGATAATTGATCCTCATTCCCTAACGGAGAAACTGTGGTTGGAACTGTTGGAATGATGGATACACAAATCTTGTGCTGATACACTATCCTCTATGTGACATACCTGGGACAAAACTAGAAGTTACCATGACAAGTATAGTTACAAGGTACTTTATATGGATTACATATTATGGACTCAGTTGTTTTGGATTATCATTTTCTCTCATTGTGGTACATGGGATTCTTTTTAGATCACATTTGATGGGAACTAGGCTCCCCCAGTAGATTTTATAAATCTTATAGGAATGAATTTTTGATTTATTTCTAAAATTAGATGCATCATTAATTATTATTATTGATCATTCTTATGAACATGTGATGATTCTATCTTGGTTTATTACCATACTTGTATGATTTCATGTTAATTATACCAATATCCAGAGCACAAGTTTATGCATATTCCTTCTGGGGATTCCTTATTTATTTTTGACCCTGAATTCATATTATGTATATCATACATACTCTATTCAGACATTAGGAACATGGTGATGCTGGTGATAAAAGATGGTTTTCCATTTAGGAACATAGAACATGTTATTATTATTTAATCTGTTTACTACTCTACATTGAAAATTCATGGTTCACTGTTTATTTGTTTTATTGATGATATGGATTGTCAGTGACACCATGTGTGCAAGACTAGTGAGATTTATTCCTCAAAACCTTCTCGAGCCCCATTTGAATCCCGAGTATATCTTCTATCTCACAGGACTTTGGATTTATTTCATGTGTCGTGTTGTGTTGTGTATATTGGAGCTATGGAGCAATGGATTGGGCTTAATCTGCAAATTCTTGTAGAGTTTACCATGGTAATTTTATATTATTTTTCCAAATTTAGGTGTTTGTTACTTATTTTAATACCAATCACTACATGAATCATCTAATGGAATTGGTTTTGTCTATTTAACTTTAATTATGTTATTACATTTATTCTTCAACTTTTGTTCTCTTTTACTCAAATTTAAACTATTTTTCATTTCATAACAATGATGTCTCTATTTCCTACTGATTTTTACCATTCATATTGTTTTTCATACGTAGATATATGGTGGCATGATCTAACCACAGTCACACCTAAATCCCTCATTACTTGTATACACCTCTTGTATTTGGGGAGATGCACTTTTGGTCATGTGGAAACTAGATAGACTACTGGTTATTGGTCAGAAAGGCTAGTACATTAGACATAATGGTCTCTTAAATGAATTTGTGAACCTAAAACATAATTGTATAACCTATGGAATATAATGAAAAAATAGTGAACTAAAAATATCATTAAGGGAATAAAATTTCTATGAAAACATATCATGTGAGTCAAAGGTATTACATGATATCATAGAGGATATGTTTCACGATAAGTCACATGGGTTCATAACATAATTATCGTTGTATGATATTAACATGTAATCATCATAAATGGTGTAGAGGCATATAAAATGGTATAAACATTGGTCATTGTTAACATCCGAGATAATATTACATGGTGGAAAAACACTTGTAAGGGACCATGATTATTGCATGCTCTCATTAATGAAGCCACATGAGATGAAACCCTTTACTCAATGAATTGAAGCGCTATCTAGGCACACACATCTTATAAACTATACTGGGATCACTCGACACTACTTAGGATCACCCATCATATCATGTTCATGATATATTTTTTCAAAAATTTGAAATCAATCTAATGGCATAAACAAAATAATTACCCAATGAAATAAATGGCTTGTATAATCTTTCCTCATATTAGAATAATGGAACATTCATATTCATTTAATTGGGGAGATGAATATAAGGAATGTACTGACCAATCAAAGTAAGGGAGTGTGGGAAACATATATGTGTAAGAAACATATATAATATATTTAGAAAATTCCTCAATATTAAGGGTTATTTTATTTTATTAGTAGAATTAATTTTAAATAAAATATTAAAAAAGTTAATGAAAAAAATAAACATTGCACTTTCAAAATAACTTTTTGAAATTCAAAAAATTGAAAATACTGTGGAAATACTTTTTTTAAAACAGTATTTAAAAAATATAAAATAATCATCAAGGAAAATAGTGGGTATGAGTTAAGAAATATCTGTTCATTCAATACATGTAAAAAAATTCCTTTTACATTTTAGATAATAAATGAAGATGTGCCTCATTCAAAAAATGATAAAAAGATTCATTAAAAAACATTTCATAAAAATTCAACAAGGGTAACAATTAATATTAAAAAATAATAAAATAACATTAAAAACATAGTATGGAAAAAATGGACATGGAATGGAAAATATTTTTTTGAAAAAATAGAGAAATATAGTCAATTGTTAATTAAAATATTATCCCATAAATTTTTATAAAAAATATTAGAAAATGGTTATTTAAATGAAAATTTATTTAATAACCAAAGTATATTAAAATCGAAAAGATTGATTGATCAATGATCAAATATTTTTCAACAATAGGAATTGAAGAATAAACAATCTTAATTGAATAGAAATTGAAATATAATACATCACTACCTTAAAAAAATTTGAATCCTAACTACATTGAATGAAGAAAATTAATTGAAACATAACATAACATAATTTATTAATACATAATGTCATAATATTTAAAGGGTATGCATATTCTACATTTAAAATAAATATGTTGCATAACAAACATTAGTCTCAAAAAAGAAAGTTTTAAGATGAATCTCATACATGTGATCTAGATTTTATCATGTATGTGTTTTATATCTTATATAACAAACATATACAATTTTTTTATATCCACTTATAGTACTAATAAAATAATCTTACAAATAATCATGAAAGAATTTTAAGAAAATTAGTTACATTACAATCATTTAGATGGTGGGTCGTACATATGCATGTGTAACATTTACATTTTTCAACAATCATGATGGAATGATGTTAAGTGTTATTTTATCTTTATAAAATGATCATAATATCCAATATATAATATTATTTCATTAAAAAACATACATATTCAATCCTTATGATGTGGTAATAAATAACAAATCATATTGTTTCGTGTTGTAGTAGTTCTCCTGAACATGAATATCGTTATAATTTTTCATTTGATATCTATGAATAAAGGTTTGTGATATGTTACTTTTACGGAATGATTAATATTATTTTGAAAACATATATAAAAAATAAACCCATCATAATAAATATCCTTGTCAGGTGATGAAGGAAAAATATTTACATCGGTCTGTGGGTAGTAGTCCACCCTAAAAATGAGCAACGTTTTCACTAACTATTTGATGTAAGGGATGATGGATTTAGGTTTTGAAATTAATATAATAAAATATTAATATATTTTATATTTTGGTGTTATTATATTATCATTATTGGGAAATATTTTCATTATGTGGAAGAGGAAAAAAATAATGATGCTCGATTAAGAACAATACATCTTCTTTGAATGACCTCTATAGGATTATACAGAAATCCTTCCTTGATTGAACTTTTGAAAAAAATGGCTTCTATGATGTGGGAAGAAAATTATAGAAGGTTTTAAGGAAGGTATTGGAAATACTAATGTGTTTTTGAAGTCCACAATGAAGATGATAGGGGTTCCCATTTATAAAGGAGGATGGGTGGCATTCTTTTAAATATACATAACATTTCAATAATTGGATGTCACTCTGAAGAAATGTTCCACAAAATTTTAAATCTAAAGGTTTGTAGAATATATATGGTTGTTAAACACCTATAAAATTAATAATAATATTGTCTTCAACATTTTATCCTCTTTACCCTTAAGGTTCCTCACTTTTACACTTTTAATTTTATTACTATGGTAACTAGTTTTATTAACTATTTTAACTATTCATTATAAACAATAACATTAATATAATTATTTTATATGTTATAAAATTTCCTTATTATATATATGGAATCTATTTTAAAAAATTCAATTCATATAAGTTGTAGTTCTTAATTTCAAACTAAACTGGAAAACTGTTCAGAAACTAATTTTTGAGAAATGCATTTTCCATGCATAAAATTATCTTTTCATAACTATAAGAAATGTAAAAATAATTATTTGAATTAATATTAATATTTATAAATATATAATCTATACAGTAATTTTAAATAATTGTTCATTAGCTGAAATTTTATTTAATTAAAATGGAAAAACATTATGCATTTGAATTTCATTTTCATAGAAGAAACATGTTTTACGTCTTAAAAAAACATTTATAAAATTCCATCTAAAGATAAATTAAATTTAAAAAATTGAATGAAATATAAATAAATAATAATTATGTTACTTTTAAATAATATAAAAATAATAATGGATTTTATACATTATATAATTAATTAAAAATAAATTGTAGTTTTACAAAAAATTTGGAATTTTACACTATTCAATGAAAAATAAATTCTTTTGAAAAAAGCATCATTTTACCCTACGTTATTATAGATAATCAAATTTAAAAAAATGTGCTCATTTTACAAAATAAAATTTGAAATTTTTTAATGTATTAATTATAATATATTATCACAAAAATAATTAAAATTATTTTTGAAGAATACATATAATTGATGTATAAAATTACTTTACTTAAAATATAGTGATTAATTAATAATAATTTATAAATAAATTTATATTAATTAGGAACATTTTATAAATTTAATAAATTATTTAACCTTTTTTATACACTCTAATTCAATGGAAATGTTATAAATACATAATTTAAATAATAATATTTTATAGTTCATTTTTGCTATGTTTTGTTTATTATATACTATCTAAAACTTAATATTCATATTTTAATATATTTGGGTGCCAGAAAAAATATAAAAAAATATAATATAAATTTTCTGAATATATTGATTCATGATAGGTATTAAGGAAAAATTATGTCCAATATCACTATTGATGGTCTAAACATCATTTTTTGGAAAAATTCATTGTTGAGTCAATGAGTTCAATATTTATTCCACATCATCATTATCAATATGTATGCGCCAAATTTTTAATAGAAAATAATTTTTAATTATTACCTTTATCATTAAAAAATATATTAAAAACGATAATTTTAATAATTTATTTCTATATAAATTATTTATCCAAAGGAAAGAAATTAAATATATACTAAACATTTAAAACATTCTTTTAAAAAATTCAAAAATTTAAAAAGATTAGAAATACTATAAACAATTATAAACAACAACTACAAATAATTCATGTAAATTATTATTATTAAACTTCTTTTCTTATATATAATCTGAATTATAAACATAGTGCATGTCCATAAAATACATTTAATTAGGAATGGAGTCACATGAAATAATAATTTCCATACACAGAAAAAACATTTACTGAAAATAGAAAATCCATGAAATATATTTCGTAAAATAAACTATTTTTCAGAAAAGAGTTTAAAATTTAATAATTGTTTAAAACTTCATTGAATGGTTTTTTTATATCCATAAAATGATTTTCCCTTAATAATTGTTTTCATATAAATTGTTCAATAGAAGATTAATACCATATTCTTATATAAGAAAGGGTTTTTGAAAATGAATAAAATTTAAATGAAAAAATCTCTCATATAATTATTAAAAAAATTTGTAGTTTTATTCATAATTATTACTATAACAAAATACCAGTACACTTTATTTATAGATTCCCTTCTTTAGATATAGAAATCTTAAGAGAAACATAGAGAGACTTTCTCTGTCTAAAATTTGTTCATTCAATATCAGTTCATTTATAAAGGATATCTCTATGAGAACTGGGATATATGATATTTGTATGGAAGGAAAACCATTATAAAATATATTCTATAATTTTTAATAAATTTTTTATATATTATATTTATTAGATAATAATATACTAACAGTATCCATATTAACATTGAACATATCAATACTTGAAATATAAATCTATATATTTAACATACCATTATATGAGATGGTTGTATTTAATTATCCATACCTGGGATATTAAATCCCACCAAACACTCAAGATACTCACTTTTACCATTATGTGATTCATAGAAAAGCTATGGTAACCATTTGTGACCTTTATATTCACATTATCACCATTATATTTGGTCTTGTTTCCTATAAATGAATTAGATTCTTACCTTGATATACCTGGCCAAGATGACTTACACATAATATTGAACATAGATTGATGTGGTGTCCTCTCTTATACATTTCATGAGTTTTTTTTTCTTTTCATAAATTCAATTGTACACATAATGTCATTTTAACGGTTATGGTTTGTAAATATAATCCTAAAAAAATAAAATATATTATTATTTGCCAAAAAAAAATAATATGTTTATTTGTTAGATAGTAGTATTACATAAAAAATAATTTCATTACTATTAAAAAATAATGTTTTATATTTTAATAAAATAAAAAAAAATAAAATTTATAAACAATAAAATAATATTTAATAAATAAATAATGATATTCATTTTAATTAAAATATTATTTATATTGAAATTTAATTTAATAAATACCGTCAAAAGTTATCATTTTTCTATTAGAAATATCTAAATATAAATATCTTAAATATATTCCACTATATTGAACGAATTCTCTAAATAATGAATAAATTATAAATATTAGTATAAACAAAACATAAAATTTGTTTTTTTAATTAAAATTCTTCTTAGTATATTATAATTTTGTAATTTTTTCAAATATTAATATTTGAAGGAGAAAATTATATTCTAAACAACAAGGTGTTATAGTAGATATTATATATCTTAGATTAAAATACAACAATCCATCCATGATTTGATTAAGAAGGCGTAGAAGGATGATTTGGAATTAAATGAGTATGTGGGTAATGATCCTAAGTACAACCAATATCCTAAGAGTGATACAGTTACAGAACCAAGTATATATTCTTTAAATGGAATAATTAAAGAAGGAGATTTTTGATTAATCTCATAGATTATATTCATTATTTATTAGGGAAGTACAAAAAATTATATAAATATAACGTGAATAAATTGATGGATAGTATGAAAAAGGTTTTTTCAGAGTATGTATCATTGTTCTGGTAGGTATGAAATTTAAGGATGTGATAAAAAATTATTCAGGGTCATTAGTACAACTAAAAATAAGTGAATATAAATGGGGAATAATTACCATGTATTTTATCATCATACCCCCAAAAAATTTAATGTAAAAAAAGTGACATTTGTGATGTTTTTAATTACTCTATGAAATCAGTTAATTTTATTTCCATTGAATAATTTTCCTCTATTGGTCAAATTACTCAGTTATACATTATGTACATAATAAAATTACACGGAGTACCATTCTCAATTTTATCTAACAAGGATCTGGTGTTTGTCTCAAATTATTGAGAAGTATTCAATTTGATGTAGATACGGAGTTCAGTTTCATCTCTTCATATCAACCTTAGACATATGGTAACTCTGAGAGGAACATTAAGATACTCAAAGGCATGTTGACAGCATACTCTATGGGTTCCAAATGATGTTGGGTCGACACACTCATTGAGTGTAATTTTCATAAAAATATCTTTCACTCAAGCATTCAAAAGGATAATTATGAAAACATAAATGGAAGGAAGTGTAAAACACCATCATGAAGGAATGAAGTTAGAGAAATAAATATATAACGAACATATATTTTCAATGAAATGGTAGATATGTTTAGATCTATTCAACAAAATAAAATAGAAGCTATGAATTAACAAAAATGTTTTGTTGGTGACCTTCAGTGAGTTCTAGGGTGTGAATTTTTTGACCAGTTATTCATGTAAACAAATCCTTAGATGAATTTTATGATATTTGGAAATAATTTAAATCTAATAGCTTTATTTATTAACTCCTGCAAATATATTGATCACTTTGTGGTAGTAT
Source organism: Viscum album (assembly GCA_963277665.1). Classification (NCBI taxonomy): domain Eukaryota; kingdom Viridiplantae; phylum Streptophyta; class Magnoliopsida; order Santalales; family Viscaceae; genus Viscum; species Viscum album. The sequence continues at coordinate 1,597,816,138 of OY728133.1, read as the reverse complement.
CTTAATGATTGGTTCTTCCTTCTTTCCTCTCTCAAGTTCATGATTTTTTCCATATCTGTATCTTGCGGAATACATGCCTGAACCATCACATGTACTGAACTCAGAGGTTATAAAAATGGATCATGAGCTTTCCTATGAATAAAATATTGTAGAAATATTTTATCATAGAGTTAAGGTGATATGGAACAAGACTACTCACTTTGTTAAAGGTCATTAAAAGAATTAGAAATTTGAGGAATCTACTTGGAAACCCGAGGATGTTAAGAACTAGAGATATCCTGATTTTTTTTGTTACTGTTATTGAATATTGAGGTTTAAATTCCTTTCATGTTGGATAAAATTTAACAACCAACTATTTTATGATATATTTCTCTTCAATAAATTTAATATCATTGATATCTAGCGATATAATAAAAACTGAGTCTCAATAAATAGTAATATAATTCATCATTAAAACTTACGACTAAATTGAATATTTGAATCGGTATAACTGCATTTTTATAATTATGTATATATATTTTAGATAATAGAAATACATTTTTAAATAGGGTCCCAATTCTTAGAAGTATGTATATGCTACAAAAATATATTTGTACTCAAAAATGATTTCATTTATTTTTGTCAAAAATTAACTATAATTAATTTTTTCTACTTTTATAAAATATATCTATAAAAACATAACTTAATTTTTGAAACCATAATGTCAAAATTATCATTTATTTAATTTTTTAGTATTTTTTGAAAAATTCTGATTTAAGTAAATATTGGAAGATACTAATTTTTATTGAAAACTATGTTTTTTGATTTAATAATTTACAATGTTTAATTTTATTATATTTTTAAATTTAATAAAACTTAATTTTTTATATTAATAATTTATTTATGTTCATTTGAATGAATTTTATGTTGAATTTCATAAAGAATATATATATAATCATTGTTTTTGTAAAACTATTATTCTTCATGATTTAATGGAATATTTTTAATTCAATATTTTTCAATTATATGAATTAAATTTGATGGTATGGATTTCATATTTTCAATCAGAATAATAATAATTATTTAGTAAGTTCAACATAAATTTTTGTTATAATGAATATAAAAATGGTAAAATAATGTTGCCACAATTAATGTTATTACATATTTACCTGGGGGTGTTAAACTAAGAGACAAGGGTATGATTAAGAAAAAAAATTTATAAATCCTATTGGATGCCTATATATCTACATCATCATATCTAATTTTTAAAAAACTCATATTTCTAATAGCTTTTATGAAAATCAGTCTTGGTGAAATACACCTTCTGAAAATTTACTTGATAATATCCCACCCATGGATCTATCTTGGAGATTTTTTATTTACTACACATCTGATTAAACAAGTTATTAATCTTTGGGAAATGATAATTCTTGTTTATCATTCTCTTTTTGAGCAATTTATAATAAACAAATATGTGCAATGAATAATCCTTATACTTGATGAAGAGGAGTGATATATTCAAAGGTGAACCATATGGACATATAAACCCATTTAATATATTCTCATGTAGTTTCTTCTCTTTCTCATCATCTTCAACAATTTCCAATATAAATGGTATCGTAGATAAAAAAATTATTGGGTATATGCTCAATTGAGTTCTCAACCTCACATCATAGAAGAAGACAATACAAATCATCAAAAAAAACATCATCAGATTTCCGCTAAATTTTCATGTCATAATGAATGATCATTTCATTATTATCAATCATTTGATATAGATATTATTTATCAAAAATAAATAATATGCATGGTTGAGATATTTATACAAAATAATATTCATCCTCCTCCTTTAACTTTTAATGAATTAGATTTTGATTTTCTATATAGAGGTTGATTACATTCTCTATATAATTTATGTTTTATCCATATAAGGAATGTCACTCCATACCAATAATCTTATATAAAAATACTATGTGGAGTAAAAAATAGTTCACCAGGATGTTCAAACCACAAATAATGACAAGGGATAAGTTTTATACTCAGGATGCAATAATTCCACCATTTTTTGTTTTCACTAATAGCTCTATTTCCATTATTTGTAGTGATATTTTTGTAGTTCTGGTAAATTTTTTTGACATATAATATTGTAGAACTAGAATAAAGAATAATTTTTTAATTAAGTAATAAATATCTAGAGTACTTATCACCACATAATTTTCAGGATCCACCTCTACAGTTGTGATGGAATAAGCACAAACTTGATGCCTTGGATGTTGTTGGAATTGATTGTCTTTAACAACCATTGGATTATAGAATTGGATTACATAATACTTATGTTTCTTTTGATTGAAAAATTTTACTATAGGATGATGGTTGACTATATAATTCCTTTCCTATATTAAATTTATGGGTTTCTCTCATTGGAAATCAATAACATGTTTCCCTTTCTTCAGACACATAAAAATTTTATTCTTCAAATTTTGGCTATATCTAATATGCGTCTGATCAAAATTTTGAAAAGTGGGATATGAGATTTCATTCCACAATTATATTTCTCTATCATAAACTATTAGGAAACTCTTTTCTTCACATATTATACCTATGATGACCTTGAGGTTCACTAATCTTCATTTCATCATTAAGGGCGCATCACTAACAATTTACATAACCATAAATGTCTGAAATCACCATGGATTTTTGAATATTTTCATCAACCCACCAAAGAAGAGTTCAACACTAAATTTAGGGTTATTAGTAATGATTGAGGAATATAATTCATTTGTTGTAAATTTTTTCTCAAACACACTAATAGATTCGTGATCCTTTTTATTATGGTAAAAAAAATCCCTCCCATTTTTTTAAACTTTTTGAATAAAATATTGGTCAATTTTTTAATGGAATTATATTAACTACATCAATTTGAAATCCTCATCAGGCTTCATATTCTAGACCAATGTACACAATTATTTGTCTTCTATTTTTATTTGGGATATAGATAGAATGACCTTCTCTTTCTCATAACATTGAAGGATGGAGAAGATATAATCAGTATAGTTGATCCATTGTTCCATGATAAATGAATAATAAGATCAATTGAAATATAGTGGACTTTGTCACATTACGGTTACAAATAAATATTGTTCGTTCTTAGGTAAATTTATAAATTCATCCTGAATTAGTTTTTTATTAAAAACACTATTCAACATAGAATGAATCATCACATAATTTACAATTCCATATCTTATTGTGTTGAGGATCTCATTTGTATTTTCTTCATATTTCCCCACAATTGTTTTTTGCCTTTGTTTCTCATGTTTCCATCTACTGAGTATAATAATGGGAAATTTGGTGATGAGAATTTTTTTATTAACATAAATGGAAAACCATGAACATTAAAGGAATAAATAATAAATGACTTGAAAAAAATATGAATTTCCAGGTTTAAATATAATTTATCAACAATCTATTTTAAAAAAATTAAATATTATGGCTTTTTCCATTAATAGTGGTTCATAATGAGCTCATAAATTTAAAAAATAATTTCCTCATGAGTTTCAATCTAGGTGTGCAACAAGACCCATTTATTTAACATGGTAATTATGGGGTCAAATCTTAATGAACCCTTTTTTAGGGTTGTTTCCCATAGGTGCATCTGTTTCATAAGAAATTAAACTAGTAATATCAAAGGAGGGATTTATTTTCATGGAAACGAATTACACTATACATTAAAATGATTATTTATATATTCCTATGTTTAGTCTTACTGTTAAAGAATTTACAAGGATTATATAATAATGACCTAATAAAAACATATATTTTCCGTTGATACTAACTATAATGATCTTCAATTATTAACACTGAAGTAAAATTGATACCTATATGAAAACACCATGGGAGGATACACTTCGTGGGTGGGAAAAACCACCATCCCTAGTGGTATTATAATCCTCATGATTTCTATGGGTGTAGATACACACATCATCTTATTCTAAAATGTGAAAGTTTACACGGATCATAGTCTTTTCTTTGCCTATAATACCATTTATAACAACACTTTTCTTTAATACATAATATTTCATGACTTATTATAGAACATCACACTCAATAAAACCCAAATAATAATTAATCCTTTTTTGATTGGTTAATTATGTTCATAGAACATAAACATTAACATGGGATATAATATCATCCGTGAAAACTTCTTTAACATGACACAATAATTTAATCCCCTTTGAAAACCAGATGGGATAAACTGAGGATTTAGATAAAAAAATTGATGAGATATAAATCATAGTATGGAAATTAACAATGAGAATCATATTGTAATGATGTAAATATGGGATAAGATGAATATCAGGGTAACTTATATGGGTTAGAAGCACAATGTCAAATAGTGAGACATGATATAACATGAAAAAATAATGGAAACTTGATAATGTGGAAAAAACATTAATAACGCATAAACATAAGTCAAGGGTGACTTCTTAGACAACATCCCAAAGAGGAAAGAGTCCCATAATTAATTAGGTTTAAAAACAATTCCTAAAAATGACATCTCATGATTGTAAAACATTACCCAATGCATTGGAGAGTTATTTGGTTGCACCCATCATTTTTATATCGTGTACATGTTTATGTAAAAAAATATATTAAAAAAATAAAAATTAATTTCATAAATTTTAAAACCATGATTAAAAAGTCTTTCTTAAATAAAGGGAATTTCTAAAAACAATTTGGATAAGTACATTTAGGTGACAACCCATACAGTGGAATTGGATATTGGTATTCCCTATTTAAAAGTTTTTCATTGATGATTATATGAAAAAATCAACGAAATAATAAAGGTACATAGTGTTTAATATAAAAATTTAATGAGTGTTTATCGAGTCTCAAATAACATAAAAATAATATGAACAATAATGGAGATTTTTAAAATCATCATACAAATTTGTGAAGAGGAAACCAAAAGGTGTAATACCAGGTTAATGCTTGAATAACTAGAAAGAGATTATCACTTACCTTGAGGGGGAACTTATAAAATATATGGAATAACTTATTAAAAGAATGGGGAAAAATTTTGAGGGCTATAGAGAGGTAATAAATGAGTAATTTTGTGTTATATGTTTTTTAGTGAATTATATTGGGAGTTTTGGTGGGTTTATATAGAAAAAAAGGGGAGGAATCTGTATTAATTTCTAAAACAAGGTTTTTGATTCTATTTGATAATGTCATCCAATCCGAAAACTATATCATGTATTTTTTCACCTTTTTCTATCAATGTGGAGTGGTTTTTATTATTTTAAATTTTCAATAACTGATCTAATTAAAATGATACCATATGTTATTTGTATGTAACTCATGTTTATAATGAATTTATTTTAAAACCATAAAATATAACATAGATTTTGGAGGATTCATTATGTGTTTATAAAATAAGAAAAATAACATAGAAACATATTAATTTTAAAGTGGAAATATTATTTTGGTCATGGATATCGTTTAAGGAATATATTATATCACTTTTAGGTAATTATAATGACATAATACACAGTGTAGATTTATATAATATATATTTTTGTCCCAAAAATTCGACTATGTCAATAAATTATTAAAAAAAATTATTGTTGGATAATTTCTATGTTCTGATTTCAAAAATAATATTTATTTTACCAATTAATTAACTGAATTTGAAATGTTATAGTTTTAAATAAAAATCTCAATATAATGAAAATTATTCTATTTTAAAAATAACATATTTTTTAACCTTATTAAAATTATTTTTTTTTCTAAAAATATAATTATCATTTATATATTTAAATATTATTTAATAAAAATATTTTAATAAGATCTCATTTATTTCAATATTTCATTAATTCATTAAATGAGTGTCTTGATTAAAACTATGAATCTCTCATAAATAAAATTTCATGTTCTTCATAGTAAAAAATTATTTTTATCAAACTTATTCTTATCTCATTATAAAATAAAAAAATATTTAATGAATAATTATATAGAGAAATATAATAATTCATACTACTAGGGTCCATATACAAAACCCTTTGATACATTATAGAATGCCCATATGGTAGGCTATGTGATGGCGAGAGTTTCATGGGATTGTTTGTCACACATAGTTTGGGTCTTTATATCGATGAAATTAAACATCACTCATTAATGGATTTGTTCGTGATTTAATTATATGAACTCATATTTGTATTGGTCAACAGAAAATCCAATTGGGGGGTTTTCCCTTGGTGCTCTGATATACAAGCATTATAAGGAACAATCCTACTTATTGATGATGTCACTTATTCCATTCATGTCAATTCGAATTTATCATAACCCTTTATATATACTAATATTATTAATCAGAGTACAATTAATGTATGATTGATTATTATGATACATAACAATATTTTAAATCATACAGGCTTTAACAGTACAATATAACCAAATTAGTTCAGTTGTTTTCAATAGAAAATTTTATTTGTGAGTGATTTATTCATTCATGAAGGTAATTTTATTTATGAATGTATGGGTCATTACAATGTATGAACCCATTATATTTCATTCTTTTCTCTGTTTATATATCAATATCCTCAACTGTGTCTATCCATTCGTCTTGATGCTCAATTCTACCATAAATTATTGTATCACAAATGTCATTATCCTCTTCATTGTTCTTAAATCATTTGACACAAAAAAATAAACACAATTATCTCAATAAAATATAACTTATAATGCTTTATCTTCTGTAGATAAAACATCATCAGAAAAAATATTACCTCTATTGATTAATTTATATGGTCGATTTATTCAGTTAATTACACTTTTTGGAGTTTTTATTACTTGTTCTTCATCACCAATATTATTTTGAATCATATTATGACACCTTAATAAATTATTTACAACATTACCACCCTTAAAGTAATCATGTTTTATTTTTACATTAAAATCTCATTGTAATATTTTGTTATTAATGGACAGGGACATCATCATTTCATGAATTTTTTTCTTTGAAATCATTCTTTAATGAATGTTTCGAAATTTAAATGAATGCTATTTACTATGGGGTTTCTTATAAAACTACTTCATTATCATTATTTCTCATTTCATATTCAATAGCATACATTAAATACTATTTGAAGTCACATTGGATCATTTTATATTTGAATATAATTACTTGTGTAGAAATGAGGAGCAATCCATTTAAAATACCTCTAGAAAATTTTATTATCATAGATATTCACTCTAAGATCACCCACATATCCAAAAAGTTCATTTTGATTATGAATGAATGAATCATCTATTTTGTTTGTTTTCATTATCTAGTATTCATACATGTTCCAAAACTCCAACAGATTTACCAAAATAACTTTTGAATCATCCACATAGAAGATTAAGATACTCACTCACATTTCATAAAACCTCTTTACTGATATTACCATTGTATAGATGGAGTTCATCATATATCCATTAGATTATTTATATATTTGGAAAGTGCATCGACTTTTTTGTAATATATTTCCATTATAGCTCCACTCTATATGATATATGTTATTCCATGAATATATTCCTTGTACCCATCCATTCCCAATTACTAAAAATATTTTTTCATTCAATTCATCCACAATATAATAACATTAACATCAAAAGGAGTTATTCCATTTTGAACCATAATAGTTTTTATAGATCCAAGAGATAGAAGAGGCCACCCATGAAATATTCCATTGATAGCGCATGTTGATCCATATCAAGTATAAAACCAAGTGTTGGGGTGAATTAGTTTATTGAAAATGTAATCTTATTTATATATTATTATTTACATTGTTTGATCTATGAGAGAAACAATTATTTCACTACCACTATATCTATCTTGAGAGAAGAAGGAAATAAAGAAAAATATATATTTTCTGTCGTTCAACACAATTGGATAAGCAAAGGATCATACACAATAATTTTACTATGCACTGAAACCCCTAAATATCACTACTTTTTTATTTTTTGTAATATTTTCCCTAACCATTTGTGTTTTAGACTATCATTAACGAATCATACTCAATATTTTCTAACACTTATGATGCTCTCTTTCTCTTTTGTGCTTCCTTGATACCTTATGAGTCAAATAATATGAATTACACCATCATAGGGGCATTTAGTCAAAAGTCATCCAGTAATATTATCACATATATCTTCTATTGTATCAACTTTTAATACTTCTAGAATGATCCTTGTAGAATTTATTCATCTGTAGAATCATTCTCTAAACACTTATACAATCCCAATAGAGATTAAACACCACATGAAAACATAATAAAATTGTTTATAATAGACCTTATGTTTTATGGGACTCTAGTTTGATACAATGAATACCTTCAAGACGATATGTGGCAATGTATTATTGATTTGGCTGAGTCTAGTCATTGAATATTAGGTTAGTTTTACTTAATATAACATATAGGGAATATTTATAAATATATGTCAAATAAAATATTCCTGAAATTAGTTGTTGATTGACAACATGAATTACTTTCAATCCAAAATTATTGAAATACATCATGGCTATTTGAAAATATGTAATTTGATTCATGATGTTAAAAATATACAAACAATTTTAATCATGTTCACTATCATACATGAATGACTTCCAATCCGTGAACAATACAGGTTGTGAATTCATAATTACAGTGTGAAAAAATATGATCTGAAAAATACTTTAAAATATTGAATGAACCCAGTGTAATTTCACCGCAGGATAACAAGGGTCACAATGTGAATTGTTTCTAGCAATATTTAATTTTAATTTTACCACCTATATACTTCTTCGAAATCCACCATGTTTTCATTATGAACATCATTAATGATTTTAAAGAATCATAAACTAGATTTATCATTTAATAACTTAACAAATCATCTGTCATGAACCAACCCCTATCGACCCTGAACCAGTCACCCGAGCCTGCCCGCAACATGGCCCGAGAGGCGTTCCCGATCCTCCCGGGCTGGTGACAACTGCCAGGGCATCAATAGAGTTTGTGGGAACAATTTCTCCCAATACAATTAAATAAGCAGCAGAAATAAAACAGAGAGGCGCAAAATAAACAAACTAAATTAAATACTATACAGGAACAAAAGAAAATAAAACTAACTGAAAGAGAACCATTATCTCCATGTGACCTCGTGGGTCACTCTCCAACTCGCGACCAGACGTCGCCCAAGACAAACGCACCCAAGTTGTAGCCTGCACAAACACTAAAATAGAAAAGTGCTATAGGCGTGAGTATTAAAACTCAGTAGGCTAGTCCAATATCTATTCTCAATGCACTACCATTAAAAAAAGAATATACTAATTTCAGGTTTGAACCAAATTATATAAAATATTAGTTTCCACACACACTTTAATTTCTAAAACAATTATCATCCCATTGCCCTATTGAATTTAAAACAAGTTTAATGTTTGAATGGAATAGGTATATAGCATTATAAAACATTTTTCAAACAATTTAGAAATCCATAGCTTAGTTTTTAGTCAATGGGAAAATCACACACAACACACAACACACACTAAGGGCAATGGAAAAAGGGTGGCACATTGGGGGTCCACAACCGAACATGACCTCTCAATCGTCCGCCACATTCAAATAAACACTGAAAGAAACATGGGTCAAACCTAGGAGACCGTGAACAATCCAGACCATACTATACATCTACTCATTCGGAAGGCATGCCCTAACTCGATGATGTCAAAACGCCCATACTACTACCCGGTATAGCCCTGCATGGCCTAACCGAGGGGCCCAATCCTCATAGCAGCAATAACTTAGTATTCCCCTGCTATGGGTCCACAAGCTAGTGCGTAATCTAAATTAGTGCAGTAATCGTTCTCAGAAAATTCACTCAATATGCCAGGTTCACATGTCAACACATACAATAAAGAGGGGGTGCATCCACAATGTAAATAAAATCAGTCACGATGCAAACTGATCACAAACAATTCACGCAAACAACGCACACCAACGATCACCCCCCGAGTGTGTTTTTCCAAAATAATTTATTTTATTAAAGTGACAACCGGGCTTTCACTAACAATAAAGAAAAACCACATTTCTCAAGAAAACCCGAAATGCTTGTTCAGAAGAAACTATTTATCTTTAAAACTAGAAGAAGATTTGGAATTCTATGAATTATGTTTAAAGGCCAAACGAGCATTCTTTCAATACTGGGAGTCTGCTCATCAGAAAAATGTTTCAAGTGTTTGGTATAAAATAAATGGCTATTTTCGCACGAAATAGTCTTATAAAAATTTATTATTTTATATTATTTCCAATTTATTAAAATTAATAAAAGAGAAAGCAATTAATAAATTCTAAATCTAATGGTAAGTGAAATGGGGGACCTACCTCGACATGAAGCTCAGTTATGAAGACGCGACACGTCTCACACTTGCGCACAAGTATGCACAATCTGCTGACGACCACAATATCGCGGGTCTTCCTCGTTGACACGCTGAAACAACTGCTCAACTAAAAACACATAAACACGGACTCACAAAAAATCAAATGAACTAACAGCGCAAAATAGCTAGATCGACATGTTTTGAAAATATCACATCAAAATATGTATCAAAACACAACCAAACTCTATATAGGAAATCAATCACAACCTTTAGACACACCAACCACTTTTCAAACATCATACATGCTACATGATTTAAGAAATAAACCATTTGAATAATTTATAAAACGTCCGCAAAATTTGAAACCGAGGTTCACATGAAAACATACTCAGATTCACATAAGAAAACACTTTAAAATAAAACAAACAACATCATCACACCAAAACATGACTCTCACTTGACAACCAACCCATAGAAAATTTTATAAAATAATGCACCCATTTACACACAAAAAACACCGTTGCTTTTAAAAAAACCACTTTTCATATTACGCATACCAAAACCTGTTCAAAAACATCATTTATGACTCTCCGCACACCAACGCTAAACCAAAACACAAACTGCGATGTTTGTGAAATGCAAGTAAACAATTTAGCATGATTGTTCACAGAAAACACACACATACCATATATACATAACAACATCAATTAAAAACATGATCCACATCAAACAAACTAATTAACACATATGCTAAACAAATTGAAGAAGAAAATTAATTCACAAATCGTTAAGCGCATAACCACCTACCTCAGTGTAGACTGACTTTGCGAATTGTCGTGAAACTTCCATGGCACAACAAATGCACTACGAGCAACCTCAATTGACTCTAATTAAAACATTATAACCAGAATAATCAATATAGATCCCCAAAAACAAAAAATGCATAATTGAATCAATAATTGTACCAAAAGAACATAAACCCTAAAAATAAGGAATCATATTAGCGATGCAAAGAGGGCTCACGGCCTGCGGGCTTTGCGGGTATGGGGCGGATATGGGCCGGGGCGGGCCTGAAAATTTTGACCGTTTAGAGTGCGGGCCAATGCGGGATGAGCCCGCGTGGGTGCGGGCTAATGCGGGTTGAGCCCGCGCGGGTGCGAGCTTGCCCGCGGGCCTGATTTAAAAAAATATATATTATTTTTACAATATATGTTTCTTTAACATTTTAGTTTTTTTAATAAAAAAATAATGGTTAAACGGTGACATATGATTTCTCACTGTAATGGTCATATTAATTCACCATTTATTCACATGTGAATTTTAAATAGGCATATATTTATTGTTTTAATATGATATTATGTTATTAATATAGTATTTATTAACCATATTTACATGGTGTGTCAACCCATCTCTCAAAAAATGGAACTCATCGCCCCTGTGCATGGTTTCAATTCTATAAGAGTTATTATAATCATAATATTTTTTAGGTTGATTTAATTTTGTTATTATTTAATTTAATTTTTTTATTAAGAGAATTGGATAGAACCTCGTGAAAACACTAATAGCTTCCTCTGAAACTAATCGTTACCTGGAGAAACTTCATTCATTCACTGGTTTAGTTGTTCACATCACCACACAACCAACATTATCATTCATTGTCCATCACCGATCACTCACCTACTTTCTATCGCAACAGTTCACCACCACATCGGCATTACCGCATGCCACCATTAACACACAAAAAAAATGTTTCATCACATTATTTAAAGCTCTAGTTATTGTTAATTCGCACTTCTCCCCACAAATACCTTTAAGAATGATAAAAAATAGAGTATTTAAATGATTATAAATAGTATTTTTTTTGTAATGGTGGGTAAGCCCGCGGGCAACCCGCGGGTTTATGCGAGGCGGGGCGGGCTTGAAATTTTTTGTTCGCATTATATGCGGGCTTTTGCGGACAAACCCGCGTGGGCTCAAACCCGTGCGGGCTTGGCCCGCCCCGCCCCGGCCCGCCCGTTTCGATTTACTAAATCATATCAATAAACCATAAAAGAAACAAAATCAAACTGAAACCCCAATTAATACAAATCAAAACCACAGATCGGTGGAAAAGGTTTTACCTAATGGGAAGTCGGAGGGCCGTCTTGCCAGAAGAGGGGAGGGCTATGCGGGTTTAAGGAGGGAGGTGGACCGTAGAGAGGCAAGGGGCGTGCGGCAAGACCAGCAGGGAGGGAGAGCTTGGCAGGGGTCCAACGAGGTTGTCGCCGCAGGAGGAGGATGGACGTGGGAGGAGGTTGAGGGCGACATGGAGACGGGGGAGGGTCGTGATGGCAGGAGTGCGGAGCAGCAGGCGCTGGGCACGGTGCAGGCGGAGGGAAGACAGGAGGGGTGGCGTCCGCTGGTGCCGGTGCAAGGAGCCGCAGGAGAGGCCCGCACAGGAGAACCGAAACGGGGGGGGGGGGGGGGTGCCGAACCGAGAGAAGAAGTCGGGAGGCGAGGGCGAGGCTCGTGGCGTCGCAACTTATTTGGACCGAGGGAGAGAAGGGTGCAGGGGAACACAAGCGGGGTCGACCGGTGGCTGGGGGACGAACACAGGAAGCAGAGGGGTGGGGGCGCAGCCAGCGGTGCAGAGCAAGGAGTTGGGGGGGGGGGGGCGACGGGATAGAGTAGGGTTAGGTTTTTTTCTCTTTATCATAATAACAATAGATATAATAATAAAAGAAATAATAATTGTAAAAAAATAATAACAATTATAATAATAATAATACAACAATGATAGAAAGAATAATAACTATAATAATAATAATAATAACACTAGAATTAAAAATAAAATTGTTTCTCAATATTAATAATAGTATTATTTTAAAAAAGATGATAATATTAATAATATTAAAAGAAACAAAATAGTAATAATGTAAACTAATGGTATTTAAAATGAAATCTTGTTTCATTTCATTTTGAACATTGATAAAAATTGGCCAACCGCACAGTCTCCAGGACCGAACGCACGGTCGCCGTTAGTGGTGCGGAGACCGCGCACCGGCCCGAGACCCGCCAAAAAAATCAATCTTTAGAAAAGATCGAACATAGACCCGACTAAACCCTGTTCAAACAATGCAGGACCGATAAAAGAATAAAATAACAGGTGAATGTGGTCGGGGTGTGACAATTCTCCCCACCACAGATACTTTATGCCCCCAGAAAGTCACCAAGCCAACAGTTGACACAACTTGAGTCCATGCCCATACAAAACTAAGAAAAAACTGTGAATTCTGGGATGATCTTACTCTCAACAGGTCACACCCGACCAATTCAAGAGAAAACTGAAGCCCGGGGTCGAGGGGAGAACACGGGAGGGTTCTCCCCATCATAAGAATTTACTAATATGGAAACCATGAAACTCAATCATACCACCCCAAAGGGGGGGCCAATGCGGGAACTCCCAAACTGAACCCAATATATTTTCCCCACATGGACTGAACAACACCCCGAGGCTTAAACGAAAAGCATCCTACGAAATGACCCAACAACCCGAGGATAAGGAATAAAACACAACCCCTAACACACCGACCAAATAAAATCATCACCGCAACCAGAGACTAGGGAATTCCTAGCCCGAACATAGAAAGGACCTCGAAACACCGCATACTAATTTCACAAAACCAAACACCCCCCCTAACGAACACAATTGAGACCCAACTCAAAATTAGAACTACCCGTTTATTCGCGGTCCCAACACCGTTCAAGGAAATCCAAACGATTTGAAAACACACCGAGAACGGATATGACCGATTAGACTGCGGTAGAACAAGTTCATCACATCACCACAACTATGTTGAGCTTATAACGGTGACAAGAACAAAACAAGGAAACTTTGGATATTTCCCTCACAAAGCCGAAAACATTACTCGGACCAAGGTTCCACACATCCTCGGAGAGTCTTGACTGTGCGCGAGCATCACCCCGAGACCTGTGGCTGGGGCCCTGCTGGATGGAGAATCTCCTGCCTCATAGTCAGGCATTTTAATCTTCTTGTCTCTAACTCCTTCACGAGCGACACTTCTTCCAGAACTCTCCCTAGTGGCTTGAACAGTCACACGGTAGAAGGACTTTGGAGGGATGTGACAAGCCGGCATAGAATGGCTGAACCGGCCAGACTAGTGGCAGGCGAGAGAACGCTCCAACAAACTTGGAGTAGGTACAAACGAAGATCCTTTCCAGATGGGAATCTTTACAAGAGACGACTCTCACCAACTACACCCGATACTCTATCGACAATGAGACATCCCACCATTACTCATCCAGAGCTAAACCCTCAAATAACTCTGGGATGGTATAAACCTTAACTACCCCCGAGAGTTCCTGACTTCCCGAAGACACACTATCTTTCCAAACTACACGACTACCTCTAACAGACCTCAATTACCTTGATAAGCAAGCAACACACAAAAGAACTCAGAACTGGGCGTAACTCGTTAATAACTTTTGGAGGATTTCTGGGCGGCATACTCATGACAACACGAAAAAAACCTTCGAAACCGACATCAAGCCAAAACTCAATCAAAGCACCAACACAAGCTAAGGGCAATAGGCCCATAATCCAAACATATACAACACAACGAGAAGTCACTTTTCCAAAACCATTATCTCTTTACGATTTTAAAAACTCACCTATGGCACCTTATGAACCGTCACATGTTTGTTTGTTTAATCCCGCTCACATCACCAGTGAACAAGGGCCCCCATGAACTTCCATACACACACACACACACACGTGTGACCCTCCATAAGGAGTGCCAAGGTTTAAACACTTCTTTTCCTTACCCAAACCAAACACACATCATGTTTTTCCAAACCGATACACTTTCTCTTTAGAAATCCACTTTAGTAATTTCAAAAACAAATTGGAAGAAACAATTTTCCATTTAAAACCCAATTTCACCTTTAACGCACACTCAAATCAAATAAGAGTAAAACAAAACACAAGAAGTAATAACCCACTGGAATGAGGAACTAGTGTGCATGTTTGACCCAACGACTGGTGGTGAGCCATGCCCCAGGTAAAGAATAACACTAAGAGAACCTAGAGCCGAACACTTGGACTTCACATGGGTCACCACCCCATGTGAATCCAAAATGTGAACCGATTCGCCTCCATGGTCATTCCTCAATCCAAAAAAACAAAAGATAAAAGATTCGAATCCCGGACTAACCCTGGTAACTCAGGTCTCGTCACGAGCGGTGGTGATCAGGCACTGACCTGTAACCTACCTCCTGAGCTCCGACAGTCCTAATCTCCATCTACTTGACATCCCAAATAACAAAGGGCGCTCTGAAAAGCGAGGTCCACTAATGGCCGACCTGCTCTGATACTATTTTGTCATGAACCAACCAAGGTCGACCTAGAACCGGTCACCCGAGCCGGCCCGCAACATGGCACGAGTGGCGTTCTCGATCCTCCCGGGATGGCGACAAGCGCCAGGGCATCAATAGAGGTTGTGGGAATGATTTCACCCAATACAATTAAAAAGGCAGTAGAAATAAAACAGAGTGGCGCAAAATAAACAAACTAAATAAAAGACTATACAGGAACAAAAAAAAATAAAACTAACCGAAAGAGAACCACTATCTCCATGTGACCTCATGGGTCACTCTTCAACTCGCGACAAGACGTCACCCAAGAAAAACGTACCCAAGCTATAGCCTGCACAAACACTAAAACAAAAAAGAGCTATAGGCGTGAGTATTAAAACTCGGTAGGATAGCCCAATATCTATTCCCAATACACTACCTTTAAACAAAGAATCTACTAATTTCAGGTTTGAACCAAATTATATAAAATATTAGTTTCCACACACACTATCATTTCTAAAACAAGTATCATCCCATTGCCCTATTTAATTTAAAACATGTTTAATGTTTGAATAGAACAGGTATATAGCATTTTAAAACATTTTTAATACAATTTAGAAATCCAGACATTAGTTGTTAGCCAAAAGGAAAATCACACACAACACACAACACACACTAAGGGCAATGGAAAAAGGGTGGCACACATGGGGTCAGCAACCGAACTCGACCTCTCAATCGTCCGCCACATTCAAATAAACACTAAAAGAAACATGGGTCGAACCTAGGAGATCGTGAACAATCCAGAACATACTATACATCTGACTCATCCTGAAGGCATGCCCTAACTCGATGACATCATAACGACCATACTTCTACCCGGTATAGACCTGCATGGCCTATCCTAGGGTCCCAATCCCCATAGCAGCAACAACTCAGTATTTCCCGGTTATGGGGCAACTAGCCAGTGCGTAATCTAAACTAATGCAACAATCGTTCTTAGAAAATTCACTCAATATTCCAGGTTCCCATGTCAACACATACAAAAAAGAGGGGGTGCATCCACAATGTAAATAAAATCAGCCACAATGCACAAAGATCACACACAATTCACGCAATCAATGCACACTAACGATCACCCCCAGTGGGTTTTTCCAAAATAATTTATTTTATTAAAGTGTCAATCGGGCTTTCACCAACTTTAAAGAAAAACCATGTTTCTCAAGAAAAACCAAAAAGCTTGTTCAGAAGAAACCATTTATCTTTAAAACTAGAAGTACATTTGGAATTCCATGAATTATGTTTAAAGGCTAAACAGGCATTCTTTCAAAACTGGGAGTCCGCTCGTCAGAAAAATGTTTCAAGTGTTCGGTATAAAATAAACGGCTATATTCGCATGAAATAGTCTAATAAAAATTTATTATATTATATTATTTCCAATTTATTAAATTTAATAAAACAGCAAGCAATTAATAAATTCTAAATCTAAAGGTAAGTGCAATGGAGGACCTACCTCGACTTGCTGCTCGGTTATGAAGATGCGACACGTCTTAAACATGCGCACAAGTACAAGCAATCTGCTGATGACCGCAATATCGCGGGTCTTCCTCACCGACATGCTGCAACAAATGCACAACTAAAAACGCATAAACACGGACTCACAACAAATCAAACGAACTAACAGCGCAAAATAACTAGCTCGACATGTTTTGAAAATATCACATCAAAACATGTATCAAAACACAACCAAACTCTATATAGGAAACCAATCACAACCATTAGACACACCAACCACTTTTCAAACATCATACACACCACATGATTTAAGCAATAAACCATTTGAATAATTTATAAAACATCTGCAAAAGTTCAAACCAAGGATCACATCAAAACATACTCAATTTCACATAAGAAAACACTTTAAAATAAAACAAACAACATCATCACACCAAAGCATGACTCGCACTTGACAACCAACCCATAAAACATTTTATAAAATAACGCACCCCTTTACACACACAAAACACCTTTGCTTTTTAAAAAAACCCACTTTTCATATTACGAATACCAAAACCTATTCAAAAACATCATTTATGACTCTCCACACACCGATGCAAAACCAAAACACAAACTGCGAAGTTTGTGAAATGCAAGTAAACAATTTAGCACAGTTGTTCACAGAAAACACACACATACCATATATACATAACAACATCAATTAAAAACTTGATCTGCATAAAAAAAACTAATTAATACATATGTTAAAATAATTTAAGAAGAAAATTAATTCATAAAACAATCATTAAGCGCTTAACCAACTACCTCAGTGTAGACTGACTTCGCGAATTTTCTCGAATCTTCCATGGCACAACAAATGCACTACAAGCAACATCAATTGACTCTAATTAAATAATTTTAACCAGAATCATCAATATAGATCCCAAAAACAAAACACTACATAATTGAATCAATAATTATACCAAAATAACATAAACGCTAAAAACAAGGAATCATATCAATAAACCATAAAAGAAACAAAATCAAACTGAAACCCAAATTAATACAAATCAAAACCACAAAACGGAGGAGGAGGTTTTACCTAAAGGAAGCTGGATGGCCGTCTTTCCAGAAGAGGGGAGGGCCATGCGGGTTCAAGGAGGGAGGCGGACCGCAGAGAGGCAAGGGGAATGCGGCGAGACCAGCAGGGAGTGGGAGCGCGGCAGGGGTCCAACGAGGCTGTCGCTGCCGGAGGAGTCTGGACGCGGGAGGAGGTCGGGGGAGACTTGGAGACGGGGGAGGGTCGCGACGGAAGGACTGCGGAGTAGCAGGCACTGGGCACGGCGCAGGCGGAGGGGAGACAGGAGGGGCGGCGTCCGCAGGTGCCGGTGCAAGGAGCCGCAGGAGCAGCATGCACAGGAGAACCGAAATGGGGGGGGGGGGGGGGTGTGGGGGTGCCGAACCGAGAGAAGATGTCGGGAGGCAAGGGCGAGGCTCGCGGTGGCGCAACATCTTAGGACCGAGGGAGAGGAGGGTGTAGGGGAACACAGGAGGGGTCGGCCAGCGGCCGGGGGACGAACGCAGGAAGCAGAGGGGTGGGGGGGGGGGGGGGGGGGCGACGATATAGAGTACGCTTATGTTTTTTCTCTCTCTTTATCATAATAACAATAGATATAATAATAAAAGAAATAATAATTGAAAAAAAATAATAACAATGATAATAATAATAATACAACAATGATAGAATGAATAATAACTATAATAATAATAATAATAACACTAGAATTAAAAATAGAATTCTTTCTCAATATTAATAATAGTATTATTTAAAAAAAGATTATAATATTAATAATATTAACACCAACAGAATAGTACTAATGTAAACTAATGGTATTTAAAATGAAAGCTTATTTTTGAACATTGATAAAAATCGGCCAATCGCACAGTCTGCAGGACCGAACGCACGGTCGCCGCTAGCGGTGCGGTGACCGCACACCGGCCCGATACCCACCAAAAACATCAAACATTGGAAAAGATCGAACAGAGACCCGACTAAACCCCGTTCAAACAATGCGGGACCGATAAAAAAATAAAATAACAGGTGAATGTGGTCAGGGTGTGACATCATCCTTTTTATTATTATGAGTTTCACTATCAATATTTTCTAACATAATCACATGAATAAGATTTTAGATAGTCACATCCAACACACAATACCAAAAGATTTTTTTGTCATAATATATTCTTATTTATTTTAATCCGAGACATTCTAATATCCATAAAATATAGTATATAATACTCTGACTCTGATATATTACAATTAACATTTATATTAGAAAATAAATCATCATAAATAATACTTATGGTCTAAAAATACATCATCATCATATAGAGGGTTCAACATTATCCCCTTTGTATTTTTTATCAATAAATCTACTTTCTCCCCTGATTATTTTTTATAAAACCAAATTATAAATGAAGGGATGAATCCAATAAAAAAATTAAAAAATAGACATGAATCAATTGACATTAAATCATTGTCAATTAGCATGGATTAGAATAAAAGATTGATTAAAAAAAACTAAAACGTTTTCCTAGAAACAACTCATCTCATATTCAAAACCACCAACCTTACACATGCTGATTATATTGAATCAAATTAAGTTAAAAACATTCCAACTCCACTCAATAGACACATTATAATAATTTTTGTAATGCCCCAACCCAAGACACCCAGAGTCAGTGCATTATTATAATTCATTGGCATGATTACAAGGAATCAAGTCATGAAGGACCGATCGATTTAGCAATTTTGGAAAATAGATTACATACATGAATGTTACATTACTCTTTATAACATAAAAAATAACATAAATAATCCTTTATGGATGCCATTATTCCCTTGTCTTGACCCTGCATATCAATCACAATATACTTCTTGGAATCCTGCGAAAAATAAAACATAGAAAGGGGTGAGCTTAGATTCTCAGTAAGGATAACAATATAGTGGAAACTTTCATAAATAAGTATAAAAAATCATGCCAATGTTTAACTAAAACAAAATCCTTTTATACTTGAACATCTACATAATATGGAAAAAATAATATGATATAATGCCATTTACTTATTCACATTGATATTCTACTAGTTGAATAATCACATGCAATATCAATAACTACTTTCATCATAATGGAATACATAATGTCAGACTATCATAAACACGTAGCCAAAGACATGTTCCAAGACTACAAATAATATATTTCCCATGCCTCGTGTTGAGACACTAGTTTGTCTCATGGGAACTACCGATGCAACGAGGAGCTATAGAGAGATCCACCCGTCACTTACTAAGTCCAATGTGGTCCTAATATGAAAAGGACTAATCATAACATAAACATTTGTATTAAAACTAGCATACGAAATGTCAATACATTACCCAGAAACCATGAATGGTATAAAAATAACACATCATTAATCAAACATATCACAAAACCTTCAACACAATATGGAAGACTTGTATCATGTTAAATCAACTTCAAAACAAGTTTAAAATCCATTAAAAGATATTGACGTTGAGGAAAATTATTTCAAAAACTCTTTTAGGGAAATAAACCGTTTTCATGAAAACATTTAAAAGTCAAAGAATTTCAAAATAAGTTTTTTAAGAACATTTTTGAATCAATATGTCCCATACCACATTGAAACTTTTCAAAGGAATTAAAATTTTAAAAACATTCATGTCTATATAAATAAATCATTTAAAACCATTTTGAATACATGGACATTAACAAGAACGATTTAGAAGAATAAATATTTAAAACATTTGAAATTATGTTTTAGTAAAAAGTACCTTAAAATAATCTATTTTAAAATACTTTCATAAAAAATGGACATGGATAATAAATATGTCCCAGTAGATACATATGTAAAAACAACCTCGGATTATAAAGAGATTGTGAAATTAACCGTTACCAATTTGGTAAATTATAAAACATACACACCACGAAAAAGGTATCATAAAATGAATATGTAAATACACATAAATTAAATTTTATTACACAAAGAATACAATTATGGGAAGTACATACACCACACAATAGTTAATAGTGGAAATATGGCATGAATCTCATGAGAATAAATAGTGAAATTAAGACCCTTTACCATGTAATTTTACTTTTTCGATGGAATGTTAACCTCTAGTATAATGGATAAATGATTGTTATTGAAATATAAAAGAATAATATACATTGATATGATACCATATATGATCTTTTAACATTCTCTGATAATAAAATCATAGTATTATGGTCGTTTCGAGAGTAAACATACTCGTTTTATTTTATATGTTTTGTTACATAAGCCGTGTTTTTATGGATAGGCGGTATAATATTCATATAAAGAACAATATAAAGTTCTTAAAAATTATTTTTAATCATAAAATAAGAGTTATAGTTGAATGGATACGATGTGGAATGATTCTCATCACGTTCGTGGAGATGGTAGTCCGTACGTATTCACGAACGCTACTTCCATTTCAGTTTTCATTTTAAAAGGAATCAAAACAAAATGATAAATAGGTATATTATTATTCCAGCATAATATAATATGTGTTACTAATGTTCATTAATACCATCCTTTATACATTCCATGTATGGTATGATGGAGTCATATCACTTTGAGGTGGCGGTTGTCCGCACTTCCTCAAATGAAGTTATCGTATATATATACAACATGAAACGAATAATGGTATGATATAAAATAGAATTACAGAAGCTTATATAAACAATAAATATCATTTTTAATTATAGTGCCTCCATAATGGCCACCATGATTTGTGGATGGAGATAATTGAATAGTCATCATTTCGTGAGGGGTTTGGTTTCCATGCACATAAACATTATGTTATTCAACCATTAGATGGAGGTGTGTGTAAGTGTAGTTCAAATACGTCTCATTACAATATCCTTGTATATTTATGATACTATTTTTGTTACAAAAGAAATAATATTAAGATATTAGGGGATAATGATGTAAAATAAAAGACAAGAATCTAAGTGAAATCTTTACCTTTAATTTTGGTAACACCCTTTGGTTTGAACCAAAAAAGACTCTTGAAGTGCCTTCTGCCTAAGGTAAGGCTTCTAGAAGGAGGATAGGGATATAGGGAGCTTAATTGGGAAGAGGTTCGATGAGCCAATAGGCTTTAGAGGTGTGAGAAATTAGTTATAAGTGGTGTCTTTTATAAGGGGGAGGAGGGGCTCTTTAGGAAAAACTTAATGTATTATTTTATAATAAAATCATATTTGGTTTATAATATCTACAATGTGGATTATTCAATGTCAATGGCGGGGATAGGTGGAAATCAACATAAAAAATAGGTTTTTGATAGTTTGGGTAACTTTTTTAACCTTATTTTTAGTTTTAACACTTAGATAATTTGGTTTACATTTACCTTGTCTCTTTCTATTTTTATATTATATGTTTAATAAACATACTATAAACATACAATCGACCCCCAAGTGGTCCATTAATGATGCACCTATCATGATATATGTCTTTTGGCCTAACATTAGTTTCTTTAATTGAATATTAATTTATAATATAATATTTGTTTTAAAAACTCTGTTATGTCAATTTTTGTACTAATGGGTATTTTGTTTTTGATAAATTCATAACAAAATTATTATTTCAAAAACAATTCATATATCAAATCCCAATATGTCATATTAATCTTGAAAAGTATTGGAAATCAAAAAATGTCTAAAATTACATTTATTTGTGTATTTATAGAATAAATTATCTTAATCTTTCATTAATATTGTAATTACTGCATCATCATTGTTTCATAAATAAATTAAATTATTTAATGTCTAAATATTATAAATGAAATACCATTATGTAGGAAATATTTTTAGATTTCTAATTAATATTTATAGTAAAACATGTTACATATATAACACCATTTAAAAATTAATTTCTAAAAGGTTATTGTTTATGTCAATTTTGCCTTTACATGAAATTAATTAATATTAATGTCATTATCATTCATAAGTGGATCCACGGGGTCTTGAAATCGACCCAAATATGGCCATGGTAAGCCATTACATATCCAATAATGTTAGGATATGTGTTAAGATAATTTTGAATTATTAAAATATTCTTTTAACCATTAATTAACCTATTTACATTTAACAGTGGCAAATTAATGTAAAAAGTTACTATTCACTAATACCATCATTTATACATTCCATTTTGGTATGAACAAGTCATATCACATTGAGGGGGCGGTTTTTTGCACTTCCTCATATGAAATTATCATATATATATATATACAACATGAAACGAATAATGTTATTCTATAAAATGAAATTACAGAAGCTTATATATAAAATAAATATAATATTTAATTATATTTCCATCATGATGGCCCCCATGAGAGGTGGAAGGAGATAATTGAACAATCGTCGTTTCGTGAGGCATTTCATTGCCACCCACAAAAACATTTTGACCTTCAGCGATTAGATAGAGGCGTGTGTAAGTGTCGATCGAACAGTTCTCATAGAAAATATCCTAGTATATTTAGGATACTATTTTTGTAACAAAATAAAATAATAAGAATATTTTAGTGGTTGGAGAAGTAAAATAAAAGAAAATAAGCTAAGAGAAATTATTAGCTTTAATTTTGGTAACTCTATTTGGATTGAACAAAAAAGTACACTTAAAGTGCCTTATAACTAAGGAAATGCTTCTAGGAGGAGTAGAGGGATGTAGGGAGTTTAATTGGTCAGATTTTGGATGAGCCAAAAGGCTGGAGAGGTGTGAGGAATTGGATATAAGTGGAGTCCTTTTATAAGGGGGAGGAGGGGCTCTTTAGAAAAAACAGAAAGTATTATTTTATAATAAAATCATATTCGGTTTTTAATGTCTCCAATGTAGATTATGAAAAGTTAAAGCAGGGGATATGTCGAACACAACTTAACCAATAGGTTTTAGACAGGTTTGGGTCACTTTATTAATCTTAAATTTTAGTTTTAACTGTTAGTAAATTTGTTTGACATTTACCTTGTCTCTTTGTGTTTTTATATTATATGGTTAATAAACATACTATAAACATCTAATGGACCCCAAAGTGGTCCATTAATGGTACAACTATCATGATATTTGTATTTTGGCCGATCCTTAGATTTTTATGAAATGAATATTAATTAATAATATAATATTTGTTTTAAAAAAACTTTTATGTCAATTTTGGCCGTATTGGGTAATTTGTTTTTGATTAATTCATAACATCATTATTATTTTGAATAAAATTCATATAACCAATCCTAATATTTCATATTAACCTATAAAATTATTGTAATTCATAAAAAGTCTCAAATTACATTTATTTAGAAATTTATAATTTCAATTATCTTAATCATTTATTAATACTGTAATTACTGCATCATCATTGTGATATAAAATAGTTAAATTATTTAATGTTTAAAAATTATAAATAAATTTCCATTATATAGAAAATATTTTTAGATTTATAATTAATATTTATAGTAAAAAATATTTCTCATATAACACCATATAAAAATTACTTAATAAAAGGGTTTTGTTTATGTCAATTTTGCATTTACATTAAAATAATTAATCTAAAATGTCATTATCATTCATAAGTGGCTCCATGAGGTTCCAAAATCGACCCATATACGAATATGGTTGGCCATTACTCTTCTAATAAGTTTAGGACATGTGTTAATGTAATTTTGAATTATTACAATATGCTTTTTCCTTGAATTACACAATTTACCTTTAACCACATTTCACACTTTGATATTAAAATCATCTCTCTGATTTTCGAAATTCAACTCAATGAGGCTGTAAAATTATGTTTTTTGAAAATTTTGAAATTCTAATAGGAGGTGGGTAAAAGACGTTGAAAAGTTCAATAAAATTTTTTTATATCTAAAATTATTATAAACAAATTTCAGTAAATTACAATGAACTTTTATAAGTATTTTGTATCTATTTTGACATAATATAATTTAAATAAAATAAATTATAATTTAAATAAAAAACCGGATTTAACCAATAAATCAGCATTTTTCACTATTCATCAAAATATGGAAGTTATCAAAAATGATGTCATTGTTACCAAATTCAAAACATTTAATTTTCATTATTTAATTTAAAATAATTCTCGTTGTCAAAACAAATAGTGTGTCTTTAAGAAATAATAACTATCAAAAGATTGATACTTACTTATGACCTGTTTAAATGTGAAATCATGTACATTGACCCGCATTGGATTAAATGGTAAAAATATAATCTAATTATACATTAAAATCACTCAAATTCTTAATTTATCAATTAATTATTTGGATTAAAAAAGTTGTATTTAATTAAAATTTAGCACTTTTCACTATTCATCAAAATATGGAAGTTATCAAAAAAGTAACAAAAATTCATCCTAAGCTAATATCGATATTCCGAATTGAAAAAAAATGTTCATTTTGAATTTTTTTTTTTTGAAATTTCTAAAATTTGGTATTAATATTCTTAACGGCTATTATGATTGGTTTTGGGGTGTTAGAATTCAAATTTGCATATAACATGCTATTGTATTATTCAAATAGAAGTGTATCGTGAATGAATGGGGTGTTACATTCTCCCCTCATTAAATAAATTGCATTCCCACTATTTATGCTCAGTATTGGAAACATGGGGTTTACATTTCAAAATATCATAGTAGAAATCCCTCATCGAAAAATGGAATAATGAGGCCTCTATTTAAAATAAAGAGTTGTAAGTTTGAAGGTTGCCAAATATAACACATACTAGGGTTCCATGTTGGGAATCATGGATATGGAAGGGAAATCTAAGAATCAATATCCGATGAAGAGTGGTAGAGATCATGGATATGAAAAGTCCAATAATCAAAAGGCCATAAATTTGTGACGATCAAAGGTACCATCTAGGACAATGTTTTTTTTCTAAGTTACTTTTCTTAATGTTGAGGAATTTATTTTCTATATTGGCTAAGATAATAAGGAGAAATATTTACATTATAATTAGAGTTTTATCCCTTAATAAATTTCAACCACAAACCCATATTTCACTACAAAACATAATACAACTCAAAAATATTCTATTTATCCTAATCAAATAGCGTTCCAAATATAATGAATTTATAATCCACATATCAGACCCATTAAAAAAGAAACTACATTATACAATCTAAGGACTTCACGTAGTCCAGTGGTAGGAAATAAATCCCAATCGCACTATGGTTGTGGGTTTGATTCCCGTAGCATTTTCTAACGCGACGTGTTGTCATACAGTCTGTGTGTTGTCCTATTATAAAAATACAAAAAAAACCATTCAAACTTAATCCATTCCAAACTTTATACTTATCCAAAATACTACTATCCAAAATCACAGTCCAAAATTTATAAGGAAGTTAAACACAATGAGGATCATTAATTCCATGTAATAAAATTCGAACACTTTCATCATGTATTATTTTAAAACATGGTAACATCCTGAATTACCATAAATCCTTATTTATTAAATTCATGGACCCTTATTCATTATATATTACTGGATATAATTATTCTATAAAAAATATTGTAAACTCCAACTATGAAAAATCATTAATTAGTTTCAAGGTATTTTAGAATATCCAATATAATTTAACCAAATCAACCATATCGTATTCAAAAATTAGTACCACAATATTAGGTCCATATTAAGGTTTATCTTTACTTCAACAATGTAATTTACAAAAAAATTTAACTCACTATAGAGTCCCTTTTCTTATTACCATTAAATCTAAAACCCTCAATGATATAGTACTGTAATAGAATCCTTATTTATTTCTGGTACATCATTGATACATCACTTCAATGAAATAATTCAAAAATAACAACATAATAACACTAGTCATTCATCTTCATCTGTGGTAGTATCAAAACTTTATTATTATCCAATAGCATTATTTGAGGAATAGTATGATAACTGGGGTATTGGTTCGCGTAGTGTCCAAACTACATGAAGATGAAGAATAGTACATTTGAAAACTTTTTTTTACCCTTGCAGTCATGTACATGGTGTCCTTTTTCATCACACATTTATCATACTGCCATTTCCAAGAATAATTTTCCATGGTGATTCTTTCCACAGTTATAAATATGGGTAAATCCATCTTTAAATAATTCTCTTTATCTATCATTCTCTCTACCATCCTCTCCTTCTATGGCTTCCCTTCAAAGCCATAAGGCTCCGATAATTTTGTACTTATCATATCAACACATGATACTATTTATTCATATGATGATAATAAGAGGCAGACTATTTCCCTTCTAAATTATTGCTTAAGACCTTGAATGATTTGATACTTCTTAATCTTTAGATCATGTGTATTGTTGGAGTTCTCATTCATTCTAATGGGCGCCATTTCTAAACAATGTCATACTCTAGATTAGTTTATGAATAGGAATACCTAATGCCAAACTTATAAAACACATAAAATAAATTAAACTATTTATGGATATAATCCATAATCATAAATAAAATTCATTGAGGATGTATATACTCATAAACCCTTCATAATGGTTTGTAATGAAAATGAGAATTATCCTAAGCATATCTCCTGGGAGTGTCGCAACCGAGAGTGCAGTAAGGCCTGTTGTCGTGCACCAGTACCCGTTCGAGTCTAGCTCAATGAAGTGTTTTTGGGATTTACCACTAGGTACATCTGTGTTAGAGCTGCCTCTACCTACTCGTATCCAAAAAGGGATGTATTGCTCGGAAAACTCACAAAATCTATACAATACCAGAATTCTAAGATGTTCATCAACACTAATCCTCAAATTTCATCTGAGGTATTTGTGCTCTAATTAGAGTTTATATAAATCTTTAATTAAATGTTTGTACTAAACTCCCTCTAATACCAACTATAACGCACAACCCTATTTACCCTGAGTCGGTGCATTATTTTAATACATTGTCATGATTACAAGGAATCATATCCTGAAGGAAAGATCTGTTTAGAAGTCCTAGAAAATATATTACATAAATGAATGTCACATTACACATTATAACATACAAAACAACATAATTAATCCTTTATGAATTCCATTATTCCCTTGGCTAAACACCCTATATCAATCACAATACACTTCTTGGAATTCTGGGAAAAATAAAACATAGAAACAGGTGAGCTTAGATGCTCAATAAGGATAACAATATAGTGGAAACTTTTATAAATAAGAACAAACATGTATGGAAATATACAACTAAAACAAATGCCTTTTACACATGAACTTGAGCATAATATTGAAAAAATAAAAAGAAATAATCCAATTTACTTATTCACATGGATATTGTACTAGTCGAATAATCTCATTTAATATCATAAACAACTTTCATAATCATGGAATGCATAATGCCATAATATCATAACCTCATGGCCAAGGCCTTGTGCCATGACTACAAATGAGCTTTTGTCAAGGCCTCATGCCATGATACAAGTTTGTCTCATGAGACCTACCGATACATCGTGGAGCTATAGTGTGCTCCACCAGTCACTAACTATGTCCAATTCATATCTCATATGAAAAAGTCTAAACATAACATAAATATTCGTATTTAAAATAACATACCAAATGTCAATACATTACCCATATATCATGAATGGTATAAAAATAACATATCTAGAGTCAAACAAATCACAATACCTTCAACACAATATGGTAGATTTGTATCATGATAAATCAACATCAAAACACGTTTAAATTCCATTAAAGGATTTTGACGTTGATGAAAATGATTTGTAAAATATGTTGAGAAAAATACCAATTTTTCATGAAAACATATAAAATTCACACAATTTGGAAAAGAAGTCATTTAAAGACATTTTTGAATAAAAGTGTCCCATTCAACTTTGAATCTTTTTAAAGGAATTAACATTTAAAAAAATTTCATTTCCATATAAATAAATACTTAAAACCAATTTTGAATACATGGAAATTAATTAGAAATATTTAAAAGAATAAATATTTAAAACATTTGAAATGATATTTTAGTAAAAATTACCTTAAAATAATTTCATTGAAAACTCCATAATAAACCATGAACTTGGATAATAAATATTTCCTAGTAGATACTTACGTAAAACAACCTCTGATAATAAAGAGATTGTGAAATTACCCCTTACCAATTTGGTAACTTACGAAACATACACCCCATGAAAGAGGTATCATAAAATGAATATGTAAATATGCATAAATTAAAGTTTATTAAATAAATAATACAATTACGGGTAGTACATACACCACACAGAATTTCATAGTGGCAATATAGATTGTATCTCACGAGAATTAGGAGTGAGATGAAAACCTCTTACCTTTACTTTTCATTTGTTGTGGGTAGGTTAACCTACTTTATAATGGATAAATGATTGTTATTAAATTATACATAAATAATATACATTAATATGATATAATATATGATCTTTTAACATTACTTGTTAAATAATTTCATAGTATTATCGCTGTTTCGGGTGTTAACTTACTCATTTTATATTGTATGTTTTGTTACATAAGATGTGTTTCTTAATGACAGGTTGTATAATATTCATATCTAGAACGATATCAAGTATATAAAAATTATTTTTAATCATAAAATGAGGATTATAATTGTATGGATACGATGGGGAATGAATCTCATCGCGTTTGTGTAGACGGTAGTCCGTACGTACGCACGAACGCTACTTCCATTTTATTTTTCATTTTAAAAGGTAGAAAAACGATATGATACATAGGTATATAATTATTCCAGTATAATATAATATCTTATATGTGTTACTTATGTTCATTAATAACATCCTTTATACATTCCATGTATGGATTGAACGAGTCATATCACTTTGAAGGGGGCGTTTGTCCGCACTTCCTCAAATGAAATTATCTTATATATATACAGCATGAAATGAAGAATGATGTGCTATAAAATGGAATTAAAGAACCTTATATATAAAATAAATATCATATTTAATTATAGTTACTTCATAATGGCCACCCCGAGAGGTGGTAGGAGATAATTGAACAATCATCGTTTCGTGAAGTGTTTGGTAGCCATCCACAGAAACATTATGTACTTCACCCATTAAATGGAGGCATGTGTAAGTATAGTTCGAATACTTATCTTAACAATAACCTAGTATATTTATAATACTGTTTTGTTCAAATGGAAATAATAAGAAGTGTTTAGGGGTTCGAGATGTAAAACAAAAGAAAAGAAGCTAAGAGAAATCATTACCTTTAATTTGGGTAACTCCCTTTAGTTTGAACCAAAAATGAATTTTGAAGTGACTTCTACCTAATGTAAGGTTTCTAGGAGGAGGAGAGAGATGCATGGATCTTAATTTGGCAGAGGTTTTATGATCCATAAGGCTTGAGAGGTGTGATTAATTAGATAGAAGTGGTGTCCTTTTATAAGGGGGAGGGGGGGCTCTTTAGAAAAAACATAAAGTAATATTTTATAACAAAATCATATTAGTAAGAAATTTCTTCGTTTTGATACCTTGTTTCAAATTTTGTAGGTTTTTAATCATTATAATTGAAAATATAAAAATATGAACCCCTCTATAAGAATATGTTTTGTCCCAATAGATCCTGAAACTGATTAAAATATGTCAACATTATCCACACTACATGGCAGAATTGTTCTTTAAATTTATTCTTCATTTTCAAGAGCCAAAAATTCATCATTTTATATAATTATTTAATTTTTATATTTTATAATATATATAATGTTCCCTTTAGGGTATAATCAATGAAATTTTCATCTTTAATATTTTATAAAATTTTCTACATTTCTATGTTTTTTCATGACAATACAAGGTGTTCTTCAAATTCTAAAATGTTTAAAATTTGGATTATTTGTAAACCACATCTCATGTGGGATCAAGTATGAATTTATCATTAAGAAAAACATATTATAGATAATTATAGATTTTTTATTTTATATAACTAGTATATTCATAAAATTTTATATATTTCAATATAATTACCCATATGTCATCAAGAGTTATTTTATTTATTTCAACCACACCATTTTTATTGTGCTTTGTATAGAGCATTGAATTTATGTATTATCCCATTCATATTTAAGTTTTTTGTGAATAATTTGTTTTAATACTCACTATCCTTAACTAATCTCAACGTTGAAAAATTCAATTCTCTCTACTTCTATATATGGCATCACATCTATCTAATTATTTTTATTTATTTAACATAAAAATGATGCATTTAGTAATTTTGAATTCATCTAAGAAGATGATAATTTACCTTTCTCTACTAGTGTATTTCATTGTCATAGGACCACATATATTTTAATGAAATAGTTTATATGTTTATTTATATGAATATGTTATAATATTATAGTTTTTTTACTACTGTTTATGTTTTATTATTTGAAAAATTGAGATTATTTATAATTGAAACATGGGATTATTTCTCGTATATATTTTACGTGATTTTATTCCTTATTTTATTTGTGAAAATATGGCTAGGTCTTTTATGACATTGATATTTTTTAGCTTGTTGAACTAGATATATATTTGTACTATCTTCTTCTACTTGAAATAATTTTCCAATAGTTCTCAATCCCTCTATAAAAATATCTCAATATTTCAATGTCACAAATATGAATCCATTTTATTGAAAAATAACCACATTTATGATATCACGTAACTCTAATACAATCCAAAAAATTATTCATTAATCAAATAAGAAACAATACATTTTTAGGACTAATTTGATTCCTTCTAATGTTTGGAGACCCAACACCTCGATTTATCAAGGATATGACATTTATAAAAGCCACATATCCTTTATAATATATCATAAAATTATTTAGATTATTCTGATAAATTATTATGTGATATCAACACATACTCTCCATTACCATGTGTTTCTTAAATTACTATCGGTAAATTAGACACAAAAAATTTTCATGCTTCTTATTTTGATTATGGTAATTTTTTTATATTATGAAATATCATTAATTATTCTATTATAAATGTGACATAGATGTTTAAAATATTCCTTTCATGGTCACATCTTCCTTTTATATCTAAAAAAAATTAAATATATTTTTATTTCAATATCCTTCTCAATATATTAGTGCTTCTTATGAATTTTTATCTAATCATGTTATAACTAATTTTATTCATTCATTAATCCCAATATATATAGAGACATATTATGTCAATAGTGTAATGAATTTTAGTAAAAAATACCACAATTCCCGTAGTCTCCTTGGAACTTCCATCTTTAATACAAACATAAATATTGGTTATCAATTTAGATAACCATTCCCGTTGTTTTCATGTGTGAAAGATTACTTTAGTGTGTATTTGGTGGGGGCAATGAAATATCCAAAAGAGAAAATGAGATCAGGTGTATCATATTCCAAAAAAGTACACATATCACTTTGTGTAGTCCTTATTTTGAGTTTTTGGGGATATAAATCCCCAAGGTGGAGAGAATGTAATATCAAGAATTTTCTATGTGTCAATTTTAGATATTATAAGGATTATTTTCGAGAACAAGTGATATGAAAGATTGTGATTCTAAGTTCCAGTGTTACTATCATAAATAATTGAAATATATTAAAAATATTAAATATCACGAGCTCATTGTTTTCTTGAAAAAGTGAAATAAATTCTAAATAATTTCCCAAATCAGAATCTCGAGGGAACTGTTGAGTTCAAAACATGGGTTTTACCCTAGGAATGACTTAACCTTGGTCAACATAGGTTATTTGAAGATAAGTAATAACAAGTGTAGAAGTTAATAATATAATTATTTAAATAAAATTATTTTTATTTCTTGACACATCAAATCAAAATTCTTTTAATATAATGATATTATAGAATTCTAGGAATAGACACATAAACATGGAATCATTGGAAATCCATAAAGATAGAATTGAAGGATTTATCTGAGATGAATGTTGACCAGATCATGGACTGATAATCAATTTAAAACACATTTGAAGGATCCCCCCAATGATCATGACGAAAAAATGTTCTTCATCAGCGATCGATCCGAATTGAGTTTGAGAGTTTTTTTATTTCGTCTTCTTCCCCATTCATGGTTTCTATGAGAAATGAAAATCGATCAAATGACAGATTGTTTCATAATTCACACATATTGTGTGTAGGGTTTTATTATAGTTATTTTTTAGGAAATTTTTTGTAAATATATTGATTAAATTATATTCATTATAATGAATATAAATCATGATCAACATGAACATTGATCATAGTCCATTCCTCTTGATTCTTGTGATTCTCCCCATCTCTCTATTCATCACATGCGTTCTTTTTTTGGATCATGTTTCAAAGTATCTAAATGCATTGATCATTGTGCACTCTTTTCATTAGGAAACAATAAAAAATCATAGATTTGAGATCAGAATGGCATGATGGAGGTGTGACTGTGGTAGAGGAAGAGGATCAAATGATGTAGATACCCAATTTCATGTTCCTCAATGTGTAACAAATAACTATTTATAAAATCTATTTTCCAAGTGGATCTAATGGTTGAATCATATTTTTTGATGATGGAAATGTTTTTTAGACTGTATTCTCGATTTTACGACAAGTAGATCACCAAATCAATGAAAAAATAAAGGATAAGTTGTATAGATTCTTGTTCTAGGATTATGAAAATTCCCACGATACATAATGTGTAAAGATGGTCATCAAGCCGTATCACCCCTCGTGCTGTGTTTATAGTTTATGAGTAACTAAAGTGTCACATGATGTGTGGCCACTATCATATTGAATGTGGTCCCTCATTAGAAAATCGGTGTGTACATCGAAGGGTACACAGACACATGTTAAAGTACATGGGTTGGATCATGCCATTTACTCCCCTATAGGAACACATCCTATACCAACTATATGGGATAATATGTGTACTGGTACAAGGTAAAACATAAAAAGTATAAATCTATGTAATGTAAAATGGGTAGAATACGTAATAAGTCTATACACTATGTATTTATTCATGGACACATATTGGGACATTGATTGTTTACATGGGTAAGACCTGAAGTCAAGAGAAACATCATGTAACCCCTTCTATATTCCATGTACATTATTATATATGGACTGGAGACCTTTTCCACCACATATTGGACAATTTTCATTTGGGTTCTTTCCCCATATATTTTTTTGGGATTGTTCGTATAGAATCATCACCTACTCATATGACTATGACCTCTTTAGTATGAATCATTAGATAGAGTAATTGGAATCCCTTTGAGAGGCCTAAAGTGAGATCCTCTTTTCATCTTTGTGCCCTTGGTTGAGTAATTCATATCATCAAGAAGAAAATACACATTCATTGATCCTCTACATAGAAAATTAATCTATATAGATTTGTTGGTATCACCCCTTGTCCTTGGGAGTGATCCTTATTAGTGTATCGTACTCTATTCAGACCATTGGCGTGTACTTATAGTGACAATACCTGATGATAACTACCTCTTCGATGAAATTCATCAGTGAAATCAGACTCATGAGTTTGTTCTCCCAATTTTTTTTTGTGGATTCTTCAAGCTGGAATCCTATGCTGGTATACTATGCTTATGACTAACCCCTAGACAATGTGTCTTTGTAGAGAATATATATATGTTCATATTATATGTGTTGTATACATATACCTATGTAGAGATGAATATATTTTCCTTTATTTTATGTCATCGGGATTCGATGTGTCCCACTGAGTGTTGTTATACTCACCCCTATATGGATTTTTTCCAAATGGGTCATGTCTTGTATAAATGTTAAACTTTATTAAAGAACCCTTGAATGACTAGGAATAGATTGTGCTTAGTGAAATAGGATAGACTGAGGTGTTTTCTTGCTACTTTTTGACACCATTCCCAGTTTTACCTATATTTTGGACTTGAGTTTCATACTCTTTTTGCTGGGTGTGTATTTGGACATGTTTACTATCATATAGATATTTTTATATCCTAGTAGTGGGATAGTTGAGTCGCGACATGAACCTATCTCGAAAGAATCTTGAAAATTATATATTCAATCATATATTTTTTTACATTCATTTAATAGTTGTTTTTAGGGATGATATGAATATAAAATCACATTTATCAAAAGAAGAATTTTTTTAAAATGTTTTTCATTATGCTTTGCGCACTTATTTTGATATTAAATTTTTATACCAATAGAAATTGAATTTGATAAAAAAAAATAAATTATAATTTAAAGGTTCATTATTGATTCCACATTAACTTTTTTCAAAATTAATACGAGATGTTGAATTTTTTTTACACTGTTCTAATTGAAAATTGGCCAGTAGAGAGGTTTAAACAAACCGTTAAGGGAAAAAATGCCACATAAAACATATAAATCTCATGGGGATAATATATTTAGATATTATATTATAATAACAAATAATTATTTTCTCACTCATTCCACATTCACATGAAAATTACTTTATGTTATTTAAAATGTTTGAGTGATTCCATTTGTCTCATTCCCCTTACATAGAAAAGGGTAAAATTTTGTACCATATTTCACAAATATTAATCCCTATATAACAGGATAATGATACTCAAAAAACATCATAAAATCATTATCCATATCTTATACCTACTCTTATTACTCTAATATAATCCTATTATAGATTAAGGTGTATTCAAAATAAGGCCTCTCAAATAATATGTAATAGTATTACATGAATCATTCAAAGGTTATTTCTTCTTTTACATCCTATAAATATATTATATCCATCTTATAATAAATAATATAGTATCATAAATGATTTTTTATTTTATTATGAATACAAGAAAACCATTAACCACATATCTTCCATAAAATTGTTAATGAAATTATTTAATATGTGTTTGTGTGGACTACCACCACCACATAACAATATGATTCATTTTCCAAAACCTCCACTCATAGCTAGTTATAAAAATTTATTTTATATATATATGTGATATTTATTAACTAATAAATATTCATAAATAATGTTATATTATATAATATGTAATTTCCAAGATTGTACTTATAATTTTTTTAATTTTATGGTATTATTTCGAGACCATACACTTTAACGACACATGATCCGGAAACTCAATTATCCTAGAATAGAATATTAAATTTTTTTATGTTTTCATAAACACACTTGGGAGTGGGTTTTTCTAAAATTTGAATCAGTTCTCAGATCAAAAATACGGTAGCATAGTTAAACATAGAATTCCAATATTCTTCTAGAAGGTACTTAAATTAGACGGGGACGGTCGACCAGAAAAGTTAGTTTATGAACTTTTTAGAAAAAAAACAAAATAACTTAAATATATATATATTTTTGAATCCATTGAGTTGTGGACGACTGTTCTGTGGTGCAATTATGATGTGCATTAAATGAATCCAATTAATGTCTCATTTTTGTGCAGCATAATGATGCATTTATTTGAAGCGTAATAGATACTCTATTTTATAAATGAAACATCATAACAATGTTACCTCGCAACATAATAAAATGTTGCTAAATGATTTCATTTAATAACACATTAGGAAACTCAATTGGGGGAAATTTTCCTCTAACAAACTTATTGCGAAATTCCTCTCCTACGATGAACAACAAACGCCGACAAGGTTTTTAGCTACATCAATGATTTACAAATAAAGAGACTAGGAAGTGATGAACATCAAGGGAACATGAATCGTAGTTGGTAGAGAACTACAATGATGAGCATAGATCGAGGTAGTGGTTTATTTGTGTTATGTTCTCCAAATTATTTTTTCTAGAATGACGAATGTCGATCAAACAGAAAATATGTAGATCCATGGAATGTTTGATCATGTGAGAGAGTGCTCTTATTGGGATTTTTACAGTGGGATAAAATTATTGTTGATATAATTGTAATACCAACCTCTTCCCATTTTTAAAAATCTATCACAGTTGGCATGGGCAATCACAAAAAAGGTTTGTGACCCACAACTTGTGTGGTCATCATTGAAACATCCTATATGTATTAACAAAGAGATTCTGAGGAATTTATAGGAATGAGGGGATCCCCCATAGGCCATTGGCTCAAGCGGTGCGAAGAATGGACCACCGGAGCGGACCTCGTGGTTCATGGAGGAATCTGCCAGTGCATCGACACCAGCGGTCGTGGCCGTGGGAGGGTGGTGGTTCACCATGATGGCGTGGCGATGGGGTGTCCCAGTAAACCGAAAAAAGAAGGGTTTAAAGGGACACCAGCTGAGCCAGTAGATAGTGGTGGGTGGAAGGGGACACTCGACCACATCAGTGAACCACAGATGTAGAACTGAACTACATCCCATGCAACAAAGGTTGCAGTCATTTGATCATGGCAGAGAAGGCATCCATGTGGATAGGGGACTTAGTTTATGGTGGTAAGGTCAGCTTTTGGAGATGAAGTCCTATGACCACAACACTTTAGAGATGACTGGAGGAATGATTTGGGTCTCCTCCACCTTATCTATAGTTCTTATAGACACACTTTCAGTCACTCATTCCATTAAATAGACTTCATTCAAGGCTCAGAGATTCCAGTGAAGCTGTTGGATCAATCCTTTGTATTAGAGACTCCTACAAGAGGGGATTCGACAATTACACATTGTTGAAGGCAGTGTTGGATTATACTTGGAGGCAAGAGATTCGACTGGGATCACCTAGTAGCAGTGTTGAGCCTTATAACATCAAATTGGGTATAGAGTGGTTACCCATAGTCCATACTGAGATCAACTATTTCAGGAACAATTTGGGGTGTGTCTGCACGGATGTACCATGTTTTCCTTCACCGGTGAGAAGGGATCATTTCTAGCTTATGGTATAATTTCACAGAGGATGGTGTAGCTGATCAATCACATGTTGGATAGCCTCACCCTCAGTGCACTGGACGAGATAAATTTGAGCATTATTATATTGGCGGATGAGTATGTGGATGTATTTCCTGAGGATGTTTCGGGACTAACTCCTCACATAGATTTAGTCTTTTTCACCACTCTATACATGGGAAGACACCGATATCCACACCAGTAAATCAGATGGCTCCCATGGAGCATTTTGAATTGAGGGTACATCTGGAGGACTTGCTG
Source organism: Viscum album (assembly GCA_963277665.1). Classification (NCBI taxonomy): domain Eukaryota; kingdom Viridiplantae; phylum Streptophyta; class Magnoliopsida; order Santalales; family Viscaceae; genus Viscum; species Viscum album. The sequence goes on along the minus strand of OY728133.1, from coordinate 1,597,777,757 downwards.
GAAAAGGGGTTCATAAGGCCCAAGGATTCACCATGGGAATCCCCAGTGTTGTTTTCCAAGAAGGAAGATGTGATCCTGTACCATAGCGTGGACTTCCGGGGCCTAAAATAGGTGACCCAGAAGATCAATTATCCACATCCAATAATTGTTGAACTCTTCGATCGACTGAAGGGAGTGAGGTGGTTCTCGGGATAGAGCTCAGATCAGCCTATCATCACCTTCGTGTATGGGATGATGACATTCCAAAGACATATTTTACATGTCGGTATAGATTCTATGAATTTTTGGTGATGCCTTTCATTGTAACCAATTACCAAGCATTGTTCATGGGACTCATGAACAAGATCTTCTAGCCTTACCTCGATCATTGTGTGGTGGCCTTTATTGATGACATCTCGGTGTACTCTACATCTGATAAGAAGTATGCTATAAACCTGCAGATAGTCCTGGATACAATCTGAGAGCACCATCTTTATTGGAAGCTCTCAAAGTTCCAGTTCTAGATTTGGGGGGTCCACATTCTGGGACACATCATCTCAGAGGCTGCATTTGGAGAGATTCTATTGATTATAGAGGTAGTGCTTTTCTAGGAGCCTCCCAGGATCTTGTTTATGGTGTGAAGTTTAATAGGTTTGGATAAATACTACCAGAGGTTTGTGGATGAATTTTCTAGAGTAGAAATACCTTAATATACATTGACATAGAAGGGAAAACACATCATCTAGATAGAGAATTGTGAGAAGAGTTTCCATCAACTAAGGCGGAGACTGAAGAGTTCCCCTATATTGAGACTACCATAAGATGGTGTTTAGTGTGTATTATTCAATGACTCATTATGGACCAGATTGTGTTGTTTCCTAATGGAGGAGTGATCTGTTAATTCCTAAGACTCACAAATGTTGAGGAATCATGAGAAGATCTATGTGACCCATGAACTAGATATAGCAACTTTAGTATTTTCCTTGTAGGTATGGTGGAACTACATAATGGTTGAATAGCTCATCATCTTATCTGACCACAAGAGTCTCAGGTATATCATCTTATAGAAGTACCTAATCCTAAGACAGGGGTGATGGCTAGAGTTCCCCGAGTAATATGAATTTGAGATACTCTATACACATGGGAAGGGGAATGTGGTTGCAAAAGCACATTGTAGGTGGTCTATTTTATATTAGATGAGTGGGGTGACAATGAAGTTATTTGTAATGTAGATATCCTTAGTGGTGGGAAATGCAGCAGCTTACCTTCAGTTAATTAATATAAATCCTTCAATCATACAATGAGTCAGGGAGGCACATCTTATAGATGTTAATTGCGAGGCCCCATGGGATCAATTATCCTTACGATAGGTTCATGATGAATATTTGGCAGTTGGAGAGCATTTCATCATTTTCATAGGATGAACTATAGTACTATTGAGGTTGTGGGAGAGGGTGTTGAGGGTGTTCATAGATCCCCTTTGGTGGTACATCCTAGTGTTGTGAGGATGTACCAGGACCAAAAACCATTGTACTGGTTGTCGGGGATGAAAAAAGTGGTTGTAAGGTTTGTTTCATGACACCTCCAGTGTTTGTAAGTTATGGAAAAGCATTAGGTCCACATAGGATTCACACAACTTGAGGTACATGATTGGAATTGGGATGGTATCTCAATAGACATAATGATGGTGTTACAACACATGTCCAGGGGACACTATTCTATATAGCTTATCAATGACTTAATCACCATGTCTACTCACTTCCTATGCATCCATGATTAGAGACCAGTAGAGGGATTTGGATGCCTATACATCTTGTAAATAATGCGACTTCATGGGGATCCTTCAACAATAATCTCTTACAATGATGCACGCTTCACATCCTGGTTGTAGAAGGGATTGTAGTAAGAATTTGGGACTCAGCTGTGCTTGAGTAGAACCCTTCACCCTCATACATATGGTCAGATGGAGCAGACTGTACAAACCATGGAGGACATGCTTCATGCTTGATTCCTTACTCTTGGTCACAGTATGGTGGACCACATTCCAATTGTGAAGTTTTTATAATATAATTGACATCACTCCAAAATTATCATGGAACCATTTGAGGTCTTCTATGTGTGTCCATGCAGATCACCTCTATGCTGGAGGAACCCATGGTAGTGCGCACTCATTGCCTCATTGTTGGTATGTGACACAACTAAGAAGGTGCATATCATCCATGTGTATATGAGGACTACAAAAAGTAGACAAAAATCGTATGCTGATAGGAGGTGGAGACCCTTGGAGTTTGAGGATGGAGATCATGTGTTTTTTTCGGGTCTCACCTCAATGGGGATTGTAGATATTTGGCTGGGGAGGCATGTTGTCTCCAAGTTTCATAGGACCTTTCTATATTCTCATCTGGATTGGCATGGTGGCATACTGCATATAACTTCTCACATAAATGCACTATGTGAATGATTTGTTTCGCGTGTCTCAGGTGACGATGTATGTGGATGATCCATTCTAGTTCATATATGGGGATAGTTGGTGATTTACAATGTGGAGACATTTGTGGAGATCCCATTGGAGATATAGGAATAACATAAGTTCTAATTCATGGATGTTTTATTTATCTAGTTCATGTTCGGTGGACGCACAAAAATCACTTTTAGATCACATGGTAGTGGGAGGCTCAGATTCGTGCTCAAGAATCCCATTTGTTTAATTATCACTTGTTTTGGATTTAGGGGATGTAAATACCTGAGGTGGGCATAATTTAATATCCTAGAGTATTTTTATAATTTTTTTCTAATTGTATGGAATTATTTCGAGACCACATGCATTAATAGAACACAATTCTGAGGCCCAGTGATCCCAGAATGGAATTATGAACTTTTTTAATGGTCCCTTATGTAAACGTATGAGTGTTTTTAAAATTTTGAAATAGTAATCTGATCAAAAATATGAGGTCATCGATGATCATAGAATGTCCTGATTTTCCAAGAGAGGACATAACATAAACCAATGACGGCAGAGTAGAAAAATATGATTTCAGACTTTTCGGAAAAATATAAAATAACACTAAAAGATAATTATTTTTATTTTTATATATAGTTGAGTGGAGGACGATGTTATTGCGGTGCAATGATGAGGCGCAATAAATGAAGCAAATTAATGTATAATTTTTGTGCATCATAATAACACATTTATTTGAAGCATAAAATATACACTATTTTATAAATGAAACAACGTAACAATACGATGTCATAGTGTATCAAAAAAGTCTTGACATGTTTCCTTTTAATACAGTGATAGGGTAATCAATTGTTTGAAATTTTCATATAACAAACATATGGTGACATTAATCTCTTATGACAAATGAAAAATACAGTAATGAACGATAGTAACATTGATACATTATGATGAAGGGTACCAGGATGAGCTGAACGCCAATAGAGCTTGAATCCTCAAGGGTGGAGTGCTACTAAAATGAATGACAATTGAGGTAGGGGTTTTTTATTTATGTTTACCACGTTATTTTTATAAATTGATGAACCCATATGAACCCACGAATAGGTTGCTCCATGGATTGTTTTTTCATGAGGGAGGGTTTTTTCTTGGGTTTTCTACTGTGGAATTAAATTATTACTTATAGAACTGAAATCCCAACCTCCTCCCATTTTTAAAACACTATCGCAGAGGAAGTGGGCCGACACAAACAAGACCTGGGTCCCTCCACTTTTGCGTTATTCATGGATGCATCCTCTAAATGAAGAAAAGGAGGATCTTATGTCTTTGTATGGAATTGGGGATACCCCAGAGGACATAGGCACATACAGTGTGAAGAACATACCACTAGAGCGGACCCGATGGTCCACGAATGAACATGTCGGTGCACCGGCACTAGTGTCAGCGATGACGGTCACTAATAGAGGCCTATGGTAAAGGATGAGTGACGACACAATAGAGGTGATCAGCGGTCAACTGACCGTGGTGGTGCGGGAAGGGCCTCCAACTATGTTGGCGGTTGGCAGCGGCTGGATAGGACCACCCGACCACATCGGTGCACCGTGGATGCGACACTGTGCCACATCCCATGTGAAAAGGGACATGGTCTCTTTACAATGATGGAGAATGAAATAGCGTGAGATACCTGAAGGGAGATAAGGAGCTAGACACGGCTTCCAAACACATCCTATCCAGGTGAATATGGTCCGCCCCATGGCGGATAGGGCAGGACGCAGGCCGGACTGGTGTCCCAATGGATCAGTCCCACGCTAAGATAGGTAAAAGATGGGTAAACAGACTCGGGGTGGGTTGGGGGACCAAGGACATGTCGGATCGATCCAACTAGGCTATAATAGACCATAGACTCAATCGTCCCCTTTTTGGAAAACGTTAATAACATGCAAACTGAGCATCCGATTGAGGAGCCGTTTGTGGCATTGGAACCTTCACGATGATGGGAAAATTTTAAAATACTCTATGTAGGATTTAATGGATGTTGGAATTTGATGAATGGATTAGGGATTTTTTCTTTCTAGATCAAGCATAATACATGCGGAAAACCTACAGTTGGCTAAAACTTAAAGACAACTGATGAGAGACCCATTGTGGATCAGATAATATAAACCAATGGAAAGAAGATTCTGTGTGACCCAGTTGGCCCATAGTGGGGAGCTTTTTCTTTGTCCCACGATAGTCTCATGATACTCGACATGAGGAGTAGTTTAGTATAACCATTGATGGGAAGCAACATTTATGTGACCAAACATTCCCACGGTTGGGAGAAATTTCTTCATGACCCAACAATCCAATGTTACTCATTAGGTATGAGTTCCACAACAGCTCTAATCTTATTGGGAAACGGCTTCTCTGTGACCTAATATTCCCTTTTGTACTCACTAGGGAGTATTTCACTAGTAACCTATGGTGTTAGATGATGTGTCTAATGGTATTAATTTCTTAATCTAAAATATACCTATTATGAGATGACTTTCTTTGTGATCTTGATTTATGATCATGCTTAGTGGTTTGTTTTGGATTTCTTTTTGGTCTTTTCATGTTATTCTAGCATAGCTACTGATTATTTTGTTACACACCCATGCACGAGCTTCTCCCGGTCATGTTGTGTCTGGTTTAGATGATCACTGCCTTATTGGAGGTCTTGGTGGCCCAGGACCCGATGGTGCCTAGTGAGACCAGGCAGGCAAGGTATACATGTACAACTTTCAACAGCTACTCTATACTTACCCATGAGGTTTGATTTCCAGAAGACTACTTTCAATGTTTTCATTTTATATACATTATTTCTTTCTATATTTTTTGGTTTTTTATTATAGCCCATTTGACTAACATTTTGTACTTTTACTCAGTGTTTGTTTTATGTTATACATGTTTACTTTTCTAGAGTTGGGGTGTTGTTGTTTGAGAATTTGTATAGGTACCCAAGAAAATGTATCCCACTTGCATGTTGATGCCTTCAGTGATAGTTTCCAACCCCTAGCCTTCGAGAGGAGGGATTGGGTTATGTCGCAACACGAGCCCCTGGGGTACAAGTTTTGGCATAATATATTTTCCTTTTTCTCATTAGAAAAATGAACTATAATTTATTCTTATTTAAATACTACCATTTTATGAGAGATATATTTCAATGTCCCTAACCGGAATTTATGGATGGTTATGAATTGTATATTATTAATCTATAAGATTATTATACCATGAATAAAAATCTTTATATGTTATATTATGATTATATAATATCATGTTCTTACACATTCGATCATTATAACACACACTTGTATATATTGGTATTACTAATAACATGTGTGATATTATAACATTTGTGTTAATAATTATTAAGAAATGATAAATACTTGTGATATTATACAATAATATAATATACATGTAATGATTAAAAAATTTATATTATAATTCCATGATCGAAATACTGGGACCAAAACTACTTAACTAAAACATATATGAGATATGAAAGAACTATAACATGAAATAATGTTTTTAATAATGAATTATTATTAAATGTGTGTTCAGATGTTATAATTGAATAAAATATATTATGATAATAATAAATATTATTTAGGAATAGATTTATAAAAAAATTAAATTTATTATAAAATATGTTATATAAATTATGAAGCATGTTTGGACATAGGGTAACCGATATTCATTTCTTTTTTTTCTTTTTTTGGGAAATTTGTTATATTATGCACCTATATTCATTTAAGAGGTGCATATACTACGCCTTTTATTTTCTATATCTTTAATACTTATAAAATTCTTGTAATAGAATTTTTTATTTTATTTTTACTTCATTCAAGGTGTTTTGTCTCAAATGTGGCCAAAGTGGTGAGGGTTTTATATCACAATCTCTATTTTTTCTATGTTAATTTATACTTCAATTACATAGGATAAGGTAATATTATTTATATCTACTAAATAATTTTTATTTTATTATCCTATTTTTATTTTTAGATATTTCATGTTTTCATTCCATTTTTTATCTCTATGTAGTCATAAGACACAAATAATATTTATATGGAAACCAACATTATTTTTCGATTCAAAATAGAGTTTTTTCATCAATATACATATTTTATTTAAAAAATACCAAGGAATTATTTCACAATTATATAATTACAGATAAATTTAATTTTTACACATGTTATATTAGAAATTATATTTTTTATAAGGAATACTCTATTCATTTTACAAAAAAGGTACTTCATAGAAAATGCATGAATATGATATATGTTAGAATGTTTACATTCCAGGTAAATTTTAACTCTATCCAGAGGACTAATTTACATGAATATTAATTTAATATTTACAATGATTATTTTCAAAGAGAAAAATATTCAAAATATTTAGAAAAAAATAATATTTTAAATATTATATTTTGAAATGAAATTTATATTTTCCACAATAAAATATCCATCGAACATTTAAAGTTATTTTAATATATGAATTCATTATTTTATGTTACATGGAATTCACTAGTGATTTGATCCAATGTTACCATCCATATTCATTTTCAAGATAATTTTTCATAATGATGAAGAAATATTAATGAAACCCATTTCCAATTCATTGGGTTAAGCTATGAGGAAATAATAAAAAATATTATAATATTTTGGAATACATATTATTATATTATTATTATGTAAATTTTTTGTCATTTATAACCCTCTAAATAATTAGGTAATTATTAGTTTTTTACGGTCTCAATGATTATACACGTGGTTATCCCATGCACAAAATAGGATACACAGGTGGTTTTCCCAAGCCCAAAGAAGATACACATATGGTTATCCCAAGCATAACATGTAGTGAATGTCTTTGGTGGGAATCTGAAAAATAATTTCTATGATTATGATTGTGCTAAAATTTATTCCAATCTCATATAATATATTCTTATACCAATGTGATGTTCTCATGAATCATGATCATTATTTCTTTTATGATTAATTTCCTATCAAATACAAATGACTTATTCTCTTATTATGATATATAAATAGATTTGTATGATTTTCAATTGATAAGATCATGTTATAAGACTATCGTGCTCCAATAATTCTAATTTCTGACTATTAACTGATATATCACATATTTACCCTTACTGAAAAATTAAGCTCACACCTTTTAATTTTATCATTTCTCAAAATTTGTTGAAATGTTTTATGTATTATATATCTATAAAGGGTGTTATTTATGAATAAAATAGCAGGATATGATATATAAATTTTATTAAATAATATGTTTATGTATATACCCTCTAAAGAAACTAAACCATTATGGTTCTCACGTGTGACTTATAGTAAAATGTATTTATTATTAATATAAACAGATGTCATATTGATGTATGGAATGCATGGTTCACTCTAAATAAGAGATTTATGGTATGTAAACTAGTACCCAATAAAAATAATGTTGTAGAAGTTTTAAAAATATGTAAACAATATATTTCATTGATGTGCATATTACATTGAGTAAGAACAGATCAATGAATGGTGTTTTATTTACTTGGGAAGATTCTATAGTTTTGATATTAAGATTATAAATACACGGTAAAATATTAGGGGTTGTGATTCTTGAATAGTAAGTTTGATAGAATTATTGTATATTTTTCAATTTAATAGTTTAATTAGTTGATAACCCCAACGTTTGAGTTTAGATGCAATCAAGGTGCTTTTCAAAAAATATCTTATTTTTTGTATGAAAATATAGATTAAGGTACTTATTCATTTATTGATTATTAAAATGAATTGTATGTTTTTTATTTGAATATACAGTTCGTATTTTTTGGATTCAATTATATCTTATATAGACATATGATATACATTAAGAAGGATAGAGTTTGTTAAATATTTTAGGAGAGATTATAAATGACATACTAGATGTAGATGTCATTCTAATGTGTAATATTTTGAATGATCACCAGTGAAAAATGATGAACCTAGTTTTATGATGATCCATAGTAACCCCACTTGTAATTGATAATGAATCTACTAGTCAAGAATCAATTTCTTGGTGAAACCCAAATCAAGAAAGGAATTCATTTTCCATATCAAGTCCACACATTATAAAAACACATTTTATAAAAATTACTTCTTTTATAAGATAAATTAGTATTAATTGATAAATATAAATTTTTATTTACTAGTAACAGTTTTTTAATGAAATTATGGGATAAAGATTAAAAAATTATTATTAGCTAAAATGATAACCACACTGACTTAACAACCTATATTGCGTATCTAAAATGATTCAACAAGGACCAACATGATGTATTAGTTCTTAAGATATATTATATTGTATCTATTTTGAAGCCCCAATTATTTTTTCTACATTACATGATGTGCATATTTTAAATGGAAGAACGTTATTTGGAAAAAGTTGTTTCAGTACCTATTAAAAATGAAATACATGTTTTGGGAATGTTAGTGAACAACTAGATGAAATTATAGACTATGAAGATAATAACTAAATATTATGGGACCGAAGATGTATCATTAATGTAAAGAAGACAAATTAGAAAAAAATGATAAATCTATTGATTAATATTCCACTAGAAAATCTTATTCATAATATTATGAAGTGGGATTTTTAAATATCGAAGTGATTTATATTCTAAAATTCAAGATTATTTAAGGAAATCCTAACCTAATTTGTTTCATATATATTTTATTAAATGAGATGGATACTGCCTGAAATCTCACTACAAGAAAAAAATTATTTTCCATCGAATATGCATTATTGAAGAATTTACGTAGTTGCACCACTCTCACAAAACATGTAATGTAAAAAGAATAATATCTCACACTTTTTAATGAAATATATAATGTGGATGATAAATAATTGAAATGGGATATTTTTATGAATGACGTTTTTGAATAATTTGATAATTAGGAGATATATAAATTGAAGAATCTATACAAAGTGTCTATTAATATCAATGGTTCATAGATGAAAACTAAATTAAAATAAAATCCTTAATCAAGAAGGAGTTCTGAGAGGGTGGAGATGTTAATCAGTTGTTTTATTTTATGAAATATTTTCTTTTAAAATTAAACCTCGTTAAATGATCAATGTTCTAAATCAAATCAATTATATTTATCATATCCACAAATTGTGTTGAGTAATAAACAAAAAGAAGTTATCACAATATATTTACAAGGATTGGTACAATGTTATACTCTTAACGAGAACTTGTTATTACCCTTGGTTATAGATTCTTTATCATATTTCAGTGGTGATATCTAGGGAATGTTTTATCCCCATCAATATTGATCCCCATATTGTTCCTATTATAAAGTTATACTGGATGTCAAAATCTCCCACTTACATAATAGATCAAAAAAGAGTCCCACTTTGTCTTATTATACTATACAGTCCCACTGGAGTATTCTAAATTCCATCAATAAAGATTCAACATAGAAATATCTTCTTCCTCCTTTTATTTCCTTTTTCACCTCTTGGAAATATGATCTTTTCCACGATAAAATGTATTAGTTGGATGACACAATCACCTCTTCATGTTTTCCAGTATCTACATTGGAACAAGTCAGGTAATCTGGAAATTCCATCTACATCTATTGCAATCTACATTCTCCTCAGACACTTTGAATACTACGATTATTCTCATTTAGTGTATCCACGATTTGTCTCACCATCTGTTCTCCATGGTACTGGATGTATCGATCTCTCCATGAATTCTCAAAGTTTCATGAGTGTTCATTCAATTCTAATATTATCTCATTTCTATGATTGTTGTATTATATATTTATATTCAAAAAATGCCAGGGAATCTCATTTTAATGATATCATATTCAATAGTTTCGTATTAAAGTTATAGAAAACTCCTGATTTTCAATATTATAATATTTTCTCTTAAATAAGTCAATGGATTCCAAATTTATTCCAAATTTAATTACATTTAAATTTTCATTCAATTATTTATTTAAATTTAAGTGGACCCCGGATAAATATCATTACATGATATTTCAATATCAAGATTCTGAAAACTCATAAAATATTTCTTTTTTAAAATCTTCATAGTTTTAATCTCTTATGACTTTCCCAATATACCTATGTATAAATAATCACATATGTGAATCATTTAGCTATGTGGATCAATCCATTTAAACTATAGAGTATAAATCCTCATCGTGATTTGGCTACAAGTATCTACCCTTAACAATGACTTAAAATCAGCTACATGAATATTCACACTGACTACATAACATCTGTATGATATGTGACCCACATCAACTACATTGTTCACATATGCTATATCGATTTTCATACATCACCAGATCAACTATGTGATTCTATCCAGAATTCCTCTATATTAGATTTTCAAAAATAATTTTTGGAAATACGATATATTAGCTTGTGTAGATTTAACCATGTACTCAAAACATTTATGCAAGTAAATGAAATTTTGGATTTAACTAAAACTGATTAAAACCCCCTTTATCTAACTTTTAATCCTTCTAAAACACTATATTTCTTATAAAAAATGTTTCAAAAAATTAACATGAATTTACCATGAAAATTATTTTATTATTTTTAAGAACTTATAATCAATCATCGCAATTAATTTTCCACATTTCATTGAAAATCTCCACATGAGTTCTTCATTTTTTATCCTTAAAATTTATTTTTCATAAAACATGGTTGACCCTAAATCATCTTTAGGTCTTACATGGATTTTTTATCAAAAATGAAATAATATTATTTCTAATGAATCCACATAAATCTTGTATGAAATAATATAAAATACACTAAAAACATATTTAAACATTGACAATGAATACAAAATATTCTCATCACAACGACCCTTATATTGATGATGTTTGTAATTCTATTCATCAATATCAATCTCTGTTCTTGGATGGTTTCCCTCCTTCTCCAACTTATTGAAAATAAAATTAAATTGTCATCATTGAGTGAATTCTCAAAATGTTGTTTTCTCTTGATGATAATCTTATTCTCTTCCCTGGTTTCCTCATAGAAGGATGATAACATATGGTTTGGTTACCATTCATTATTTATTTGGTATACTGTTTGTCATTTTAAGAAAATAAAATGTGTAAAACAAGGGTGATACAACCAAGGATACCTATGTCATACTGAACCACCATGAATGTTCTATTACTCTAATATATTAATTATTTTTCATGTACGTAATGTATGAAATATATTTATCAATCAATATGTATTCCTGTATACTTTATAAATCACATTATAATTTCTAGAGTGTTCGATTTTTCATGTGCATGAAATTTAACACCCCATTTTTCTTATCAATTTTCTTTCTCAATTTATAAATGTAATTAATAAAATCATGATAAAAGAATATAAGAGTGATTTTTTTATATTAATTTTCATGTTTTAAAGCTATCCAAATTTTCCAAATTCTATGGAATTATATTGATCGATTCCATTCGAAATTTTACTCCACATAAAGGGGTGTATTAATTTCTATCTCTTCATGGATGTTGGGGAATTTATGAGAGTTTATTTCTCATTGTTTTATTTGTAATGAAAATCTCAGATTGTTATTTATCATTAATGTATTTAAAACCCTAAACATTATAATTTAAAATCCTACATATGAGGTCACAATTACTTATAATTTGGAATAAAGAGTACCTATTATTTTTTAGAAACAACATTTAGGCTAAGGGATTCTAGTTAAGGTTCACTCCCAAGACTATCATGGTGGGAAAAGACCCTTATTAAATAATGTTCACTCCATCTTCTAGTATTATCAATCTCATTAGAAATAAATATTTGACTAATGCATTAAAGAGAGTTATGGGTCTCACCCATCACATAATAAAAACACCACATATGTGTACCATAATATTATAATGCATCAATCATATCATAATCCATGAAATGAAATCGGTTTCTTAAATAATAATTCTTATCATAATCTCTTGAAATGGGAAAGGATTCATAATCACTTATTAATTTAATCAAATCATACTCAATGGAAAAATAAGTGGGTTTCAAAAGGATTTTATTATGGTTTAAATAATAGATGATAAATGGGTTTCATAAAATTAATTTTAATTATAAACCATTCCGATAAAGAATAAGAATGGCATCATCAGTTCATATCCCAAGAATATCATATGATGCATCAAAGTATTACATCAAATATAGATAATGGTTTTGGAATAAAAATCACTAGGAATGTTTTATAGGGAAGATAAATTTTAATTTGAAATAACTTTTAAAAAAATAAAATTAAAAAAAATACTTTTATAATCCTTTTCATTGAAAATAAACGTGAATAATTTTTTAATAATAATTAAAAATCAATTAATAGTTTTAATGAGGAAAATAATTTTAAATTTTAAAAAAACAATCTATTATTTTTTTTAAAAATAATTTCCTTTTATAATAACCATGAAATTTTATAAATTAATCATTTTTATAATAATGGTAATGAGGGCAGGATATTCCATTCATGTCGTACATGTTAATAAAATCCTTTCAAATTTTTATAAAAATCCAAACAAGTATTTTCTGGAAAATGAATGGAACGTTCCTTAAAAAAATTTGAAAATTTATATCATGGATATAAATGTCGTTTAAAAAGAATATTAAACTTGTAGATAAATATTGAAAACATATTTATAAAAAATATTTGTTAGAATAAATGTTTTGATTAAAGAGACAATTCAAATTTTTATAAAAACATTCTTTTGAAATATTGGGTAAATTAGGAGAGTATTATTTAGGGAAATCAAGTAATTTATGGAAATAAAACTTGTTTATGAAAATTTAGGTGTTTCTTGCGAGATATATCATAGGATTTCATCATTTTTAGCAAAATCATGAGAATTCCTCATAAACAATGAGATTGTAACATAAAACCCTAACCACGTTGGTGACATCAAAACATAATCCCCATGAAATAAAAACATTAGATTAAACTTATAATGTCATTAAAATATAGATATTCATGTTATTACATGTCAATGTGTCAGTTTATACATCTCATAGAAGAAAATATATGAATAACATAACATATGTCTCAAGGAAGGAAAATTTAGAAAAAAACCATAGAACACTGATTACTTTTGAACCATAATCCAAATGAAAGTAGAATATTAAAATGGGGTTTTAAATCCTAATAATTCTTAAGATAAACATAATAAAATGTATTCATGTTAACTATGTACAACACATAAATGAAATAGGTGGTGAATATGGAATGTGACTCATAAAAGTAAAAAGTTAAAACTGAAATCCATTACCACATTAGTAATATTTTGATTCATTAACCACATAAAATAAAATAAAACATTAATTATCATAAAAATTTATTATTATTGATATAAAATTTTAACCACGTAGTTTATACACCACACAAATTAAATGAGTGGTATGTTTTCATATGTCTCTTTGAAATGTAAGAGATATTATAAATCCCATACCTTAAGTATTGAATCATTCACACAAGTGTGAAATGACAATATATTAAATATAAGTTAATTATAAGTATGTTATAGAACCATGATTATATATATAATACCATATATTATTTACTTAGGACCATTTATTTCACATTTTTTAATAACTCATTGTTAAAATCATGTATCAAGTAAAAACCGCTATATTTTTTGAATTTGTTATGATTTTTTATTTGTAGATACTATTACATTTAGCATGGTGTCATAAACTATAGAATAATAATCATTAAATAAATATCATATTTATACATAAATTTTTTTTTAATACCAATCATTAGATATTGTTTTTAGAAATGAATCATTTTACCATCATAGAGATGGATGGTCACATAAATGCATGAGTAACGTTTCCATCATTGAGCGATCATTATAAAAATGAGGTAAGTAATATTTTATCTCTTTATAATGATAAAAATGTCATAAATATAATATTATATATTTTAGAAAACATATAAATTTCATCCATGTTTCATGTTAATTAAAATTGATTGACACATAACTACATAAAGGCGGTAGTCCACTTATACCAGAAAGATAATATAATATTTCAATGAGTAAAATTGTACGAAATCAAATGATATATTATCTTCTCATAATAAAAAATATTTCAATATTATTGTAATTATAACCTGTATATCACATATATTTATTAATCTTTTCATTATTATCTTCCATGAAAAGTGTTAGTGAAAATGAATAACATCGCTTCATGAGGTGGTAGTCCGTCATTCACACGAACAATGTTATCATATTAACTATAGAATAGAAATTAAAAATCTATATGAGATATAATGACACAAGTGGAATAATAAATTTATTAATATCAAATATATTATATATTTCCATCATCATACACAATCTTGTGAGGTGGTAATGAAAAAATGATTGACATTGGCACATTTGGTTTTAGTTCTCCGTACACACGAATAATAATTACATAATCCATTTGATGGATGTAAATATTCTTATTGGTCATATAATTAACATAAAAACAAATAATTTTTAAAATAAATAATCTATTTATATAAAAAATAAATATAATTGAAGGAGGTTAAGGGTGGAATTAAATAAAAATGCACATTGATGAATGTTACATCTTCGTTGAATAACCACCTTAGGTTTGCACTAAAATACTTCCATTGATGTATTTCATAAAAAATAGTAATAAAATTATTTTATGAGGGAAGTTTTTAAGTTATTTATGTTTTTATTGGATGATACAAAATTGTATTATGTTGTGAATTAGAGTGGAAAGGGGCTGGCTGTTTATAGTTGTGCTGAGTCACACACTTGTAATTTTATAAAAATAAAATGGGAATCCCACACTTTTCTAATAAAAAAAGGATAAAAAATAGTTTATTATAGAGACTAATAAATTATAGGGTCTAAACATGAACATAAAATATATTTTATTCATGTTTTTACATTATTCTAAACCTTATTTTTTATTTTAACCATCGATAATGCATTTATACCATTGAAGCATTAATTATTTTTTATATTGTTCATTATCAATTATGGTCAAAACATTATATATAATTTCATAGATAATAAGAATTATTATGATTATGAATATTTGATCAATTGTTTTAATTTAAATTAATAGAAATTTAAAATTGTAACTCAATGTTTACAGCACATACATGATGAGAAAATAGGTTTTTGAAGAGAAAATTTTCAAATGTTTTCTAGTTTTATAAATCAAACATCGGCATTAAAAATATTCTAGTGAATTGAATAATATTAATAGTTATATGATTATTATAATTTTACATTAAAAAATTAAAATATAATTTTACATCATGAAATATTTAAACGAAAATGATGTTTTCAATTAAAATTATATAATTTTACTATTCCTAAAAAAATAACATTTTCGAAAAAATTCACAAAATTACTATTGAATATAATTTTGACAATTTAATTTAAAATATAAATTTTAATTTGAAAAATAAATTTAATGAAAATTTCAAAAACTAATTTTAAAATAATTGTATAAAAAGGTGATAAGCTTATTTTTTCAAAAGAATACAGTTTTGATGCTTAGAATTGGATTTATTATAATACATTTCTTTGAAAGCATTTGAAATTAATGTTAAATTGTTTTATTAATATGTACTATATAATTTTCAATAAAATTATTATCCAAAATTGGATTGTTTAATTAATTTAGGTAAAATGTGTATGTTTTAAAAAACATGTTATTCAGAGAATGATTTCCTATATTTTCAAATATATTTTGTCATTTTGAATAAATTGTATTGTAAACAATTAATTTTATATACATGTGTAGAACACATATTTTCACAATTTAGTAAATAATAATCATTCAAGTTAATCCAATTTCTATGTGACAACTATATAATAATAATATTTTAATGATATTTCATGTTCATTTCTTGTAATTCAAGATAAACTCAGTGTTACATGTAACAAAAATTATTTAAAAGATTAAATTTATTTTAAAATTTTATATTCCAAAAAATCATAGAGTTTTACATTATTCTCCACATAAAATGAATTTCTCCTTTGAAATTTGTCTCGGTCATCAATGTTTTAACATTTGAAAACATCTTCATAGAAACTGAAATTATAAAAAGGGTTATAATAATATCATATTGAAAAATATAATTGGATGAGAATAAGTCAATTGAAATAAAAAATACTTGGTCCCCAAATAGGATAAAATAAGTGGGAAGTGATAACATGGACATAGAAGTGAAAACTAACTCCCAAATACTAAAAGAGTGTGATATAGACCATGGTAAAAATAATGTTAAAGGCCAAATTGCCATAAAATACTGATGTGTGCATAAGTTCATTAATATCATAAATAATTATCATAACATGACAAAATATTATTTTATGATTATTTTCCTAATTTTGAGGAATTACATTTCTTTATATGCTAAAAACATATTAAAATTTATTTACATGATATATTTTTATTCGATATGCACAATTTAATCAATTTCTTCTGCCTGGATCACATTTCACTTCATCTCTTACTCAAAAAGATGAATTTTTCATTTATAATGAATGAAATATGATCAATGAAATAATTAGATTTCATTTATTCTATCACTAGTTAAATGATGTTTAATAATGGTTATTCGATATTGATAATCCCTTATATGGTGATGTAATAATTTTACCACTAGAACCTCTTCCAATGTGAAAATAAAATCATTACATAAATGGTAATCCATATACCCCTTTCAAAATTCCATATTTATAATGATGGTCAATAAAATTTTCAAAATCAACATAGTATTTATCCACAATATATCATAATGTGGCTCTTTATTTTCACATATGAAACACGTAAATACCTTTAACAATTATTCTCTTAAAAAAGTTAATAACCTAAATTACTAGAAACCAATATTAAAAAAATAAATTCTTCCTCATTTATTATATAAATGATGATAATAGGATATATTCCTTAAATTAAGAAATATTTTAAACTCCATCAATCATATCATTAAGTACGTTGTAAAAAATTCATTATTCAATTTTATGGTAATCAATATTTATAATTTATTTATTCATATACATGATTTCATTTTTTGAACATTTTTATTTAATCATCTAGAACATATTAATGGTTATTTTCACATAATTAAAATATTAATTTTCCATTAAATCAATTTTCTTGGTCATTAGTACAATTGAGAATATTCATTAAAAACATTGATTCAAAATTCTACAATATTTATATATATTATTATTCATATAAAATATTTATGGAATTATAATAAATAAACAATTCAATAATTCCACCTCATTGTTATTCCATTAAATTTGCTTCATCATCTTATTATTTTAATCCTCCTTCCTTCCACATGTAATTCATATTCACTTCCCCATCAGATATATATCCATTAATTATACCACTTTGATGATTCTCTTTAGTATATTTTACCCTTTTCCATCTATTTTCAGTATTTAACTTGAGTTACACATTTAAAACATTTATATTTTGATAATAATTTAGGGAGAGAAATATTTCACTCTATTTAGGTAACTGAAATTTTATTCATTCCCATTTTTAGTTACTATCTTTGTGTCCCTCTCTTCCACACCCAAATTTTTTTTTCACTCTAATATATTATTTTGAGTTCTTCATTCCACATTCTCAACATATAGAAAAAATAATATTCTTTCCTCCATAGACTATATTACCTTAAATCTCACCGAAATCTATCCATATCTACTTTGGTGAGTCTGTGCATTGTATAAAGTGCAGATTATTAATCGTGCTACATGGTAAATGATTAGGTTTAGTAATAATATCCTTTTCCACTTCCATCATTTGATTTTGAAGCTCATAAATATATTCTATCACATTCGATGTTAACCCAATTCCTCCTATTTCTCGGAATTAACTAAAACAAAAATGCATAGTGTGAGTAAATATATTCATGGTGGAAAACCACATAGTGTTAAAATTATTTATATTATGTCTAAATAAATAAACCTTCTTTTTAATCTACATCACCATATGATTATATTAGGAAATTCATGGTAATCATCATTTTGATCATTAATTATGTTTTTAATGAATTTATAAATTTCTAAATCATATCTATTGGGAGTGTAAACTAGGTGTGCAATGTGGTCCATTAATACGAAATAGGTGATGATCGAGTATAGCTGAACGTTCCATTTTTCAAGTTATAACCTATATAAACCTTTATGCTAGATCCATATCAACAATTAGTATAAGGATATAGATTCAATTTCATTGAAACCACTCGCTATATCCTTTACAAAAATTCAATGAATATTTCATGAATGACGATTCATCCATATAATTATCCTAATACATATCCTTGTGGATCCCAAAAATGTTTTCTTATAATTGTTTACAAATATCATCTAAACAAATCATATTATACAAACTAATATTCCTTGGCATCTCATGCATAGATTTAAAATTTTTATATTATTATTCAATACAATACACAAATAGACATCTAAGTTCCATAATAGTTTAGTTTAATTGGTGACTACATACACAATATTATAATTTGGTGAAATTTCTTAATAACCCCCAATAATTATTTTATTCTTTAGTACTCTTTTCAAACATTCCCTAATTAAAACATTTCTTCACATAATGGTGAAAGGAAACATAATAAACAGTGAGAATACATTCTTAGTAAGGGTTAAAACGGGATATACATAAGAAAAAAATAAACACAAGGGTATGAGAACAAGAGAATAAAATTTTTATACTAAACCTTTTATATCAAAAATTATAATATTTACTCATGGAATAAATAATGACAGTTTATGTGGAATTAATCTTATGTATATACTATAACATGATCCTTTAGAGAATAAAATTGGCATAATACATAGAATTTTAACATACACCGGGGCATACAAAATCATCTCCACTATAGACAATGATTAATTCCATTCCTATCATAATAGAATTGATTCAATACCCAAACAATTATAATAGTCATGGTTCACTCCAAAAACCATTATAGATTACATATACTCTTACTGAGTCGAGTTTAGTCCTCATTTTTGTCGTACTAATCTCATTAGATTTAAAACATTACCTAATTCATTGTAGGGGGACATTGGGCATATACATCACAAAATGAAAATCACACATTTGTGTTCCAAAAGATCATAAATAATTAATTTTATCATAAACCATTAAATTAATTTAGTTTTATAAACATTTGATCATATCATGACCTATGTGATAGAGTCAAGTATTATAATCATTTCATCATTTCATCAAATACAACACATGTAAAAAAGGTGATTTTTTATAGTTATTTTATCATAAAATATATTGTGGAAGAGAAATAAGTTTCAAAAATATAATTTTCATTATTGAAAATTTAGATAAAGAATAATAATTGTATTCATCTTTTAGATAACAATGAAATCATATATTACCTCAATGTATGTCATCATAGATGAAGAATGATCTCGATTGATATATCACATGTAAATTTTATTGAGGAAAAAAGTCTCAATGGAAAATAATTCTTTAAAACAAAGCATCCAGAAAATATTATTTATATACTTTTATATTAAAATAATCATATATACTTATAATGGATTCTATAAAAATCATTGAAAACATTTAATGAGGAGAATTACCTTGTTTACATTAACAAAAACATTATAAAACATATAACATTTTGAAAATATGTTTTGTTTAAAATAATAAAAAAATATACATGATTATTCATGGAAAATATGATCTTGATGTTGACAAACTATATTTATACCTTACATTTTATAATTTTGATTCAATTAAAATTTTCTGAAAAATCAAAACGGTCATTGTTTGGAAAACTACATAAATGTTTTTTTTAAAATAATAAATGGGTAATAATTTAGCTTTTAAAACTAAAGGTTAATTTTAAAACATTATTGAATTTTTTTTTAAAAAACATGTTTTTGGAAGGAAACTAATTTTGCACTAAGAAGTGAAATAATGTCCAATTTTTATAACAAAATTTAATTGAACTCAAGAATAAATAGAGGTAATGTTAGGAAAACATTAATCTCATTAAATAACTATATTTTAATAAAAGGAATTATTTTCTCTAAATTTATATTATATTATTTCAAGACTGGAATAATAATCATGATAAATCCCAATAATATATGAGATTGTTACATAAAACCCTTACAACATTAGGAATAATAAATCATTGTCCACATGAAATAAAAATGTTAAAAAAATTATAATATATTAAATAATTTATATTCATTATATAACATGTAAAATTGTTATTATATACTCCTAATTTAGTAATATAGGTTCATAACCAAACATATGTCTCAAGGTAGAAAAACCGAGACAAAAATCTCGTACTACTTTGGTAAATTTTAAACCACAAACACCATGAAAGAGAGATTTGAAAATGGATATGAAAATCTAAATAATTATAATTATCATTATCATAAAATATATTCATGTTAATTATTTAGACCACTTTACATAAACATGTGGTGAATATAGAGTGTGTATAATAGATGTGAAATGTGAGAGATAAAGCCCTTACAGTTCAAGAGATTATTTATTTGTAAAAAAAATAAAGAATAACATAAAATTATGAAATAAATTTCAAGAAAATTAATATTATAAGTATATATAATTTAAAATGTATATTATTATACCACCAAAGATAAATTATTATTGATTATTCATATGTCTCCAAGGAATAAAATATAAACTATAAATCCCATACAATAAGTCTCAACACTCTTTATATACATTCCAACCTCATGAATAACAAATATAAGTTTTCTTTAAATATAATATAAATCCATAATTATATATATTATAAAAAATATGATTTACTTATTAACTTATATTTCCATTTTATTATGAATTCCTTAGTAAAATGCTGTTTTTCATAATAAACCATTAGTGTTTTATTCATCGTGATTTTCTATTTTTGATCCTCTTAATTATATAGTGGATTCATAATCTATAGAATAATAATAATGAAATATTTTTCATATTTAGACAAATATTATAATTTTATTACAAATCATGAATTATGTATTGAGAAATGAAGTATGTTATGATTTTAGAGATAGTATGTCGTATGTTCGCATGTGTAATGATAATGTTTTTCAATGATAATTATGAAAATGAGGTAAGTAATATTTTTTATTTCAATAATTATAATAATATCATAATGAAAATATTAATTTTTAAAATATACTTAATATATCATCCATGTGGGTGGTGATGATGAGATTGGGCCACATTTCTTCATGAAGGTTTTATTCCTCATGTACACAAATGACATTATCATATTTTAGTGAGTAAAATGGTAAGAGAAAAAGTGATATATTATATTTTAAGAGTGATAAATATGTAATTAATATAATAATTATTTCATTTTAATTAAATGTATTTATTAATTTTATACTAATTATCTTTCATGTAAAGAGTTTTTTTAAATGAATCACATCACTCCCCTAGTCGGTAGTCAACTGTACACATGAATGATGTTATTATATACCATATATAATGGAATGTAAATGAGTATATATTTTACAATGAATAAAGTTGTATAATAATGTTATATATATTATATATATAATAAATATACATCCTCATACTTAACCATGAGAGGTGGAAATGAAGAAATGAATAACATTAGTTTTTGAAGTGGTAGTTTTCTTTAAACAAGAATTAAGATTTTGTAACCATTTCATCGATGTGGAGATGGTTTTTGTTAAATTAATTAACCAAAAAAATATCATTATATTTAATATAATATTTTTTTATAATATTATGGTTTAATAATAATTTAATATTATGGAGTATAGAATAATGAAAATACCCATTGAATGATGTTGCCACTGTTTTGTGGTAACCTCCTTAGGTTTTCACCAAAATCCAAAAATAGTTGGATTTATTCGAAAAAAATATGATTAAAGGATGAAATTAGTTAGATTTAAAGTTACATGGGTAGGTATTATCCATCCAATAAGGGTTTTAAGGTTTTATGAAGAGAGGATAGGGGTGGCATTTTTTTGAGTGAGGTGAAAGGAAAACATTTAATTTTTTGAACATAAAATTGTGTACCCACATTTCTCCCATCTCTTAAAAAAAATGAGTGTTCATGAAAAATATACAATATATGTACAAAATAATTTAATAAATTTGATTCAAACACATTTTTAGGTTATTTTACCATTACAGTTTTATTTTTTCCCATCGTAGACCCATTTTAATTTTAACCGCAATAATTAATTTTTACCGTTTTAAATATGCATTTTTGTCAATAATTAAGTTGAAGTTATTAGATTATATATATTATTATGATTCTAAAATATGAAATAATTTTTTACAAATTCAATTTTTATTTACAAAAAATATAAAATATAATTTATATTTTTTATTAATTTAGATGAAAATATAGTTTCCATTTAAATTTAGATTTTTTCACTATTCATAATAAATTAATATTTTTAGAAAGTATTAAAAAATAAATTTTAATATAATTATGACATTATAATATAATTTTCTTTTTTAATTTTTAGGAGAAAATTTTCCAAATGTTCAAAAAATTAGTTTTAAAATAAGTTAGCTCAGAGATGAGAAATTAATTTTTATTTAAAAAAATATAGTTTTAAGCATAAAATTAGATTTATTATTATATCTTGTCTAAAAAACACATAATATGAATATCTAATAGTTTATTGGATATATGTTATTTTCATTTCATTAAAATAATTCATCAAAATTTTTATGTATAATTTATTGAATTAAAACATGATTGTATGTATAAAAATATTTTTGCATAGAATGATTTATTTATATTTAAAATAGTTTTATTTTTCATTTTTATATAATTTGACACCAAATAATTGATTTTATAAATATCATTGAACCATATATTTATTAATACGGTCAATCCTATTCGTATATAGAAATCCAATGGCTATTTCATAACTATCATATTTTTATTTTAATAATATGACACATTTTATTTAAACTAATTATTGATTGTAATTGAAGATAAACATAGTGTTACATGAATTGAAAATATTAAAAAGATAAAATTTATTTTTTAAAAACATTTCACATAATCTATAGGTGTTTCAATATCCATCTTAATGTTGTTATTGAAACACATTTTTGTCATCTTGACATATCAAAACCATGTTAGTTTGGCTCTAATCATAGCCTAAAATGAGGTTTTTTAGGTTTTTGATGGATAAGAGAGGATTGAATCATTGATTATGGTAGCATTTAGTGGTGTTTTCCATGTTCTATGAATCT
Organism: Viscum album; assembly: GCA_963277665.1. NCBI lineage: Eukaryota > Viridiplantae > Streptophyta > Magnoliopsida > Santalales > Viscaceae > Viscum > Viscum album. The sequence goes on along the minus strand of OY728133.1, from coordinate 1,597,753,999 downwards.
TATAGACAACTGTCTTTTTTTGTAGTCCGCATACTAGCCCGTGATTTCTATCATATTGGAATAGCTATTAGATTATCACTAGCCATTTAGTGTGACCAAAAATCGTCTTAGTGGATTTGAACAGTCTGTAAACCCTAATGAAGACCCACAATCCATCCAATGGGGTTCCCAAATATGTAGGCTAATTGGTTTACACCACTACCTCACATAAGGTGTTGGGTAGGGTTGAATTAATTAGGGGATGGATAGTCTTTTTCCACCTTGAAATTACAGGTTAGGACAATGTAGCCCTTAGTTAAACCCTAAGTTAGGATTTATAAATTTTAAGGATTTTTAATATCTCAACTAACATCCCTTTCCCCAAATACTCTCAATTTATTTTGTACAATTATTCTCCATGCTTATGGTTTCACATTTTATTTCTACCTGGATCCCTTTTCATCTATGATTTTATATTATGTTTTATTATCTATTAATAGAGTATCTTGTTGGTTATCACTGATTATATTCTATGTTTTTGGATTTCATCATATTCCTTACTTAATGTGAGTGTTCCATAAAAAATAATAAAATTTATTTCTTTTTTTTTTCTAGTTTGTGCGATAAGTGAAATTGCACAGACACATAGTGCAAGAAATACAACCTAATCGTGAAAACTCATTTTTGGGGAAATCCTTTTAAATAGTACTTCCTTATACAACATTGGGTCCATTATAATTGAGGCCTCTAATTGTGGGCAGCTGAGGTGTGTTCAAACCATTGAAAGTAGGTTGGAAATAAATAGAATAAAAAGAGATCTCCATAAATATTTGGGATTGGTTTTTTTAAATAACTATGTGAGTTGGTATAATATACGAATTGATAACTTCTCATGAAATATAAACTACTGAACATGATAATCAAGATGATTGGTTTATGAAAAAATTACATGGATTAAAATAATTAATTTGGTATGTAATTAATGTTGGAAAAATGAAATGATGAAATAGAGATATGATAATATGTGAAATTGTAATTATTCTTAAATTATGATTTAAATAGAAATTAAAAAAATCAATATGATTATTTAAAACTTATTTTAAATTCATAATTGGAAATTATTTTTTATTGACATGAATATCATAAATGTTGGAAATTGCATGATATATAGATAATTGATGATTTGACCAATAATGATTTTGATAACCAGACTGACATGTTGCTCTCTGGGTATTGCTAGCAAATTGAAATCATGTTTTTCTTGTTATGAATATGTGGTTATATTTTTATTGTGGTTGAAATTATTAGCGATAGATAATGATCATCCTATATGATATTATGGGTTTGACATGGCATTATTATTAAATGGAATTATTGGTTGGACATGGAATTCATCCCAGACATAGGATCAATCCCAAAAAAATTGGTGAAATGTTATTAATAAAAAATGTTATGGATATGTAAACGGATTATAGGGATCAATATTACATGTATCTAACATAGGGTAGAATGCTAATAATGGACTAAATACAATGATTCACTAATCTATAGATTTTTTTATCCATCATTTGATGTTGATTAAATTTTCATAGAATTGATTTTCCAAGAAGGTTATCATAATGATATAAATATGCATTAGAATATTTTTTACCTAAAAATGTCATAGATAAGAGGAATCCGGCCTTATCACATAAGAAAACCTCAAGGAGATTTAGTGTAAAAGGAAATTTGTTTCCCAGAGATGATTTTTAGTGATTGTCTTTAGGCTACAAGAAACATCACTATGACAACTACTGTCAAGGTAGTAGTAAGAAGAGTATCTATGGGAGTGGTAATATATATTAAGATATTGTTAAGGATATGTTTTATTAGTTATTAGTGGATAGAAACAATATAACTAAGTATAAATATCTTGTAGTGGTGTTCAAGGTTTCTGGTAGGATGGACCAACTATAAAAGATCATCAAGGGAAACCAATAGTTGTGTGGTGGAAAGGATTTAGTGTGAGATTAGAGTTTAGGAAGGACTCAATAACCCCTCAATAGATTAGTAAATATATTTTCCACCAGATTCTTAGGATAAGGTAGTGGATGTGGCACCACCATGTTGGAGCTATAAACATGTCCAAGGAGGGAATATCTAAGGAGTCAAACTAGAGACTGTGGATGAAGTGTGAGATTGTTAATGTAGTATAATTTGATAAATCTATAGGTTGGAATAGAAACTATTAGATATTCCATTAGATTATAATCCAATATAGTTTGTGATTATTTTATAATATTGAAACATATTACTTTATATATAAAAATGTTGAATATATTTTGGTTTTTGATATAGAGATACTCGATGGTGTTATGTCCATAAAAATGGTTATTGGATGTGATAAAAGGGTACTGGTCCTTTCATGGATTACTAATATGAATCTTTTGGATTCAATTTTAATTGGGAGAAATTTATTCATGAAATGATATGATTTGATTTCAATATGGATGTAGATAGGATATTTCTATAGAAGAACAATATTGACTATTACGGTAGTATAGTAATATTTCTATCTCAAGAAGTGGGATTATATGTTCACCAGGGTGAATGAGATTTTTATGATGAAAATTCAGTGAATATTATATTGTTAGATTGTTCAGTAACAAAACATTGTTATATATTATGGAATGTAGTAGCTATCTTATTTTCCTCCAATTGTGGATAACGTTCAAAATTTATTCTATAAAAATTTATCTTTTATACATTATTACTCAAATATCTCGTTCACTAGTGGGGTGTTTCTAAAACCAATAAAGTTTATATCCTTTATTATATGATGGAACTAAATGATCATTGATTACTGAAGGTATAGTTTTGAAAACTAGAATATAAGGGTTTCACATGATTTAGTACTTTATGATGGGATTATATTATTCACTTCCTCAGGAGGGCTGATGAAAGATTCCACCTATGTATTAATAAGCAATTATTTAAATAGATGACAATCAAGAATGAGTACCCCCTTCCACACAATGATGATCTCAGTGATTAAATGAGAAGTTCCTAGATCTTCTCTATGAAAACATTATGGTTAGAGTACCATTAGATTGGGGTGATACCATTATATATCCTTCATACTGCTTTCAGAAGCATACATGACTTCTATAGGTTTTTAGTGATTTTCTTCGCTTAGACGAATACAAAACCAGCATTCAAAGGGTTTAGTAAGTTATATCTTTCATCCGTTAGATTATTTTTTTAGTGATTTTAATCAAAAAATGGTTTTCTATGACAATTATATAAAAGATAATTCCAATCATTTTGACACGAAAATGATTACACTAAGAGTACAGAGTCAATTAGCCAAGTTATAATAATATTTTTTGTAAATTGAAAAAGTTCACATCTATGGTGACATCATCTTAGAGATAAAAGTTCATGTAGAACCAAAGAATATCTTATACATGTTATCTTGATAGTGGGCTATAAAATTCTTCAAGATTCATTATTTCTACATCTAAAAAAATATTACACAAATTTCTTCTTGGGATTATCTTATGTGGTAGTTCCAATGATTGTTTTGATCATGATTAGGATCACATTTCATTAGTTAGATTATATTTAATTTTATTTCTGGGAGTGTATGGGATATAAATCCTCACACATGATCCTCATGATACTTAGTAGGGGTAATGAGTAAACATGTATTATGACACATCCAGATTTATAATTGGAGAACTTCTGTAACAGGAGGAATGTGGGGTCTCTTTTGGTTCTATATTATTTAGGTCAGTTGAGTGGAATATTCAAACTCATTATATTTTTATGATTTTATTGTAAAACACCCATTTATAATCATTGAAAAATATCTTAGGTTTGAGGTTTTTGGGGAACACATACCACTAGATCCTCAAGTATGTTGTTTCTCAGTGTGGTTTGAACATTTTATAGAGAAGGTTGGTAAAGAATCTAATTTTTTTTTAATTTTTTTTAGACATAATATATAGTAAATTAAAAATTAATTATCGATACCTTGATTTAGAACATGCAGAAAGAGGTAGTGTAAAAGTATTAGAACATTTATCCTCTGATTGGATACTTTTCCGACCCAAATAATGATTTCCAGTGGCCCCAATGACGAGAATCTCCACATAAACATCTATTCTTCTCATTCTTCTAGACCAAATGACGATTTAGTACAAATCTGATTTGGAAGAATTATCTTTGAGGGAATACTTATATTTCAGGGGTCAAGAATCTGTATTGTCACATTAAATAATAAATTCTTATCTTATCCATAGTTGTTAATTGATAATTATGGTATTTCATGAAAAGATGACAAGGGGGGTTGATTATTTATATACGAATTACATCCTAGTATGAAATATATTTATTATAATATCCATTGATAATAGTTATATTCGAGGATACAAAAGTAGATACCCAGTTTTTTGTAGTGATGTTTCTCATTTGAGTAGGTTGAAACTAAGCATCAGATTCCTGATGGGTTACTGCATCCATTCCCCATTCTCAAATGTAAATTAGATGGTGTCACTATGGGCTCAATGATAGTATTTCTAATGAAAAAATTGAATATTTATGCATCCTGTGTAATTGTGAATAAAATTATGATGATATCCCACTTTTTTTTAATGATACATTAAATGTTGATGATTTCGATAATATTTATTTATAAGACATATTTTTATTTCATAGTGTTTTGAAGAGAATCATTTCTAATCAATATCCTCATATCACATCATGATTCAAGATGGTTATTTTGATGTTCATGGGATTATATGTTCTTTCAAGTGAGTAACACCATCCTCAAACTAGTTTAAAATCTATGTAGTTGGTTTAAATTATGACAGAAATGTATTGAACCTATAGTTTGTATTTTTGTGGATCTTGAGAGTGGTATCTAGAACACATAGAGTTATCTTATAATAAAAAATTATATGAGTCAATCCAAATGGATCATTTTGTGGAATTTTTTTTATTTTCTTTTCATTCAACATTGTGTTAGCTAGAGGCTGGTGAGCCTCCCCTTGTTAGACCTAGTCCCATGCAAGGGTTGTCTGAGTAGGTTTGGTTGAACAAAAAGAGTTTGGTTACCACTTTGTGTTATGATAAATTATATATTGAACATCATACATGACATTTGGAGTTCTAGGATAGAAATCTTGATCATTTTGTGTGCCACCTATGTTGGGTAATAACCTTATACTGAAACAGTTATAGCTAGTACCAAGGTTTATTAAGTCATTTTAGTTAGTGGAGAGGATTCTTCTAATTACATATCATATGGATCTTCCATAACACTATAATTACACACAGGAGGTGTTTTATATTTATCATGTTAAGAGTTATCATATCAAAACTTCTCACATAATTGATTTTAATGATGTTGAGATTGATGTTGATTAATCATTTGATGTGCATAAGATCTTTATCATAGAATACTGGGAGATGAATCTCCTGGGAATGTTTGTTCCTCTCGAGTGAGTAAAATGGTAGAATAGTGGTGTTGATGAGGAAAGTATGGAGTAATAATATGATGTTTGAGATCAATGTATTTAGTTGTTTATTTATCCACATTATAATGTTTTGGATCACTTCTTGGGGATAGTAATGACACAAACTATTATTTATGAAATTACCTTTGTGATGAATAATTTTCTTATTATATAATGATGATATTGAGAACACATACACTTTTTTTAGTTTTTAATGGCAATTATATAGTTTTTGAATTTAATAGACCATTATGTGTCTTAATAATTTATGATTTAGATGTTTTGCAATGACAATATGATTAGTGTATAATAAGGATAATGATAAATAACATTGTCATATACAAATTAATATATATCCTTGATCAGTAGGATCAACCCATTTGAATCCCATATAAACGAGATTCTTAAGGGAGATAGCTACATTGTTATTATCCATTGATAAATCCCATGTTTATATTTAATAATTAAATAACAATAGAATCCATTAATGGGACATGGTCAATCTCATTGAGATTGTGATCCAAACCACATTTGCTGAACCACCACATGAAAACCCCATTATCACACCATTTACCCTTTGGGAATACAATAGTGTAATATAGGGTTAAGTATCTCAATAATGATAATATTATTTTTTTGTAATTTTTAATGATTATATTTATATCAATTTTTGGTTACTTCAAAAATTAATTTATAATGGGTTTGATAAAACTTAGACATCATTATGAAAAATAATTGTTTTATTTCAATTAAATGTTTTAATTGAATCTGGGAACAAACATTGACGAATTCATTGATTTTATAAATAAATTAATTTTTATTTTTAAAATGTTATTAAATAATATTTATTAATTATATTTCATAATATTATTTTTTTAAGTCGTAAATAATTTTTATAAGGTCTAGAAAACAATTATTTTCTAAATATTGATATTTTTCAATAAACTGAATTTTTGATATAGAAATTTATTTTCACATTTTTAGAGAATGATTTTTATAATAAAATTATTTCGGGAATTAGCATGTAAAAATTATGAAATGACATTTTTTATTATTTTCATAGATAATTGTTTTTTCATGTGAAAATATAAAATGATATAAATTTATGGTATGATTTATGACATCATAATCACCGAAGAGTGATTTAATATATTAAATAAAAGGCTTCCACAACAAAAATATATATATAATCATTAAAATATATATTTTTCAATTATTTTAAAACTTTTATAAACCATTAATGAATCTTCCAAAAACTATATAATATTTTAAGGATTTAAAATACGTTCTTTATAAATATGACTCAATTCATCATTACCAGGGGTATTATTTTAATTAGATTGGTTCTTATCCTTATAAAATAATTAATTCCATTCTATTTTGGTAGAATCTATGGGAAAACCCATTGGAAGGCTTGTTGATTTGATTACATTAGAAGATAGTGTCCAAAAAATATGTTTTGAAAATAATGAAGAACTCCTCAATCATTTTTATATAAACACTAACAAGATACCAAAAATCATAACTAAAAACCCCTAGAACTTGACATTAATCCACCCTTCACTCTCTATAACCCACCCACAATGCCCCCATTATATCAAGAAGATCCTCCCAAGCTTTTGGGGACACCATCTCAAGGTAAGGGATCCTCTCCTTCCCCTCTTTATACATAATGCCACATTTTCTTAATCCTTTTATTTCCCATTTAATCATGTTGGGATATGTTACTACACTTCCACATGACATCACATATGGTTTATAGGTGATTGGATATACATTTTACTCTCATTAATCCCTCCCATTACCCGATATGTACACTTGTTATGATGCCAAAAATATCCTACAGTTTTCCATGCTAAATATTTGTGTAGGGAAAACCCATAACCATTTCTACTCATGGGTATTCACCTAGTTGAAACTATAATTCTGTTATGGGGTGATTAATTGATTTTTACCGAAATACATTAATAATTTGAATAAATGTGATGAAATATGACCTTCAATTGAGTCATCTACATGGCACACATGAGCATGTAAACATTATTATGAGTGAACTCCGATATCGCAAATATTTATTAGGAAATGTTTAAATCTCATTAGACATCATGTATGGGATTAGGTAGTAAACCTAATCCCTTATGGGACTCCTTCCACCATGTGATGTTTTCTTGGAAGGTAACCTGGTATTATGTTAATGAAATGATTTATTATTTTTCCACAGCCCCATTTTTTCCTTACGTTATCTATTAATATAATAGCCTATTGTTAAATATTTTAAGTATCACTCCAATAATATTTCAACACTTCCGGTCTAGTGTAGTTCTGGTCAGAATCCTTGCTGCTATTTGTGATGTGAAGAAACTGAAAGGTGTGTTTTGTGGAAATTCATTTCATTACTTATCAGTTCTAAATTGGATTAGGATGAAAGAAAATTTTTGACCTCCACATGGATGATTGGAGGTTATATGGGAGTAACAATTTCTTAGTTGGATCAAAATCAACCCAGATGGTGCTTCAAGGGGTAATCCACGGCCCTCTAGCTTCGGTGTTGTCTATAGAGATCATTAGGGAAATATTCAAGGGGGCATATATGGATCATGTTGTTTAACCTATGCCCATGAAGCAGAAATTTATGGTTTCATCATAGCGGTGGAGAAAGCTGAGACTAGTGGTTGGAACAAGATCTGTATTGAATGTGATTCCATGGTTATTGTCTTGACCATTCGTATAAGGGCACTACATCTATCTTGGAAGCTCACCCATCATTGGACTAAATTTATGGTCTCTCTATATTCAATGGAAAACTTCTTCACTCATGTTTTAGAGAGGAAAATACATTGGCAGATGGGATTTCTAACAAACAAGTCAAAGGGAATGATTTTTATTAGGAGTACAATGTCTCTGATGATCATCTTCTAATCATTAGGAAGGACTTTTGTAAATCTTCTACATTCAGACATGTGTAATATTTTTTATGATAATATAGGGATATTTTCATTCCTTGAAATATTTCTGTTTGTTAATAAAACGTCACCAAGTTATCCAATAAGTTTTAAGGAATGATGGAATTTTTGGAAAATTATAAAAAACATTTAAATAATTTTGTAATTTCCATAGATAAATTTGATGTGATATATAAATTTTTTCCGGATGTCACTGGGATTAATGTTATTTCTGGATTGTTTAATGTTTGTCTTTATATATTACGTCATGAAAAAATATGTATTAATGATATGGGTTTCCAGAGTTGGTATAATAGAAATGTCTACATATTTTTGTTATTATGATTTGAAAACCCTAGTGAAGTCCATAGTGATAATGATAAAAATAGAAAACTATCCCTAAATTTTAGTAATGTTTTAAGTTTGTGGTTTCCAAGAAAATACATCCATGAATGGAAACTACATGTGTAATTGTCTCTCACACAATTTTACATAGTTGTCATAATATGGAAAATCGTTCATTGTGTTAGACATATTTACAAACTAGTACATGTTAATGGGACTTTGGTTACATTTGGATTAATACACTTGAAGGATATAATTTTTCAATGTTTAGGTATTATTAAGATCCATTATAAAGTATATAAAAATTACAATAACATTTTATTTTACAAAATAGATCATGTATAATATAAATTTAAGCCTATAAATTTATAGGTTAAAGAATATATTTAAATTATGAGTTATAACTTTAATTTTCACGGTTTCTGTTTTTATTTTTGAATTTTGGAGTTTCCCATTATTCTATTCTGTTTTTGGATTTATGAAAAAATGTGTAAACAACAAATATTAGGGGAAATGTGATGATTTTCAAATGATATTACCAACCTGATGGGATCAGGAATTGAAAACATCATGATAATACATTATCAATTGAATCAGGTTTTGAATGGATATTTAAATCTATAGGAACACCCAAATTCCTCTAATAAAGTGATGGTTTCAATTTGGACCATTATTTTTAGGAGGTATCCAAAATTTGATGGATAATATGATCCCATATTAAAAATGAATCTACTCTATTGAGAATATCTTATCATTCCTGAAACACTCTTAGTAAGATAAATACATGTTGTTTGTTTAACATATTGATGAATAAGTTGATCAATGTTTGATGTTTTTCAAAAATGAGGCCGAAGTATAAGATTGATGTTATAAAGTTGAATGGATTTTGGAAAATATTTTTTGAAAAAAAAATTCCTATGAACTCTGATATAAAATAGAGATGGATTTCCATTCCCTTAAGAAAATGTTAATGAATATATCTGAGGAAATTTGATAAAATCTACAAGATATCCATGATAGAATTTTGGATCTTTCATTACCCTAGAATGTAATGTTTTCCAAATAATTTTATTGATGAAGAGTATTTTAGGAAAATACATGGAAATTTCAAACATTTATAGTTAGGATAATATTGTCCAATGTTCCCTCTAGGTTGAAATGTAGATTTTTATATCTAAAGTTTATTATGGAGATAAGAGTATAAAAAATGTTTAATATTGGTGGTTAAATAAATAAATATAATAGTTTCTATAATTTTCATGATCTAACATGTCAAAATTTATCGAATAATATCCCCATAAATTGGTTGAATGGGGTGAGGAAATGATTTTGTTGATGGAAGTAAGGGAACTGAGATAGAAATAGTCGACAGTAGAAACCGACCAATGTGATTGATGAAATGACACACCATTCAACCATTAAAAGTTTTTAAAATGATTCAAAAAAATGGAATATGGACACTATATGAATTAATTCTCTAAACCATGGATCATCGATGATAAAAATCATTAAAGGCATAGAGATCAAGGAAAAAATAATTCCTTCACAACAATTGTGGTAGATCCCAATAATGGTGTAGTGAAAAGTATTCTTGTAATTTATTCAAGATTAAAATGTACAATTATATATTGTTAATAGTTATTATCTTATGTCATGTATGTTTATTCTAACTTGTCAAACACTACTACAAAAAATGGAAGTAAAAGTATCATTGAAAATTGAAAATTGGAAAATTATTGCATCCCATGTATATAACTAACCACTTGTCAGGATTTGTGAGCTAAATATCCATGAAAACCTTATGATATTAAATTTAGAATAATTTTATTCTATTATAGGCATGGATTGGAATTACATATATAGATCAATCATAAATTATTGAGATAATGGAATAAACAAATTTATTATGAATCCCCTTTTGATTCTAGTCACATGTATTGAGGGGGATGAATCTCATTCGGTATCATAAACTCAATAATGTATATTTTTTCATTATGATAAAGATTATATTGTTTAAATTAGTTAGGATAAGTAAAATATATTAATTAATGAAATTCCCATTTTAATGGAATTCATTGATGAGTTTTCTGAATAGTTTCATTGTTTTCCATATATCAGTGAGGTTGTTTTCTCAATCAGGCTCATACATAGATCTTTTCAAATATCCAAGAATCCATATTGAATTGTAATTTTTGTACTTGAATTGGTGATAATTAAATTAAATTATAATCTCAAAAAGGTTTTGTATTAACAATTAGTTTACTATTGTGTGCACTAGTGTTGTTACATTTTTGTTTGTGCTATCAAGACATTTATTAATTTTTCTTTTTGAACATTTTTGTTGACAAAGATCATTTTCTCGAAGAGCTATTTTGATCAAGAACTCACTAATTTAAATTTAAAGTTAATTTTTAAATTATTTTAATGTATTAAATAAAACTAAAAATATATGATGGTTTTATAATTTAATTTTTTTTATACTAATTAAAAATTAGAAAATATAATGCAATAAAAATGAATGCAAATAGAATAATATTAAACATGAAGTGGATATTCCCGAGAGAATCACATTGAGTGAACCTTAATTTTCATATTATTACATTAAAATTTACATAATGAACACACAATATCATTTGTGTGAACATCATCATCATCCGATGTTTTGAATATATAGTTCACTTGATCAACTATATCGCACATCGACCTTCTTGATCGATGCAGAAAATTGTATAAGAAACATCCATGCCTAGGGTGGAATGTGTAGAAACAATTGAGCCTTTCCTACGATAACCCCCTACGATATGACTATTAAAAAATAAGAAAAAATAATCATTAATTTTAAAAGGATTAATATTAATACTAGATTACTCCCCTAGAAACATCCTCATGTTAGATACTCATGATCATACGCTTAATAGTTCATAGTGAAGAAGAAAACAAGGTAAAAAATTTATATAGAAATAGAATAATATATAAATTATAAATATTGAATTAAAACATGAGAAGAAATTATAGAATGAAAATAATAGAAAACATGATTATAAAATATATTATAAATTCATCCAAATATTTAGTGTATAAAACAATACTTTGAATAGTTATGGAAATACCAATTTATATGGAGATGGGTTTCTCATTTTCCATCCATAATTTTATTCTTAATGTTTCAACATGGTATTCATAATAAATTGATCAATTTAGAAATATGGTATTGCATAATTTGTTATCTATAAATTTATGCCCAACCACAAATGTTAATCATTACTGAAAACATGTAGTGAATGTTTTTACCAATTTACTCCAAAAAATTTTATCGCTCAGATGAATCTTCTTTATTGAAATTCAATAAGTTCTAATTCATTTATGAACTATAAAGAATATTAAAAATGCAAATATATAGTAATATAATTTCATCCACCTGATTTTTCCTATCTCAATGTGAATTACTAGATTAATTTTACCTTTAATTTCTGAGATATAATCCAACCATAAAAATTCATCACATCTGTGAATAGATTTCGTTGTATATCTTGTGAGGTCATATAGGTTATCAAATATTTGTTTTTATCTTCATTTCCAGTTTAATTAATTGAATTTCAACTTTTATATAATCCAAAAAATGAATTTGACAATTTAAATAATTTTTTAAAATATTATGGAAGATTTATGGAAGAAAGTAGAATATTTTTAAATCCAAAATTAGGACATTTTAATATATAGGTCAAATTTTCTTCTAAAATTTGAAAATGTTTAAATTTCACATAAAATAATATTTTGGTATGATAAGAAAAATTAAAATTCAAATTACAAATAATATAAATATTGTCTTTGTCAATTCTCATATAATTAAACAATTCAATGTTGGGAATTCTTATAAGACCAAGGACAAAACACACTTCCCCAAGCATTAATTAAAACAGAATTAAATTATAACATAAAAAATATCATTTTTCCTATATGGATCAAAATTCCTTAAATCCTGTCAAATCATAAAAATATATTAACTCTAATGTTAATTCTCTTGTGCATGTCGTACCATCACATCAGAAAAATATTTCATTGTTGACTCATGTATATTTTTTATGGATCTTTTTTCATTATAAAGAACATGTGTAATATTTATATGATTGATATCCTCTTAGTATCTCTACATAATAGAGTCATAATCGTATTAATCATGAGTAATTTTACATGTATTGTTTTAAGGCAAATGGTTGGAAGGTTGTAAATGTTAAAAAATGTGATTTGTTATATAAAAGGTTAAGCTCAAACGAGAAGTAAATGCAAGAAAATAGATTTTATAGATAATATTTTTTCCTATAATAAACTTGAAAATACATCACCAAAAAAAACTTGATATCATTTTGATGTTCATACTTTATCATATTAGAATCTATACTAAATTTTCATCTATATATTATCCAATTACTATCTTCTTTTGTATAATGAATTTAGATATAAAATTTCTATTTATAATCATATTCTTGATGAATGGAGTGGTATATTTTGATACTAAAATATTGTTCAAAGCTCTCCCCATATTTTCAATAATATTTTTTCCATCCATCCATCGTTCCATCAAGAAATTTATCTCTCTATTAAATTAATAAATATGGAAACACATTAAAAACAACTCAAAAAATATTCCTCTAGAATGAAAAATATATCTCATATTTTCCATCCCCATGATTGAGTCCAATAGTAATCATGTATTTAAATTCTATAATATGATTTAAAGGGACAACTATATTTAGATGTTTCTTCGAAACAATTTTTTTTATTTACCGGGGAATTAATAATGGTCAAAAATAATGGTGGAAAAAATGAGAGATGAATGTAAAAAAGAATTTCAAATTGGCACCTCAATCATAATTGAAAACCTTAGTGAACTCTAACAACTTTAAAATATATAAAAATATAAATTTATGGATCACATAACATTTATAATGACTCTATATAAAGATAAAAATGTAAAGAATATCTAAATAAGGTATAAAATCCTCTCAACCTGGGAAATATTTACAATTTGGAATGAATTAGTGAACATGAGTTTAATAATCAATTAAACATACTAAAATGAATGGATTTGGAATTAGAAAGATAATTTCATTTATAAATAATCTTAATCCTCATAATTTTAAAAATTTTAAAAATACAAAAAATTAAAAGATGTTTTCAATATTCTAATTTTTTTGATTCAGCTCAATATTAATAAAAATTCATAAAAAAATAAAAACATGGAAACATTAGTGAAACAAAAACATGAAATGAAAAATGGAATGACAAAAACATTTATATTAACAGGTTGATATCCCTCACATTTATTCAATTTACTATCTTCTTCTTAGTTCAAATTTCATCCATAAATATTTTCAATAATAATTTTAAATGGGTTGAATAGAAAATATTGAAAATTAAATACACAACCAGGATTATTTTTATGTGGATGATTTTATTAAAGATCCAAGCTGGTAACACATTAAACATATAATAAACAAAGGTCAAAACATAATAAATTTTTTGAAAAATAAAGATAATTTAGAATAGAATGGGATAATGATTAGTTTAAACCCCAAGACATTTCTAGGTTTTTAATGACTGTAGTCATGTAGATATAGTGGATTATCCATAATCATATGATGAATGTGATATTTTTAGATAATTCACCACATGTGAATTTTCATAATGTCTATGTGCAGACATAGATATTAGATACCCCAAATATAAATAAAAAATTTCCCAATTCCCAAGAATGAATAATGATATAATTTGATGCTTATTGTAGGAGTGGAAAAGATAAGTGTTCTCACTAATGTCATTTATTATGTCATACACTTTATGGTATACAATTTTTTATAGTGGATGTAGTCATATCACCACATAGTTTTTCATAACTTCTTCTTTGATCACCACCATATGGGTTGTCTCTTCCCTATTAAACATGGAATTCCCAATTTTATTATGTCAAAAATTTCATAAACGGAGATGTCGAAAAATAATTCCTCTTAAATTATATTAAAACATTAATAATTAAAAAATAAATCCACCATTTAATGTAAAATGGATTTAAAATTTATCTCATTTGTATGCACAATTGGAAACTCAATATGAGTAGGTTCATATCCATAATTTTCTTATAAAGAAATATAGTGGTATATAGGTGACAATATTTCATTATCAATAATGAAATGATCATGTTGCAGGTTATATTCAAAAAATAGATTCATATTTTCTTCAAAAAATATTTATCTCACATAAGTATATCACCTAGATTGTTTTCTATGGGGGCCTCCTTGAATTTGTTTTGGTGTGGTTTGATTTTAGAAATTCCATTAATTACTTCTTTTCAACCACCTCAAGTTAAATATCATAAAAACATTTGAGAAATATTTTCCACCACATGTTTTCATTTTGATTCAGGTTTTATCTATAACTGTTCCTCTTTGTATGGGTGTGCATATGAATCTATCCACTCTATTTTTATTTATATTTTTACATGACATTAGAAATCCATTTCAATCATCCTTCATGATCACTGTGAATTTATTCTTGAACTTGATATTGGTTAGTCCATGTAGAATAATTTGAATTAAAATACATCACAAAGAAAGATATTTTTTTAGTTTTTTATTAAATTTACTAAAAGAAAATTATTTCAAAAATTTAAATAAAATTTGTTAGTGAATACCATTTTCAACACTGTTAATGGATTTAAATTTGATGAATTGTTTTCCTATTCACCTTAAATACATTTATGATTTTAACTAAGAGTAACATAGGAGCTGTCCTATGATATTTTTTATGGAACTACATCACTCAAACAATAACTACAACTAATTCAGATTTTTAATTTTATTTTTTAGAATCTAAAAAATAAAACAAAATAAAATCCGGGTTTAAGTATTTATTATTAAATACAACAAATAAAATTAAATATGAAATGGAATTAAAATTAATTCCAAAAGAATGATGTTATATGGAAAAAAGATATCCCCAAGAGAATCACTCTATGTGTGCATTCATTGTATTATTATTATTATAATAAAATTTACTTAATGATAAAACTCCATCATGTTTGAAAACATTCTCTTATACTGAGGTTTTTAATATATGGTGTACTCGGTTGACTACACACCACATCCACCTCTTCTATAGAGGGATAAAATTGAATAATAAAAAGATAATCCTCATGTGGTATGTGGATACACAATTGTGGATTACCTACTATGACCCCCATGACCTTTCTATAAGAAAATAAGAATCATTAAACATGAATTTTCCATTAAATGATGTCAAAACTAGATTACTACATCAGAAACATCCTCTGGTAAGCTAATAATGATCATTAGCTTGGTATTTCACAATGAAGAACAAAATGCATTGAGAAGATGAATGAGATAAAATATATTTCATAAATGTGAACAAAAACTATTAATTTTGAAATATAATTATATAATGAAAATATACGAAAATATAAGACTAAAATATATCATAACAATAGCTTGATCATTAGATTAGTGTCTAATCCCTTGAAGGGTTATTGAAATAAAAATTTATAGAGAGAGGGGTAGCTCATATTCAATTCATAATTTCAATATTAATATTTTTACAATTCAGATATACTAATGGGATAAACATGGAAAATTAGAATTATAGAATGTTCTTCACCAATGTCTTCTTTTTATAACCCCAAACTTTTTTCTATATTGGAGATTTACATGGAACATTATAGCCAATTTACACCAAAACATTATTTGGGCCTGAATGAATCTTTGTAATCCAATGTATCATGTTCCATCAAATTTATGACCTTGAAATAATAGTAATAACATGTGTCCATTTTAATTAATGTTATTCCCCCCAGATGATCTCCTTCTCCATGTGAAATCATATCTCAATTTTGTATGTACATTTTGAGATTTTTTCCCATTATAATATATATATATATATATATATATATATATATATATATTTGGTAGATTTCATGGCCAAGATTGTGATATTATTTTGGCCCTAAAATGTTTGGATTCATCATTGGGTGTTGTTGAATTTAATGAATATCTACATTTATTAAATCCTAAAAAATTTTCTGTCATGATTTAATTAATTTTATAAAAATTTATGTAAAGAATTCATAATAAAAATAAAACAAATAAATTAAAAAAATAGGGAAATATTTCATCCAAACTCAAATTACCTACAGAAATCCAAATATTTTAAAATTTCCCATAAAATAACATTTCGGTGAAATTATGAAAATTGATATTCAAATTAATATAATATAACTATTATTTCATTAAACCAGTCATATTCCACATGAATAAGGATGAGCTTATGTGCCATTATATTTATTATCATGAGGTTAAGATGATCATGATAAAGAAAAAGTATCATCCACAATAGATTAATGTCTTTTTTGATCATCTACATAGATCTGAGTAATTATTTAAAGAGGATATTTAGTTAGGATACTATCATATAAAGTTAAAGATAGTGGATAGACCCATGATTTCATTTTGTACAATGTTTGGGGACTATCAGTTCATGGGGATTCCTTTTTGAAGGAAAAATTCTATATCTTTCACCATGTAATTGATTAATAGAGACTTTATGGATTACCTAGATTAGTTTATTGTTGTATTTATAGATGATATTTCAATATAATCCAATTGTAAGGAGGAACACAAAGTGAATTTAAAAACATTATTAAAGACCTTATGGACGGAATATACAAATGAAAATTATATTAAATATATGTTTTAAATAGAGAATTTATATTTTTGGATCATGTTATCACAAATAATGGGATAACATGGGATCCCTCAAAAACTAATGTAATGGAATAATGGTCAAGAACAACATCTGTATTGAATATTCATAGATTCAATGGATAATCTATGTATGGTCATAAATTTTTGATAAAATGATCATGATATTCAAGGCCACTAACAGAGATAAAATGGAAGGAAGCTGTGCATTTATTGGAAATTAATGTGAAAAAATATTTACTAAGGTGGAGAAACGACTAATCACTACACATGTGATAAAATAACACACTAATGGGGAAGGATCTCTGATCAACATTGATTAATTCAAAACAAACCTGAGTACTACACTCATGAATGATAAAAAAGTGATAGCTTATTCCTCCTAAAAATTAATAACCATGATAAGAACTACCCAACACGTGATTTATAATTGGCTTTAGTAATCATGAAATTGAATATTTGTTGATATGATATCTATAGAGTGGAGTGTCATATATATATATACACCATAAAGTCCTCAAAAATAATTTCACACAAAATTATACTAATTAGTGATAATGAATGTGGTTTGAGATAATTGATGATTATGAATTTTCAATACATTTTAATCCTTGGAATGTGATGAATGTGGAGATTGTGTAATTCAAAATGATCATAAAACACTGTCCATCATAATGATTTTAAGGGATCTGGTCCTCTTGAAATTGTTGAGGATCAAAATAGGTCTGATAAATAGATATTCATCCTTCCTTGATCAAATAACATCTCAACCCTCTATTCATGAGAGTATAAAGAATTATTAAAAAGAAAATGTGTTACTAAAAAACATTATAGTGATGATTTTAGCGAATAAATTTACTGAAGATGGATTTTTAAGGTTTAGAATTGGGATACGTTTCACATTAAAACAAGAAACAAAAAAGGGATCTTCATGATTATTTACATAGCTCATCATTTACTATTCATCAAGGATACACAATTTTGTTTATATATTTGACGAAAAAAATCATGTGGGATAACATGAAGATGAAGATTGAATAATTTAAATCCAAATGCATGGCATGACAACATGTACATGATTAATGATAGGAGTCTAAAATTATGATGAAAATGTTTCCCATAACAGTATAGAAATTAGAAAACATAAACATATATCTCGCTATAGGTCCATCTAAGGTCCCTAATGGAAATAATTATTTTTGAGTGGTTGTTGATTGCCATAAAATGTTATAAAATTTTATTTTAATAAAATATTATTTTCCTCTTGGCTACACTCTGTGATATACATAGGATATGTGGTAAGAATACCTGGAGTGCCACTCTCCATTGTATCAGATCAAGATACGTGGATTGAAGTGAGGGTTTAAAGAAGATTTTAGAATGTCTTCAATAGAAAACTGAGATTCAATATTTCATATCTGCCTCAGATGGATGGTAGGTAAAAAAGGACCATTCAATCTCTTGAGTATATTCTGAGATCATATTTATGGGATTTAGAAGGATGGTGGGATCACCATTTCCCCTATTTAAGTATTCATATAATTGATGTTTATATTATATCATTCAATAGATCAGTATGAATATCATTATTGGAAGAGGTTTAATACCTCAACATTCTTGGATTATGTAGGAGAAGGGAAGATATGGGGAGAAATTTTATCCAAGAGATGATTGAGGAGGTTCAACTATTTAGTGCCAAATTAAATCCATGAAAAGTTGATAATAAACTATACATATATCAACCAATGTGAGAATATGTTTATTTATAGAGATATATTATTCCATTGTATATCCTAATAGAATATAGTGATGATGTTTAGGAATAATGGAAATATTATAAAAAGATACATCAGCGCCATTGAGATATTTGGTAACATCGGAGTGGTGGCCAATCGAAATGAACTCTCACCAATAATTTCTCAAGTAAAAGATGTGTTAATTTTGTTTTTTAGGAGATGTATATTCTAAACATCTCATATTTATTGAATCCAAATGTGGTACTATACTAGAATAATCATTCATATGATGATAATCCGATGATGATATTTGATCTTTGAAAAAAAAGATATACAAAACAAGATACAGAAATTTGTTAATGTGTTATCAAATTAATAAAAGTCCGAGGAATAAAAATAGGTACTATAAGAGTTCATTTTACATAAGAACACTGATTTTTTAATTTATAAATTGAGAATTCTGATGGAGAATTTTTATTAGGGTGAATAATGTAATGACCAGAACTATTATAAATGAAAATCCCTTTATTATATAACGAATATGTTGTTATATAATGTAGTTGTAGAAAACACATGCATTTGTTTCGATATTTAAAAAATTTATATAGTTTTTCAAATTTAAAAGTTTATTATGCATCATATCCATTGATAATTTTGTCATTACACAATGTTCATATAATTAATATATATTATGTGTTACGATTAATCTAATTGACACAGATGAACAAAGTGATTGCATCGAGATGTAGGATTATTCACAGTGAAGCCCAATTATCTGAGCTTTTGAGGGAGATGGAATCACTTTGAAATTTTTTTCCATGAACAAGTTGATATTCAAAAAATAAATAATGATATAAATCATTTATAGTATATGTTAATTCTTATCAAGCTCATTTCCCAAACCATTTTCTTAGAAACGCCACATTAAAGTCTCACCATCACAAACCTTTCAATTAGGGTGTTCATTGGTGTTATAAAGATTATGTATCCTAGACGTAACAATTTTAATTTGTATATATTTATTTTTAATTATCACAATTTCTTATTTCTTTATAAATGAACAAATAACGTGTTTTATTAAAATTATTTTTTAAAATGATAAAATTTAAAATTTAATTTCTGGGAAATATATAATTTTATTCAAGAAATTCATTTGAATGATTTCATAAAATTTTGAAATAAATGATATTTCCATAAAATAATTTTATTAAATAATATATATGAAGTCTAATTGATAATATAATTTTAAGAATAAAAAAATTTATAAGGGTTTGAAAATTATAATCGTAAAAAAACCCATCATTTTTTAAATAAATGGGGATTTTGAATTAATGTTGTAATTTAAAATATATGAATAATTATTTGGATAAAATAAATATTATTTTTAGAATCAACATTTTTTATCTAGCCATTTTTTATATTACTTTCACGAAATCTCGAATTTTAGCATAATAATTAAACATGGTATTAATATATTGTATTTATTATGACATTATGATGACTCAAAAGTGATGTTATTTATTTCATAAATGTTATCAAATACCTAATATATTTTTATTATTTATTATAATGATTTCATGAGAAAATTTTATTATTTTTAAAAAATGTTATTAAAACCTCAAAAACCATTACAATATTTTATGGTTTAAAAAAAATTCTTTATAAATATGACACAATTCCACATCAACAATGGTATAGAATTAATGATTTAAATTTATTTCCTTATAAAATAATTATAACCATTTCTATTTTGTGGAATTCATTGGAAAAACCATGGTTGGATATGTTCTTGCATACCGCATCAGATGCCACTTAGCGATTCTCCGAGATAGTGGCTACAAGACCTCATGAGAAACTTCCCTATGAGTATAGGCTACCAACTAAAATCAAGGGCCTATGATGTGTCCAATGAGAAACGATTCCATCATAGGATAGAGTGTATTGTAACTATATATATAGATAAAAATGAAACAATAGAGGTAGGCAATATATGACCTGACATATAACCCAATATATTATACGTAGAATCAAATGACATATAGGTACATAACAAAAATAAGTAATCATGCAATATAAGTATATAATAATAATATAAATCATAAACTAATAGAAAATTATTATTAATCTCAAGTAGGTATAAAAAACTGATGGTGTGGGGAAACAATGGATATATGAATATAAAACATTATACCAAATACAATAAAGAGAAAAGAAAGACACTACTTGCATCATTATCATAGGCTCCATCCTATGCCCCTGTGTGCCATCCTAGAACTGCACATAGTGACCTAGGATTTACAAACATAGATATTACATGATTTTATATTGATATTCATTTCATTAAAAAAATACATTCATGATTATAGTAATAGTTTAGTGTCATTGGAAACATGGAATCATAATGTTCTAACTTGGTGAAATATATTCAATATCTCCTATAATGGCATTCCCCTTTATTTCTCCTACTTAAAGTATTTCATTATATTCTGCAGAAAAAAAAACAAAAGAAATGGGTGGTCTCAAATTCTCAATAAATGTAAATATGGGATATATGTAAGCATAACATGTGCATAATAGAAAGATAAAAATATTTTACATTTAAAGATCATACCATTAATATAAAAGATCATAATAAACAGTCATGGAATACATATTGGATGTTTGTAAGATATAAATCATAAGGAAATAAAAAATAATAATTCATTTGATCTTAACATAAGCATAAATTATTTGACTTCGGAAGAAAAATAAACATATAAAGATATTTACAAATTAGTAAATGCTTAATTCCATGTATATCTTAGTAGAATGGGATCACACCAAAAACCCTATTTTTAGGAAAGGATAACTCCTAATACAATATTAGATGAAAAATTTCAATAATAAACTGGGTTGATTCTTCATTATAGCTCTTTATTACAAAATAATGTTCACCTTCGATTATATCCTTGTATTACTAAACTATGTTCAGCCATCATTCAATTCATGTATTAATGAAAGGGGTTCACCTTCGGTTCCATCCCCGTATTACATTATAGAGTTCACTTATCCTTCCATCCATGCCTATATTTTGAGATATATAATTCATTACCCAATTCATTGGAGGGATATATAGGTCCCACACGCCATATAATGAAATCATACATATGTGTTCTATTCGATAATAGAACATTCATCCTATCATGATCCAAAAGGAGTCAAGATTTATAAAAATCACTTCATAACCCATAAGAATTAATAAGGTATATTAAATATATCATTATATAATAACATATGTAAAAGAGTTAGGCATCATAATAATTCCAACCAAAAATAACCCATGAAAGTAAGCGGGGTTGGTATGTGTTTCATTAAGGTATAACCTTGGGAAAAATTGTGTTTCATAAAAAATTGTCATCTTAATGATAAATCATTCAAAAAAAGAATAATAATGTTGTCCTTGAAACATAAACCTTGTAAATAATAAACTACTATAAAGGATATAATGTTATTATATAATGATTTTGGAAGATCTCATTGAACACAAATTTCATTTGAAAATTACTTTTTAAAACATATAACGATTTAAAATCATTTCCAGAAATAAAATTAAAAAATATACATGAATAATGAAAAATATTTTAGATCATTTCCTATGAAAAATATAATTTCCTCATTGAAAATTTATTTTTGAAACATAAAACATTAATATAACATTTCCTTATGAAAAGAACCATGAAATTATACAAAGAAAGATTTCAAACAATTTTAGATACTTTTAGAAATATTTTTATTAAAACACAATTTTTTAAAACCAAATTAAAAAAACTAGTTTCTAGAATATTTGGAATAAAATTTATTTTAAAATTAACCTTTTAATCATTGAAATTAATCTTCAAGGAAATGATAGCATGAAAATCAGTACATAAGTTTTTTTTTCACCATAAAAGGTTTAGAAATGTTCCTTGATTGGAAATGGACAAGGGGATTCCTTTTAAAATACAAATTTTTTAAAAATATGAAAATGTGTAAAAATGTATTTTAAATTTCATAGGGGAATAAAATTATTTTTTGAAAATGTATTTATAAAACTGGGTTTTGAATATATATTTATTTCTAATAGAAATGTTTGATTGCATGTTTTTAATTGTTGTAAGAACTAATGAGTGTAAAAATGGTAAAATTATATTAAAAAATAATGAATAACTAGTGGATAATAAAATTTATGATATTTAATGAGATATTTATTGTATAATTTCATCAATTGGGAGCATATTCATGAAAAGTCCTGGTAAACATTGAGATTATAGAAATAATCAATTCCCATTTTGGTAACATTGAATCACAGTCCCCATAAAAATAATAACATTAAATGAAGCTAAAAATATCATTATAATAAGTATATTCATGATACATCATGTCAATGGGAATTGTACCTACCTCGTATAAGAAAATAGGTTCATAACCTGGCATGTGTCTCAAAAAACAATAATTGAGACAAAATTACATTACCAATTTGGTAACCATTGAACCATAAAACCCATTTTAAATAGATAATAAAATGGATGTGTAAAAAATTAAAAATTTAAGGATAATTAGAATATAATTTATTCAATTTAATTATATAGACCATACAAATGAAATGAAAGGTATTTAAATAATAAAGCTCAAAAAAATAAAAGTTAGACATGAAAACCCTTACATTAAGTCTTAAAAATATTCATACACATTAAAAAATATTCTATTATAAATAAAATTATATTTTAATTATTCCTTAGAACCATATTATCATATATAATATCATATATTATTTTATTAAGAATTTATTTTACCATTTTATAAAAAATTTCATGTTAATGCTTGGTTTTCAGTAGTATCCCACTTTTGTTTCCTATATTTTATGACTTTTTATTCTTGATATTGATACTAAAAATTATTTACGTATTTTAGAATGTATAATATGGTTTTAACATCATATATATTAGTTATATAAATAGTTATAATAATCTTTAATGTATATAAATATGAAATGGAAACATCGTTCATCAAGACGGTAGGTTGTACGTACACAAAAACGTTGTTTCTGGTTTATTATTGTATTGAAAGAATGAATGTAAATAAAATATATGTATATATATTATCATTAATGTATAATTATAATTCCATATATATCATATTAATTTACTGAACTCATCCATAATACATTCCAAGAAAATGTTTAATGAGTCACACTGATTTGAGTAGGCGGTAGTACACATATTTTTCCAAAAATTGTATATTTTTTGATACATGGAATAATATTGTAGAAAAACAACTAGAAAATATATTTTTGGAATTTTCTTTGTGTATTTTTACACTTAACATAATTTTTAATCACCATCTAATCATATTTTTAAATTAATCATGGATATTAATTTTAATTAATTTCACTAATATTTTTGGTTAAAAAAATTAATTGAACATATTAAATATAATAAATAGTTATGATTCTAAATATTGAATAATTTTTTTAAAAATTCCAAACAGAAAATAGGTAGATATTGATTTAAAATTAATTCTGTAGAGATTTCATGAAAGCTATTTGTTAATGTGAAAAAGTACAAATGTTTGAAATGTTTTTAAATAAAATTCCAATGTGAAATTAGTTCCAATTACCGATATTGTATTGGTTTATATATAATTTATATAAATAAAATTTTAAAACAAATTATCATATAATTTATATATAAAAATTAATTATATGAATATGTAATTATGAATTATAATTCAGTATTCATCATTATTCATCAAAATTTGAAACTTATCAAAAAATACCAAAAAATCCACCCAATGTAAATTTTGATATTAAAATTTCCAAATTGAATTTTATTTATTCAAATAAAAAATTTAAATGTGTCAAAATTTATATTTAAAATAATTTCATTATTAAAAGGAAGTAAAATTTCTTTCTAAAAAATACATCTTTTAATTTATAAAATTAAATTTATTCTTATATTATATCGATAAAATGTATTGGAAGAGTATATAAAATATTTATTGTATATATAAAATATAAATTTTATTGAAAACATTCATAAAATGTGGTTTTTTAATTTAATGAGATAAAATTGTCTTTGTATATAGCAAAATGGTTTTCTAAGAAAAGAAATTTCTTTACTTTCCAATAGTTGTTACATTCATTTCAAACTAATTGATAACCAAATGATAAATATTTTTTAATCAGTATATCATATTCTAACAATTTGTTCAATAATAGTATTAACATCCATTTTAACATATAGGGAGTAACTATAATATAATTTTTATAATAATATTATCAGTAAATCATAGTTCGGTGAATCTCAAACTTATGTATATTGAAAGATATCAAAAGGACTTGACATTGGGTGTAGCACAAGCGAACCATAATGTTTCATATACAAAAAGTTAATATATGAATTGCATGTATGGTAAGATTAACATGGTGTTGTGTATAGTGAAAGTAAAATAGTTTTCTTTAATATATCAAAACCCTAATTCCGTGTTCTGTGAAATAAAAAAATATAAAAAAGTTAAAATTAATTTTGGAAGAAAATATTTCTCGAAATATTGGGGGGTTACATTCAACCCCCTTAAAATGGATTTCATCCATAAAATTATTCTAGGTTATCAAACGTTTAATACATGAATGTTAAATCCATAGAAACCCACATCATAAAAATGATTACTAAATATTCATTTAAAATAAATTTTGGAAACCAAAAAGTCACCCAAATTAACACATAACTAGGTTTTCACAGAGTAGAACATAGGTGGAAGGTGAAAACATGGACAAGGAAGCGAAATATAACTATCAAATTATGTTGGAGAGTGATATAGAACATGGATGATAGATGGTTAATGATCACAAATCTATAAAAATAATGATATTCCATTACATCTATCTTTATCACAAAAAAATGGTTTTCAAAAGTTATCCAATATACATAAATTATCATATAGAAGATAGTACATTAATCTCTAAATCTGTATGTAATGTTTTTCATAAAACATTCCATAATTGGATAACCTTATAACCCTTCCAAAAGATTAAATTACAAAACCTTATAAATAAGTTCAATAAATCATCATATCATTGATCCCTAATATATCATAAAGTAGTTTTTGTATGTCACATTCTAAAAATGTTAATACCATCATCATGTATTCTCTTGAAACATAGTAATAACCTAAATTACCATAAATCATTATTGAAAACATAATTTTTTTCTTATTTTTATGTTTATTGGAAATATTCCATAAATTCAAATATAATTTTAACTCTATCTATGATAGCATAAACCACTTATTCAAACAAATCCTTAATCAGTTCAATGTTAATCAGTACCGTCAAATTTACATTTTCATAACCAAATATCAATACCCAAACATCATTATCTCGACATTAAGAATGTATTATTTGTTTTATTTCTCTTTATCGGGTATTTCCATGAATATCATATTTCCATTAAATCACTTTCACATTTCTTAAACACAATTCAACATAACATTTTCAATACGTAATGAAAAACATAAAATGAAAAGATTTATATATTTCAATATTTTTATTACATAGTCTTAGAATTCAAAAAAATATAAACAAAAATCACCAAAATTTACTTTTAAACCATTGCTATGGATTTATCGTCTTATTCCATAATACCCCTTAACATAGAATAGAAATTAAAAATCATGTATTATGGATTCTCAAACTCATTATAATAATTATTCATATGTTTAATGTAAACAATACTATTAGAACATACCATAACATTTACACATAATTTTTGATCTATTTATCCTCATAAGTTTACTCATACAACCTTCTAGATTCTCCTCATGATATATTCACTAATTACATCAATTTTTATATTGTTCATATTTTCCACATCTAAAACATTCTATGATAACCAAGTTTCATATTGTTCTCTATATTTAATAAGAATGAAAGCATAGTGTGAGAAGCATTTATATTTGAAAATAACAAAATAATCATGAAAAATTAGTTATAGGATTCATAAATAATTAAAAATACATTCAAATATATTACACCCTATGCTTATAATTAGATACCTATATAGATATTTAATAAAAAATATCCCTAGGGATCCCACTAATATTTTCTAATACTACTTTCTGAATGTTGATTAAACCTTCCATTTGATACCATTTATAACAACCTCAGATTAACATACATGGATATTACATCATTTTAGATGAATATATAGAACATTACAAAAATTCCTTCCTGAGCACTGTAATAGTTTAGTGTCTTTGTAAACAAGGAAATATAATATTTTAAATTGCCGGATGATCTTCAAAATCTTCTTTAATGATCTCCCATTTTAGTAATATTTCAAATAAAAATTATTCAAAATATAAGAATGGAAATATAAAAAAGATATGATATTAGATACTAATTAATTGTAAAAAAGGGATATATGTAATCATATCATGAGAAAAAGTGTATGAGAACTTGATCATAAATTTAAAAAATAATTCCATTCATATCAAAGATCATAATCAAGAGTCGTGGAATAAATATTTATTGTTCATAAGAAATGTATCAGAATGAAATAAAGAGTATAATCCATGAGATAATAACATAATAATAATACATATGATTGTGAAAGGCACATAAGCATGTAAAATGATTTCCATAGTAGCCACGGATTAATTTCATTGCAATATTATTGGAACATGTACACTCCCAAATCCATCAAAGTAGTCAGGTATTACATCCCAGACCAACTTGGTGGAAATACTCATTTAATTAATCGCTTTCCCTCCATATTTTATCCCTGTATTACTAAATTGAGTTAACTCTTCATTCTAGAAAATTATTACAGAATCAGGTTCACGTCTCATTCTAGTGGTGTATTACTAATCTGAGTTCACTCCTCATTCCATTCATGTACATTTTATGACATATATAAATAAATATCCAATGAATTGGTGTGATATATTGGTCTCGCTAATTAAATAATGAATTATACATACTTATTCCATAAGATAATAAAATAGTCATCATATCCTAACCCAAAATATAGATGGGTTTAATATCCATCATATCATAACCCATGAAATGAAATGTGTATCATAAAAATTTATTCATATCCGAAACTATGGAACAAATATAGTGTTCATAATCTATTTAGTGTATAATACATTGTGAATTAATGTGAGTGTCATAATTGTTTTATCATGTTATAACCCATGGACGGGAAACAGGTCCAATAAACAACTTGTCATCTTAATCATAAAAACAATGAAAGAAAGAATGAAAATGGTTTCCTTTGATCATAACCCAAGTAAATCATAAATTATATTGTAGAGTATTGTATTAGAAGGTTAATTATTTTTAATGATCACTAGGATCATAAATCATCCATGAAGATCATTTTTTAAAACATATAACATTTTCAAAAATCTTTTTCTTTGAAACCACATTGAAAACATATAAAGGACTTCTGAAAAATCATTTAAAACAATTCTTGAGGAATGTTTCATTTATACTATAAAAAACAATTTCTAAAATAGAAAACATTTTTAAAATATTTTCATTTTAAAATAACCTAGAAATAATATAAATTAATCTTCAAAAAAAATTATACACTTTCTAAAATATAAAAAAATTGTAAACCCTATTCTATGAAAACAACATAAAAAAATTTCTAGAATCTTAGTCATAATATTTTATTTTAAAAATAACAATGTAATATTTTAGAGAAGTATTTAAGGTATTGATGATAGGTAAATCCCACTACAAAAAAATATGCCTTTAAAATGCTAGGATAATTGGCTAATAATGGATACCTTTTATCAGTGCTTTCTTTTAGCACTGGTTAAAGACAACCTTTACCAATGAATTTTCTAATCACTTATAACGGGTTCTCTTTATCAGTGCTTTATTCTTATGACTGATAAATGAAATTCTTTATCAGTGCTTTATTTTTAATACTAATAAGGGGTACCCTTTATCAACACATTATTTTTAGCACTCATAAAGGGATCTTTTTTAGGGATTTTTTGACATTGATAAATATTCGAATAAAATGATATATGTTCATGATGAAAATATAGAAAATATTTTGGTATAAATAAAACATAAAAATTTATTTATTAAAAGATTATTGAAAAAATTTAAAAATTTTATTATACAATATAAAAATTATAAACACTAATAAATAATATATAGGAAATATATAAATATATGAAAAATGACAATACATAAAATAATAATTAAAAATCAATAAATTGGGAAAATATTAAACATTTTATTTATTAAATAATTATAGATAATGTTAATAATAATATATATTAAATATACATATATATATTCATATATATATATATGATTTATATAATAAAAAAATTATTCATTACATTAAACAATATTATATTTAGTAAATAATTAATAATTAATATGAACTAAAAATACTGACTAATTACATTGTGTAATGGAATTAAATTATTTTGTTTTTATTTTTCAATTTAACACATATAATTTTTCTACTGATTACACATATATATAATAAATAGATTTTTATATACAACTCACACACACAAATATATTGTTTTGGAGGAAAATGATTATTTTTTATTGTTTAATTTTTAAATATTTATTTGCTATATATTTGTGTTTTCAAAATTTATTCACCTTTATTTCAATATATAACCAATTTTAAATAATTTATATTTAATTAATTGAACATATCAAAATTTTCAATATTATTAAAGTGTACTCATTTTTAATTAGATTTTTTTTTCATTCTTTATTTAATGGATATGAACTTAAGAAAAATATTATTTATTAATTTCAAAACATTATTTGTAAAAAATAATTTATAAAAAAATTTATTTATAAATATATATTTTTTATAGTTTTTTATATTTTTAACAATATATAAATAAATATTATTTTTTAAAAATTTTTTCATTAATTTATAAATAAATAATTATATATTTTAAAATAATAACAATATTATAATAAACTTATATAAATAAAGAATATATTTACAATATATATATATATTGTATATATTTATAATTATATAAGTATATATAAGGAGATAAATATTATTTTTTTAAAATGAATTTAATTAATAGTAAGTAGATAATTATATATTTTTATATTTTTAAAATTAAAGAAATATATATAATTAATGAATATATTTAATATATTTTTATTTATATATATTTATTAAAAATATATATAATTATATAAATATATTAATAAATAAATATTTATAATTATAATTAAAAAATATTGTTCATCACTAGACTAATTAGATCAAATAAAAGGAATATTTATCTCTATTATATTAGTGCTTATAAAATCCATCATTATCTGTAATAAAAAGGAGCTGATAAAAATTCGTTTTAAAAATGATAATTATTATAGCATTGATAACAATGATATTTATCAATGATTTTTTGGAAGCATTAACAAATCTTTCCTAATCTATTTAAATTAACCCTAACAAATTACATGCTCATCTCTATATTCGAATCATTCCACTGAATCCACCCTCTTTCGGTTCTCCTCCTTAGTGAATCAAATCATTTTTGAAATCATTAATCAATGATCAAAACCAATTCTCTAACAATTCAATGGTTTAACTAATCCAAGGCATGAATGTTTTCAATGTTTTTGATATCCATACTTTCTATCAAATTGTTTAAATCTTCAAACAAAAAAATCTTATTTTCTCCCCATCCTCTCCCATTCATTGATAGATTTCTTGATAATATATATTTTTGTTTTTTTTCATGATTCATTCATTACTATAGTAATATCCTTATAATGAATAATGTTTATTTGGGATGTGAAGTTGAGAGAAGATAAGGCTATCTTTCCTTGCACTCCCCCAATTATTCCCCTTACAGATTATGTGAATCCCGACCACCCAATTAACAAGAAAAGAAGAAATTTTTTATTATTGAGTATAATAAATCCATTGTAATAATGGGTCATTAATTATGTGACATTATTCCACACTATAATGAATAAGGGATGCATGGATTATTATGTATCTTATTTTTTCAGCAATGTCTATTTAGTCAACAATAATGTCCTTTATATTATGGGGAGGGTATTATTATAGATGATATTTCATATGAATTTTTCATTAACATATAATTCGTCTAGACACATACCATGTAAATCGATGAACATAATTTTGATTTGTTATCTCGATGAAGTAGGATTTGGCACGAGGTTCACAAATCAGAAATGATGAATTACTCAATGTTCCACGATTTAAGACAGAGGTGTAAAATATTGTATTTATTATATATAGACACTCACACATGTATATTTTAAAAATAATATATATATATATATATATATATTAGAAGTTGGGGTTTCCCCAATCGTAGAGGTGCCTCATGATTCTGCATCAGACAGAGGTTTAAAACTGCATTGGAGAGAATTCCCACTGGAAAGCAGTGATGTAGGTATAAAGTAGGTATGCGGTGACACAGGTATGACTCATGCAAGGTGGTGATGCAGGCATGACGTAGGCAAGGCGGTGATGCTGGCATAACGAAGGCAGAAGCTAACACATACATGATACATCCTTGAAGTTACACGGGCTCTTCGAGCTAGATTATGGGATTTCGAGCTATTAAATGTGTTTCATGCCCACTAGGCATTTTGGGCATGTATTGAATAAATAAGGCTTAATGGGTGAGTTATCCATTGGGGGGTTATAACCTTCCTTTAGTCATGTGCATGTTGTGTGTGTGTGATTAATGTAATTGTACACCCAAGCAACTAATATATATATATATTATAAAAATAAAATATTCATATACATATATATATATTATAAAAATAGGAATATATACAAAACTATAAAAATATATTTTATATAATTATATTATTAAAATATATTATACCGATTTATTATGAAAATATACTACATAAGTATATTATCAAATTATATTAAATATATATATTATACCAATATGTTATAGAAAAATATTATACAAATGTATATGTATACAATTTAAATATAAAAAATCGTTATATATTTATATTTATTATATTTATATATAAATAAATATATATTAATTATTAATTATTTCTATATTATACAAATATTTTATACAAATATATATATTATATATACAAAAATATATATTATACAAAAAAAATATATAAAATAAAATATAAATTTTACAATTAAATATATATATATATATATTACAAAAATAAAAAAAACAAATACATATATATATATATATATAATACAAGTAGTTGTGGGCTAGCCCAGGTGGTAATGACTCCATGTAATCTTACTTTAGACTTTTTTTAAAATCTGGGTGGGAAAGTATTTCCGTAGGTCGTCGGTGATGTAGGCATAATGTTGGCTTGATAGAACTGACATTATGATGTAGGCATGATGCTACACTAGGCCTTTGGAAATGTAATGGGATTCTTTCCCACTGGCCCTTAAGGCCATGTACTGAATAAATAAGGCTTGATGAGTTGTCTATCCCTTGGGGGGGCTATGGCCTGCCTTTTGGCATTTGTGTGTGGTGTTCGTTTAATTAAACTTTACACCATTAAACAAATATATATATATATATATATTATACAATAAAAATATATATATTATATATATAATTATACTATATACAACATACAATGAAAAATCACACACACAATAAGAAACTACAACGAAACCTACTAGCTCGAGGACTTGACCCCGCGACCATGCCCCAATCGTCATCCAACCCTCATTACCCAAACCGACCAAGGGGGATTATTTAAATATATATTAGACAAGTATTTTATACAAATATATTATTCTAATATATAATAATTTTTTTTAAAAAAATATATTATAAAAATATATTATAAAAATATATTATAAAAATATATTATTCAAATATATTAAACAAATATATTATACAATTATATTTTAATAGAGGTCATCCAATGGATGAAATTTATCATGGAATCATACTTTTGAAAAATCACCTATGTTTGAAATAATTTTTTTAAGAGTGGGTTATCTACCTTTTAACATTAAACCGATATATATCCCATAATAATAATTATTTATTTCATTATGACTAAAATATTATAATATTCACAACAAATCACCATAGAACCCAAAATAGCCATGAAAATGAAATTTTATTATAAATTCTACTCGTCATCTACTTCCAAATAACTCTTGTTTTCAAACTATCTGGATACAATTCATGAATCAATTTATCAACTATAAATTTTGAGATGTTTAAAACCATTATTGTTATTAGGTTTATTGCTTTCCTAAAAAAAATTTCCATTCCATATCGATTTCTAATTAATATTTTAAATTTGAGATGTTATAAATTCGTTGACGTACCTTTAATATTAAACATAATAATTCCTTATGTTGTTACGTCACTTCTTCCAAAAAATTTAATGGAGGTTATCAAATTCAATAAATTCGTGAATAATAACCAATTAATAATTATTAAATTTTTATAAAAAATATACTTAGAAAATAATACATCAATTATTGTTGTGAAATATAAACAGATATTACGATCATTGAGATGGTACGTTATACATACACAAGAGTATTGTTCTAATTTTTCAATGATCATTATAGAGAGATGGAAAGTAATTATTATCTTCAAATAATGAAAATTATATATTAAATACCATATTATTTTGTTATATATATTGATATATATCTTTCAAGTGATGTTTTTATGAAAAAGGAATATTAAAATTTCTTTGAAGAGGTGGAATTCCACATGACCCTGAATGACGTTATCACTGTTTTAGTGTGTGAAATGGAAACAATAAAATGATATGTTTTATGTTGAGATAGATAATTATATAATAATTACAATTAATATATCATTTATATAATAATATTTTATTAAATCCATAATTTATACATTCCATGTAATGTGTGAATGAATCACATAATTTCAAGAAGAAGGTAGTCCACACATCCACAAATGATGTTATCATATTCCAGAAAATGTAATTCATTAAGGTATATATTATAAAATAATTTCATAAGTATTAATACATTAGAAATATCATAAGAATAATATATAAAAAAATTACATCTTAATTCCAAACTATAAGAGTTTTAAAATGAAATATTATTGACATTATTTCATT
The DNA here is from genome assembly GCA_963277665.1 of Viscum album. Taxonomy (NCBI): domain Eukaryota; kingdom Viridiplantae; phylum Streptophyta; class Magnoliopsida; order Santalales; family Viscaceae; genus Viscum; species Viscum album. The sequence goes on along the minus strand of OY728133.1, from coordinate 1,597,719,595 downwards.
AGGTTGCGGATTATTGTATACATGAATGATGATTTTGTTAAACATTTGATGAAATTTTTTAGGTGTAGTTATAAAAATTAATATATAAACATATCATAATATAATGGATACTTGTGTTATTATTTTATCATCTAATAAGAATAATTTAATGGGTATAGAAACCAATGAAACCAATGTACTTGTTGATGAATGCTACATCTTCTTTAGGTAACTCTTTTTAGTTTGCCCTAAAACACTTACATGTTTTGATTTAAACTCAATGTTACACATCTAGTATGAGATTTTTGATGTTGTTACATTATTTGTGAAGATTTTGGAGAATCTAAATGACTATAGAGGTGTCTAGAACTTGGGAGATTGAGTGCCTTTCTATAGGTGAGGGAGAGTGGCATTCTTGTAAATACAAAAATTTATACATTATTGGGAGATTTCATATATATCATGTTCCTCCAATAATAATCAAAATTTGATCTAATAAATTATATAATTTAATAATTTTCATAACATTGTATTCTGAAATTATTATCGAAGATTTATTCCATTTAAATTAATGTTTAACCACTAAGTAAACTCATTTTTACATTAATCATTGTAATTAATTTTAATTACATTCAAAATTGAAATAAAAATTTGAAATTATTAGAAATTATATATTATGAAGATTCAATATATGTAATCCATTCTTCTAAATTCCAATCATTGAATTAAAATATTTTAACATAAAATTAATCCCACTGATGGTATAAAACAAAAAGTTTTTATATTAAAAATGCTTTAAATATTGAATTTTTGTTTATAAAATCTCAATGTTAAATTGATTATAATTAACTAAATAGTATTAAATTATATAAAATTGATAAGATTATACTTTATAACCAATTATAAATTTAATTAAACACAATAAATTATTTATATGAAAATGTTGTTTTCAATTAAAATTCATTATTATTCATTATTCAAGAAATTATGGAATCTACCATTAAATGAGAATAACATCTCCCAAAGTAAATTTTTATATATTTATTTCAGATAAGAAGATTATTTTATAAAATAAAATTTATAAAATTGTCATAATTTAGCATTAAGTCAATTCTTCCATTAAAATGCCAAAAAGGCCTTTTAGAAAAATACATATTTTTATGATGAAAACATGATTTATTCATATTTTAAACCTATAAAAAATATTATATAAAATAAAACATTCTTGACAGAATATATAACATTTAAAATCACTTAATATAATCAACTATTAGTTATTTGTTTAATTTACTATTTAAAAACGTCTTTATGGTCCCAAAAATAGTTTTTTCTTTAAACAAATCCTTACATTCAATTTATTTTTATATTCAATTATAATTAATTATTCACCAAATGATTAATTATATTAAATTTTTAAACCACGTATTATTAATATAAATACTAATTTTTATTTCTACAATTCCAACGACTTTGTGATACCAATCATATGAAATATTAAAATTATATTGTTGTTCAGTAAAACCTACTGTAGTGTGTGACACATGTTATCGATGAGAATCATTGTTCTATGATACAAAATATAAACATGATTTTGGGTATAACATAAGATTAAATATGAATTTCATTTCATTAAATATATCAACTATAAAGACCCAGAAATTACATGGAATTTTTTTAATTAAATAATGGAAATTTTAAGAGCCTGTAGTTTTTGATGGCACTTTATTCTGAGGCCCGGTGTGCCTGGAATTAATTTCTAATGTTTTCTTTGTGTACTTTTTGTAAAAGTACGATTAGGATTTTATATATTTTGAATCGTTGCTCAGAATTCAAATCTTAGGGTACCATTGAACTCGTAGTGCCGATACTCTCTTAAGGAGACATTCACCGTAGTTGAGTTTTATTGATAATGAATTTTAATTTTTAGAGTTTCTAAATAAAATTAAATAAAAATGAGAGTAACTTATATTTATTTTTTTCGCAATTTAATCCTTCAACTGGAGGATGGTGGTAGGGGCCATGACACCATAACCTCCCATGAGAGGTTATGGTGGTCGGGCCCACCTGCACATAACCTCCCATTGGAGGATATTAATAGGCAGGTTCCCCATGAGCTTAAACCCCATTTAACCACCCATTTATGTGGTGGAACCCTTAGATTATATCCCTTTGTTTTATAGTGCCAACTCTCTCACAATTAATTAATTAAGCCTTTGTAATTAATTAATTTAACCCTTTTTGAAATTCATGTAGAAAATTGAAATATGTGATAAGCAATTATTTTATTTTTGAATGGAATAATTTAGGTTGGAAGAATTCGGGAGAGGAGGAGTTCATGGAGAACAAATTTTTACAATGAAGAAAGCCCACTTTCCACTGAAGAATGACGAACACCATCATTGATCTTCGACCAATCCAAACGAGAAGGGGCTAAATGTGAAGAAAGTTGACGACGATTCTTCGTTGGATGCTTCCGACCACAAAAAATCAATGCTTCCATTTTCCGTGACATTGTCAATGTTCATCAAAACGAGGTAGGGGTTTTTGTATTACTCTTAGTTCTTTATTATTCAAATAGTGGATTGAAAATTGACTTCTATTATCATCATAACATGGAGGGTGAGGGCCGCACGAACAATCCCCAACCCCCCGTTTATCTTCTCTTGATGGAAACAGAGGCATTGCAGTGGTGCACTGAAGAAACGAGTCGTGGATAACGAGCCGCAGTGATACGCATTATGACCGGAAACGAGCTGAACGCGAGAAGAACCGGCAGCGCAACATCTGTCGGGTTGACGGAGGAGCGTGGAACCATCGTGCCACACAGAAGATCGTGCCATGACCAAGCGGGTTGTGGTAGTGCCGGAGGGGCTTGGTGCCGTCACACCACACTGATGGAAGAAGTCGCAGCCACGAAGGCCGTGATGGACTGATGGAATGGGTGCGACACCATTGCACGGTGTTGGGGAGGAGCCGTAGCCAAAGATCCCGACAATCATAGGAGGGTGGTCAGATGAGCCAGCTGTCAGGTATGCTCCACAAGGCAGCAAAATTCGAGTACTGAGGAACTTTGAACAGGTGCTTAGAGCCGGTACCCTCAGAAGCTAGAGGGGGGAGGGGCGGTATTTCCCCATGGCGTGGCTGGCATGGCCACACGGGCCGGACGACCAGGCCACACAGGCTGACCGGCCAGGCCTTTCGGCCCAGCCGCCGGGGCCCCGTTGGGCCTGGTCGTCCCTTCAGCTCAAGATGTTTCCTTGGACAGAGTTAGAAACACTGACTGGGTCAGACCCTGGAATAGACAGGGTCGGTTCAGGTCGGTCCGACTAGGTTGGACTGGACCTGGACCCGTTTGGCCAGTTTACACACTTTCACCGTCTTCTTATGCTACGGGTGTCTATTTGATGAACCCAATGCATAGATTGGAGGATTTTTGTGAGATATTTCATTTGGAATACTCCACAAGAGGTTTGGATGCGGTTGGGGTACGACCGAGTAGGTTAGAGCCTAGAAACCAACGAATCCCCTGGAATAGAAATGCCATAAACTCACAGATCGGGCGTCCGATTGATGCGTCATCTGTCACATTGGGTTCCTTATGATGATATGGAACTACGAGATACATCAACTCAAGACTTAGTTGTAATTGATGTATCGAAACTTGGATCGAGGTGCAGACCCTCTCAAAATAGAGCGTGCTGAGCATGGGAACCCAAGGGTTGGCTGCGACTTACACTATATGATCCTACATAGACCTACTACTGTAACATGATCCTCTGTGGGATTGACAGCGATGATACTGTACAAGGATCTTCCGTGGGTTTGACTGCGATGACTTCTATACAGAGATCCTCAATAGGTTCGACATCGATTATTTTTTTATCAGGATCCTACGTGGGTTCGAGAGCGCTAATATTGTTCAAGGATCATACGTGGGTTCAATATAGGGGATGATTCAGAGGCTACATGTAATCATCTCTACCAATCTACATGTGTTTTATACATGTGTAAGTTGAGTCTTGTCTTGCACTTATTATTGTTGAGATGATTGACTTTACTTTGCAGAATGGGTTGTTCTTGGGCTCCAGTGTAGGAGCCAGACTATGATTGGTAACTTATGTATATGTATGGCCATATAAATACGTAGGGTTGGTTGATACATCATGATTGTATATTTCTAATGGGGTTTATCCTAGGTGGATCTTGGGAGACCTTTGGGATTCTCAGGGTCCACTACTATGTATTGGTATACTCATCCCTACACAGGAATCGCCCGCACCTCATTGTGTTCTATGCATATGATAGTCAGAACTGATCGAGTATAAGGGTGATGGGCGGGAGGCTTCTCAGAGATGGACTAGATGGGATGTACCTCAGAGTCGAGTTGTTTAAGTTCTGTACCTACCCATTAGGTAGGATTCCCCGGTGGATGATCAAGGAGTTGTTTTCCCTTTTAACATGTACATGTACTTGTTGTTCAGTTGGGTTTGTATACTGCCCCACGTACTTTCATCACACATTTCTATTCTAAATTAGTACTTGTTTCTTCTACTGCTTTTGTTCAGACTGTGTATATTATAGGTTTAATGTTAATGCCTTCACTTTTAATCGGGGATTCCCCTTTGGTTCTAGTTGCCAGCCGCTGGCCTATGGAAGGCGGGCTTGGTGTAGTCACGACACGAACCTCGAGGACGGGTCATTACAAATGGGTTTTAGAGGAGTCGATTCTACCGTAGAACATGGATTTTGATTATTTTAAAAGAAATAGTGTTATGTTTTTTTTGTGTGGTTTTCGGTTTAGGAAAACATGTGTTGGTGCGGCGACCAACGTATCCATACAACAGGACCCTAACTTTGGATTTCCGAATCAGTGCACGAAAACACTGATTGCAAGTGTGTTTTCAAGAATCTTATTTTTGAACTCTTTGATTCAGCTCACCAGGTATATCTTATTGACTGTGGTACACCTATTCTTTATTAGGATGTTGTTGTGTAGACAGCCAACTAGGTTTCACAAGAGAGTACATGATGATGGCCCACCAAGCGATGAGGCTCCGGTGTAGGGCCCTTTTACTATGTTTTCACCATCAGGTTATGTACCGGAAGCACCACCACCTGTAGGGAAGCAGATACCACCAGCTACACTGGCGTACGATGCATGCCAATCGAGCTCAATGTTATGAGTTCCAGTTGTAGACGCCTCAGAGGGTTTCGAGGCGAGACAGATTCCCACACACTATAGGGATGGTTGGAGGTGATTGCTAGAGTTTTCCGTCTAGTTGAGATACCCGTAGAGCAGTTGGTTATATTAGATTCTAGAATATTTAAGTGAGTGACTATGAGGATGGTCCACATAGTTATGATTCTTAGAATGTGGAACATTACCCAAGATAGTACCTCCAGGTAGTCTGTTAGGTATATCATTTCATGTTGGTCAGCCGTTGCAACCGGCAGTACCGGTAGAGTACACTTGTAGGCTTAGTGCCTTATATATATATATATATATATATTTCAGCGTCATATACCCCTCAGGTTCCGAGGCACTCCTGACTCACAGGCAGCTGAGTATAGGCTTGAGGAGTTTGCTTAGAGTTGCCTATAACTTCTACAGCTTCGGCTGGATGACGGGTCAGTAGCTGAATATTCCTTGAGGCATACTGATCTTTCCTAGTACTCGGGGAATATTGTACGATCACTACATCAGGGATAGAACATTCGAGAAAGGTGTGTTTAGAGGACATTCCAGCCATAAAAATTCTTCTATGAATTCCTACTTATGTTTAGATTCTAGAGATAACATTTGTGGATGAATGTTCATTGGCAGAGCAAATACAACTAGTGAATGTTAGAAGTGCGCAAGTAGGAAACTGATGCCAGTATCAGAGACTGGAGCATGTAAAAAATGTTTTAGGAGGATGATGTGTTATGGAAAAAATAACTTGTAGGGAAGTAGATGTGGAAGGAGAGCTAGGAGAGCTGCCCAAAGTGGTGTGCATTTCGACATGTTACAACCACCCCCTTATGTAGAACCTGCCAGGCTTGAGGTGCTAGAGGATATGGGAAGAGTGTAGCTACATGTGGTCAATGAGTGCGACCCAAAAGCTAAAAGAGTTATTCAAGGTACGATCTATGTCTACAACTAGCTTTCATAACAATAGACATATATACCATTCATTCCTTCCATCCATGAATCCTGTCCAAGACCTAAATTATTCAGTTAAACCAATGACTTGACCCTAACATATGGAGATACCATTGGGTGGAGACTCGATAATCACACATTTAGCGATGGTGTTATCTAACCCTTGAGGTGGGAGTTTTAATTGAATCCTCTTGGTGGTAGATTCAAGGCCTTATGACATTAGATTGGGTTTGGTCTTGACATCCACATTTCACATATAGATAGAATGTATTATGAAGAAAGCTTTTGGTTTATCTACATCGTTGGGATGGGGTTTTCCTTGGTCGGTGAAAATAAAAACCCATGATACCCTGGATGGACTCATGCATAAGATGGTATAGTCGAACAATCATGAGTCAGCAAGACATACCTTTGTTCAAGACTTCACCCAAGTAGTATCACCACTATTAGATTTGGCGAAGAAGGGGAAACCCTTTGTGTGGACGAAGAGACGCCAGTAGAGCTTTAAAGGGCAGAGGTGGAGGCTGACTAGTGTCCCAATCATTAGGCTTCCAGAGGAAGGGGTAGGGTACGTAGTTTATTGCAACACATCATGGACCAGATTCGGATGTGTCCCCAAGCAGGAGCGAGAAGTGATCACATATTGTTTTCGGCAGCTGAGACAACAGGAGCAGAACTACACTACGCATGACGTGGAGTAATCAGCAATGGTATTTTCCTTGAAGATATGGAAACACTGTCTTATGGTAGAATGTTTTACCATATAATCTGATAACAAGAGTCTCAGTTATATCATCTCGCAGAAGGACCTGAACATGAGACAATAATGTTGACTTGAGTTCCTCTAGGACTATGACTTTCTGATAGTCAATACACATGGGAGTGGAAACATTGTAGTAGAGACACTGAGTTGGAGAACTTGTATACAGCTTCTAGGAGAGGTGAAAGAGCAGCTGGCTTCATCATAGATATCCTTTGTGGATAGATATGGATTAGCCTTCCTTCAGTCTCATAAAGTCACACCTCCACTTCTTCATCGAGTTAGGGAGGCACAACGTGGGGAAAATAACCATAAGACACGGCATGCTCAGATATCCATAGGGCATGGACCTGATGAATTTTTTGAAAGTGGGGAGCATGTAAACCTCTTCAGAGGATGTACCATGGTACCTGTTTCAATTAAAAAGTAATTGTTTTGGAAGCTCCCCAATTCCCTTATTTTGGTATAATTGGAGTGGCGAAGATATATCAGGAACTTCGACGACAGCACTGGTACCCAGGTATAAAGAAGTCTGTAGCAGAGTTTGTCTCACGATGCCTTACTTGTCAGAATGTGAAGGCAGAGAACCAGGTACCAGCAGGCTTTGCACAACCCTTAGAGGTCCCAGAGTGGAAATGGGATGGAATATCCATGGACATCATGAAGGTTCTTCCACAAACATCCAGGAGTCACGATTCTATATGGGTGATCGTAGATGGACTCACCAAGTCATCCCACTTCATACCGATCAAGGAGAAGGGCTTAGTAGAGAGCATGAGACGACTCTATGTCCTGGAGATTATGTGTTTACATTCCGTACCTTATTCTATTGTCTCTAACTGTGACACACGATCTACTTACAAACTATGGAAGTGGTTGCATTTATGTAACCCCATGATGTTGGAATACCCCCTATATATATAGGAATCCTAAATGGTATCCACTAAGCTCTTCTCCTATGTGGATAGTAAGTGGTCATATTTGATGTTTCTATATATGATGAGACAAACATCTTCACAACCACACACTGGTGGTAGGAGACCCATATTACACAATGATATAATAAAGTTTACACGTGAATCCAGGAACCTCATACAATATATTTTTATAGGCATGACATCAAGAGTTATACTCAACATGAATCTACAATATACTTGGCCACCCAACAAAATTACAAAGGATCCACGTACATCCTCACCACTCTAGATTTACTAACAAAGGATTTTTAAAAACCACATCATCAATTCCTTTTATTGAATAAAAAATTTCATTATCCATCCCCAATAAATGATTAATTTTTCCAAGCATTTAGCAAATACATCATGAACATATGTAGTGGCCCTTGGGTTATCCATGTTCTCACAATTGATATCCACATGTCGTTCCTATATAACATGTTGTAGAAGTAGAGTAGTAAAATCCATTAACTTGAGGTTCTCTTCAACATCCTCTTCCTACAAGGTAAAATATGTATAGTTCAATAGAACAATCACAACACTCAAATAAAATGTAAATAAATTTCTATGAGTGACCACCATTGTCATCTTTCTCTCGGTAGGCCCCCAAGATAACACTACCTTATCCTTGTTTAGGTTGAATGAAACACACATTTATAAGAATAAATATACCAATTAGTAGAGATAATTAATGTATAAAATTTAATTTGATATCATCCCCTAATGATGGAACTCTCAAAGCATGTTTAGAACTATACTCAAGTGTGTTTCATGAATCTCCTTAGATACTGAGTACGCAATAGGATGTCATCGATGAAGACAAATACAAACTTATCCATAAAGGGTTGAAGGATGTGGTCTATAATTCCAAAAAAACTACTGGAAAATTCATCAAATAGAATTTTTCACCATGATCTAAAAGAAATAATATTAACTCATGGAATCCAACCGTGGTATATTCTCTTTTAAACCCCGAACATTGTGATAACTCCTCATAAAGTCAAACTGTGACACACACATCACCCTAGTTCAATGGTCAATGAATTAATTAATTCTTAAAGGTGGATACTTCTTTCTGAGTCACTTGTTTAATGTCATGATAATTCATGCCTAACCTCAAGCGCATTTCCACATTCTAGGTGAAAAAATTGGAATCCTGGGAAAACACACTCGGTCTCATAACACCCATCCTCTAAAGATCCTCCAACCACTCGTTAATCTATCAAATCTCTTTGGGTCAAATTAATATTCAAGGGAATATTTTTTTCCGTCCATATATGTAGGTCTATAGTGAAAACAACTTTTTATTTATGGGAACTCCTTGTACATAATCATGGATTAAGTCCATGCCCTCCAATAACGCTATATGAAATCAAAATATCCAAGCATCCACTACTCCAAGGGTCATACTATCCTCCTATTAGAAATCAAATTTATGCACTTTTACATAAAACCATCATTATGAACCTAGTATTCAATATTAACAATGGTGTAAAACATAATTCTAGAAGCATTGAAATACTGAAATTTTCAGAAGTTTTAATTAATTGATACTGGAATGTGGAAAAGAATCTAGATGATGTAAAAGAACATAGGTTAACAGTTTTTCTATAGAAACATTCTATGTGAGGCTTTCTCTTCTAATGAAGTAAGGTTATAATACCAAAAAGTGCCTATGAGCGTGAATCTATCATAGTAGGTTCCTATAAATAGAAGGGTGGATAAAAATGGATTGAATAGTGTGACTAGAATATGATTGGTGATTAATTTAGTGATTTATATCTTATGAAACTATACTAAAATTATAGTTGGTATATTGAAGACACTTTTTATTCCCTAAACCAAACTCAATGATCCTGGTCATAGGATCCTGCTCCGGGAAAATATATTTTATATTTACCAAATAAACCACACATATAAGAATTTCTTCAACAACATATCACATTAAACATCTTTTAACACATATTTCAAAAGAACTCATCACCAATACCTCAACATTATTCAGATTATGTGGAACTGACTCATCAACAATGTTCTAGATCATGTCATAATAAAATTCCATATTAGGGAATGTGTCCCACCTCATTGCATGTCCAATTTCACATAAAACATTACTAACATAGTTCTCATTTGATTACCCACATCACCATGGAGAAGGAAATACATCATGTGGGGTCCTATATAAGTGGGACATTCACACAAATATCATGTGCCAGCACTCTTCCATATAATAAAGAGTTATGGTTTACCATGAAGCTAAAGAGATCAATATCTCAAAAAATCATGATGTGCACACATCATCATTGAGTCATCTAACTGTACTTCTATGAATAAACACAACATGGCTTGATAGATATAAAAAACTTGAATCACAAATGGTTTGTCAGAATGATACTATACAGGTGGAGACATTGCTCGCAATCCACCTAGATAAACCACATATTTCATATCTCGATATAATGAAGTCTACTCACCATGATGTTCATAATCATGATCTAAATATTTAATCCTATATATTTTTTATTATATAAGCATCCAATTATTTCCCAAACACACTGATGTTAAAATTGTATATTTGGGTATCTAACTGAAGAATGACATGAAATCACAACTGATTCTTATATGATGCATATTTTAGTTTTTTTCCTGAAACTTGTTCCTACATGGGTCAAATACACATGTAGGTTATCATAGTTTATGTGAATGGATAAGACAGATAACACACCAATACTGGGATCTCATGCATGATATCCAAAAATGATACACATTAAAATTATTCCACTAGATTCCATACAAATAATCCCAACTATTAAATACTCAAACTCAATTCTAAAGATAACATTTCAATAATATAATTATATTAATGACCAGACCTTTTAATTCCCACCAAGATTGTTGTAATCCATTTGTGACACAACATATCCAAATACCCTAAGATACTAAAAGATAAAATAAAACTAATATAAGGAATGAATGCATTCATCTACGTCCCAAATAAGACTATGAAACAAGTACTGAAACACAAAAGGAGAAAAACACAATCCCACCAAAATTTTGAAGTTTCCAACAAGATAATATGTAGTGGACAACTAACAATTGAAACGTCGGGTGAAAACCACAATTTTCGAGATCAAATATTCTATTCTTACTCCTATTCCACCTAGGGAATAATCAAAAAGGGATTTTATCTTCATATTACAAGATATTTGGAAGAAGGTCCCTTACGATTATCAATATAATAATACTTAATTGGGCACCCCAAAATCAATAAACCGAATACATCAAGAGATTACTCTTCTCATCACCATAAATGTATAAAAATCAAGATTTTAGAAAAAATGATATAAAATAATAACCCATATATTATCTATATGGAAAATATGTGAAAACGTAAGGTGTAAACTATACCACCACCCTATGATTCCACTATAGGATGTAATGTTACACTCAACATTGAGAACATACTCTATAGTTCATTGTAGCACTAATGCCAATAATATGAGTGTTCTCACATATTAATTCTTACTATACTGATGGAACTCATATAAGATAATGATATTTTTGGGACATTGAATGAAGATGAATTAATGAAACTAAGAGGGTTAATCCATGATACACACTCGATCAGACTACACATTACTAGAATAAAACATATGTCAATACATAAATAAAGGATCACAACTGGGACCTATGGTGTATACCTAAATATAATTGTAATAACCTGTTAGATTATGGACCAAACTAACTTATGTTGGTCATGTTATTCATAAAATACCACATAGGAAATAATATTATTGGAATGTGGATACATACCCCAAGTCTCATTGACTGATTCCATTTATAGTTCACAAAAAATAACAATTCATAGAACAAAATGCCACCCTGAACTCATATATATATGGACTAAAAATACTCACTGTAGAATAATAGAAGAAGGGAACATACCCACATAGATACAAATCTAGTGGACATACCCAATCTCATACCAAATATTATCTAATAAGGGAAATGGGTATAACTTAATCTGGAAAAAGTACACCACATATTCATAGGGGTACACTATAGATACCCTCTATTTATAAACAATAAAATTACCTAACTTATGTGAAATACATAAACATTATAAAAATATATATAAGAAGGTTATATCATATAGTTCCATTGGAAACATTTAATACATAATCACTGATACATTAGTGAGCTACATTATCTTCCACTATGTTCTTCTTGACTAGTACCCATCATAGACACCTCAAACATAATACATATCTTCACAATCGATGGTGGGAAACATAAAAAGTGGTGAGCTGAAATTCACAGTATGGGTAAACAAGTGAGACATGTAAGGATATTCTTGAGCATAAGGGTATCAGAACATGATCATAATGATATAAAATCATACCATTCCCATAAAATATCTTGTAATAAATATTTTATGTTTATAAGACATGAATCATATTGAAAAAAAGATCATATTCCATGAAATCATTACATCGTAATAAGACATGGAATTATGGAAACACATAATCATACATTGATTTCCATAGAAGTTAATACATCAATAAAAAGACTTTAATAATGAAAAAAGTCCTTTACTAAACATGGTGAACCCCCACTCCATCCCTATATAACTGAACTGAGTAAAGCCTAATTATGTCACTATATTACTGAACCAACTAAACCATCATTCAAAACATGTATTACTGAACCAAGTATGCCCACCTTCTGGACATGTCTTTATCACGAGATATAAATCATTACCCAATGCATTGGAGTGAGATATAGGCTGCACCCATAACATAATAAATTTATACATATATATTCCATAAGATCATAAATGAACATATCATAACCCATGAATTGTAATGGGTATCATAAACTTGTGAACATATAAAATCAGATAAAAGTAGATAGGATTCATAATCATTTCATTATTAACATAACCCATGAAATGAAGCGGGTTTCAAAAACAAATAACCCCTGAAAGAGATACATGTTTCATAACACCATTACATCAAAATATAATCCATTTAGAGAAAGTATATGAATGGATATGTTAAATAATTCCCCAAAAATAAATTATTAACAGTAATGGATGTTATATTAGATAGTAAATAATTTTGATATATCATTTAAAAACACTTATTGATAAAAATATCCTTTCTCTTTTGAGAAATGCTTTTTATTTCATAAAACATTTTGAGAACCATTTTATTTGTATTTTCCATTTATAACATATAAAGGAATATTTTATTAAAACAATTTTAAAAATCCATTTTTCAATGAGAATTATCATCATGTATATTATAAAGATATTTTTTGGAAAACATTTTTGAAAACATTTTCAAAACGAGGTTTTTGAATACAATAGATAACTGACCAAAGAGAGAGAGGTTATATTTTATAATTTTTTTTATCATAATTACCAATGTAAGAATAAAATGGTACTAAAAATGAAGTTATATTTAATAAATAGAGGATAATGAAACTCAGGAATATTCATGAAATATGGATCATAATATGTCATCAATGAAATAATAAACATTAAATATCTCGAAAAATTCAACGATATTATCTCAATAAACTCTTATAAATTAGTGAATTGGGATCATACTATAAATTTAAAGAAAGAAAAATACATGGAGGTAAAAATATCATGAAAATAAATAGATTCATGATATAACATGTAAAGTGAATGAATGAAAACTGAGTGTAATGACACGAAATTTTGAATAAAGCTTGATTCCTTATATTGTGAGTTATTTTATTTTTAAACTCAACAACATTGATTCACTTGATAAAAAGAGTATAATTAAAATGAGACCATTGTGTTTCAATTTTTATATGACCATTGGTCAATATGACTGTTGGAAACTGAATGTTGTGATTTTCCTTTGAATACAAGTGATCTTGTTTAATTAATATAGAAATAAGATTTGATGGCCTCATCCAGTAGTCTCGGGCCAATCGAAGCCCATCTAACGGAACATTTGAAGGAGGTAGCACCACTGGCCTTTGCTCTAGACCAAACTCAAGCTGAACTTCATCATCTGAAGCTAGAACAAAATCGCCTTCCCGAGAAGTTAAAATTGATAGAAATTAATACTCGTGCGATGTTGGTCATACCACACTCGAATTCTATCACACTAACACACCTTACACTTAGGTCCTATAATGGTGTGAAAAGGGGATATGTAACGAGACCATAACAGCTTTGTGTAATCCTTTGACATAAATAAAAACAGTGATTTCTTCTTATTATGATGTTTGTGAATTTTCAAATATCCAGAAAAATATAGAATGCATATTTTTGGTAAAATCTAGAAAAAAGATATTTGAAATTATTTATGTAAACCTTAAATAATTAATTATGTGTAATGATTTTCAAAAAATGGTCTTCTAAAATTATGTTCAGTACACAATTTAGAGTCTAATATGATCAACTTAATTTTTGATGAATAGTAATTTATGAATAGTGATTTTATGATTAGGATTAGTAATGTGAACAAATGGATTAATAATCTCACATAAAGAAAGTATTAATATAATCTAGAAACCTTGATTAAGTAATGTGATTCGATAAAATAGTTAAATAACTATTTCAACAATTATTTAATCAAGTATTAGTTTTTTCTTATGAATAGTGTTTTTAATTAAAAATTAAATCAAAAATATTTATAAAATTATTTTTACAAAATGGATTTCATTTTTGAACTCAGAGCATCGATATTATATTACGGTAAATTTTGGGGATTTTTCTGAAAAAAATGATTTTTCAATAAATAGTGAATTTATTTAAAAATTAAATTAAAAATATTTAGAAAATTATTTTTACAAAATGGAGTTCATTTTTAAAATCAAAGCATCAATATTTTGTTAAGGTGAAATTTTGGGATTTTTCAGAGAAAGACGATTTGTCTTTGAATAGTAAAAAATACAGTTTTAGTGTTTCCGTGTGATTAATGACATCATAACAGTGTCATGATGATGTCATGAGATATTTTAAGGGTTGACAGACCAAAGGTGATTAATTATTGTATGAAGTACCCCAATTGTCCAATACCATGGGAAAATACCATGGGAAAGCCCATGGTTTTTCCAATACCACCGATGAGGTGTCCCATGGCCATTAATGACTTGTCCCATCAATTCACATATAAATACCAAACCATTCTATCATAATTTACATTCCAAAATCCTCCTAAATAATGTTTTGGTCTCATTACCTCCCAAGGAGACCTCCCAAGGTGCCCCCAAGCACTCAAGGTTCAAAACATTGAGTTTTAAGAGTAACGTTTTAAGGTAAGGGATCCTACCTCTCTCTTTCGTTTCAAGTATTCTCCTTTATGTTATTTACTTTAATCTCCATGTTCTTATGTTGGAGATGTTCTTATATAATCATCCTACTATACATTTAATGTTCATATGATGAGAGATCCCCCTTTCTCTTGTCATTTAATTTTATAATAGTTTAAGTGACGTCGTTAGGCTGTCGAATATTTAAGGGATTCTTTCACCCTTCTCTTTTTTTTCAAAGTTCTACTTCCATGTAAAGTCTTTCAAGTTAATTTTTATTATGTTGGGGTATAATGTCTATATCAATAAGACTGATCTTTTATTTTCATATTATGAGAGACCCTATTTTATTTCTTCAATTCAATTTTTTGGAGTTTTAAGTGACGCCGTTTGGCAGCCTAATTTTCATAAGAGAAATCTTATTTTTGTCTTCCTTCCATGTTTTCATTTCATATGGTATGTTTTCAAATTTCATTACTATGATATTATATCCCTTTTATTATGTCTCTCTACTATTATTTGGATCATATATTAGTGGGTGACCCATGTCCCCTCTCTTTTCAATGTTTTCTAAAACCCCGAAACATAGCCGTTATGCTGCAGAATTTTCGTATCAAAATGTCTCTCTCTTTTTCTCAAATTCATTTATTCTATTAAGTTAATACTCAAGATCATTCTTCTACAAAGGTATTCACATATATACCAAAATATTATATTTTAGATTCTGGGATTTACAAACATGAGACCAGCTTTCCTTTTCCGTGGGTTTAAAGTGACACAAAGATCATGTCTTTAAAGCAGTTTTTAAAATGTTATGATTATGAAATGAAACCCATTTATTTTAGGATATATGGCTTATTTATAAAATGTTGATAATTATATATGTGTATCACATGATAATAAAGACAAATTTAAGGGTGTTCCCTGATAGCGCTCTAATGCATTGGGTAATGATGTAACTACTAAAGATTACAATTTTAACGATACCTTGGGGTTTACCTCGGTAATTTCAAATGACACCTTGGGGATGGACCTTGGTTATATGTTCATGATTGTCTAAGTTAAATATTATAGCCACAAATTCAAGTTATGAAATACGTTTTTTTATTATTATATGCCTCATGATTCCTTTCTAATGCCTTAAAGTTCTCTTTCATGACTTTATTGATCTATCTCAAGTACACATGTTAAATGATTCCCTTGTTTCCTTTACTGGGCCTTATGCTCACCCTTTCTTTTGATGTATGTCTCTAGGTTATGAGATGCAGTAATGAACCTAAGATGTAAACAAGGAGAAGCCTCTCATGTGTTTAAGAATATTGTTTTATGTTTTCATTTATTAAGTTCCTGGTTTCCAAGACAGTAAATCATATTGATCCTTGGTTTTGTAAAATGTAATGAAAGATTATGTGAAGAAGCCAGGTTGTTATAGTTGGTATCAAAGGATTGTTTAGTTATTTGTGGAAATTAGGATATGAAAACTTTATGAAGAACCTTATAGATAATTATAAATATAGGAAATCTTCCTTGTCCTTTTCTGAGTATTGAGTAAGGGGTTTCCAAGAAAATATATCCATGTCTATATACGAGTAGGTAGAGGTGGCTCTGGCAGATATGTACATAGGGGTAAAACCCGAAAATACCGCTTTGAGCTAGACTTGAACGAGAAATTGTACATGACAACAGGAATTTCTGCACTCTTGGTTATGACACACCTAGGGGATATGCTTTGTTAAATTTAAAAGCTTAGTATGAACCATTAATAAAGGAACAAAGATAAGATAAAAGAAAGATTCACACAATAATATATGATCATGGATAACATATTTTGGGAACCCATTTTGATCAAGGTAAATAGGTTACTGCGATATTTTCTTTAAGGAGTAAATTTTGACATATATTTTGAAGAATCAATGAATTTAAGGTGAACTTATTGTAATTTAGGTTACTCATGGAAATGATTAACCCACATTTGTAAAAATATGTGTAGGTTTGTTACATTTATTATTAAGATGATTGGATTGTTTGATGTTGTTTGGAGATGAACAATGATGTTTATTTTCGAAAATTATGTTATCAAATCCTTCATATATTTTTGTTTAAATCTTAGTTTGGTTTATTTTGAGGAATTTTATGTATAGTTATTTATGTAATGGTATATGATGAACATTGGGTAGTACCGTGAAACATTGAAGATTTAATGTAGTTTCCCTTCCTGTGAGGTTTTTTCTTTTGAAGAGTTGTTTTATCTTACCCTTTCTGTTTTTGGGATAATGTTTTAAGATAGAAGAAATATATAGTTAATCTTTTTTGGATTACGTGACTCTCTAGAAGACGATTCTTTTGTTTTGATGAGACCAAGTGTTTTTGAATAAATAAACATTTTTAGAAATGATTTGTTTTCATTGAAACTTATTAAAGGTTGAAACTCTACTTGAAGGTTAGTATATTTCCTAATTTTTTTATGCATTCCTCAAAATTATGAAAAGGAATGTAAAACAAAAACATT
This sequence comes from Viscum album, assembly GCA_963277665.1. NCBI lineage: Eukaryota > Viridiplantae > Streptophyta > Magnoliopsida > Santalales > Viscaceae > Viscum > Viscum album. The sequence continues at coordinate 1,597,701,953 of OY728133.1, read as the reverse complement.
GTTGGTTTACCTTTCCTACTGGGTAATCAATTACCGTTTACAAACATAATAAGATTGAGATTTTCTTGTGGATAACTTGCTCCTAATAATTTTTTTTATTACTCTTCCTTAGACCATGACCCTTTGGTTTTTCTTTCATTTCAATGTTTTCCTACATGGAATCCTAGTATGGGTTAACCCGAGTGACCTTTGTACTTCACTTTCTTTCTTTTAATGTAATAGTGTTACTGACACTTTTTTCGATGTGGGATATTCACTGAAATTTCCAAGCCCAATTTTTTTAAAAAATTGCGAGGACACAATTTCAAAAGGTGGGAGATTGTAACGACACAAAATTGTGAATAAATCTTGTTTCCTAATTTTGTGAGTTATTTTATTTTTATACTCAAAAAATCTATTTCTTTTGATAACATGAGTATAATTAAAATGAGACCATTTGGTTTCAATTGTTATATGACTATAGGTCAATATGACGGTTGAAAACTAAATGTTGTGATTTTCCTATAAATACAAGTGATCTTGGTTAATTAATATAGAAAGAAAATTTGATGGCCTCATCCAGTTGTCTCGGGCCAATTGAAGCCCATCTAATGGAACTTGGGAAGGAGGTAGCACCACTAGTCTTTTCTCTAGACCAAACCCAAGATGAACTTCATCGTGTGAAGCTAGAATGGAATTGCCTTCACGAGAAGTTCAAACTGATAGAAATTACTAGTCGTGCGATGTTGGCCAAACCTCCCTTGGATTCTATCAACCTAGCACACCTTTCACATAGGTCATATACTGGTGTGATACGGGCTATGTAACGAGACCATAACAGCCTTGCGTAATCATTTTAATTAAATAAAAACAGTGACTTCTTCTTATGATGAAGTTTTTGAATTTTTAAATGTCCAGATAAAAATAGTATGCATATTTTTGTTAAATTCAAGAAAAAGGATATTTGAAAATATTTATGTAAACCATAAATAATTAATTATGTGTAATTATTTTCAAAAAATGTTCTTCTATGATTCAGTTCAGTATGAAATTTAGAGTCTAATAAGATTAACTTAATTTTTGGTTAATATTAATTTCTGAATAGTGATTTTATGATAAGGATTAGTAATGTGACCAAATGGATTAGTAATCTCATTTAAAGAATGTATTAGTATAATCTAGGAACCTTGATTAAGTAATGTGATTCGATAAAATAGATAAATTACTGTTTCAATAATTTTAAGTCAAGTATTAGTTTTTTTAGGTTAATAGTGTTTTTTAATTAAAAATTTAATTAAAAATATTTAGGAAATAATTTTTATAAAATGGATTTTATTTTTGAACTTAGAGCATCGATATTATGTTACGGTAAATTTTGGGCTTTTTTTTAGAAAAAATGATTTTTCGGTGAATAGTGTATTTATTTAAAAATTAAATTAAATATATTTAGAAAATTATTTTTATAAAATAAAGTTCATTTTTGAAATAATAGCATTAATATTTGGTTAAGGTGAAATTTTGGTATTTTTCTGAGAATTTCGAATTTTCAATGAATGGTAAAAAATACAGTTCTAGGGTATCGGTATGTTTAATGACATCATAACTATGTCATGATGATGTCATGAGATATTTTAAGGGTTAGCCGACCAAAGGGGATAAATTATTGTATGAGGTATCCCATGTGTCCAATTATATGGGAAAATACCATGGGCAATCCCATGGTTTTTCCAATACCACCGATTAGGTGTTCCTTGGCCATTAATGCCTTGTCCCCTCACATCCCCTAAAATACCAAGCCATTCTATAATCATTTCCATTATAGAATACATCTAAACGAATTTATGGTCTCATTACTTCCCAAGGAGTCTTCACAAGGTGCCCCCAATCCCTCAAGGTCCCAAAATTTGAGTTTTAAGAGTTACGTTTTAAGGTAAGGGATCCTAGCTCTCTCTTTCTTATGAAGTATTCACCTTTATGTGAATTACATTAAGATCCATGTTTTTATGTTGGGGATGTTCTTTTATACTCATACTGTTTTCCTTTTCATGATAATATGATGAGAGATCCACCTTTCTCTTTTCATTTAATTTTATAAATGTTTTAAGTGACGCCGTTAGTCTGTCGAATTTTTAAGAGATTATTTCACCCTTATCTTTTTTTAAAGTTCTACTTTAATGTCAAATCATTATGTTCCTTTTTATTATTTTGGGGAATGATCTCTATATCTATCATACTGATACTTTATGTTCATATTATGAGAGACCATATTTGAATTCGTCAATTCATTTTTTTGGAGTTTTAAGTGACGTCGTTAGGCTGCCGAATTTTTATAAGAGAAATCTTATTTTTGTCTTCTTTCCATGTTTTAATATCATATGGTATGTCTTTAAAATTTCATTACAATGTTCTTTGATTCATTTTATTATGTCCCTTTAATGTTCTTTGTATCATTTATTAGTGGGTGACCCATGTCCCCTCTCTTTTCAATGTTTTCTAAAACCCAGAAACATAGCCGTTATGCTGCAGAATTTTCGTCTCAAAATGTCTCTCCCTTTATCTTAAATTATTTTATTTTATTAAGTGAATACTCAAGATCTTTCTTCTAAAAGTGTATTAACATATATTCCAAAATGATCTATTTTAAATTCTGGGATTTACATACATGAGACCTGTTTTCTTTTACTATGGGTTTAAAGTGACATAAAGATCATGTTTCAAAGATGTTTTTAAAATGGTATGATTATTAAATGAAACCCATTTATTTTATGATTTATGGGTTATTTTTTAAATGTTGATGATAATATATTTTGATCACATGATAATAAAGTCAAATTTAAGGGTTCATCTTGATATCTCTCTAATGCATTAGGTAATGATGTCACCACTAGAGATTAAAATTTTAACGATACCTTGGGGTTTACCTTGATAATTTAAAATGACACCTTGGGGATGGACCTTGGTTATATGTTCATGATTTTCTAAGTTAAATGTTGTAGCCACATCTTGAAGCTATGAAATACGTTAGTTTTATTATGATATGCCTCATGATTTCTTTCTCATGCCTTAATGTTATTTTTTCATGACATTATTGATGTATCTCAAGTTCACATGTTAAATGTTTCCCTTGTTTCTTTTACTGGGGCTTCTGGTAACCCTTTCGTTGGATGTATGTCTCCAGGTTATGAGATGCAGTAATGAACCTAGGATGAACATAAGGAGAATCTTTTCAAGTGTTTAAGAAGAATGTTTTATGTTTTCATGTACTATGCTCCAGGTTTCCTAGACACTTAACCTTAAAGATCCTCGGTTTTGAATAATGTAATGAATGATTATGTGAAAAAAGGCGGGTTGTTATACTGAGACTAGACTTTTTACCGATTTCGTAGATTTTGAAAATAAAATCCCATGAAAGAAGGATCATAGAATGGATATGTGAATAACCATAAATTTAAGTAAATGAAACATGTAATAAAATATCGAGCATTACATACACCCCACTAATGTAATGAGTGGAAAACATATCTTGTATCTCACCGAAATTAAATGTGAGAAGAAATTCTATTTACTTTGTATCTTGACTCTCCTCATACTCGTACAAAATTAATGTATAATAAATATAAGTTTATTATAAATCTTTTACTATTGAATATTATTATACATAATACTATATATGTTTTTATGTTGACCTTATATTACATGCTTTTCAATGATCTTATGGTTATGTTTCACTTCAGGGTAAAATTGGCTTTTTCATCCTCATATGTCTTAATTTTTTAGATATTGGGTTCATATACTTATAACGTGATTCAAGAATATAAAAAATGTTATAAATATCAATTATATATAGTATATTTGTAATATAATATTCTATATAATGTAATATTATGCAATGGAACACACTATTCTTGGAGATGATAAGACGTAGGTATGAATGAACGATGTCTCAGTCTTCATTATCATATTAAAAGAAAATATGTAAATGAAAAATTTATATAACTGTATATATTTAAATATATGTATCATTATTATATCATCAATACTATATTATATATATCATATAAGTTCTTTAAACCATCCTTAATACATTCTATATGGTCTGTGAACGAATAACATTGATTTATGGGGGCGGTAGTCAACACTTCCTCAAACGAGATTATCATCTCAACACTAAATGGGATGTAAACAGATGTGTTTTGGAAAAAGAAAAACCAAAGAATAAATAAATAATAAATTAAATATATTACATATATAAATATAGTTTCCATCATAATGGTCACCATGATTGATTGTAAATGAGAAGTGAACAATCATCATTTAATGAGGTAATAGTTCACCGTACACAAAAATAGTATGTTCAACATCAATTAGACGGAGGTGTGTATACGTGTGGGTTATAAACATTTCATAACAACATACTAGTATGTGGGGGATATTGGTTTTTTCATAAAAAGAATGTAATAAAGAGAGTCAATGTGGTGGATAACGTATATAATTGAAATGATCTAGAGAGAATATGCCACCTCTCAATTGGGTAACTCTCTTTGGTTACACGAAATGATTTTTTGAGAAGTTTTATTTAGAAAGGGGGGATTCAAGGACAAACAGATGATTTTTATGAGGCTACTTGGGTAGATAATGGATGGACAAATATTTTTTGAGAGGTTTTAGGAATGGATAGAGGTGGAGAACTTTTATAGTGAAGGAAAAGGAATCACATGGAATTTTTGGAAACATATTTTGTGTGAACATGTTCTTACCTAAAATAAGCCATACCAAACCATCATAACTAAATATTGGAATTTTTATGGAAAATATATGGAAAAATGGGTTTTGGACAAGTGTATTGGTCATTTGTGTAGTTAATTTTATGGTTTATTCCCTAATTATGCTTAATTTGACCTTACATATTTTGATTAAGTTTAATCACTTTTACTACTAATTTTCGTGAAAAATTAACTTAGTCTTATTAGACACTAAATATTAGACTAAATATAATTGGGTATTTAAAATATTTAAAATTAACATCATATAATCCAAAAAAATATGATTAATTATAATCCCAAATAAATGATGAAATAACGAGGTTTTAATGTTGGAAAACGTTAAGATGTTTTTTATGATTTTATATTAAGTTTCAAAATGAAATTGATTATATGAATTTTATTATAATATTTTATGTAATATTTTTCTAATCAGAACTTAAAAATAATTTATAATAACAATTATCTTTAATAATTAATTAGGGAAATGAAATTTTTATCTAGAAATCATAATTTTCATTATTCATCAAAAAATGATGTTTCTCAAAATAATCTCAAAAAATAACCTTATAAAAATTTCAATATTCAGAATTCAAAAATAATCATTATTTTATAAAATTGAATTTATAAATGTTTCAAAAATTACGTTGATTATTATAAGCAGTTTATTCAAGAAAATGATTTCTTTAACATAGAATCGTATTACCAAAAATATTATATTTAATTATAAATATATTTTATTTATATAAACTATTATAAAAAAATTGGAATGTGGTTATTACTAATCCTATACCTATTTTTGAATATTATTTTATAATTTCCTTTATTAAATAATTATATATATGTTTGTACATATATATGAATCATAAAAACTCAGTGTTGTTTTCATCATACACTAAGTAGGAGTTGCTTGTAGTGCAAGACCAGTTGTCATTGTTTATAGTGGAGGCCATGTAAGTATTGTGTGTGATCTTTTTTTACATAGTGTTCTGATATATATATATATATAGAACTATTTATAGTTTCATGGGAAATGAAATATATTGAAAGGATTAATTTATTCAAAAAAAATTCTCTAAATATTGGGGTGTTACATTCTACCCACCTTAAAATGAATTTATCCCTCGACAATAATATATGTTATTAAAGAGTTAATACATGAAAGTTTCATTCACTGAAACCCAATATGTAAAAATGGATACTAAAACATCCCATAAAAAGTGAAATTTGGAACAACAAAGGTTAACCAAATTAACATAAAAATGTGTTTATGAATGGTAGAACATAGGTGGTATGTGGAAACATTCATTTAAAAGAAAAAAATTACACAAAATTTGTTATATAGTGTGATAGAGAATAAGGTTTGGAAATTGTTAACAACCATAAATCCGTAAATTTTCAATGACCTAAGGGACCTTCTGATTCATCAAAAACATAGTTAAAGGAAAACATTATTTTTTTTCACAGATAGATAAATATTTTTCATTAAAAGATATACATTATTTATTTCTATAGAACATAACCCATTATAGTTTATTGGTACACTTCGCCTACTTCTATAGAAAATTTTACCTATTCATTTCTAATGTACTAACAGATCATGGGTTCCATGACATTCCATATAATTTTTCATTAGTTACCATCTATACAATGAAGTTTCAATGGGATAATAAATTTTCTTAAATACTTATATGAAAGATAACACATTAATGTTACATTCTTAATATTAAGATTAACTTAAATTTTCCATTAATGTGTAACGTCATGAACCCTCCAAAAGATAGAAATTAAAGTCTTTAGAAATAATGTAATGATAACAGATTAACATTGATTACCATGTATATCACAAAGTAGCTCATAGTTGTCACATTCAGATCATGTGAATAACCTCATCAAATATTCTCTTGAAACATGTAAATAAAATAAATTAATATAAATCCATTTAGAAAACATTCTCTCGTACTCATTAAAACATGTATTAGATCTATTCATTAAATCCTAAAATGTTTTAATCATCATTAGTGGTGGAATAAACCACCGACAATGAATTACTTACATAGTTCCAAGGTAATATATATTGTCCAATTTACATATTCAAATCCCACATATTATTATCCATAAAACATTATGTTATCATGAAGGACATAACAAGGGTTTCCTTACCTTAGTCAAAATATTAACATTCATGAGATATCATTTCTTGTTAATCTTGTCCATTCAACATAATCTTGTAAATCCTTAGAAAAAACATAAACTAAACAGTAAAAACATTATTCCCTATTCGTAATTCTCAAATCCAAATACATAAATAATTAAAATAAATAATGATTAATCAATTAAAAATATTACCTATTTGTTTTCACATATCTTTTATAGTCTCATCATCATCCACAATGATAGCACTACTCAAACCACGTTGCTAATTCTCTTCAGAAACATTCCACTTGGGACATTTTATTGCATAATGACCATATTATCCAAACTTAAAACACTAATCCATTGATGAATACATAGGGAGGTAGAAATTACTATCCATTATATGAACTTAACTCTTCATTTTTTCTTTGCATTCACTTTCTTTTTTTTCTTTTCCTCATTCAAAATACCTTCTTATTCCTCCAATACATCACGTAGTTGATTTTTTACAAATTATTAACATAATGGAATCCAAATATTCTTTAAATAATCGTCCCTATTATCTAAAATTTTAGTGAACTCCTTCTTTATCTTCCTTTGTGAGTCTGAGGGTTCGTTATAGTAAACAATGTCAATCATTTTCTGTGAAAACTGATTTGGTATGATCATGAAATATTCCACTCCAGTGATCATCCAACTTGGCTTCTCATCAGAAAATCTACCACCACATTCAACGTTAATATAGTCTTTTCTAGTTTTGGCCATTGAATAAAACCAGTTGCATAGTGATTAAATTTCATTTCTAAATCATGCCACCTTCCATAATCTATTTCTCCTTTGGTTTATCCCAGGTTATTCATACCTAAATTTTATCTAAATACTTCATGATGGATTGGGATGTGGTAGGAATTCCCAAAGTATATCCCCTATGAGTGTCAAACCAGGTGTGCAACAAAGACCGTTGTCATGAAACACATTACCTCGTGTCATGACCGAATCATCTTATCCTTGTTGTTACTCCTGAGTACAAGTATTCTAGATCCATATCCACTGGTAGTATCCAGATATGGATGTATTCCATGGAAAATACTCACTCTATCCTTTACCAAAATTCCATAACAATTTATTAAATGTTAACCCATCCTTATAATTATCCTTAGAGACATCCCTAGACATATACTTAGATATATACCTAGATATCTCAGTATGGTTTTTTCATCCTTGTTTCCAATGGTTGATTAAAAATTTCATCTAATACCAACTGTAGCGACCCATACATTAAAAACATCAACATTACATTAGATAAGAAAAATAATTAAATATTATACAAATAGACACATCAAGACTGTAATAGTCTAGTGCCTTTGGAAACATGGAATTTTTAAACACAAATACACATGTTAGCTACATTATCTTCAACAAGGTTCTTGTTGACTAGCATCCTTGTTAGACACCTCAAACATAATACATATCTTCACAACCATTAGAAAGAAACATAAAAAATGTTGTTCTCAAATAGTAAGTAAGGGTATAAAAGGAAGACATGTAAGTTTAATAATGAGTATAAGGGTATTATAAAATTATCAAAATATATAAGATCATACACTATATATCAAATATCAAGGTATAATGATTGGATATTCATTAGATATGAATAATAATTAAATAAATATAATAGTCCATAAAATCATACCATAAGAATGGGACATGGAATAGTGGAAACAACTAAGAATATAATGATTTCCATAGAAACCAAGGCACCACTACAAAGACCATCATAGTAGAAACATCCTCTACAAGACTAGGTGAACCCCCATTCCATCACAGTATTATGGATCTATGTAATCCCTTTTTCCAGCCCTATATTAATGAATCATGTAAACCCTCATTACAGCCCTATATTTATTAACTGATTAACCCCTCATTAAAACCCAATCTATATCCTAAGATATAAATATTTACCCAATGCATTTTAGGGGGATATAAGTCCCACACAACATAAAATGTAATCATTCATACATGTAAAACAAGATCATAAATGAAAATATCATAACCCATTAAATGAAATGGGTATCGTAAACATGTAAACATATCATTACATGTAAAATAATATAGGTTTCATAATAATTTCAACATAAACATAACAAATGAAAAGAATCTTGTTTCAAAATCATATAACTCGTTGAAGAGAAAATGTTTTTATTACACCATGACACAAAAACATAATTCACCCATAGAAAGAATATGAATTGAAACATTGAATAATTCCGCATAAATATAGGATTAAAAACAATAAATGATATATTAGATGGGAAATAAAATGTATAGATATTTTAAAAATACTTCTTGAGGAAAATATACTTTCATCTTTAAAAAATGATATTTATTACATAAAATCATTTGAACACCATTTTCTTTAAAAATATATTTGATAATTTGTAAATTAAAATACATTTTCCATTGACAATTATCTGCGTCGATATTTTAAAAACATTTTTTTGAAAAAAATTGTGAAAACTTTTTTGAAATAAAATTTGAAAACATTTTTGAAACAAGGTTTTTGAATACAATAGATTTCCGAAAAAAGAGAGGGTTGGACATATTTTACTAAAACATTAGCATATGTAACGATGAGTGATAAAATGGTACTAAAAAAGATTATATCCTGAATAAATGAAGAAGAATAAAACTCATAAATATTATTTAAATATGGATCATACTATTTCATCAAAGTAAGTATAAACACAAACAATCTCGAAAAATACAAGAAGATTGCCTCAATAGACTCTTATAACATGCTGACATGGGATTTTACTCTCCATGTAAGAAAAATAAATTTCATGAATATTTATAGAAAACTAAAAGACCTAAATTAATGATATATCATGTAAAATGAATGTATATATACCTTGAAGAATCATTTATGTGATGAATAAAACACGTGTATCAATGAAGGAATGTTGGAAAAAAACTATTTTAACGATTTTCTGACTTTTGATAGTTAAATCCTTTGAAAGAAGGATCATAAAATGGATATGTGAATACAAAAACGTTTATTTATAACATAAATATAATACTATCATGATCATTACATACACCACACAAGTGGAAGAAGTGGTGGACATAGCTTGTATCTCACAGAAAGTAAAAGTGAGATGAAATTCCACTTACCTTGTATCTTGACTCTCTTCATACTCATACACTATTCTTGTATAAAAAATTTAATTTTATTATATATATTTTATAGAATCCTATTATTATAAATAATAACATATATGGTTTTATAATGACATTATATTACCCCATTTTTATAGATCTTATGTCAATGATTCACTTTGGGTAAAATTCACTTCGTTCTTCGCATGTGTCTTAATATTTTACGTTTTTGGTCTTTATACTTATATCATGATTGTAGAATGTAAACCATGATTTAAATATCATGTATATATAGTGTATTTTTATTGAAATATTCTATATAATATTGGATTATGAAATGGAATACACCATTCATGGATGCGGTAAGTTGTACATATGCATGAACGATGATTCCGTCTATATTATCATATTAAAAGAAAGAATGTAAAGACATATGTATATATATTTATATGTATTTATATGAATAATTATTCATGTATTATGAAAATATTATATATATCTTTTAATTTCATTATAACCATAATTAATACATTTTATGTGGTTTGTGAACGAATCACATCGCTTTGAGGGGGCAGTTCTCCACACATCATCAAACAATATTATCATCTTAACAGAAAATAGAATGTAGAAAGATGTGTGTAATAATATTAATACAAAAAAATAAATACTTAAAAAATATAATATCTTAAATATATTAATATATTTTCCATCATATTGGATACCATTATTTTTGGTAATGTAGAAATGAACAATCATCATTTTGTGAGACAATAGTTCATTGTACATAGCAATATTATGTTCAACATACATCAGATGGAGGTGAGTGTATGTGTAGTTAATATAAATTGTATAAAAACATACATTTTAAACTAAAATATTGGTTTTTACACAAAATTATAAAATAAATATATTTTATGGTAGGATAATGAAAATAAATGAATGAATATTTAGAGAATATGTTACCTCTTAATTCGTTAACATCTTTTGGTTTATGCCAAAACAATTATTTGAGAGGGTTTCTACTCAAATGGAGGTTGTAATGTCAATTTGGGGATTTTTGAGAGTCTATATAAGCAGATACTGGATAAACATTATGGGTTTTATAGGTTATTGTAATGGGTGGTGGTGGTGGCCTTTTATAGGGATGAAAAATGACTCACATGGTATTTTTAAAAACAAATTATATGTGTAGATGTTCTTACCTAAAAAAAGACATATAAAACTAACCAAAATCAATGATTTTAGTCTTACTGAATATCTACGGAGATGAAATGGTTTTTGGAATACTTCATATGTCATTTGGGCCTTTATTTTTAATGTTTAGTCTCTAATAAAAATTAATTTGGCCTTAACTATTGTGATAAGTATTAATGAATTTTACTAATCATTTTGGTCAAATATTTTCATGGAATCACTGGACTAAAAATATTACACTAAATACAATTGGTTATGTTTTATTTATAAAATTCTATTCATATAAGTAGAAAAATTATAGTTAGAGTTAATCCCACAGACATGACAAAATAATGGGTTTTTAAAGTAGGAAAATGATCAAAAGATTATTATTATTTTTTATTTAGTTTCAAAGTAAAATTTCATATAATGAATTTAAATTTCATATTATATGTATAGTTTTTCAAATTTTTACATAATTCTAAATTATAATATCTATTATCAAAAAAAAAATTAATTAGAAAAGGGTATTTTTTAACTAAAAAGCAGTATTTTCACTATTCATCAAAAAATTATTTTTAATTGAAAAATCCAAAATAAAATCACCCTAGAAAATTTAATCATTATGAATTAAAAATGAATTTTATTTTATCAAATTAAATTTTTAAATGTGTCTAAAATTAATTATGTTATTAGAATAGGTTCATTCGGGAGAACACTATTTTTAAACAAAGACAAACATTACCAAAAATCTTTTATATCAAAATAATTTTTTTAAATTATATATATATATATATAAATTATAAAAAATATTTGTAATGTAGATAGAAATTTTAATATAATTATATTTAAATTTTAGGTTAAAATTATATATATATATATATATATATATTAAAATATGTTTCATAATAACTCAGTGTTGCGTGCATCGAATGCTAAGTCAATTATACTAATAGTGCAAGACAAGTTGGTATGTTTTGTAGTGAAATCCAATATAGATTTTTATTTCAAAAGAATGATTGACTTAGTATTTAAATATATATATATATATAAATATATCTTGTATCAGTTGAAATGAAAAATATAGAAAAGATAAATTAAGTTGAAAAAATACAATTCACAAAATCACGAGGTGTTAAATAAATGATGTGTCTCACCAATACAGACAGTACCCATGTATCATAGTCTCTCATGGAATGATTAATTATAATACAAAGATTTTACAATAAGGGTTATATGAAATGTATAGTTTGTTTTGGAACTCATTGTGTCGTCAGGTCTATCCTATGTATTGCAACTCATTCTTGTCTACTAAGGTCATACCCATGTATATTGGATATTTCTGAGTACTTTACAAAGTGTACATAGTGTACTTCTAGTCACATGATGTGTAGGGTCCAGACCATCACTCTGTGTGTTCCATTAGACCATGTTCATGTACATTCTGATTTACACAACATTTTACCTTCCATACATGGATCGTAGTAAAATATGTTCTCTTAAGAAGAACTCCCTGTACACACAATGTCATCTAGGATACATGGAATGTGATCTCACCATATAGAGTGATGGACACATGGCCTAATAGTAGTGTACTCTATATACAGACCAATTTATTCTGGAAGGGTTGTATTGTGTTTGATGGTTCAAACATGGTGTCTGTCTATACAATTATTCCTAGGATTTTTTACCATATACACATCGAGTTGTCAGATAAGGATAATGTGGCATGTGGACCTACCAAACCACATGTGTACTACCCACATTTTGATATTTTAAAATTTTTATTTTTCAAAATGGAAATCATTTTTGGATTCATAATATCAATATTATCTTAGGGAGATTTTTTATTATTTTTCTGAAAACATATAATTTTTGATGAATAGTGAAAACATTGCGTTATTGTTTAAAAATGAATTTGTATTTAAATAATTATTATTTTTATTTAAAATTATTGTAAGTATATATATTTATATTACATATATAAGTCTAATTTAATTCATTGGTGTCATTTAATAATAGTATTATATATATAAAATATTATTGAACATTTTAACCTTTTTTACCCACCTTAGAGGCACATTTTCACATTTGCATAAAACACAATTTTATCACATCTATGAATTGAATATCAAAAATCAGACAAAAAAAGGTGACATCAATAAGTAATTTTTTTTTCAATAGGATGAAACTAATTTTTAGTGAATAGTATATTTTGAGTTTTATTTACAAATATAAATGGTAAATAAGTTAATTAAAAGTAATAATAATATTTTAATAATATAAAATTACTCCAAAAAATGTCCTAATTATATTAGATAAGATTATTTAGAAAAAAATAAACCTTAGAATAGAAATAAGAGAATTGTTGATCCATTTGGGATATATTACTATATTTATTATATTTTATTTAAAGAAGAGTTAAAAGTGTTAAATTCAAGTATAATAACTAAACCATTTCTAATATAAGGTTACACGAGAGATAAATTAAACTATAAATATTAATTAAAAATATAAAAATATTTCCTATATCATGGTATTTTATTTATAATTTTTTGACATTAAATAACTAAATTTATTTATGACACAATGATGATACAGTAATTACATTATTAATCAATTATTAAAATAACTGATATTATAAATATTAAATAAAATGTAAATTGAATCATTAGAGGCCATAAAATAATTTTCATGGAAAATATGACATTTTAGGGTTGATTCAATGTATTTTTTTGAAGTATTCATGTTTTTATGACATTCTTCAATACCAAATACTAAATAGTGTCAAAATTTACAAAAATGTTTTATTAGAACAAATGCACTTTTATTAAGTGATATATTATTCCTAAAAATTAAATATTTTTAGAGGACTTAAATAATGTTATATATATCATTAATGAACCAATTTTGGTTTTCGAGGAATTTTATAGTTCATATATTAACCATGTAATATAAAATACAAGAAGACATGTTAAAAGTTTAACTATTTAACTAAGAGTTAAATATAAAAGAGAAGGTAGAAATGGTGGACTAAACTTGTCTAAAACCTATTGTTTGAGATTATTTCATCCCATCCCCACCTTATCTTTGAAATAAATCCATTTTGTGCTATTATAAATTCAAAATAATTTTATAATAAATTAATATTTCATGATTTTCCTTATGTTCCACTCATGTCTCTTATAAAATGAAACTTCCCCTTCTCTAAAATTCACACCTCCAAATCAATTTGGCTCATCCAACCCCTTCTCAAATATCCAAAAAACTACCCTCACTTCAACCAATATGCCTACTTTTATCATAAAGTCATCATATTGATACTTTTTTTCAAATCAAAATGAACCCCCCAATGAAGTGGTAATTATTTACTCTCCTCTTTCATTGTTATTTTTTATTCTACTTCCACTTTCATTGTTATTTCCATAAAAAAATAATAAATCTAGTACATTTTACATATTGTGATGTCATTATAAATATGGTACAACCATATTCATTATTATATCTATCCAATTAATGACAAATTCACCATATGAGTGTAAGTATGGACTATTGTCTCCACGCCGTGGTGTAGTTTTTTATCAAACACTTCCATATTTGGATGTGTACAATAATGGGCATGATTTATGTAAATAATAAATATTAAATTTTAATGATTCTTTATATATAATATGCTATCTAATTACATACAATTTCACCATCAATAGAATCATATTGTTGCTTGTGCGTACGTATGGATTACCTTTTCAATGATGCGATGAGATTTCATTCTCCATCACTACCATTCATCAATAATTTTCATTTTATAATTACTCGAAAATTCATTATAATTTTTTTTAAATTATTTTGGATTTTTATGAGTTAGTAAAAATTGAGGGTGTGTGATTTTGAAGCCTGGTGTGCTCAAAATTAATATCTAAACATTTTTTCGGGTACGTTTATTAAACACACGGGCGTCATTTTCAATATTTTGAACTGGTGCTCAGAATTAAAATATGAGAACACCATCGTATTTGTAGAGAAAAAATTCTCTTCAGTGAAGATTCACATCAACTGGGTTTGGTATGGAGAAAAAATAGCTTTTACAACTTTTAAAAAAATAATAAAAAACAATAAATTATTATTATATTTATTTTTCTTTTTCCTACCACCTGTTTAGCGATGTTGGAAGGGACCATGGATGTGGTCAGACCTTAAATTATGGGCTGTTAATTTCATGGTAACACTTTTGTTATGTAACCACCCCTTAAATAATTAATGAGGCACATTAATTACATCAATTAATGAACCTCATTAATTCCCAAAAACGTCGCTCTTATTTCACCCTCCTATTTATATATAGCTTGGTTTTATTTTTTTCAAGGCTTCATCAAGTGAGGAACCCCTGACGAAGTGACACTAGACCTTCCACCGACAGAGAAGGTAGGATTGATGATGCCCATTGTATGATCGATCAAAAGGTTGGTGGATGATGAACATCAACGGCTGTGATATTTCCAACAAATTGAGGAAGGGGTTGTATTTTAATAAAAAAATTTCCAATTATTCTATTTCATATTTTTTGGGTGGTTGTTGCGGAGGATTTGAAAAGGGTTGAGAATTATTAAAATGTGATGAATATTTACTTCTCCCTTTCTTTAACACTAATGTGGAGGGCATGGGTAAACCGAACAAGCTCTTGACCATCCGCCGCTTGTTTTTTTTTGTGTTCATCGGGGAAGGAATTTAAAATTTGATAGAAAAACGAGATAGATAGACACACATTGTGGGAAGGGAACTGGGAGGCCCTTAGGCATAGTAGAATCCATGAACGGACCACAGGAGCATGTCCGGTGGCCGGTGGACAAAACCGTTGGTGCTTCATGTCATTGGCTCTTGGTGGAGGCCAGAAGAGGCCCACAAAAACTGGATGAGAGTTTTGGGAATGTTGTGCAATATTGCGTGACATGGTTTCCAGAGGTGGTGGGGCCATGTTAGCTATGAAATTGTTGTGTGGCGCCGCATGCAGCAACAAACGTGATGGGAGTGGGTGGCGCGACTTTGCGGTATGAGGGTGTGGTGCAGCCCTGCACCACGCCCTTCTTTCCAAATGAAACGACCCCACAATCGTGGGGACATCTGAGTGAATCTGTCGGCCTTTAAGCAGACCAGTCTGGAAGTGGGCCAGAAGAATATGCCAGACCGGCAGCCCAGTAGGCCAGTGCAGGTGGGCCAAGCAACACCCGACGGGCCTGGCCAACCGTGGCCTGGGCCTACGAACAAGTCGGGCTGACCCTGACGAGCCTGACACAACGAACCGGGCCAACCCTTAAATGGCTAGACCCAGGAAGGGTTAGGTAGACCTTGGGACCCGTTGAGTCAGGCCTACTTGACCGAGTCAGACCAAGCCCAGACCCAACCATCCCATGAATAATGAATCATATATAACTGGTGAACCGGGTGTCTGTTTAACACACCATCAGTGGCGTTGGGAACCCTTGGGAAGTAGTCAATTTGACATATTTGATCAAGTATAACCTATAATGTCTTAGATTTTATCGGGGTATTATTTTTAAATATTATAAGGAATTATTTCAAGACTAGATATTTCGATGGAGTGTTATTCTGAGGCCTAAAGTGCCCGGAATAAATGTTTGAAATAAATTAAACATTAAATAGAACACACAAGGGATTTTCGTGAAGAAATGGAATAACATTTATATTGGTTCCAGGATCAGAAGGCTGAGGGAATCATTGTATTCAGATTAGTGAATTTACCTTAGGCATGCATAACATCAACTAGCGCAAGTCAACTGCAAGAGTTAGTTTTTGGATGTTTTAAGAAAATAAAATAAAATAATAATATATTTTAAGTAAAATGATACCTTTTTGTGTTGAAAAATAATCCTCTACTATTAATACCTTAATATAGATTTTTGGAATGGTTAGCTGCATAACACTGCAAATTGAGGTTTCTCTATGGAGTATAAGAGGAGAAACTGTTGGCAGACAAAAACGACGCAACCGATCGATGCATCTCATATTCAACAATCCTCATCAAAGAACAAGACTCGATGATAATTCATTAAATGAATCAGGGTAGTGCTTTTTTATTTCTATAATTCTTTTCCCCGTACTTGGATTAAATGATGAATGTGGATCAATCAACAAACAGGGTGATATGTGGATCGTGAGTTCTTGTGGGAGGGTTATTATTATCTTTTTCTTTGGTGTTTGATTCATAGGATTATAATTATAGTTGTCCATTTATCTTTCAATTTCACCCTATTAAACCCTAATAACAAGAGCTGATCAACATCGTGATGAATGAAAATAGTTGTTCAATTCTCAAATTAATTTATGAGAATTATTCCTCCCATTCAACTCCACATTCTTCGCGTTCTTCACGAGGTTTTGAACAATGGATCATTGTGCAGCAATTTTGTAGACCAAAAATCCGAAATTAGAAACAAGACATTAGGAAGACTCAAAAAAAGTGATGGTGATAGCGACATACCAATCGATATCTTTCCTGAGTTCTAATTCTTCAAGCATTCTTCATGCGGGTAGATCAGAACATTTTTTATGGAAGACCATAGGCCCAAAACCGATGGAATCAAATTCATGATGTTAGGGGGACCTAAAACCAAGAGATTCATGGTGACCGGATGGCCAGATTGAATAACAGAGCATCACAGGTGGAACACCAGTGAAGAGCAGTGTTTCTGGGATTTTCCAGAACACACGACGTGTATCCCGAAGAACATGATTTGTGGTATCTGCGGTAGTGGCTATGATTTTGGGTGTCATATAGTTATCACATGGAATGTGACCTCTATCACAGGGCATGTTGGACCTTCCTTGATGCTCGGCTTATATTCTGGTATGTACACGGACCTGGGATGGACTACATGGCTTAGTAACATGGCGTGAAGACCTTAAGTGGCACGACGGTGGCTGGTTACTCTGGGTAACCCAGGTATCTGTTACATAGAGTGGCCCACAATGGTTAAAGTCATGTATAATAACATGGAATCAAACACTGAGGAAACCCCGGTTACAATAACATGGCCTATGGTCCGTACTACATGCCCTGTAATTACATTTTTACACGACCTGTTTCTTCTGACTCAGATCATTTCACACAGGTAGTACCCAGAGTCGCGAGACATGGCGTGTGACCCTTCAACACACCATTTATATCACATAACATGGCTTTAACATCTTTTCCACCATCTGTTGGACAGTTTTCATTTGGGTTTGTTCCCTTTTTCCCCCTGCTTATGAAGGCCAGGTATCGTTTCCATTTACATTTTTATGATCCATTTAGTAGGACCTCACGATATAGAGTTAGGTATCCCTTCAAGAGGGCTAGAGTGAGATCCTTTATAAATTAATGACCCTAGGTAGATTCAGGTATCGATGGGACTATTCTTATTAGATGTTGATCCTCTACATTGTAGGTGAATCCAGATGAGTCATGGTATCGACCAAGGCCTTGATAGGGATCCTCATCTGTTTATCATGATATTTCCCCACTCAAGAGTGTGTTCTCCTAGAATAACTGTATCTATCTCTCGTAACTTTTCCTGAATAATGGTACTTCTTAGACGGATGTTATCCGAGCTATCTAACTCAAGGAGTGATTTCTCCTGGATGAGTGCTTCGTGGAATCTTCAAACTGAATACCAATCATGGGTATGTGGTTGTGTGACTTGTCTCTAAACTATGGGTCTTGGTTATGAGTATATATGGATTGTGTTTCTCCTATTATATTTTTATTAAACATATACTATGTATAGAAGATGGTACAGTTTATTTTGTGTATTTCATTGTGGTTTTTGGGGTCCTCTATTGATAATTGTTGTACTCACCCCTACACATTCTTTTCCCATATATGTCAGATCTTGTGCAGATTAGCGGCCTTTTGATGTGGTCCAGGGCGGACCAAGACATGAATGAGATTTCTAAATTCCCTAGAGTCCGTGGTGTTCTTATTGCTATAATCAATAGTTCCAGTACCTCTTTGTGTTTACAGGTTGGACATTGTAGTTTGCAGACTGTTGTTGTTGGTGAGCTTGTATTCTGGCCCAGTATACTTTCTGTACATTACTTTCTATGTACTCAATTAATTGGGTTTTGTTATATGCATGCATTTTTTACATAGTTTTTTTTTCAATTTTTACATTTGTGGGCATGGAGATGTGTGCAAGTTTATAGGTACATATGAAATATCTCTCATGTTATTAATATGGCTACACGGTTCTATTCACGGGTCCTTGGCCTATTGGAGGTGGGAATGGGGAGTCACTGAGTGGGCCCCCCTAGGACGAGTCATGATGGAGTGGTATCAGAGATGGTTTGTTCTACATTAGTACCATGAGTCGGTGATATTGGTTTGGAGGCAACAATGTTAAGTGTTTCTATCTCAGCTTTCAGTCCAGTGTCTCCGATGTTGGTGCGGGCGGCTAACGTATCCATACACTAGGATTATAATAACCTTTTTTTACACAGTATATGAAAACAGTAGTTACAGAGATATAAGAAAATGGTACATGAATCATATAGAAATGGGATGTGTTCACCTTGTCCTTTTTGTCAGATAAACATATATACTAGTTAACCACGATATATCTTGTTTCCTTACAAGATGCCTCTGTGACACATACCCACTTAGATTCAGAGGAACGATGACAAGGATGACCCCCTCTGTGAAAATGCTTCTATATAGGCACCAGTTTCCCATGTGTTACCTCTAGTTTGTGCACATTATATACCACCACAAGTGGAGCAGCATGTGGTAACTGCAATACCGACGGGAGAGGGGAGTAGGATGAATGAACTCCTTGAGTTCTAGAGATATAGACCCACGAGCTTCTAAGGCGAGCTCATTCCTAAGGTGGATGAGTACGGGCATGAGGCGGTGACTAGAGTTTTTCATCTTGTGAGGACACTAGCATACCATATGTGATCCAAGGAGAGAGCCTTCATTATAGGTTCAGTAGGATGATGGTGGAGTCTGACCACCCAGACTGACAATGAGGATAATCTTTCATGGATGGAGTTTGAGAGACAATTTAGAGTAGAGTTCTCACCTGTTATGCTGAGATAACTGTGTTTCCAAGAGCTTCTCCAGCTCCATCAAGGCAGTTTGATGGTGGATAACTATACATTGAGGTTCCCCAACTACTCCAGTTACTCGAGTGATATGGTCAGGGATCATTACATTATATCTCAAACCTTAGAGAAAGGTCTACGATGGGAAATCTGAGCTAGTGTTGTGCCGATATTCATCTCAACTTATGCTGATGTGCTCGAGTGAGACTTAGTTATCGAGAGCTTCCTGGAAGAACAGAGATAGCTAACAGGATTTAGCAGTAATCAGACATGGGTGGAGACATCAAAAGAAAGTAAACAATGTTTGGATCAAGGATTAGGATGTGGGAGACATCACAAGAGGACACTTAATAAGGGTTTTGAGTTAAAGAGCTCTCATGTTGGATCCAGTCAGCCTAGGGGTAGGTGATATTACTAGTTTGATGGTAGGGGACATCTAACTTGAGATAGTTCGACCCCTCATGGTACTGAAAGTGAGGCGGTGGATGGACCATCATGTTAGTGGTAGAGTGTAAAGAATACATGCCCACTAGGTGGAGAACGTGGCATTGGTGGTGGGGGAGCTTCAGGTGGTGGCAGATGCTACGATCTATTTTTACCACCAGCCCTTGGAGGTCCGCACTATGCTCAGGTAGTTAGAGGACATGAGCGTGGAAAGATGCATACGGTTAAAGAGTATGACCCAGAGACTCTAGGGATGATCTGAGTTATGATTTTTGTCTTTTCTACCATATATATCGTACTTATAGACACAAGTTCTATTAATTACTTCCTTGCAACTTGTCTTGTGAGAAACCATGAGATTAAAGTAGAGTTATTGACACTCACCTTACACATGGATACACCTAATGGAGAAGACTCGATGATCACACACCTCTATAGATTGTGTGATGTCAACCTTGGAGGTGGGAGTTTCAGTTGGATCCTGTTGCGGGTATTGTTAAGGCCTTAAGACATCATTCTCAGATGGGATTGGCTATCTTCAGTCCATGCCCAGATTGATTTCATTAAGCGAAGAGTGCGGTGTGTCTACAACAATGGGATGAGGTTTTCCATTGTCGGTGAAAAATAGACTCAAGAATCACAGAATGGGTTCATTCATAGGAGGTTGTAACCCATAACTCATTAGTTGGGTAGAATTACATTTAGAGTAATAGATTTTTTGAGCTTCTAGTTCCCAGCAGTAGTGGCAGAGTATGTGGACATGTTTCTCGAGGATTTTAAAGGACTAACTCTTCATCAAGAGATCCACTTATACCTAAACATACACCCTGTGATGGAATCGATTTCCTCACTAGCATATCAGATGGCTCCCACATATCTTCGTGAGATGAGGGTGCAGTTAAAGTATTTTTAGAGAATGGTTTTGTGAGACCCATTTTTTTACCCTAGGCAGCCCCAATTTTGTTTTTGAACAAGGATGATGGGAGTTTGAGGATGTGCATGGATTAATGGTTCCTGAACCAGGTGACAGTGAAGAACAGATACCCACTACTAAGGATCAACAACCTCATATATTAGTTTAGTAGGGCACAATGGTTCTCATTGGTTGACCATCAGTTAGGTTACCACCAGTTAAGAGTACAAGATGAGGATATATTGAAGCTAGATTTCAGATGCCTCTACAGTCACTATGAGTACTTGGTGATGCCTTTTGGCCTGAAAAACACCCCCACAGTGTTCATGGGACTTATTAACTGAATCATCCAACCTTATTTATACCAGTTCATAGTGGTCTTCATAGACGACATCCTTGTGTAATCTGTATTAGATAAGGAGCATGAAAGACATCTACAGATGGTTCTGGACATACTCCAAGAGAACCAACATCACGAGAATCTCAATAAGTGAAAATACTGGATTTGAGAGGTCTACATTTTTTGACATGTCATATATGAAAATAGAGTAGTTGTGGACCAAGCCAAGGTGGAGAAAATGTTAGCATTTGAGCCACCTCGGAAGATGATGGAGAGGTCGAAGATTCCTTGGGATGGAAGGATATTAATAAAGATTCGTTCCTGATTTCTCCCAGATATCCACACTGATAAAATCCTTGACCAAGAATGAGAAAACCATTATATAAACAAATAAGTTCTAGAAGGATTTCACGATGTTGAGGAAGAGTTTGTCAAGCGCCCCTATTTTGAGATTTCTGGAGGAGGGCATTGAGTATGTAGTTTTATGCGACACATAAAGGACCGGTAATGGATATGTCATGATGCAGAGACAAGAAGTAATTTATTATGGATTGTGCCGGCTTAGGCCACATGAGCAGAACTATGTGACACATGATCTCAAGTTGGTAGTGGTAGTCTTCACTTTGAAGAGGTGGCTAAACTACCTTATGGGCGAGAAGTTTATCATCTACTCTA
This sequence comes from Viscum album, assembly GCA_963277665.1. Taxonomy (NCBI): domain Eukaryota; kingdom Viridiplantae; phylum Streptophyta; class Magnoliopsida; order Santalales; family Viscaceae; genus Viscum; species Viscum album. Next base: position 1,597,679,281 of record OY728133.1, on the reverse strand, counting down.
ACCAAAATTGCCTCATGTACATTTTTTCACATAATAAACTGACTATGATATAGATTTGTTGGCTAGAGTTCCTCTAGGACTATGATTTCAAGATCATATATAATATGGGGAAGGGGAACTAGGTGGAAGATTCTCTTATCATGAGATCGTGCTCATGCTTGTTGAGTGAGGCAATGGAACAGTTAGACTTGTTACAATTATCATTGTTGGATAGAGAAGATTGATCTTACCTTTAATCGATGGTTTTCTCCCCACTACTCTTACAGAAAGTTAGGGAGGCACATCATGTTGATGTCGACTGCGAGGATTTATGTGCATAGTTGTCCTCAGGTCACTTCTCTTATGGATATTCTCATTGTGGGGAACATGTAGTTCATTTCAGAGGAAGCATTGTTGTAGTCGTGGAATTGTGGGAGGAATTCTTGAAGGTGTTTCATACATCCCCTTTGGTGGTACATAATGTAGTAGCGAAGATGTTCAATGATCTCTGACAATAGTTCTAGTGGTCAGGCTTTAAGAAGTAAATAGAAAAGTTTTTTTATGTTTTTCATACATGCTAGAAGGTAATGGTTTAGCATGAGGTTCCGTTGGGATTAGCTCACCCCTAGATGTTCTAGAGTATAAGTTTGATGAAATGTCATTGGACTTCATGAGGGGATTACCACAGATTCCCAAGGTTCATGATTCTATCTAGGTCATCATTGACCGAATCACCATGTTGGCCTACTTACTAGCTATTAGGCATCATAGTTCTATAGAGAGATTGGCATGCCACTATGTGTAGGAGATAGTTCATCTTCATGGAGTCTCTTTGATAATAGTCTCAAATCATGATGATTGGTTCACATCCCAGTTGTGGAAGATATTGGTGGAGGCTCTGGGACATAGCTATGCTTGAGAAAAGAATTCCATCCCTAGAAATATGGTCAGATGGAGAGTAAAATTCAGGTTCTAGAGGATATGTTTCATGACTGTATATTGGACTTTGGTCGAAGTTGGGAGGACCACCTACAACTAGTGGAGTTTTCGTACAACAACAACAAACATTCCACCATTTGTGTGGCATTATTAACGGATTTATATGTGAGACATTGTCAGTCACTAATTTTCTGGACCAACACCATAGAGTCAGTAATTATGGGTCCAGAGTTACTGCGAGCTACCACTGAGAAGGTCAAGATCATCCAGAAGTAGATGGAGACTACACATAGCCAGTTGTAGTCTTATGATGACATACAACATAGACCTATGGAGTAAAAGGAGAGGTACAATGTCTTCTTTAGTGTCTATCCACTATGAGGGTTTCATAGATTTGGATGAGGTGGAACATTGTCTTCATTGGCCCATTTCAGATACTATGTAGAGTTGGTGTGGTGGCGTACCACCAAGCTCTACCGCCATAGTTGAACTGGGTACATGATATCTTCCATTTGTCCTAGCTGAGGAGGTACATGCATGACCCAATTCACGTCATCGACTGGGGTGATCTTGTGATCGAGTATGGAGTGACCATTATTGTGTACCTGGTGTAGATTTAGAATCATCATGAGACGATCCTTCATTGGTGAACAATTCTCTTGGTGCTCGTCTGGTGTCAGCACAAGGATTTTTAGGAGAGAACATGGGAGGGGGATTCTCAGATCTGTTTCCAGTACCGACTTCTTTTTTAGTAGACTTTTGTTTTGGCTTTCTGGGATGTAAGTCCCAAAGGTGGGGAGAATTTAATGTCTCGAGTATTTTTGTGGATTTTTTAAACTTATTATTGTTTTATTTCGAGACTATACATTGTGACAACGTGCAATTATGAGGCCTGGAGTGCTCGAAATAAATGTTTGAAATAAATGAATCATTAAATAGCATTCAAGAGTATTATTCCTATAAAATTTTAATTACTTTTAAATATGGGCCCTTATAAAAAATATTAGTGTACCATTGTGTTTAGAGAAAAAACATTACCATAGGCTGGTCTTAACATCAACTAGCACTGGTCAACTGCAAGAGTTTGTCTTTGGAAATTTTAATAGATAGTTTTTTTTAACAATTTATTATGTTTAAAATGTTTCCTTTTTACGCAGAGACCTAATCCTCCACTATTAATACCTTCTTTTAGAAATTTTGCAAGTTTATCCACATAACCCTACTAATTTAGGATTTCATTTGTAGCTTTGGAAAATAATGTGATGGCGCATGATGACGACACAATCGATCGAGGAATCTCAGATATGACGAACCTCACAAATGAACGTGATGTAATTTTTGTTCTTCAACCGAATCATAGTAGGGGGTGTTATTTCCATTCTTTTTTTCCTTGTTATTGGATTAATGAATAAATGTGGATCAATCCATGAATAGGGTGATACATAGATGTGCATTTTTATGGTAGGGTTATTATTTTCCATTTCATTAGGGTTTGATTTGGGCGATTATTTTGATATTTGATTGTTTACCATTTGAGTTTCCCCTATTCAATAATTTTATCGGGAGAAGATGAACACTTTGATGAAAAATGGTGGAGGTTCATTCCTCAAATTGGTTTATGTGATTTCATCTTCCCTTGTAAACCCTTGTTCTTCACATTCTTCTCGGGGTTATGAACAACAGATTGTTGCGCATCTTTATCACAGCAGAATGATCCCAAATTGAAGACCCTACATCAAAACTACTCAATTGAGGAGGGACGATGATGGTGGAAAGAGAATCGACATGGTTTAGGAGTTCTTGTTCTTCGAGCAGTCTTCTTACGGGTTGATCAGAATGTGTTTTCGGGGCCAATCAGAGGCCCGAAACGAACAGAAGCATCTTTGTGATGTCAATTCAACCTAAACCATTGAGTTTCATGGTGATCGGATGGCTGGATAATTGAATTAAGCATCATGGGAGGCACACTAGTGAAGAGAATCATTTTTTGAATTTTCTAGAACACACGGTGTGCATACCGAAGAACATGTTGTGTGGTACCGACAACAGAAGCAATGGTTCCAGGTGTCATACAGGTATCACAGACTGTTCTACCTCTTTAACATGGTGTTTTGGACCTTCCCTATATATAGATGTGTATTCTATGATGTACATGGAAACAAGGTGGAATATACGGCTTAGCAACAAAGCATGTAGACCATATGTTGTATGGTAGAGGCTGGTTATGTGGGTTAACCCATGTATTAGTTACACGGGATAACCCACATGGGTTAAAGTCATGTATGGGAATATGGTTGTGTACATTAAGGGAACCACACATACTTGGACATGGTGTGTTGTCCATATAATATCTTATGTACATACCTTTTTTACATGGAATGTTCCTTCTGACTCGGTCCGTTTCACATAGGAAGTACCCAGAGTCAAGAGACCCGGCATGTGACCCTTTTACATGTTGTGTATATCCTAGAACAAGGATTTACACTCATTCCATCGTATACTAGACATGTTTTATTTGGTCTAATTCCCTTTTTTCGTCGCTCTAATGGTCAGGTATTATTTCCATTTACATGTGTATGATCCCTTCAGCAGGACTTCTCGTGATATAGTCAAGTATCCCATAGAGAGGCCCGGAGTGAGAACCTCTACCCATTATTGACCATAGGTAGAGTCAAGTATCGAAGTGACTAATCATATAGGATGACAATCCATTACATATAAGGTTAATCCAGACGAGTCACGGTATCTGCAAAGGCCCTAACAGTGATCCTCATCTATGTATCGTTCCCCACTTAGGTGTGTGTTCTCCCGAAATGAGTGTATATATATCTCATAACTTTTTTTGATGAAGGGTACTTCTTAGATAGTCATTATCAGAGATATCATCCTTTTGGAGTGAGTTCTCCAAGATTAGTGATTCATGGAATCTTCTAACTACATTCCTAGCGAGGGTATGTGGTTGTGTGACTTGTCTCTAGACTTCAGGTCTTGGTTTTGAGTATATATGGATTGTGGTTATCATATTATATGTCCAGTAGACATATGTAGTGATTAGCTGACTGTAACTTTCATTTTTTTATTACTTTGTGGTTTTTGGGGTCCTTTAATAAGTACTGTTGTACTGACACCTGCATGGGTTTTTCCAGCATGTGTTATGTCTTGTGTAGACGATCGACCTTTTGAAGGGGTCCATGTCCGACCAGGACCAAACTGAGCTTTCTGGGTTCCTTACAAGCCATGGTGTTCTTACGGCTACGATAAGTAGTTCCCGTACCTATTTGTGTTTACAAGTTGGAAATTTTAGTTTGTAGACTCTTTTAGTTGTTGGGATTGTATTCTGGCCCATTTTACATTTCATACATTACTTTTTATGTAATCTATTTGTTGGGTTTAGTTTTATGCTTTCATTTCTTCCCTTATTGTTTTTTGCATTTCAGCATTTGTGGTCTTGGAGATGTGTGTGTGTGTACATGTACATAGAGAATGCCTCTAATGTTAGTAATATTCTTACTCAGTGCTAGTCACTTTCCTTTGGCCTTTTGGAGGTTGGATTGGGGATTTGCAGGGTGGGCCGCACTGGGATATCTCATGACATGACTGAGTTGGGCCGGACTGAGGGGTGGTCACACCCATTTCACGGAAAGAGGTGTAACTAACAGACCGAGCATCCGATTGACGAAATGTCTATAGAATATGGATCCTTGTAATAAATATGATCATTTGAGATACAATGATAGAGATTTTATAGTGTTTGACATGTGAACAGGGAAGGATCAGTCTTGAATCTAACCGGGCCCTTTTTACAAAAGTGCCATATCTCACGAACATGGAATCCGATCGATGTGTTGTTTATCACGTTGGAGCCCCTATGATGGGGAGGTCCCTTGGGTATGATTTTTGAGGGTCTTAGTACCCATTTTAATATTTATGATGGCATGAGGAGAAAAATCTTCCGAAAATCAAGAGTGTTACATGCGAGAACCCAATGGTGGGTTATGACATGAAAAAGAAGAGAGACAATTACGGGTCAACATCGAAAACTATGGAATGTTATGATCTAGTTGTACGACTAATAATCCCTACCTTTGTAGAAATGACCAATATGGGCCAGCACCGGTGACCAATACGAATCAGCACCATTGTTCAATATAGGTCAGCACTGGCAACCAATACAGGTCAACACGTGTTACCGATACGGGTCAGCACCATTGACCTATATGGGTCAACATCTAATGACCGATACAGGTCAGCATATAGTGAACTATATGGGTCAGAAACAGAATTAGTATGGATTGGATGATTTGGATTTTCGTCTAGTCATCCATATATCATTAACCTTTAAGTTATACCCTTAGCGTGAAATGTCTCTTTATCTTTGTGCTTCATGATTTGGATCATGCTAGTGATATTAAACTTTTTGTAATTTTGTGTTTATGTTTTCCTTTTTATATTACTCAGAGACCTTTGGGTGTCTCATGGTCTCCAACTGATTTGTTATACTCAACCATTCATGGTCTCCGCCCGCAAATGTGTGTTTGATGCAAACTACTGATGCTCTGAGGTAGCCTATGGAGGTTTGAGACATGGTGGAGCTTGGTGTGATGGGAGTAGTTGACATCCTTTTATTCTACATCAAACATAATTCTACTAATCTCTAGGTATATCACAAGGAAAGTTGCGACATATTTTTACAACCTTTTTAGTTTCTAGTGCTTGTATTTCGGCCAACTGTTTTTTGTTTTCAGTTGTACTTTTGTGTGTACATTAATCTGGTGGTTATACCATACTTTTTTTTTCAATGTTTACTTAAATATCCCTTTTTGAGTGTGAACAAATCTCTATGAGTATTATTTCCTTGTTCGGAAAATGCTTTTAGGTGCAAGTCACCAACCTCTGGCCAAAGGAAGGCGGGCTTGGGGTAGTCGCATCCGGGACACATAGTATGGGTCATGCCAAATTTGATGATTAAAAAATAATTATTAAGAACATTATCTCATTATGGATATCACTCAAATAAATTATATCCATAAAAATCATGACATACATAATAAAACATATAAATTAAAATGAATCAGTAACACCCGAAAAAATAAAACTACTGAAATATTAATAACAAATCAATATTAGAGGATCATATATGATATTATATATTGGAATTTGATTATTTTATAATTTATGAAAATAATTAAACTCTTATACAGGAGGTTAACATACCCTCAACTAACTAAAAGTTCTAGGTTATTGTTAATTTTACAATCTCTTTATTATCTGAGTTTGTTTATACATAATTATTTTCTGGGAATTCTTTATCTCCACATATATGTTTCTTAAAAATTATTTTTGAAACAATTTATCTATTTACTATAATAATGGTTAACTTCATTTATACCATGGTTTTAATTATTATAAATTTTTTTGAAAGGAATATTTTGGTTATTTTCCAAAAAAGGTCATTTATGACCTATTTGACAAATTATGGAAAGAATTTTTTTTAACTTATACAGCGGTTACAGTTATTTTCCATTTTTATGACACCGTTGAAGCTTCCCTTAAATAATTATAAGACTAATTTCAAAATAAATGTTTACTATTATAATTATGAAACTTATAAATTATTTCTAAGTAAAAATAGATATTTTTCTCAAATAGTTTTTAGATTGATTTCATCTATGTCAACATCTACGGTTGTATTTTATTATTAATTGATGTTGAATTATATTGATATAATTATAAATATTGTATTGATATTTTTAGGATATTTTTGACTATGGATATTCTAGTTTTATGTCATTCAAGGGTTATGGTTAATGAATTAACATTTCGTATGATAGTTTAATACAAATGTTTATGTTATGTTTTACCCTTTTCACATGAGGAATACATTGGACGTAGAAAGTGATGAGTAGGGCCCACTATATCCCCTCGATACATCAGTAGGTCTCAAGAGACAAACTAGTCTCTTTTTAATTGGCCTTGACAATAGTTTTATTTATTTTCTTGTCTTGAAGCCTTCACTATGTGGTTATGATAACTGACATTATGTGTTATTTCTTTATAAGATTAACTATTGATATTACGTGTGATTATTCAAGTAGTAGACTATAAATGGGAATAAGTAAATGGAATTATTTGATTTATCTTTTCCATATTATGCTTAATATTTTGTTTAAAAGGAATTTGTTTTTTTCTCATAATAATTGCATTAAATTATTATGCTTATTTATGATAGTTTCCACTATACTGTTATCCTTTTTGAGCAACAAAGATCTCCCCATTATTATGTATTATTTTTCCTAGGATGAGAAGAAATATTTTATGACTGACCTATAGGGAAAGGATACTGGATATGAGTTTGTTCAAAAGGATAAACAATGTTGTTTATTTTTCAATTCATAATGTAATGTAAAACATATGAATGTATCTAGTACTTCAAAGGCTACAAAATTGATCGGTATTTCAAGACATGATCTTTTCTATCCATGAAAAAGTTATGTAACAATGCACTCACATTAGGAAACTGGGGTTGGGGAATTATAGTTGGTATCAGATGCATGTTTGGTACAATCTGTGGAAACAATATTTAGGAAAACTATGATTAGAGAACATTACCCTAAAATTGGCTTTGAGGTTGGTATAGATGAACATCAAAAAATTATGGTAGTATAGATATTATGCAGGTTTTCTAAGAATGTAATCCCATTATGGATTCTACAAGTTGAATTAGTTCTGACACAGATATACCTATGAGTGAAAACTCCAAATATGAGTTTTAGGCTTGACCTGCGGTATCCTGGTACACAACAATGGGACTTACTACACACCTAGTTTGACACTCCTGGGAGATATGATTATGATAGTTCACATTTTTTTAGAATCCAATATGATGGATTTAGGATTAAATAATTTACCAAATAATAAATGTGTATGATTATGGATTATATGCCTAAAATATTGAATTTATGTTAGATATTTCTACATGATAGAATTATTCATTGTGATTCATAAAATAATATAGTGTATTCCATTATTTAGAAATGAGACCCCACTGGAAGTAATGGAAACAGAATTACTAAATTTAATCCTTGTAAGATTTCCCTCCAATTTAGGAATATTATAGTGGATCTAGTGATGCAATTGGTGCAAAATAACTTATAACCATACTGGGACAACTCACTCAGCCTAGGAATAATAACTTTACAAGTATGGATCACCCTAATACATAGTGCCGAAGATCAATGTTATGCTATTTCATGGTGAAACAATGACCATAATTAAATGGGAATACAAATCCATTTGTAGCTGATCAATGGATAAGTTACTTTAAAAAATATTTCATACACTAGGGAGTAGTGAAAGGGAAAAAGGTGTCATGGTAGTTTATCGCCTCTCCAAAGATGAAGATCAATGGTGGTCATTATTTCAAAACAAAAAGGTGGATGATGAAGAATCAAATATGGTATAGAGGGATTTTAAAGATATTTTCTTAAAAAAATACATTCATCATTAACCTCTAACAGATATGGAATGGAAATTTCTGAGTCTATGGCATAAGGTGGATGAGAATTTCACAAAGTATGAGGCTAGCATTATAATGATAGAAAGTGAGGATATAGATTATATACATAACCCAAAATGTATTATTGAATGATTCTTTGATGAGTTAAAACAATTTATCCATCGAGCATTAATATCACTATCTTTCTCATCGTTCAAAGCTATAGTCTCATGTACTATCAAGATAGAAAAGGAATTATCTAAGCCTTATGACAGTAAATATGAGTAAGATAAGATTACATCTGATGAAAAATATAGAAAATGATATATGGGAAAGATGGGGAAAGTTGAATTTCCTTTCTGCAGTAATCATGGGATGAAACACCCTGGTACATGCCTAAAGGGGATATGAGTTTATAACAAGTGTGGAGAAAAAGTCCAACAAGATCGTGATTTACAGGGGAAAAAATAGGCTGTCAATTTTTAATTGTATAATTTTATAAGGATGGGGAATTATTAAAATGAATGTCCTAAGAATCAAGGAAACATAATTTTAGAAAAATTCAAGTGTGAAAAGTAATCATTATGAAATAACTAATAATTATGTTGAATTTCATGATGATGTGGTGGTAGGTACATTAATAATTTATGGAAAATTATCAAATGATCTATTTAATTTTGGATCATCGCATTCTTTCATTTCATCATTGTTTTCCATTAAAGATAGATATTTTAAATTTGACTTAACAATGGAGTTTTCTATCAAAACTCCTAAGTGAAGTATCCTAGCAACAATTTTTTTCAATTAGTTACCATTATAAAAAAACGTTCTTTATTTGATGATCTTATTGTCATACCCTGGATTGAATTTAAAAAAATCATTAGTATAGATTTTATTACAAACAATGATGCTGAAATTTATTGTAAAAATAAGGTGGTTTAGATTATCGATGATGCTAAGGAATCACTTATCATTTGAGAAAAAACATCACCATTTGATTCTCATCTAGATCCACCCCCAGTAGCTATAATAAATTAAATTGTTAGGGAGTAAGGGATTCAAATAACTATGTGTGAGGAAAGGAATGTTCAAAGCGATTATGTATATATTGTGTAAAAATATGATCACTTGTTTCTATAGGATTTACCTAGAAACCCTCCAAAACTAGAAAATGAGTTTTCCATTGACTTAATTCATCATTCAAGGACTATATCAAAGACCAATATAGAATTTATGAAATTGAGTTAGTTGAATGAAAAAAACAACCATAGGAATTTAGTAATAAAGGAATTATTTGCACTAGTTTTTCTCCATGTGGAGCCCTTGTTATTTTTTATTAGATGAAATATGAATATATAAGGTTGTGAATTGACCTTAGGGAGATCAAGGAATTAACAATAAGGAACAAGTATATTCTAACTCTCATTGATTATTTATTTTACCAACATCATGGAGCTCATTATTTTGCAAAGATTGACATTTAAACTAGATACCATTAGTTATAGGTGATGAAGGAAGAAATTCCAATGAAATCATTTAGAAACACATATGGGCATTATGAGTTTACAGTAATGCCTTTTGGACTGACTAAATGAACCCATTGTATTCGTGGATCTAATAAATAGTGTTTTCAGAAAATAAAATTATGAATTTGTAGTGTTATTTATTTATGATATATTGGTATACTTTAAAAGCATCAAAGAACATTAAAATTAATTGTACACTATTCTAAATCTCTTAGAAGAAATGATTTATATGGTATGTTTAACAGCTTTGATTTCTTGATTTAGGAGATTTATTTTCATTGTTATATTGTCTTTAAAGATTAAATATCCATTGATCATTCAAATATAAGGGAAATCCCTGAATTTCCAGCATAGAAGAGTATAACTAAGGTACACAATTTTATTGGTTTAACAAGTTTCTATTAGTGTTTTGTCCAGAATTTTCTTTGATTGGAAATACCATTAACCATGATCCCCCATAAATGGATTAAATTTGTATTAGAAAAGAGTATGAAGAAATTATTAATGAATTTAATTGAATATTATTCAATTCTCTTATCTTGACACTACCATCGGGTAATGAAGGGGTTTTTATTTATAGTGATTCTTATAATAAAGGATATGGTTATTTCCATATAAAGAATGATAAAGTTATTTTCTATTATTCACAACAACAAAAAATTTATGAAAAAAATATCCCACTAATGATCTTGAGTTAAAACTGTAATATTTTCTCTGAAGATATGGACAAACAATCTCTATGGTTAAATTTGCAAGATATATACTGATCACACGTGTTTTAGGTATATTTTCTCACAGAAAAAAATCAATATGTGGAAAATGTGATGGCTTGAACTACTAAAGGATTATGATTGTACAATGCACTATCATTAGGGGAAGGAAAATAAGGTGATAGATTATTTGAGCAGAAAGGATCCTGTAGTAATGAACAAGATGTTACTTGAATGGGATCATATGTTTATGGATCTAGTAAATATTTATATGGAAATTATCATTGAAGTTGAAACATAATTTCTTTTTAAAAAAATTTCCAATCCATATTTACTAGAAATGAAAAAAATTTATCAGGCTGACTATGAGCAGTTTCAAAAGAAAATTGATGGTTTCAATTATAGAATATTTATTAAAATTCTTTTTTAAAATTGAATTTTGAAATTAGGAAGAGGTTTTGTGTTCACGTTATACATGATCCAAAAAGGGAATTCATTGATGAAACTCATAAAACCAATTTTTCTATACACCCTTGCAGCCCTATGATGTATAGAGATTTGAAGTAACATTTTTGGTGGAAAAACATAAAGAGTAATATTGTTTATTATGTGTCATGTTGTATAATATTTTAATAGGTGAAGGCTATAATAAATCACCATAGTGGCGTGATGCAACCTATTCCCATACATGAGTGAAAATGGGATGATATTAAAATTTCAGTTTTTACTGGGACTACCAAAGACTCCAAGAAGGAATGATGCAATATGGGTCTTTTTTGATCATCTTAAAAAGTCATCACATTTTCGTAATATAAGAGAATATTTAATACTTGAAAAATTAGAAATATTATATATTAATGAAGTAGTAAGACTTCATGTTGTATCCCTATTGATCATTTCGAATCAGGGTCCCAGTTTTACATCGAGATTCTGGAAAAGTCTTTAGAAAGCCCTGGATAATAATATTTGTTTGAGCACTGCCTACAACCCTCAAACTGAGCGAAAATTAGAACATACAATTAAATCCTTAGAAGTCACATCGATATCATTCACAGTTGACTTTCAATGTATGTGGGATTAGTATTTATGTTTGTTAAAATATTCTTATAAAAATAGATTTCACTAAACTATTCAGATGGCATCATATGAAGTGTTATATGGAAAGAGATGTTGCACACAAACTTGTTGGGATGATTTTGGTGAAAGAAAACTCATAGTACTAGAACATGTTGAGGAAATAATGGAAATGGTGATGATTATCCAAACCCACCTCAGATCACCTCATTTTAGTCAAAATATTTATACTGATAACCGAAAGAGGGATATAGAATTTCTAGTAGGTGATGATGTTTTCATTTTTCTATCTCTATGGAAGTGTTTTATAATATTTGGTAGGAAGGGTAAATTATGTCCCAGGTACATCAGAACATTCGAAATATTAGAAAGAATTGCAGTTGTAGCTTACCATTTGGAAATTCTTCCAAGTCTCTTAAAATTTTAAGATGTGATCCACGTATAACTGTTATGAAAATACATGTCTGACCCAACGCATATACTCACATATGAAGAAATATAACTGGAACCACATATGTCTTATTGTGAATAACCTATCATAATTTTTGATACAGGAGAACAAGTGTTGAGAAACCAGATGACTCGTCTGGTAAAAGATAATTGCAGAAACCATAAAATGGAAAAGACAGTGTGGGTACCAGAGGAACTTATGACGAAGAACAACACGAATCATTTTATGGAGTAATATTATAGAAATTTTGATGATGAAATTATTTTAATGATGAAAGAACATAAAACGCCAAGCTTCCATGATACACTACTCTTTGAATAATATAATAGCTTGTGTTGTTTGCAGCTTCGAGTTCTAGCACACACCACGATCAATCAAACCATTCATTTAAAAAAGCATTTATGAATAGTAATACACTATTTTTAAAAATTTATAAATTTTATTTTTCAAAATGGACTTCATTTTTGGATTTATAATTTCAATATTAGCTTAGGGTGAATTTTTAGAATTTTATTGAAGTCTTTTAATTTATGATGAATAGTGAATAACACTATGTTGATGTTTAAAACTGACATAAAATTTAAATAATAATTTTTTTATTTAATTTTATTAAATCAAAAAGAGATACATAATAACTATATTATTATATTTTAATTCATAGGTGTCATTTTATAATAAGATTATATATAGAAAATTTTATTAATATTTTTAACATCTTTTACCAGCCTTCTATGCACATTTGAAAATATGCATAAAATGTAATTTTACCGCTTATATGAATTTTATTTTAAAAATACAACATAAATGGTTGTCGTTTGTATGTAAAATTTGGTTCAATAGAGTGAAATTTATTTTGGTCAATATTAACTTTTGAATTTTATTTACCAAAGTTAAAAGTAAATAAGGTAATTGAAGGTAAAAATAATGTTATAATAATATAAAATTACCCCAACACATGTCTTTATTCTATTGGATAAGTGTTTTTCAACCAAAATCATTATCAGGATAAAAATAAGATCCATTATTATCCATTACGGTTAGATTATGACATTTTTTATTTTATTTAATGAAGAGATAAAAGTGTTAAATTCTAAGAAAAATAAAAACATTTTTAATATAGGGTTACACAAAAGATAAATTCGACTATAACTACTAATTATAAATCTAATAAGATTTTATACATCATCGAATTTTATTTATAATATTTAGACATTAAATAATTAAATTTATTTATGACATAATGATGATGCAGTAATTACCTTATTAATGAATGATTAAAATAATTAATATTATAAATATTAAAAAAAAGTTAATTTTAACATTTGATACCATCCACTATATTTATAGAATAATATGACATGTTAGGGTTTATTAAAAGTATTTTATTCTATGAAATCAAATTTTTTATGACTTTCACAAAAACCAAATACTAAATAGTGTCAAAATTGACATAAAATGTGTTTTAAAAAAAATACAATTTTATTAAATAATATAATATTCCTAAAAATCTAATATTTGTTAAAGGAATGAGATAATGCTAGATATATAATTAATTAACCAATTGAGGTTCTCTTGGAATTTATATAAATTATATTAATGAAGTTGTATAAAAATACACGAAGACATGAAAAAAGTTAAACTATTTATTAATGATTAAATCTAAAATATAAGGATATTATAGTGACATAAATATATCTAAAACCTATTGATTTAAAGGATTAAGACCCATAACTACTTTTTACTATAAATAAATCAATTATCATCTATTTGAAATAAAAATAATTTTATAATAAATTCATATTTCAAGATTTTACTATAGTGCCCCTTACTTCTCTTATAAAAGCGTACTTGCCTTCCTCTTTAATTAACACCACCAAAGAAATTTTGAACAAAAAACCAATTATAAAATATCCTCCCAAATACCCTGACATAAATATAGAGTCTTTAATTTTATCATAAATCCAATCTAAGGACCCCCTTTGTTCAAATCAAAAGAAACCACCCGAAGAAGAGGTAATTATTTCAAAATCTCTTACAAAGATCATTTCTCATTCTACTTCTTCTTTCATTGATATTTAAATAATAAAATAATTTACTGGTACCATATACATAAGGATATTTTATTAAAAATATTTTATAACCATATTCATTATTTTATCAATCATATGAATGAAAAAGTCACCATACATGTGTATGAACGACTTACCATCTCCACATCGTGGTGTAGTTTGTTATTCAACATATTATTTTTTGGATAGGTATAATAATGAGTATGACTGATGTAAATAAAAAAGAAAACATTTTAATGAATCTTTATATATAATATAACATACAATTATATATGATTTCACCATCAATAGAATGATATTGTCGCTCGTGCGTACGTATGGCTTACCGTCTCCACGAAGTGATGAGATTTCATTCCTCATAGTAAACATTCTAGAATAAATTTCATTTTATGATTAAAATGTAATGTTTAAGAACATAATATAATTCTATATATGAATCAAATACATCTTACTCAATGTAAACATGACTTGCTTAATAAAACATATAATGGAAGAAAAATCAGTAACACCCGTAACAATGATACTACTGAAATATTATTAACTAAAAAATAATAGAGGATCATATATGATATCATATTTATGTATGTTGTTCATTATTAATTTAATAGAAATTATTTGTATATTATACTCGATGTTAACGTATCCTCGACTATGGAAAAGTACAAGGTAAGGGTTAATTTTTCAATCTCTTTTTTGTCTGATGTTGTCTATACGTAAGTATCTTATGGGAATTCTTTATCATCAACATCCAATTTTCATAAAAATTTATTTCAATAATGTTAAATATTTCATATAATTTGGGTTAAATTAATTTATTCCCTATTATTACTTTTTATATATAATTTTGAAATCAATCATTCCATCATTTTCCAAACAGGATCCTTTATGACCTTTTCGACTCATAATGAAAAGATATTTTTATTAACACATATGGTGGGTGCATCTATTTTCTGCCATTATAACATCATTGAAGATTAACTTACAAGATAAAAACATAATTATCAATATTAATGTTTAATTTTATAATTATTTGAATTTTAAATTATTTCAATGTCGAAAGTGAAATTTCAGTCAAATATTTTTTGGATTGATTCCATATGTGTCGTCATCTACTATTGTAATTTATGTTTAATTGAAGTTGATTTATTGTGAATCAATATTCTATATTGTATTGATATTTTTATGACATTTTTGACAATAGGCGTTCTATAATTATCTCATATCCAATTTATTGTTAAAGTATTAACATTTTTATTCTAGTTTAATATGAATGTTTGTGTTTGGTTTCAACTTAATCATATGATTATTGCATTGGACGTAGTAATTAATTTAAAGGGCCTTTTATAAGTCCTCGATGCTTCGGTAGGTCACTGAGAAAAACAAGTTTCTTGACACAAGACCTTGATAATATTTTTATTTATAGAATTAGCACGAGGCTTTAACTATGTGGTTATGACATCCGACATTATGTGTTCTTTCATTTTGAGATTAACTATTCATATTACTTAGGATTATTCAATTATTAGAATATCTATGTGTATATGTAAATGTCATTATTTGATTTATCATTGTCATATTATGATAAATTATATGTCTAAGATTCTTGTGTTTTAGTCTTATACCTTTCTGTAAATATTAATACTTATTTATCATTTTTTATGTTATATTGTTATCCTTATAGAACATTTGAGCTCCCCCATTTATTATATATTATTTTTTCTAGGATTCAATGAAGTACTTTATGACTGAACTGCAAGGATATGCAAAGGTATATGAGTCTATTAAAAGGATACACAATATTGTTTATTTTCATTTCATATTGTAATGTAAAACTTATGAATGTATCTATTACGTAAAAGGCTACTAAACTAATCAGTATTTCAAGACATGATTTATTATTATCATGTCAATGTTTTGTAATAATGCACCAAATCTGGGAAACTGGGGTTTGGTCATTAAAATTTCCCCTGAGAATTCCTCATAGTTTTTGTGTCATTGAGTATCATCTAAACAAAAAAGTTAATTTGTGATACTAGTGAACATTTAACCACTTTAAAACCACATTTTATACACTTCTATAAATCGCACGGGTTTTTCATAACCTTATATCGTCAGGAATGAAATTATAAGATTGTTGTATGATCCAACACTTGATGAGTAAAACATATCAACATGTTATCAAGGGTTTGATCATAATCATATGTGACAACATTTACCAGTGAATGATATGTTATTTAAATAACATGGAATAAAAATAATTCTCCACAAATATTGATATACGGTCATTCAATCATAGGTAAACAATATATATCATCAGAAAAGAATGTGATATTAGTGGATAATAAATATGATAATTGGCATTTAGTCATATGCATATGTCTTAGGAATGTAACATACCCTTGAATCCTAGAAAATTGGTTAACATTGGAAGAAATATTATAATATGGAAATTAAAACAGTTCCAAAAAACTAAATATACATACTTTATTTTGTGAGAATATAGATGGCCACATATCATGTTGGGAATAAAAGAACTAAACATGATTCATTTTATAAAAATTAAAAAGATTCACTCTTCCAAAGTGAACAAACATATTTTTCGGGATTTGTAGTTTGAAAATTTTTTCATTCTTTGTATTGTGAACAAACAATATGATCAGATGTTATATTGTGAGGAAAAAATGGTCATTATTCAACTTTCAGAAAAATAAATTGTTTACACTTCATTTTTTGAAGGAACAAAATATCCATTCATATAATCCTTTTATAATGAGAATAAATTAATTATCCAATGTATTTTAGGGTCATATAGGACCTACCCAACAGTATCCATATAGGTTAGTGCCACTTAAAATCATATCATTCGATAAATCAAATATTACCATTAAGATGATAATGTGTTTAAAAATATTTACAAAATTGAATCATATACAAAAATTATTTTTTTCTACTGAAAATATAATTTCCCATAAAGATTATTTATGAATAGAACATGTATGGTGACTTATTAACCATCATTATAATAGTTAATAATCATTAAGAAATGAATATAAATCCCCAAGAAGTATTTTTATAAATAAAAATTAAATCTCATCTTAATAAACATTATTTTCATGTCACATTGAAATAATGATTTTTTAATGTGAATTGAATAAATATTAAAACAATTATTCAAAATAATTATAATAAATTGACGATGAAAGAAACAAAAGAGACATCAAAATGTGATGTAGAAGGTAAGAATATAAGTTCATTATTATGAATAACATTTTTATATAATTTAAAACACATTTATTAAAGAACGAAAAATGTTAAAATTATAATACTTTTTTTAAAATAAATAAATTCTAAATAAGTATCATTAGTTATAAAAATTGAGTTTCAAATATAGAAAAAATTGTGGAATTAAAAAAAGAATTTGAAAGATAAACCCATTAAATCGAATAATATTTTTTCTTCACAAAATATAATTTTCTTGATGTCATAAAGTAAAAAAGAAGAATAATTTTTTTGATACACAATATCCTTATAAAATATGGTGTGGATTTTATATAATATAAAAATAGGTTAGATTATAATTTTTTTAAGGTAATAGTCAAATATGAGTTATTATGAGTGATAGAAAATATTGGAGTCAGGAAAAACCATTTCAATTTGAGGAGGTTTTAACTCAAAATAATGTGAATGATAAATAAAATTAAATTGATCATTCATATTCTTCAATAAATCATATTTTGTGCTATAAAATCTCAATTAGAAATTATATACACCACTAAAAAAATAGTTTCGAAATAAAAAACATGTCCCAAAAAGAAGAATTTGAGACAAAAACCCCTTAAAATTTGAATTATCATTGATGTAATTTTCATTTGATAGTGACTTCATAAGCATAAATTTTAGATCCCGATATATAAATGTATAATAAATTCCATGTAATCAATATTTATAATTAATCAAACATAGAACAATATATTTTAAATAAATTTATTTTAACACAGTGAATGCAAATTGAGTTATCGGACACTCTTATGGATGATGAAACCCTCAAATAAAAAACCCATGAAATTTAAATAAATTTTATATGAAGTTAAAATATATTTAATATTGATATTTAATTGTATTATATAACCAACAGGTAGTATACAATCCATTTAAATGATATTATGGATACAATATAAAATATGTATCAGGGATGTAAATTATGAGACAAACCCCTTACCTTGGATTCCATATTAATTGATCATGATCTAGCCTCCTATATAATAAATAAAAATATAATAATCACTTATATATGAACTTTTCAATAAATATAAAATATTTTTATGCTTATAATTTATCCATGTATTAAAATATATCGATTAATTATAGTCTAATTTCATTATCGAGTGATAATACATTAAATTGTTTATCTAGTAAAAAAATCATGAAGGCGAGATAAATTATAAATAATAGTTTTCATTTTACTCATTAAAATTTATTTTAGGGTAGAGTAATCAATAGTTTTCAATTATTTATAAATTCTCATATTCAATTTGTGAAATATATGAATATGGATTATGAAAAAGAAAATTACGATGAACTAGTTTTTGATGTACTTATTTGTAAAAAGATTATAAATTAGAAAATAACATAAATATTACTAAAAATATTTCTACAATAAAGTACAATATATATTAATTTTTAAAATACATAACTATATTATGACATCTCATAAAATTTATTCAAAAATCAATATTACATCATTGACGTAGGCAGTTATATTGACCAAAATGGTAACCTATTATAATAAATTGTGATTATGATTATATATTTAAATATTGATAATGTTTCATAAAAGGAAGCTAATATTTTAATAAAAATCATAAATCCTCATTAATTTCATTCTAGGAAATATCAATGATGGGGGTGGATGAAATATAACATTCATTTTTTATGGAGGTTGTAGTCCACATGTACATGCAATTAATTATTCCTTTTCTCAATAAATGGATGAAATGATTGTGTCTAGAGAATGATTATTTATAAATTTTATTTATTACATATAGTAAATATTTTTTCCTAAAATCAATAATTTATACTATATTTTAGATAAATTTATTAAAAGTAGGGAATTACATTTTGTAGAGAAGTAATTTTTCACGTATGGACGATCAAGGTTATTTTTATTTTTAGTTTACAAGGATAATATAAAAATTATTGTCACATTACTAAAATAAAATTTAAATATATAAATTTCCATTATTTAAATATATTAATAATATTATTTATGACAGAATAATTTTTACATAGAATGACTGAAATATCAATGAGAAAGTGATACTAACATTTAAAAATTGAGTCTTGTCTTGAAAAATTCCATGAAAATAATGTACATAATTAAAAAAAGGGTGAATATAAGATTATATATTTATAATGGGTTTATATAAAGATATATTTAAAATATTTTAAACAACAAAATTTAAGGATATGTGTGTCTTTATGTGGTTAAAGCATTATCTTTTTATAAGTGATGAGAAGTGTTGATATGGAAGTAACCCTTATATTTTCAAAAATGAAATGTTTCT
Source organism: Viscum album (assembly GCA_963277665.1). NCBI lineage: Eukaryota > Viridiplantae > Streptophyta > Magnoliopsida > Santalales > Viscaceae > Viscum > Viscum album. The sequence continues at coordinate 1,597,659,474 of OY728133.1, read as the reverse complement.
ATTCAATGTTCAATTACCAAAAAATGTAAAAATGGTGGATAAGGTGATTATGGGAAGAAAATGACATAAAAGAATCATTCTTGAGAAAACCATTAGTGTTTTATTGAGTTTTTTTTTTCAATATTACATTTAACATGATTCAATATTAAAATTTCAATGAATTTTTAAAAATAGAAATTTATATTAATTAGAAAATTATGATTGGTAAATTTACCTACTAAAAAACATAAAATTTTAAAATAGAAATTATTTTAGAAAATAATATTTCTAATCGTTTCAAATTTCATTTTTAAAATAAAGTTACATAACAAATTAAAAAATATTCTTTAATGAAAATATCATTTTAGGATTAAATATTTATACAAAAGAGAATATTATAATAGAATATATTTTTAAAGAATTAATTTTTATTATTATAAATAAAGAAAAAGGATTCTGGATTTCAATTAAATAAAAAACTAATTTTTCACCATAAAAATGCATAATTAAAAAAATTTCCTGATTTTTTAAAAATTGTGATTCAATGAATTTTTGTAATAAAAATTCTTAATGAATGATTATTAACATAAAATAATATATTAAAATGCATGATTTTATTTTTATAAAAACAAATATTATTAATAAAATTTTCTTTTAACATATTGTATATTCTCAAATAATTATTAAATCATAAAGAACACAATTTTCCCAAAAATTTCAAATAAAATATTATTTTCAAAAATAGTTTTAATAATTATATTTTAACATGAGTAATTAAAACATTATTATTATCTTATGGGATATAAATTTTAGAAATTATAAATTTATTTATAAAAAATTAATATAAATATTATACTGAATATAATGATTATTGAAAATAAATTCAATAATTATTGGTAATAATAATTTTTTATCTGAATTTAATAATATTTTTTGGTTTAACATCATTTTAATTATTATATATTTGAAAATAATTTTAATCTAGTATATTTTAGTTTATTTGTAATTTATGTATTCTGTAATACAAGTTATCATACACATTTATATCATTAAAATAATTTCCAATTTAAAAATCCCTAGTCAATATAATATCCCCTAAAAAATTGCATCCTAATATATTATTTAAAATAATTAAATAGTAATAATATATTCAAGGATTGTATTATGGTTTTTTTTCACTTAGGGGTGGATTAAAATAAATTAGAATCCATAGTATCTTTGGAAATAATAAACTCATTCATGCCTTGATAATAGAATGTTCAAAATATATGGTCTCTTCTAATAAAATTTAGATAAAAATACAGTGGTGTTATGTTTCATGACTATTACAGTAGAATTATGTTTCTCTGGATATCTCATTGTCATATTTTCATGGTCAAAAAATGTTAGGTGAATTTGAAATTTTTTTCTTTACTCCATTTAATTATTCCATTATGTGGAGTAAACCAATCCATCTATAAAATAATGTAAAAGTTTTCTAATGGAAGGATATTAAGACTAAAAATACACCACATGTAATATTAATATAATACTACTAGAATATTTCTTCGACAAGGAAATCATTTGGGCAGTTATTTAATGATCTTAGAAAACATTTTAGATATACTAGTATTTTGAGGATAGAATACTAAAAAAGAATCTATAAATCTATATTAAAGGTTATGTTTAACATAAAGACTACAATACATTCTTAAGGTACCACATGTATATGAATAACATTTTCTTTCTGGTCATGGAGGATATAGATACTCATCATTGGGTTAGCTAATAGATTAGGAAACTGGCCTTAATATTACGTAGTTCCCTACACATAAGTCATTAAATTATTAATGTTAGTTACTATGAACTCTGTTCCATTAAATTGTGTTAACCTAAATATGAATTTTCTTATAGGTTTTTCATTCTTGATGACACCTTATTCCATAAGTAAATATTATTAATGCAACCTAGGGAAAATTTAATGGTCTCTTATTCCAACAATTTTTTAAATAGTAAATTGGATGTTTTTTCGCTTCATCATCTTTGTCACTTGAATTTTATTAAGACACTATCATTCACTTTAGTATTGTTTTTGTGACATCGATTATGTCCATAGTATTAATCATATTTCATGATTAATATATGTTCACAATCACATGTTTTCTCACTCCAAATCCAATTATTTTTTGTTTTCCATTGATAAAATATCTACATTTCCCCACACACTCAATGTACATTCAAGTTCAATAAATAAATAAAACAAAAAGTGTATAATTTTATTTTGAAAAAATAAAAATATCGGGGATTTGTCATAATAAAAATATTAATTCATCCTTAAAATGTATTTTTCAATTATAGTACCATATTATCATATAAATCAATTAGTTTGAACTATATTAAAAATTGTTTATCATATATTTCATTATCCCTGGTTGTCTTCTACATGACAAGGTTGTATCTAAAATTGACCAGCAATTAAATCTTTCTTAGAAGTTCATAAAGTGTATATGAAAAATAAAAACCCATCCCTATGGAGTGCCTATCCTGGTATATAGTCTTATTCACACTCATATTTCATCAATGACATAATTAACTCAATGATCAACCAACCCATCTTGATGTGAATACTGCTAGGTTTATATGCATGATAGCTTCATATTTTTTTAATCATAAATGATACATTTTTATATTAAAATATAATATCATGACTATAACAATATTCCATGCTACCATCGAATAGTTATAAAAGAACACATTATCTATTTTTATTTTATTTTCTAAATATCAACCTAAAAAGAAAAAATTTTCAAGTAACAATAACGTTAGATTTTTTTAATACTAATTGAACACTTCATGAACCACTTAAAAAATAAATTCCAAATAAGTGACCCTGATATGAAAATAATCTTTTGTAAAAATTAGATATAGATGGGATGAATATAATATCATGCTAAGGAAAACCTTTTTTAAATATTTTAAAATAGAATTATTAATAGAACCATATTGTGAAGAGGATATAAGTGCCTTTGTTTTCAAATTATTAATGTTGGATTTAAGGATTATTGTGTATAAAAAAAATTAATCATCCATTATGGATCATTAAAAATTATTGTGATACAGAAACTATGATTTTGATGAAATATGTATTAAATGAAATGATAATTATTCTAAAGAAAATTTTTTGTTCATGATAATTTGGAATTTTAAAGGATGTAAAAAATTGGTGTGAAACATGATTTACCCATAAAATTTTTTATATAAAACAAAACATTTAACATGTTAGAATACATCAATATTAAACAGAGATGGTCAAAGTTGAGTGATTATGAACCCAGGAAACGATGTGAGCATTAAAATCCCCATTCAATTTGAGGATCATTTAACTAAAAAAATCATGATAGAGAGGGATCATTAAAGTGAACATAAAATAACAATATAATGGTTATTTAATTACATATAATGAAAAATAGAATGAATGTAAATCCTCTTTAAATAACTAAGGTGAATAAAACAAATATTTCCTTAGAGATGTGAATTTGATATGAAATAACTATATAAGAAGAACAATATTTTTAGATAGATAAATAAGATAATTATTTAACAAGGAAAAAAATTATATCCAAAAAATTAATGAATAAATAAAAAAGTAATATTAATTTTGTAAAATAAATCAAAAGTTGAATAATTGATTTCGGGAAGAATTTTTTTAACTCAATCTAAAACAATATATGTTATCACAACCATTAAAGATTAAGGATCATTCTAATAAAAATAAATAAATGTGTGAGATATTAAATTATATGTTAAAATACCATGTATAATAAAAATTTCAGATATTATATTTCCAATAGTTAGAATAATAACTTTTTAAATGTAATTAGGTGTATAAAAATGTTCATCATAGAAGGAATTTTTGAGACAAAACCCTTACATTATATTAACACATGGTAAACTGAACTCAAATATACAATATAATCACTATAAATGTATTAATAAATTATATATGAAAATAAATATAAAAATAATACCTTTTTTATTATTTTTTATAGCCATACATTATAAATATATTAACCGACAATAAAATGTATTAATTATCGAGTTTAATAACATTTATAAGTATTTTAGTTGAATTAAAAAAAATATGATTTATTAAAATAAGGTGTTTCATGTTAATTGTTAATATATATTTAAATATTTTAAAATAATTCCTCTACAGTGATTAATTTTTACCATTTTGATTAGGTTAAAGGCACGGTTACATGTTCTGAAAATGGGAATCATTATGAACTATTTTTTTAAATGTTTAACGATCAGAAGTTTATTAAAATAAATATAATAAATACATAAAAAAATTTAAATAATAAGTAAAAAAATTGAATATTTAACTATTAAAAGATATTAATAAAATATTAAATCTTATAATCATTTATGACCAAATAGTTTTAACATCATTAACATTGGTGGTTATATCGGCCCATACTGTAACGTGTTATATTGAAATAATTAGTAAAGGGATATATTTAAGGATAATAGTATATATCTATAAGAATAATAATTACAAAAAAATATTTCTACATTTATAAAAGTCTAGGAACCATCAATTTTGTGTGGTGAAGAAAAAAACATTGGTTTTTCAATGATGAAGTGTTCCACATATACACACAATTGATGATCCCTTATCTCAATAATTTTATGAGTAAAGGATATATTAAACATTAATATTTCATAATTATTTTTATTACATATAAAAATTATATCTTCATCAAATAATTCGTTTATACAATCCTTGATAGTAAATGATAAATAATGAACGACATCTCTTTGTGGATATTGTATTATGAACATATGAATGATCAATGATATTTTATCATATTTTATTTTAAGGAATCAATACTTTTTTTCAATATTATATAATTAAATTTATTCATAATAATGATACATATTTAATTATATTTATATTATTAGATAAAATATTGAAACTAATAGTTTAGTAGAAAATACTGCTAGAATATAATACTTATAACAACCATTCTCTTTTTTTAACATTAACATGTTATTTTTTTACCTAATAATAAAATTAATAAAAGCTGGAAGATCAATAATTCTAGTGATTTTACAAATTATGTAAATTATATAATAACATAAAAATGGGATCACATCATATTTATTGAAAACATCATTCTCAGGATCATAATTTTCCATCAAACTTAAATCTCCTTGGGATAACCAAGGGTTATACATTATAAAGGGGTGGGATATAAAGCACAATTATGGAAGAAGCACGACATCAAAAAAAGATTTTAATATATATTCTAAAAATATCATATAAAATGGAGTATGAATCCTAAAAATTAAGAATGATATATTATATAACATGAAAATCATAAATGAAAATTGGAAATAAGGAAACAACATAAAATGTTACATCATAAACCTAGGTTAAAGCTATTATCAAAGACATCATCATAGAAAATGTCACATAAACAAATCAGGTTTAATCCATATACAAACATGATGTCTCATTAGACTAAACATTACCTAATTTGTTACATAGCTATATATTTATGGGTGCACCCATTAATTTCATTTCTTTCTCAAGTTAAAGTGTTCCACATAGATCATACAAAATAGATTAATATATCATAATATTTTATTCCATGATCAAGGATTGTGGAATAAATACGTGTAATTCATAATTAAAATAATTATATGTTTGTAAAGGTGAACACACTAGATAGTAAATAGTTATGGTATTCACTACATAATTTTTTCTCCATGGAAAATCATGGTAAAATATCAGCAACATAACGACGAAATATGAATGTTCATGGGGGGTATTAAAATGATTGAATGGGGTATCTCATAATTTATAAATCCTAATTACAGTATGGGTAATGTGGATAAAAATACCTATACTTTGGGAATAAAAATTAAAAAAATCATAAAATGTTCAAGTATATTGAATAAATGGGAGAAATAATTGATCCCTTAAATGAGTTTGACACCAAATTCATGAGAGGAGCTTATTGAGAGCATGTGGGAACCATTGGAGGACTCTAGATATATGAGATGGATGAGTATGAATTTAATTAAAGTATTTATAGTGAAATGAAATGGGAGATTGGGAGGGATTAAATTGAAAATGATGGGGGAATTATTTTTTACTTCTTAAATATAGGTTTTGGACTATATATATAAAAACAACCAAAAAAAAACCTTGACAAAGGGTGTTTTCCATGATTTATCCCAAAGTGGATTTTATTTCATTATTTTATATGTTAAATGGCCAAAAATAATAAAATAATACCCCATTTGATGTTGAAGCTAGTCATAGTCTTAGTGAAATAATTTTAAATCCGTAAAATATATTAATTTATTTGATGGTTTCAAAATGTATTCATATAACTAATAAATAATAATAAAATCACATCATATTAAATTGAAAGAATATATTATTTCATGGATACCATTTACAGTGTTTATTACATCACTATTAGTTTAATAAAAACTCAAAATCCACATTATATATTTATATGATATTTAATTTCTCCCTGGAATCCAGCTATTTCAGAAGATTATGAATAATTCACCTTTGGATAATTTTGATGTTCATATTCCGAAAATAATAATAATTTTGAATAAATAATTTTCTAAATATTTGAATTTTTAATTTTTTAAAAAATCTTCATTTATTATGAAATGATGGGTTTTTAAAAAAATTAGTTTTTGAACCCTTATAAAAATAACATTTGACTTCATAAAAAATAAATGATAATTTATATATAATAAATATTAATTTATTAAAATATTAATTATTTTAAAAATACATTAATTAATTAAAAGAAATGACTTAATTGAATTTAAATATAACAAAAAATTACATTTTTGTTTAATTGAAAGAAAAATAAAATAATTTATAAGGTAATAATAAAAATAAATAAATTTAAACCTTATTCTATTAAAAATAATGTATGTAACCATTTTTCTAGGGTCTTGATATATATAGCTTTAAAATAATAATAAACTCTCTAATGGCAAGGTGCATGACAATGAGACATTTATGGGGTGGTTCGACGTACATGTTTTTGTTCATGGTCTTGATGAGATTGAACTTCTCCAATAAACAGTTTATCTCATACATAATTGTATGGTCTCAACTTGGTCTTGGTCAATTGAATGGTCCATTTATTATATCTCCCTCATAAGCTCTAATAAATAGTATTTATAGGGTATCATCAAACTATTTGAGGCCATTACATCTTTAATTTGTATAAATTTGATGTGGTAAACTCTATATTTATATTAATCATCTGATAACTGTTCAATGACTATATTATCCATGGAAAATATTATTTGTAGTCATTTTAAATCAATAATAAATCCAAAGTAGTGCATATGTTTTCTATGACCATATTACATAATAATACACTTAATTAAATCACCAAGAAAATTTTATTTATAATAGTTCAGGTCATTAAAATCTCCCCCCCTTCAAAAATTTCACCCTAAATATTTAAATTTCCATGCTAAAATAGATGGGAGTGTATATGATTCATCACATACCTTGACACCCTAGTTTCTTCTTCAGACATTTTGTTTCTCCATATCACTTTGAATAGGTGAATTGTCTTATTTTGTAGAACATTTTCTCTATAATCTAAGGTATTCACTAACTGGACATCACATGAGAGATCATTCTCCAACTATAACACCTATATATTGAGTACATGTGAGGATTATAATATGAAATTTCTGAATTGGGATATGTAGAATATATAATTTACTTGAGATAGGTTATGTGGGAGTGCTAGTTAGAAGTCCACCAGTCCAATCTGATCAAGGATCTCAAAGTTGTCTATGCATCTTTGTTTAATATTTACCTTATTCACAAATCTCATGAATTTATTCCATTGAGATATCATGAGTAATAATATATTTCTAACATCAATATCTAGGTCTCATATACAATTATCATTATAGTATTTCTATCAACTCTCAGAATCCTTGACATATTGTTGAATGGTCAGAACCTCTTCCATTATTTCCTCAACCGTTTCAAGACCTATTAGTTTTTATTTCCCTAATTCATTTCAGGATTTATGTGTTCAACATGACTTAATATAAATGGATTCACAAGAATAAATTTTGATTATTGAGTGGAAACTATTATTATGTGAGAACTCGACCAGTGGTTGATGTTGATCCCACCCTAACTTTATGCCAATTGAGGATTCCCTCAAAATTTCTTAAAGTGTTTTGATAGTACAAATAGATTGGCCATTAGTTTGAGGGGTATTAGACCAGATAAAGATCAACTAAATCATGTTGCATTATCTTCCAGAACCTTGAAGTAAATCATTGGTCACAATCCGAAGCATTCGATGGTGGTGTTCCATTAATCCTCATCACTTCTCTAATGTATTTTCATACAGGTTGATCGAGGTAGAAGTCCTCTGGAATAGTAATAAAAAGAGTTGTAATTGTAAGATGATCAGCTAAAATGTAGATATAATTTTGTCTTCATGATTTATTCATAAGGCCGGTGACAAAGTCCATGGTGATGTCTTCCCATTTCCATCTAGGTATGGGTCATTGTTGAATCACCCCCATTTATTTTTAGTCATTTAATCCTTCACTTTCTAACATACAATATATTTTCATGCATATTACATGATCTCTATTTCATATTTTACCACCAATAGTTCTTTTTTATATCTCAATAGAGATTTGTGCTTCCAGGATTGATATAGACATTAGAACTATGTGCATCATCCAATAACTAATTCATTGACTAAGGAAATGGTGGTACACATATCCATAACACAAATCTTATAACTCATTCTTCATTATCATTTAAATATGATAATTTTCCATTTTTGTAGCTTCCTCTTTCTTATGAATTGTCATTTCATCTCTTTTAGCATCCATTATATTCTCGAGAAGGGATGTTTGGTCAATGAATTGTGAAAGGATTTAAGATTCCCCTTCCTTTATGATTCTCAAGTTTATCCATTCCTAATTTATGAATATTTGACCCCTCTCAATTCTCATAAATGATAGAATTGATGGATCCTTTCCACATAGAGAATCTTCTACATTATTTTACTTCCCATGTAAATTTTGAATTGAGATATCACAATCTTTTTTTAGATATAACCATCTTTTTTGGTGCATATTCATCCCTGTATATGTAAAAATTTACTTGAAGATTTTTTGATCTGTATATGTTACACACTACTACCTAAAGAGATAATGAAGTTTTATTTTAAACGTGAAGATCACTATAGCCAACTACAGATCATTTATTTTGTAGTTATGTTCATTAACATTAAACCAACGTTAATCATTGGATATGACTTTTCTATTTTTCAATAATACACTCCCCAATCCCTTCTTCAAAGAATCGATGAATATCTAATAATATTATCCACTTCTTTGCTGTGTGAGGATTTTTGCAGTGATAAGAGTCATTTTCAACACCTCGAAGCTCCATTATTCCAATAAAACGTTATTCACTTTATTGTATTCATGGTTTGTTGGTATGAAGATCATTAGAAATTTATTAAAAATCGAAGATATTAACCACCAAATCAAAGGAATATACAAATATCTACCACATATGTTGTCCCTAACCAACCTTCTATTTCTTATATTTTTGAAGGGTCCACCAATATCCTATTTCATATAGTGATATTTCTCAAAAATGAGACTTCCTTCAACATGAAGTCATATTTTTTTACATATCATAAAGCTTCTCATTTTCTATGTTCTTTATCACTGTGTACAGATGCTCCTTGTGATCCTACTTGGTTTTAGATAATATTATAATATCATCTATAAATACTACTAGAAAATATTTGAGGTAATCTATAAATATTCTATTAATAAAGGTCATGAAGATTAATTGAACATTATTATGTCTAAATGGGATTACTATGAACTCATAACGCTCATTCCTTATACGAAATGTTTTATTGGAGATATCCTCTTTCTCCCAAAGATGGTAATACCCCAACCATAGATCCACCATAGAGAACTTTTTTTCTCTACCTAGCTTATCGAACAAGTCATTAATATGTGGTAGATAATAAATTTTCTTTATTGTGATCTATTTTATCTCACAATAATCACTTCAATGGCTCATTAACCTATCCTCCATCTTGATGAAGCAGACTGATGCTCCCCATGGTGAAGCACATGGATGTATGAACCCTTTATCATAATCATTTTTAGTTGATTCTTAATCTCTTCTTATTCCAGAACTACCCTTCTATAAGGAGTCATGGATAATGGTAATTCTCCAGGTATAAGATAAATTAAAAATTCATCCTCTTGGATAAGAGGAAGACCATACTATTTCTCAAGAAAAACATTGTATTACATCACAATGGTCATGTATTAAATGATGATTATTTCATTAGATGTAATCATTTGAGATACATACACATTCTATAGGGAAATAATATTAAATCTTAAGATGTTGTTAATAATGAATGTTCATCCTTTTCCTTGGACATGTATAGAATTGAAGGCATACTCAGAATAAAGAGAATCATTTCTTTCATGGGGAAATTTATTTTTATCTCTATACAAGAGATGCTAATCCATACATTGAATAACCTAAAATGCCACCAAAGGAACCATTGTATGGTTCTATAGAAATTTCATCGAAAAAAGTTTAATAGAGGAAGTGTTCTTCACATTAGATGAAATAATTTCCCCAATTTCTATTTTCTCCTACAACTATACTTCCATGTATTGTAGTGGTGTTTGAATAGATATACTAAACATTCATGATATGAAATAATTCATAAAAACATAATTAAATGATTTATTATCAATTATTGAATAAGTATCTATAACACCTATCATTACTTTGTATTCGGGATCCACCATATTGGATGTGATGTAAAAAGTTGTTCCTTGCTACCATAGAGGTTTTTGGTTGTCTCAGAAAACTTTTGGATTATGAAATTTATTTGAATTGTTCATAGGATTCTTATACTTGAAGTAATGAACAATGTGTTGATGGTTGACAAGATAATTCCTCTTCTCCAATTCACTAGTGGGTTTTTCCTATCGATAATCACTAGTTAGGTGTCCTTATTTCTTTAACCTAATTTATATCCTATTTCCCCTTAGGAAATTTCTAGGTGGCTTCATTCCTCACCTATGACTAGTGGGATTTTGAAATTTCTTGAAACCATTAAATTTATCAATCAAACCAATATAATAAATCTCCACTTCCCATTTCATATCCACATGATAACCTTTATATTATTAGATATTCATATCAAATGTTATATCACATCTTATAATTTCCTCAAATATATCAAAGTCACAGATCACCAAGTCTTTTAGTAGAGTAGGTTTTATCCCACCAAAGAAGCAGTCAAATTTCATTCATCGGTAACGAAAAAACCGGAGGTTTACAGTGATATTCTTTGGGATATTTTTCTATATGCCCTAATATATTCATCATATTATTACAAACGGGAAGGAAAACTAGTACAATTTTAAGTCAGAGTGTGTGGGGAAAGTATTTATCATTTTTTTTCAGAATTCCTTCAACTTTATCGCCTCAATATCTTACTCAAGATTCATTTTCTTGATCAATGTGAGACACTAATTAGATCCCCCAAAATGATAAAATTCAAGTATAACCTTCAATTACTCATAACATTAAAGGATGGATAAGATCTTCTCGATGGAGTTGATAAATTATTCCATGATTAAGGGATAGGAAGATCCATTGAAACTCGGAGGTCATTTTTTGAGATAATGTTCTCAATTGCAGCTTTTTCTTTTTTAGGGTGATTTGGGTGCTTATCTTCATATTTAATTCTATTCATAACCTGATCCAATTGAGATAGTATCACCACAATGTTTAAAAATATCACTCACATAGGGTTGGGAATATCGTGGGGGGAGTCATCACATTTATCATCACTCGGATTGTTTACTTGCTTCTTTCTATTTTCAAACATTGGATAAAATAAATTGAAAATTACGGAGAAGTGTTTCTAAAAAATTATACACAAAAATATTAATCCAATGAAATAAAATAAATAACTTATAAATTACATGAATTTCTTTATATTACTAGTTTTTAGTCTTCAATCTATATTCTTTATGATCTATTTCCAAAAATATACTCTTATGGGATATTTTTAAATAATTTATGGTTTGTAATGAGCATATTAACCAAGAAAATATATCCATTTTGAGTGTTAAACAATGTTTGCGTCAAGGTTCACTATCATGCAGCATTTCACAGTAGAGTCTAGATCAACATGGTGTTTTTGGGGATTACCCCTATATTCATCTATTTAGAGCTACACCAACGTGTAGTATGTATATATATATGAAGTTATTTTCATGATAAATAAAATACTCTATATTTTACAATATTTTGGGATGTTTTCTCATACATAGTCTTTTCCCATGGGCTTTATCTAGTCTTTTCTAATCACAATTCCAATTAAAATTTTGTATAGATGTCAACTATAACTACATCACTCTTTATTCCGGACAAATTCTTGATTGATTGCATAATATTACATGTAATAAAACCCAAATGATTGATAATTATAGTTTCATTTGTAATTAAATACATTACATATTTACATAAAATAGATAATATATCATCTTTATTGAAAACATCATTAACATGGCATTAAAATTCCATTAAAGAAAAAACTGCATGGGATATCCTAGGGACATACAAAAGAAAGGCGTGAGATATAAAGATCTGTAGTTGAATAAATATCACATAAGTTGAAAATAATAATATAAGATAGATAATAGGAATTTAAAAAATGAGTAATAATAATAAACACGAACAATGATACATGATATAACATGATAATCATAAAGGTATCATGAGAAATTTGGCAACGACATAAAACATTGTATCATAAACATAGGTCAAGATTAATTTCCCAGACATCATGAAGTAAAAAATTACAATAAAGAAATTTGGTTTACTCTATATCCCAACATGAAGTCTCATGTGACTATACATTACTCAATGCATTGGGGTTCTATATAATTTTTGGTTCCCTCGTCGCATTCATTTTATTTTCATGCTTAAGTGTGTCACAATAATCATACGACATGGAATCATTCATTTAATATGGAATTACATGATAAAAGAGTGTATAATACATACATTTATTTACAATTTCAAATAATAATACGTGGATAAATATAAAAAAAGTAATAGGACATGGGTATGGTATTTAGTACATAATTGTTTTATCATGGAAAATCACGTTGAAATTTTGGTAGCGAAAATACATCACATTATTGTTACTTGGACATATTAATGAATGTATAATCGGTCTTTAATAACTAATACATCATAAGGTGAGTATAGGATATGTTCAAAATCTCTCCCCAACATTATTAATTGAAAATAAATGGGCATAAAATGATGAAAATTCTTTTATAAGGTGTAGATAGAGAGGATCCCTTACCAGAGTGTGTGACACAAAAATTTTGTGAGGAGCTTATTGAGATCATGGGGGAACCATTGGAGAAATGTTGAGAGGGAACTATAGATTAAGTATACAATTAATTAATTTAATGTGAAGGAAAATGGGAACATTGGTTTTTATATAGGAAATGATTGTGGAAATCATTATTATTTATAAAAATACGGTTTTGGACTAAATATAATAAAATAAACAAAAACTACAAACCTTCCAATTTTTTCTAACAATAATTTGTAATAACAGGGAGTGGTTTTAATTATTTTATAAGGATAAGGGATGATCAGAATTAAAATATTCTCTTGTTGATGTGGAAGTGAGTCACACTTTTAAAGAAATTATTTTATATCCTAATAATATATAAATGGATTTTTAATCTTCATAAAGAATTTATTAAATTAATAAAATAAACATAAAATAAAATCATATTAAAATGAAACATATATTTTGTTGTGGATACCCTTTATAATATTTATTACATCAATTTTGGGTCATTATGATGTAATGATACACAATGTATATTTATACGGTATTTAATTTTAACTGAGAATTCGACAATCGTAGAGAATTAAGAGAAATTAACCAGTGGATAATTTTGACATTATAATTCAAATTTTTTATTTATCCAAATAATTTTATAAATATGTGAATTTTCACATTGAAAATAAAAACGACATTTATTGAGAAAATGTTGGTTTTTTTATAACAACAGTTTTTGAACCCTCATAAAAATTAAATTTGACATCATAAAACTTATATGATCATTTATATTTAATAAATTTTATTTAATAATAATATTTAATTAATATATTATTTATTTTAAAAATCCATTAATTCATTATAATAAATTATTTAATTGAATTATAATATTAACCAAAAAACATTTTTTGTTTTATTGAATCAAAATAAAAATCATTTATAATGTAAAAATAATATGAAGTAAATAATACCATTATTCTTATTGAGAATAATGTATATAATTATGTTTATACAGTATTGATACATATACTTTTAATACACTAGGAAATTCCTTATGGTTAAGGTGCACAACAGTGATACATTCATGGGTGGTTCAATATATATGGTTTGACATGTGATCAAGATGAGCTTGATCTTCTCTCATAAATGGTTTCAATCATACTATAGTTATTGGATCCTATATTTTAATTATTCAAGCATAAATCCCAGTGATTTCATCACTATCAGATGCCTCAATATGTGGTCATTATAAGGTATGATCCTAGGGGTTGAGGACATCAGTTCTATTGTACTTGTAAATTGGATTTTCTAAATCCTTATGTTTTTACTAATCATGTGATCCCTATTAAATGAATATATTATCAATGTTAAAAATAATTAATTTTATATTAAATAAAATAATAATACAAAATAAATACAAGTTTCTTCTATATTTAAATTTCATAATAATGCACATAATTAAATAAAAAATGAAAATTTATTAATAATTGTATCAGTTATTACAATATGCATGTTGGAATATTGGGTTTTATATTAGAAACTCAAAAATGGTGGGCATAAGAAATATATAAATGAACAAAATATTATTAATGTGAGGTAGGGTTCTATTTTGATAAAAAATTTAGATTCTAAAAAATAAATTCAATGTTAATGTGAGTATTCAATTGGTGGAACATTTAACTTATTATAAATTAAAGGTAAGAGTAGAATTGGATCTAAGAATTATAATTCTAATAATTTAACATTATTGTTCAAAGGTAAATGGATCCAAAATAGTAAAATATTGAATTTAATATTAATTTAGTTCATGGATCTCCCAAAAACTATTTTTTTATATAACCATTAGGGTTTTATTGATTTTTATTTTACTCTTTATCATTTTCATAATTTACTTCAACCTTGGAAATTATTTTTTACAACTATTAATTAATATTATTATAATAAATAGTGTTCCTATAACCTAATTTAAAAACAATAATTTTAAATTCGCAATTAATTTTTGTAAATAAGTCTTTAGGTTCATGAAATGTTAATCTTTAAATAAATGCACATAACACAAAAAAAATGATTTTTTAAACTATGTTTTCCTTTAAAATTTTATTATAAAGATATTATTATCATGGTTTTTTTCTAGAAATTAAATTGGTTTATTCTAAAATAATTAAAATGATGGTGAATTATAAAGTATGCCAAATATGAATTTCACTTTCAAAGAACCTATGGATAATAAATTGAATATAAAATATAATTTTTGAATGTGGCCTTTTACCATATTTCTAAAAAAAATTACAATTGCATTTATTAGTTAAAATAATATATTAAATTACATAATGTTATTATTTAAATATATATTTAATTACAAGATATTTTTTATTTTTTAATACTTATAAATAATGATAAAATATTAAACATTGAAATTTATGAGAGAACTATAATTTTTCACTAATAATCATCCCTGTAAGGGGAAAAATAAAAAATTAATACGTTGTAAATTGTTATTGGATGAATTAAAAAATAAATTTAATTTTATTAAATTAATTTCTAGAATAGTTAAATTTATTTATCTAATGTGTAATCACATAATATAATTAAGTAATCATTTTTTGAAAATAGAATCATATAATACTAACTCGAGTTAATTATTTATCGTCCCATTACAATATATATTTATGTATTACAATTTAGTGTTTTTTATAAGTTTATTAATAATTATATTATAATATTTTTTGATTCATTTTAATTGGTTTTAGCATGTTACCCATGTTATTTTACACATTTGGATTATTTTATTGACGTTATATAACATTATCACGGTTTGATACAAAATAAATCACATTGTTTCCATTTTTTGTATCATTTGAATCAAAATTTATCACTTGTTAGTATTTGTAATTTTTAAATATCCACATAGAAACCAATATAGAGATAGAACAATTTAAATTTTTTTACTCTCAATGTGATAAGGAATGTCCTTTGTGTGATAAAACACTACCCACTAAAATCAAAATGAGTGTGTAAACTTGAAAGTTGTGACCATGAAAATTTACTTTGTCATGTATCTAGGCCATGCTTAAGTGCATCCCATACATAAAAAAATTATGATTATTAAAAAATTATGTTCCTACACCATATATACTAACTCTATTTAATTTTAGTGTTTTTAAATACTCCACTTCTTCTTAGATATATCAGTGGAATAAAACTACAACTTATTATTTAAACACGCATAGGATCTAGTTGATTATTCACATTGTATAAACAATAAATTCAAAAAATAATCATTAATATTATTTTTATACCTTTCACCTACCTTGGTTTTTATGAATATCATCAATATTTATTAAATATCCTGAACATCCTCTATAGTTATTCTTTTTCACTCCGCAGTGCAACTATATTTTCCAAATTTCTTAATAAATCCACTATTTCATGTAGTTTTAATTTTATTTTAAAATTATAAATTTCTCATATACTTATAGACATAGACATTGGAATATCTTTTTCATGACCTAACCGATGCTGGGATCAAGGTGCAACTACACCAAGCCCACCCTATAGGCTTGGGGTTGGAAACAACTGTCGAAGACATAACCAAACCAGGGAGGCCTTTTCATAAGAACCTATACATATGCCCACATCCAACTCAATAAAAAAGTGTAGAGGGAAATTAGAAAAGGTGAAAACATCTATAAATAAAAATAAACATGCAAGAACCTATAAAAAAATAAATGATTATGGTAGTGTATATTGAAATGAAAATGGAAAAAGACATTCCCAATCTAGACACTTGTCCCAACCTGGTCAAAATTAGAAAAGATTAACTGCTGAGAGTGCCTAGCTCTTCTAACCCAACTACAACCATCATACATGGTTCAATTAGCTTGTATCACTAAGCTCCTATGTAATTACAATCAACTTGGTCTCCTTCATCAATGGCCACAAAACATGTTAGGGAAAAGCCCATGTAAGATGGAGTATATACATACCCAATAGAATGCCCCAAAATGGTGAAGGGGGAGCAATAAGAGATACAACTAAAGAAATTATGTAGAGAGAACATGGTATGGAAAAAATATAATGAAAACAATATTGATCGACCTAATATGAGAGTGAAGGTAGACTCATCCAAAAACAATGAGCTCGAAGCTGTTAGGTGGTGGAATCTTCCTCATGTCAGTTCCACCTATAGCTGAAGAGTCAAATCATTCAACCCTGAGAATCTAGACTTGGAAATAAAGTTGTATACCCCATGCGTCTTTTCCACTCCTAGAAGAATATTACCCAAATACAAATTAGTGGGTACTATAATGGGATAAATATAAATGATCGGTCAATGAATCCTAAATGAGAGAGTAATGGGATCTCCATCACATAACTCAGCCCAAGAAGGTGAGTAGCCAGCAATTCCATGTAAATACATCTGTGCAGCCCAACACCACATGCATCTACCTAGGAGACATAAATAAATGTTGCTCAATCACCTCACCTTGATATTATTTTCATTTGGCGGCAGAGACATGCCCATATAGTTTTATGTCATGCCACAAGAATTCATCTGGATGGGGAAAGTGTTGCTATTTCTTGTGAAACTAATTTAAGTCAAACAATGACTCATCATTGTGTCAAAAAATTGAGGTTCTATCTGTTTTATTCACTAAGGAATGCCAGTGCCCTGCCCGACTGGAGGGTACCACTCAAGATGGTCACCAGAGAATTCCATTAGCTAGCCCAACTATTGGGTTATGTCATGATGTTCATCAGGGAACACCACTAGTCAAGCTAGATTTAGGGTATGACTGGAATGTCTCCACTACCCAGGTCCTACTAGAGGGTAACTTAGAATGATCATTGGGAAAATCCATTGCCCAATCCTACTAGAGGGTAATTCTGGATCTACCAGGGGAATGATACTACACAGCCTAGTTGAAGGGTAAGCTCTGTACTAGACTGGTAATCAAATCTAATCATTGTCATCTTTGGGTGTCACCTCTATGTGTGCCAAACTAGGAATATTCATGTCATATCTTGAAACAAATATCCAAACCATGATATTCCATTTATGAAAATAAAAAATTCCATTAAATCATTTGAAACAACTTATCACATAAAATAAATGAATAACCCAAAGGAATTTATCAATAACAACATGAATATCACAAAATTAAATCATGGTATAGAAACAACTACCACAAATATGGTAGAAACCTATCTACAGTTGACAATAATAAATAGAAACTAAAATAATGGTATTAAAATGATAAGGAACACCTATAATCTAAAAAGAATCGATAGAAATATATATCCCATCACAACATAGAACATAAAGATAGTAAAAAAATGATCCATAAGCCAAACCAAGGAAAACCATGAATAATTACATATTCGGAGGGATGAAATGAAACCCTAATTTTGATTAATTAGTGAATGATGTGATTCAGAAGGAATGGAGTATTGCAACATATCCTAGGTTATTCTCTAGGTGGATAGAGTATATATTCAGGTTGAATGAAAATAAAATTAGTAGACTGGTTAGATAAAAAACATAACTCGATACATTAAAATAGATGTTAGTGTCATTAAACATCATGTAATACAATAACCACATCTATTACAAAAATAATTTTTACATTAATTTCAACCCTTATTTTATTAATTTAGATGAAGTGAAAATTAAATAGATTATAAACCTCTAACATTTTTTATCTAATTCACAAATTATTACCAATAGCCATTACATGGAATGTACTCTAATGAAACGGTGTGTAATTTCCCAAAAAGATGCCAAAGTTGTATGTCGAAGATGAATATTCCAAAAAAACTCAAACATCAACTGTATAGGTTTCCACCTAATTCCATTTATGAAAAATTAAACTAATAAAAAATTAAACAAAAAACAATTGTAAAATCATACATTATAGAAATGAAATGAGGTGTTTTATTGTCGGTCAAAACTGAATATGTGAATGATGATATAAATCAACATTTACCACCATGTTTTTATGGTTAAATAAATTTATTTCATGCTCAAATATATCATTTATGACATTATAAATATTCTATAATGATAAATATTATATTACATCAATGATAATAATAATATATGATTTTTTTAACTTTGACCATAAAAACATGTTTATTAGGAATATTCAAAACATCTGACTCAAATTTGTACCATCAATTAAAAAATTAAATAACTTTTTCTTTAATATTTTTTTAATAATATAAAATTATATATTTCATCCCTTCATGACACTATTTTACAACAAATGTTTCATTGATCATCAAAACAAAATTTTTTTTTGAAAATTTTGACCCAATAACACTAGGTGACTAATACAAGATGAACTATGTAATAAATTAATCGAATATGATAATAGAAGGAAATTATAATATAAAATATACTTGAATTATAATATATATTTAATATTTTATATGAATATTTGGGTGTTTTAATGCACATATAGTGATATTCATGAAACAAGGTATGAGGTCTCACAAAGTATCCTCTTTTCTTTCTATTAATGTATTATCCCTATATACCTATCATTATATATAATTTATACAGATGTGATTCTACAATATTTTTTATATATGCTCCTAACATATATAACATTATTATCTTCCTATACAATTATTTTTGTGAGTATATATATATATATATAATGTTCTCTCCTCATTTTTTACATATATATTTCCAAAATTAGAAGGATCGTTCTATTTTTCATTATAAAAGTATTGTATAAATATATTAAATTATTTTTCACTTCTTTATATTCAATATTTTCACTTATTTTATGATTTTTTATTCAATCAATATTTTTATGGAAAACACAATCTTCATAACATATCTAGATAGTCGTTACAAATTTAATAAAACAATATAGAGGATTTTCATTTCTATACCTTATTCTCTACTCATTTTTTAATAATTTAATTAACATGATATCCACATGACTAAATTATTATTATATAATAATTTATTTTCTAAAAATTATTTATTCCAAAAATATTATTGAAATCATTATGGATTAATATTTTTTTGATCATTGATTCATGAATTTTTATCCAATTTCCATTACATGGTTTTTCTATTTCATGTATTCTATATATGATTTCATTTAAATTAATGGTAAAAAAATAAACCAATATATTATTATTTAATGGTTGGGAATGGTTTCAAATATAAAACAAATGCATCATTTTTTGGTTTCATCTCATAATATATGATGTATTGTGCATGTATTATTATCAAAATCAATTTGTTATGTTGGCCGAGAAGTCATCAATGAAATATACTTATTATGCATGATTTTTTTTGGACACATTGATATACATCTATTATATTATTATATTATATTACTATAATATCTCGACCATAAAGCAACAAAAAAAGTTCCCCGAGCTGAGTGGTTAGTATGCATCAAACACGACTCCCCGTATGCCAGAGGTTGTAGACTAGCATCAAGGGCCTTGATTGAGATTGGTGGAGACTATGAAATCCTAACATATTAAGAAAATAGAGGAAATAAATAAGTATCATACATTGATGAAAGTAAATTGGGGGTGGAATCAAGGAATAATATGAAAGAAGAACATGTATTAATAATAAATGAAAATCTGTAATATCCTAAACAACAATGTAATATTACAGAACATCAGTAAACCATTGGGATAACCATATAGATACAATAATACAAATGACTTGAATGTAAATTTATATGTATATAATATTAAATCCATGTCAGACTACATAACTGGTCTCAAGGCACCGTCGAACTACAATAGACTAATCATAAGATCCCACATGAGCACCTCCGCTCGATCATGAAACTCTAGGACTCGGCCCTGTCCACCATGAAATAGTTTATCAACCTAAAGAGAAGGATTAAGTTCCACAAATACACCACGTTTCACATGAGGGGGTGAAAATTAATCTAACTAGGCCACCCTAATAAGCCACCAAAAATTGTGCTGCAATAAGATTATGAAAATGAAAATTGAACCACCTAGCTGAGACACATTTAAATGTCATTAATCCGAACAAGAAACAACAATCAATCCCTAGAATCATAATCCTTGTAAACTAGGCAGGTTCCACCATGGATATCCATATCTATATACGTATATAGGTATTGTTCCATTTTAAAACAAATGTACCCAAATAATAATATTCACTACTATGTGAAATAAAATAACATGAAGCCAAAATAAGCAGTTTATCAATGGGTCTGTAATCCTGATCCCCTGGTCATCCTATGTAAGGTCATTTAGCTAGAATTTATTCCACTCAAGCAATGTATCATTATGTTGATCTATGAGTCTCCATCCCCAATCTTCGTTTAACAGCTTCAGTAAATTCCAAAATTATATCTTTGAGAAAGTTGTTTCACTATTGGGGTATAATTGTCCATCACCTGGGTTCACCCTTAATCACTTACATTAACAAACAAGGATATCGTATACTGACATTCAATATAGTAAATATAGAAACCATATATAGATGGTCGATGCAGTGATGAATTATTACAAAGAGTGTATTCAGACATCTTATAAAATTTCACAGATTCATACTTTATATAGCCCAGACATGTGAATCTAGTCTAATGTTTGATAACTAGGTCTTGATCTGTAGGTGGTCACGACATTCAAGATAAAAATAGTCACTAAGGGTCTTACACAATTGGTTATCATTAATGTGAAATCATCAGTGAGATTTCCTGCCAAACTCATTAATTCTTGTAACTGATCCAAGAGAGCATAATCATTGTGATCATAAGATGAAGAGATCACAATCATCCCCACCACCTGGAAGATAGTAATTATCCCCAATTTATGAGTGCCACACCAGTAAAAGATAACTCCTCATTGAGACACTATGAAACAACCCATGAGTATCGTAACATGTCAAGTAAATTTTAATCATTCTGATCATAGGCCAAGGATATTTTAATCAGACATTCTGCTTTGGAGAGTATAATATTCCATGTGTCTTGAGTTCCAAACCCATAAAAATCAATCTAAATGGTGAGATTCCATTGCAACACCCCTTTAGTCTCTTAACTGGTTCAACATAGCATAATCATACCAATAATAATTAGAGGAAATAATAATCATCCCCACCACTTGAGATATTGTAATCATCTAGGATTCTTCAGTTCCATACTCATAAAAAGAGAACATACTTGTGAGACACCATGAAACCCCCTTGGAGTTTCATAACATTTCTGAGAGAGCGTAATCAGCTCGATCATAGTCCGAGGAGATCGTAAGCATCCACATGAATTAGTATAGCATAATCTTCCATGAGTATTGGCTCTGCATGCCCATATATCATAATCACAGGCTTAAAAATCGGATTCATGGAAACACCTAATGAAATCTCAATAATATATAATAATAAACATACATCCATGGTCAACAAGCCTGCACTATGTAATACATATTGTAATATAGTTAAATATCATAAATAAAATGGATAAGAAGACGGGTCCTAGTAAAGAACATCTAGGCATCTCAATAAGCACTATGGATCCGAGGAAGAACATCTGGGTATTCAAATGAGAAAGAAAGACACCTCACATTAGGATCAACAACCAATAATCAAGAATAACCTTTGCTAAACATTGATACATCCACAATAATCATGTAAAATATAATAAGGAGGGTGGACCAATTCCCCACCCAAAAAATCATATTAATCCCTACATGATTAAAATTTCAACATGATTTCTATGTTAACAGTGACAAAAATCTCTAACCAAACTTGACAGACCATCTCATGCACAGTCAAACAACAGGTCACCCTCTAGGTCCATCATTTCAAAGACAAATTGGTATTATGCATTAGATATTAAATGTTACAAAATATGTGTATGAATTCTATATGGGATCCTTGGTATAATACATAGGTAAATGGATCCAACAAGGCACTCCTAAGATCAACTCTTAAGTGGTGGAATCCCTCAAGGGATATATAGAACATAAAAAGGATACATGCATCCTCCTAAAGATCTTCTAGGTAAACATGACGGAATTAGTCATGGGAGATACCTCCTTGCTCATCTCATTTTAATGTCTCAACCAGGTTGGTCTTAACACCCAACCTATCATTCATTTTCAATTCGCTTTCTCAATAGGTTATTAAATTTTATTACTGGAGAAAGAAGCTATCTATTTTTATAGAATGACCAGAACACCCATTAGGTGTCCTCAGAATGCCCACAGGGTTTCACCATCCTGGTCGATGTCGAACAATATGTATAATGGATTAATATCAATTCATATTGTGACTTTAGGTCCATAAGTAAAAAAACAATCTAAGGGTATCATGGGTGAAGTGCACGACATGTCCAAATGGGTACACATTATGTACTCCCACAAGCCCACATGGGTGTGTACATTATCCAGTAAGGGTGTTTAAATGACCCATGTACATAGTGTGTAAATAAGGAACACATTTTTTACCCTACACGAGGTACTTTTCAAGTCCCTCATCTATTTTGGCTAGATACATGGCCTTACCATGTTGTTTTAAATTGTGTGCAACCCGCACAGGTTATTTCAACGTACTCTACATGGCCATGTACATCTATATGGGCCGACATGGCCAAGAACTCAGCTACACAAACGATTAATATTACACAGAATATGTGAAACAATATATGAAGCGTATCGTCATAACATCATCTTCTAAAAATAGAAATAACACACGACATGTCACCAATGACATCACATTATATTATCTGGTTTTCCTAATCTAAAAACCCTTTTGTCGCCCCAAAACACCCATTTTACCCCCCCTCCCCCAAACATTAGATTTGACCTTGTGGGGACATAAGAAAGCATTATTGGGATTTAGAATTAAAAAAATGAATCTATTGGGTATTTAGTAAAATCAAAAAGGATCCTCCATTTTGGAGGAAACTGTCAATGCTTCATTCGATTTTGCACTCCATGACTATCGCATGTCAATACATTGTGTTGAGAGCTCCATTAAGGGGCTTCCTTCATACATTTTATCTCTATTTTTCAATCTCCCTTATCTTAATTAGGTCATGTGAAGGGGGAAATACTCAACATGAATGCATGAGAAAGAAGGAAAGATAATAAATAATTAAAAACAATATAAACAAGAGAATAAAAAAAGAAAAGAAAAAGTGGTATGGGTCGGCTCTGACAACCTAGTTGGGTTTCGTCCCTACTTAGTAAAAAATCCCCATTCAAGACTCAATATAGAAGGATGAATCTCAATCAAACTCTCTGTTAAAAATTTACTACTGAAAGAAACTATGAAAATAATTAAATATTAAATTTATTAAATTTTAAATATTAATTACTCATCAATAATTTGAATGGATTGGATTTCTTCCAAACTCATATCCCAAGGTAAACACTATATTTTAAAACCAATAGAGTGTTTAAAAAATTATGCAGTGGTCATATTATCTCGGAATAGACTATTTTATGCCGTATAAGTATCCAATATAAAAAATTCAAATTTCTACTCAAAATCACAATCTGAAAAAATACGGGTCCTTAAAATATTTCCGCATAAAACATATCATCCATAAAAGACGTTTAGCTCTCCAATGACCCCCTCATAAAAAAGTCTCCTAAATAAAATATGTTTAACTATGACTGATTTGGTACTCCCTACCATAAGAATACACATAACACTATCTCAAAATAAAATTATGAACTGAACAACACCCAAAAACATTAAAATTTAGTTGAAAACGTTTGCCACTACCCAAAAAATCTAATGGTTAACACTTACAACAATGGATTAGCTTACGTAATTTCTAATGTGCAACCTCAAAATTTTCCTTATAATTATTAGGAAAAATATCTAAATGAAAATGAAATCAGCATAGGGAAAACACTCTCTCAGTATACCGAGTAAAAATCAAGATAGTGCATGATCATCCCTAATAGGATCATACTAAAACATTAGATATCTTGTGATATTCATGCCTTTACTAGCAATAGTTTCTAATGGTGATGGAATAGTTTGGAAATAAATGATTTAGAGTGATCTGTATCAAATAACGTTGTTGCTATTGAAAATGAAATTAAGATGTTACCTCTCACTATTTCTTTACTCGCATCCACCTTCTTTGGAAAATTATTTAATGTGGGAAGGCTCATAATTCTTGAGGCATGTGGATAGAGTAATTTGGTCATTGAATAACATAATTTTACAACCATATCCTTTGGTAATGATGATCCTTGACCATAATGTGGTGTATACATACCATAATAAAAATGTAATAGATAAAAATAGTGTAAAAAACTTTTACACATCTTCCGTGGTGAAAAAGAAGAAAGGAGTGTGTTCCAATCTATTATATAGTGATAGTAAGTTAGGGGATACTTACTCACTGAAACTTATGTTTGATACGAGGATAGAAACTAATAACCACCCCCATCACTACTATCTTGATCATTTAAAATCCTATTCCGCACATGCATATCACTAACAATACCAATGGTTGAAAGAAAAGTGTATGAATTACAAACCCTCACTGAAATATCTATCTCTACCATTATATACCTATTTACTATCTCCACATTGGTCAAAATATTCATCATAAAACCTATGATCTAATATCCAATTGATTACTATGCAGTTTCTTTTGAGCCTTGTGCTGGTTATAAATTGCTGCCAATGGATAAAAATTGACCACCACCATAAATAGATTGGTGAACACTAAAACTGAATGATCCCCTACTACAAAGGAAGCCAATATAAATATTTCTCCATAATCAACATCTTTAGAAAAATTAACAAAGAATTTTGTTTTGAAACCCTTATACTCTCAGAAATAATTCATAACCTCCAATGAAATGGAATCACTCCATTGATTATTGTGAAATAAAATTCATAACACTGTGCAATTCACCATGATATTATCATGTGTGTCTAAGAATATGATTATATGATCGATCTATTCAAACTAATCCTCCACCTTTGGAGGTTTATTCATAATAATAGAAGTTGGCATATTCTAACATAATAACTCCCAGGATTCATACCTTTCTCCTACACCTCCAAGATATACCTCAATGAAACCATTTTGGATACGTGGTAAATTTTGGATTTCAAAAAAACATCCCACACAATATCATTGATATTAGTTTCATTTATATGTGGATTTTCGTGATGAGAATACAATGTACCCACCCAAGGAACCCTCGAAAAACATCTCATAAGAATACCACTACACATAACAAATGTATAAGAAATGATTAGATAATAGAATAATCTCTATTTATACTATAAATATATAATATAAATCAATTATTTAGATCAGTATATAAAAATGGGATACACACATTGTACATCCCCTGGTATCGTGATTATCTTCAAGGAATGAGTTTGCTAGACACTCACTAGAACATTCCTTTCAAGCCCAAAAATACTATCATCAGTAAACCAGCATCAAAAAATAGATTACAACCATACATTTATACAAATATATGATGAAATTTACTAGGATACCCACTAAAAAATGTACCAAACCAAAACTAGCACATGCATGAAGGGAATTACCGATCCCCATAGGATGGCTAATAACACCTAGGAATAAATAACAATGTGAAGGAATATTTTATCCCAACAAAAATCAAATGAAAAGAAATATATATATTTATATATATATATATGAATGGAATAAATAATTGATGACTACAAATAGAATATTTTTCAGAAAAAAAGGAAACCTTAGAATTGATACAACTCAAATGTTAGCTAAATATTATCTATCGAACCAGTCTGATAGAGAAGGAAAATAAAACCAAAACATAGACTGTGATAGTGTGGTCAACATCCCACTATCCCACCACCAGTTACCTAGACATTAACAATTGATACCTCACTTACCCAACGAGGAACCATTGCTTTAACTTCATCAAAAGATATAAAACGGTCTACACACTACTGACAGTGTGTGCATAGTGTTATATAATATTTTTAGTATCATCCTGCACCAGTGTTCCATAAAAAGCCTCTATACAATAATCTGACCATTCTCACCATTAATGAAACATACAATGATAAATAGTTACATATTTTTAGAACGAAATCATGGTAAACCAATTCTCCTTCCTTTAAATTTACAATTAATCCAGGGAAAATAGTTTCACAGAATATCAAATATGTGAAATTATTAAAATTATATAATGTATCACATCATATTAAATCCAATAAATATAAAATAAAATAATTAACATCATGGAAATGATAACTATATATCAGGAAAGCAGGGACGCTTATACCTCCGGCAAAGATAAAAGAACGCATCAGATTTATAGATATACGCATCAAATATAGAGATAATTGGAACACTCCTTGTGAACCTCCCAATAGTTTTGTCGATCCCATCAATCAATAGGCCCTGGGAGCAGAGAAACACAAATTCCATAAACCTCATGAGATTTTCAATGGAGGTGGCCAATTACTAAATCATATGCCTAATATAATTGGGCTTACAATATTCTACATTTTCAAAACCATTTCATCACCTCCATGATTTGAAATCCATTTCAAAAATAAGTTTCACAATGATTTGAAAAAACATATTATTTTTTCAAAATAATTGGAAATCTATCTTGTTTAAAAAAACATATTTATACACAAAATAATCATCCATTCCAATTAATTAATATGTAAACATATAAAACCATATCAATAAATCTTATCCAACTAATGCTTGTGATATAACGTATTACATCAAACATGATTCACTAACACCCATGACATGATCCACCAAAAATGAAGAAGAAAAGTACAAATATGAATGTCCTAAAATGAATCCTTACATATCAAAATTATTTTAAAAAACAAAATGGTGAGTGGAGAAGATAAATCACAACATAAATCAAAATAACATGCATTACACACCAAAACTAACACAAAGGTCATTGTTAGGATGAATATAATACAATGAATACATAAATGACCATGATGATTTTTACCATTTATTTAAGGATATAAAAATGTAATAAAATTGTGCTATTGTGTTCAATGACAAAGATGAAGATGAATGATCACTAACTTAGAGAGATACACCACAACAACCATGATGATCAATCACAAAATGAATGATCTAAGTGAGTGAAGATACACAACATTTACTTGGATAGTTCCTAGGTTTAAGGGAAAATTGTTTCACAAGAACGAATATAGAACTAGTTGTGTAGCGCCTAAAATCTACTTACCATGAGAATTACATGATGTTAATCATATGCTAAATATGTGAAATCTATGAAAACCATATATGTCTAAAAACACATCAACTCCTATTAAATATAACTCTATTTGACATTTAAATGATGTTAACAGATTTTATGGCATATAATCCATTATCATGATAAAGGATTTCACAACATCTTCCTGATAACATATACATGGTGTTTAAATATTCACAATGCGAAAATTTACCAAAAATAAAAAATAATCAATATTATATAGAAATACCCAAACCCCATCTAGTGGTCTTTGAACAGAGGGAAAAAAATAAATCATTTTACACACTTATACCTAGTCTTTATTAAATAAAAAAACATACATCACCAAAAATTATGCCATTTCCCCCCAAAAAATATGCTCTTTCATGAAGAGTTTAAAAGCACCTGCGAATAAAGATAAATATTAAACAATAGATGAGGAATACCAAAAATATTATTACAAGACATTGCAAGGTCGGTATCATCAATTATTTCTATAAAACTTATTAGGATTTGGAAATATATTTTCCCTATTATCTTGTATTGGAGTAATTTTTATCATGTATAATGAATTAAAAGTGACATTAATAGAGTTTTCTAGAATAAAAAACACTACACCTATACTAACTCTTACAACAATTATATAAGAATTTATGATATATATTGATGTATAAAAATGTTATTGGGTTCTCTAATGATGAAAAAATACAATGTGTATGTTATGACATTCTAATTTCCATGTTTATATAGGAAAATTATACAATTTACGATCTGGAGTTATACTCTATAATATTACAATTAATGATTTTTATTAATTATCTATAGGAAGATAATTTTGATATATAATATGATCAGATTATCTTAAAATATATATTCAAAAAAATTAGCATCATAAAAATAAATAAAAATGATTTTATTTAATAAAGGATAATTTTTTATGAACCCTTTACCATTATAGGTAGGTGAATAATTTGTGTGATTCTCCAAGTATAAAATATCATTTAACCATATGCATGATAAAGATTAATATGTTACAATTGTTAATCAAAATTAAATAAATGGACATTGGAATAAATGGGAACAAACACCATCATTCATTACGAAAATTGTTTCAGATATATCCATTATTAAAATGATTATGAAATAATAAAATGAGTATATGGACTTAAAAAATAAAATAAATGAAATATTGATTACTAATGAACAAGAATAAAATTTAAATAAAGAATTAATTGTGAGTTTTGAACCAAAAAATGATTATAAACAATGATTTAGAAAATTAATGATGTGCTGAATGATTCACTAATCACTGTATTCCTAGTACACCCATGGGAATAAAAGATGTATAACAATAACCATGGGAATATATGATTAGATAATATAATAACTTTTATTTTATATTATATATCAATGAAGATGGTATAAAAATAATTGAAGGAAATATGGATAACTACTAAGGTGATGCTCAAACTATTACCCATACATATGTGGATATAGGAGAACAACACTCTTGAATTTTTCCTAGTTAAGCTAATAAAATATATGGTAAATAATTAAATATGGTTTTAGTTAACTTTCATACTAATACATTTATATACTATATAATTAAATAAGAATTATCAGTCAATCAACAAGAAATGATATACATTAGAGTTGTGGTGACACAATATGGATCACTTGTAACGTCCCGACCCCACTTACCATCGAACTAGTGGATTGACCGGTGGGTTGCATTTCCACAAGTGCATCTCCCCATACCCCATAGGATGCAGACTAGAAATGAGTGTCTCCAGAGGAGAAAGTGGGGAGAATATAGCCTCATATTAGAGTAACACAGTGTTACTGTCAGAGTAACTATCTTTCAGTAGCGGAAGCAGTATGAAATTGGAAGATAGTAAGGAAAGATAGAATAATATCGATTTTACAAAAGGTGGGAAATTCAAGTTTACAATGCATTTATTTATAGTTGATGATACTTATCCAAATGTAGTAAACAATACAGAATGAATTAAAAACCATACAATTATAAAAGACAGAAAAGCCCGATGGCTATTCACTAAGCATCCCAAGCTCCTGCTTGGTCCTTTTCTCCTAACTCCTCAGGTACAAACACCGTAGCACACAACCTAGGTCCTGCAAGCAATAAGGTCTACTCGGGTACCCCAGTGCAATGGTGGACCGAGTACAGTGTGAGATATATATCTCAGTATTCTAGCACCACTGGTGTCAAACCCAATCCAAACAGTGAATAATAATTAAATAGTGAGTAGTTATGCAGAAATATGTAAGCAGAATTACATACGTAAATAACACCGGTCCAGGTTCCCATGGGACACCTGACAGTTATACCAGATTCGACTTGTTTTTGGTTATGTAACCTGATCATGTCAACATGTATATATATAAATGCATTTAGATAATATATGTCTTGGGGTAATATTTCCTCCCACCCCTTAATAATAATATGTAGCATGATGTAGGATTGCCCCGCGTCCCTATAGGTCAACTGGAAAGGGGTAAAAATTCCTCCCTAAAATAAATTGACATTAGCGGGAACAAGGTAAGAATGCAACTCATCCCTAAATGTCAACTGGTAAGGGGTAATAATTCCTCCCTCCCATACACGTATAGAGATCACATCTGGCGTGTGGTTACATGCCTCCCACCCGTACTCAGAATAAGCTGGCTTGGGGTATGCATGCCTTCCATCCCCTGACATACACAAAAGATGGCATGGGGTATGAATGCCTCCCATCCATTATCATACACAGTAGATGGCATAGGGTATGAATTCCACCCATCCATAATCATACACATTCATTTCTCTATCATGGTTTATAACTGCCTCCCACCCAGACACATATTTATCACTATGTGGCCGTAGAATGTTCTCACCTTTATCATAATTCATTATGCGACATCCACATGTGCGCACTCACAAATGAAGCATTTATATAGTATACAGCTTATGTAATTACAACATAATCATTTAATGAATCATACCACATACACATACTCAAACTCACTGACATTCATACATAACGAAACCCATATTAAGTATCAAAATATAGATATTCATATATTCACATTACTAACATAAGTCATGCTCATTATGTTATCCCAATGCGTGGTTGGTCCACCCTAGTCTATTCCTCCCTAGTTTCATGATTTCATCTTAAAAGAAACATTTATCATTATTTAACCCTTTGATACCTTCTATAGGGAACAAGTCGTTTTGTCTTAAGTCATCCCACTATGGTAACCATTATACTCAATTTTCCTTAATATGGAAAATTTACCCAACACCAGTATCACATCCATCTCATTCTATTTGTATCAACAAGGCATGTTCACATGCAAAGCATCAAAGTGGCACCACAACAATCCAGCAGGTAAGCACAAAAAGTATATCAATACTTTTTATCTTGAAGACAGTGCACCTCTAATTGATGTGTTTAATAATTAAATCATTAGTTTAGTGACCCAGAAACCTCTTTAATATTATTCCTTCAATTCACCTGATTTTCACAGAAGTAATTAATCAGAACTAAACATGAATAATTAAAATGTTAAAGTAGTGCAATTTCAATCTCACTATTACATTACTTAAATTAAAAGGGAATAGAGATGGACTCTACGTCTAGGTGGATCAATCCATCCACTCCGTCTCTTGATGCTTTCTAACTAAGAGTCGTTGCTGATCCCCCACATAGTATGTGCACCTTCACACACATGAAAGTACACATCTATGCCCATGCAGTCGAGTCACCTAGACATTGGAGATTCAAAAAATTGCCAAAACATCTAACACAGTACATGATTAATCCAACAAACCTTAAAACGCATACAGACTCAAATTTTAGATATGAGAAACCAACCAGAATAATAAACACTTACTAAGAACCCATGCTGGTAGACTAAAACAGCTCGTATCCTCCACCCCTTCGGCGGATGATTCCCAAACACGATCCCAAGGGTCCTGAGAAAACCAAGGAACAACCCCAGAATGATGAAAAAGATGAATCAAGAAACCCCAAATACCTAGGGTTCTGCTGAATTTTTCAGGTCGACGGATAGGCCGAAATATGGTTGGAAGAAAGGAGTAGAAATAAGAGAGAAGATTACCAAGATGATTCGAACCAAAAACCGGTAGAAATACAGTTAAAATCAGCATATGAGAGGAGGCCGGATGGAGGGTGTTGCGCTGCTCACATGGAAAAGAGTGGGGGGGGGGGGGGTTGTGTGGGTTCTAGCGGAGTGGAGTGAGGGAGTGAGTATTTTATTTTTTTCATTTCACTTTTATTTCATAGTGAATTTAAAAACAATTAAATTATTTAAAAACAATGCACCATAGGGTTTGGGCTGCATGGTTAGCCAAACCGTGTGGCACCATTATGCCCAAATGGAAACCCTTGAATGGGCTAGGTGCATGGTTTGGGAAACCGTGTGCATCTCGTGTGCTAGCCACTTCCTCATTAAATAAGGCCACACTGTTTGGGCCGCACGGTATGTAAACCATTGGCCCTCTGCATCTCTTTAATGACTTGTGTCTGACACTTCCGAAACATACAGAGCCAAATGGGAAACTCCTCGGGTCTTCGCACATGCAAAAAACCAAAACAAAAATCATTTCAACACTCAGAATTCTATTCTGGAGATCGGTAATAATAACAACTCGTTCAGTAATTGAAAAAGATCAAATTCCTTCGGTTTTAATCCAGTTCAAATATCTGGTCATTATAACCTTCCCACCATAGAACATATCATCCCCGAGAAGCCTTTGTGAACAACGTACACGTCACCCAACCTAAAATGGTCGTGAATATTTGTTCAAATGATCACATTGAATTCACAAACATCCATCCACCATTAAGAATCCATTAAACCCTATGACGCATAATCCACAAAAACATGATCCAACACTCATTTCCCAATCGAAACACCAAGACAGTGCTTATCAACCCACCTACCCAAAAACTCAAACCCGTCGTCATCTATCCAGGCTTCCATCCCCAACTAATTCCCATCTTAAGAATTTAACGGTAAGCAACCAAATCTAAAATACAGATCAGACCACCGTTGGAATTAACATTCAATGCACTCCCCAAGCGTTCTCATGACACTCCATGCTTTATTCGAAACAGATCAAACAGTTGATTCCCCATCAACGTCAAGTCCCATGATGAGCCAGTTGTTCATATTAGGAACTGGACGACAGAAACCACACTTACCTCTACCTGATGACGTTATAGAGAATGGTATGTCACCGACCGAAGATATTGAACATGAACCCCTAGTCAGGCCATCTCAAGCTGACTATTTAGAAGAACGCTCAGCCTAAATGGCCGACATACTTCAAACAGAACAACAATTCCTTTGTCTAAGTAACCTTACTTTTAGCACAAACAATTTCACCGAAGCCTTCACCTGACATCCGATGACATTTCATAGATTAAACCATACATGTATCCATGAATCCAGCATGCAATGCTGATAGAGAACCATCTGATCAATCCCAACGGCTTTAAAGCATTAGCATGGATAAGACCGATGCCCTCTTATTGCATCTAGAATGAGGAAAATATAGTGGACATTCTTGCCGCTAAACCGAATACACTATGAGGTTTGAACAGATTCGAGTAAACCATACCATACTACAGGAAGGAAGAACAGTCAAACCTCAACTTGTAGTCTTCAATGAAGGAACTCGGCCTCACCTGCCGACACATCCACACGTTTTAAACTCGCATGTCTCAAAGGAATTCAGACAAGACAAACCGATTTCCCCTGGAATTCTATGAAGCATCCATTCCACGTGAAAGGATACAATTACCAGATTCGACACGATGTGCTCCCAACTATAGGAGTGTCCTAATCGTTGAAGGGATAGGAGAAAACCTAGCCTAGCACAAACACGCTAGTACGGAGACACCGCAAATGATCGTGTGATACTCCCCCAACAAAATCAGATCACCAAACAAATGAAGAAGATCCAAAACAAGGAAACCAGTGAGTCAAAACATGAGTCATTCAAAATCCATCCCAAACATTGGGACTATTTTTTTTTAATGCCATGCCACTCTATTGAGGAGATGACCCGAAGTTGCAACGAAAGTCAAAACTCAACGACCACCCGTCCGAAGAAGGGTGTCAATTGAAAAAAAGTGACCAACAAAGGAAAAAGACACCTGAACAACACCTCATGTCATAAAACCCAAGGAACAATAAAGGCATTAAAACCCTATGGTTGATACCAACCACGGGCTCTCCCCTTACGAAGATCACACATCGACCCGAACACTGGTTCATGCAAAACAATGTCTCTAGGATCAAAAGACAATCATCAAGACACCGCTAATGAAATTATCTTCTACAAAAACAACTATGTTCTCATTCCAAAGCAACTCGATAAGAATCTCGAAACAACCACTTACACTATAGTTTCAATGCACCACCATAGGTTCCATTACCATGATATTATCATTTATCTCGTTTAAACAATATCTCTTTCAATGTTTCAATTGAACTCCAAAGAAGACCGTCAAATTTCACAAAAACTACCTTTTAAAATATTAAACACTAATAGACATCCCGTCTTTATCAATCATAAGAGAAAAAAACCATTTAAAAAAAAGGGAGACCCACTAGGGTATCATTCTATCCATCCCAGATTCATCATAATGAAACCACAAAGTAATTGATCAATTTTTCTCAAACACCCCAAACCAGGTTATCTCATAAATAACTTTTCAACTGACCTACTCGGTTCCAGTTTCACATTTAACAGTTATCCAAAACCTATCAATTATGAAATTAAGAAAGAATTTCTATTTAATCATTTCAAAATACCCCAAGCCTTTACATTTAAAAAGGTTTTCCATTTCCTAATTCATGAAGTGGTCATACACTTCATGGATTGAAAATTGAATCCACTTTTTTATCAGAACAAGATTACAACCCAGAATTTAACATGCTCACATACAAAGGCCCAAGTATATGGGTGGACATCTACCAACCTATAATGGACCCATACACTTTATTAATTGTCATTTGCATCCCATTTTTAATCAAAACCAATTTACATTATAATTTTAATTTCCACTTCTTTACATTTTAATCAATATCCCTTCTAACATATTTATATCGTGCCCAGAATGGATTTAATATAATGGTTACACCTTCCCAGTTGTAATGTGCTCATACACATTTCAATTGAAAATTGGTTCCCATTCATGCATAACCCGGGTAGAACAAAAGCAAGACATGCCATCAGAAGCAGCAAAAACAGAACATGTTATATCGTAAGAAGCATTCTATAACACATTATAATGGAATTTAATCACTTAATCATATAATAAAGGGATGGTATTATGCAACTACATGGCATCGCACATGCATGGCTTGTTTATTCTTATGTGCCTTATATGATGCATAGAATGAATCTTTCTTGCCATATCTTGCCAAGGTTACAATTCAAGAAATATCATAAACCATATGCAACAGAAAAATAAAATAGTCACTCAAGGTGAAACCATATCAACTATAATATCAAACAACATGAACAACAATTCCCGGCCCTAGACACTTGGTCATTTCCAGTACGTGGGGTGACCAGATCCTAACATGGATATTAGCCAAACAACGACATATTCTTAATCACCTGTTTACCAAACCAAAATAGTATGAAAAAAATAAAAGAACCACCTCTGATACCACTTCGTAACATCTCATATTGTCTTACCATCGAACTGGTGGCCAGACCGGTGGGCCACATGGCCTCAATCGCATCTCTCAATACGTCAGAGGCTGCCGACTAGATTTTTGAGATATTATATGTTGTAGCTAATGTTAGATTGTGGTATCTATAACATTTTTTATTCATTTATTAAAATATACTTAAAATAATATTTAATCTTTTTAATTTAAATTTTAAATTAATAGAGTAATATGAGTTCATGACTTCATAGATTTTTGATGAGATTCATGCCACGAGTATGACATGATCTGATGACACAACAACGATGTAAGTGACTCTATATGCTTTTGAGAATGAATGAATGGTTCGTATTAATTTCTAATTGAGGATTTTATGTACTTACAGTATGGTTATATAATGGATGTCCATATCAAGGGGATATCATGAAGAGTCGTAAAATTTAGACTATGTTTATTAGAAATAGATTCATTCTTAGAGTGAGGTTATATAGGCCATGCGTAAGAAGTAGAAATCCATTATCGACAACTCTAGTAAGAGGTTGGGGGAGAAGAAATGATGGTAGGAGCACCGACATGATCAAATGATGGGGTACATGTGACGGCTTGTATAGGGTGTATGGATTTAGTTCCCTTACCATACAATCCTACATGAAATTCCCTTCCATTTTCTACACAGAAGTTAATGATACATTATATACAAATTTATTATGTTAATATTTGACTGAAAATATTTTTTTGTAATATTTTTATTATTTTAGATGATAATAGTTGTATTTATTTAATTATTGATAAATATTTTGATATTTCTATATATTTAATTTTATATAAATTTTTTGTTTTGAAAAATAATTTTTATTGGTTATAGTCAAATCCCATTTTTTTACAATGTGTATATTTACTCATCGATAAATATTGTGTAATTAATCTGGTAAAAAAATATTTACGATGGGACATACTCCAATCAGAAAAATAATATTTGGGTTGTGATATTGCAAAACTATTTTTTTGTGACAATGTTATCGGTGAGTGGGTATTATTCACAAGACCTCATCATAAATAGCTCATCATAAATAATTTATCTTTCAAACATGATATGGTATTATAGATGGTTGAATGTTTTAAATGTTGAAATAATTGAAAAAACATAAAATGAATTTCCAGGGGGAAATCATTATACTGTTATTTAAAAGGTATTTCATGTAATGGTTTCACTATTGATGATTAAGTGACTACAAATGAAATATAATCTTAAAAAATTATTACAAAAAAAGATGATGAATCCCAATAAATGGTGTATAATGGAAGTGAAATTATTTGTGTGTTTATATATTTCTATTCAATAATGAAATTTCACAAGTAGATTTTCAATAATTTTTTTATCATAAGATTCATAAACATCTCATAATTTCATGATAATAGTTTTTCATTATGGAAATCTAAGAATACATTGAATGGAACTAATAACTAAGATAAGTGATTTAGTACTAATATTATATTTTTTGAAACCAATGATTTACGATAAGATAACCCTTAATATATGTGTGATGAGGATATAATTGGGTTTATTTGAATTAAAACTTTTATTTATATTTTAAAGGTAATTTAGATATTATTGATGACATTGGAAATATTTAGTCACTTTTTTGAAATGTTATTTAGGTCATCATTGAATAATTTTGTCGAATTTTATTATTTATTAATTTCATTAAATAGTCTATGATTTTATTTCAAGAATGAGGATAATGTTAAATTTTGAAAGAATTCATGTTTTTACCATATTTAATAGGAATTCATGATCATAGTGTTCACATATTTTGAACGTTACATTAAGAGTTACTTTTTGAGGATTAATATTATGTTAATTTTTTTTATTTTTTGGAAATTTATTTTAAAATTTTGGGAGTTGAATTTGGTTAGATATATTTTGTATGAGTTTTACTGTTTGTTTCATATATAATTTATTATGTTAAACATTGGTCATTTTTATTAAGGAATTTAAAATTATTTTATTATATTTATCTCCATGGGATATCTTATACTATTTTTTTTATTTTGAAAAATATTATGTGGCAGAAAGAATCATTTATAGATTCTATCATTAATTGAATGTATGAATTTATCTCTTAATGAAGGAAAAATTCATCTTGAATATACATTAAATGGATTAAGTTATGAGAAAAAATTGTAATTGATTGAAGCATAATAATAGGATGAAATTTTACATATAATATGAAAATAAATCAAGTAAGTATATTTTACTAAGTTCTATATCATGGTAGTAATTGAATATTATAAAATTATTAAAATGATATCAGGTTAAAAAAATTATCATATTTACATCATTTATGATGATTTTAATGTCTTTTTATCACCTCAAGGTTTTATAATTTTTGTCTTGGATAATTTCTCCTGATGGATCAGTTTCATGATATCAATGATATATGTTAACTACTTTTCTTTATTTTCTATATTTTTAATTCACACTAATGATATCCTTTTTGGAAATTTATTTATGTTTAATATCCAAATTACCTATGTATTTCTAATTACCTCCTTTCAGGAGGACGATTTGTTAGCTGTTTTTATGTGGGTTTTCCACAATGGATTATTAAAATATGAAAACCATGATTTCATAGAACATGTCAAAACTGATAGGTTTAAATTAATTTTAT
The DNA here is from genome assembly GCA_963277665.1 of Viscum album. NCBI lineage: Eukaryota > Viridiplantae > Streptophyta > Magnoliopsida > Santalales > Viscaceae > Viscum > Viscum album. The sequence continues at coordinate 1,597,620,428 of OY728133.1, read as the reverse complement.
TGAAGATATTAAACCCTAAGAATTTATAATATATTTTAATTCAAACTAATGTTATATCATCGATTGATTTCCTTACATAAAATATCAAACTTCAATGTACCATAGTGTATAATTCAAATTATATTATTTAATGTGACATTTCTCTCCAAGAATATAGAATGGTGGGAATGAATATGAATAACTAAATTATGAAAATAATATGAATTATACATTCTTATAATAAATTCATTTGTTATCGATTAATTATAAATTAATATAAAAATAATTTGAATGTAAAATATTAATTTTCAAAAAGTGTGTATTTATCCGTGAAATGTGTTCTATATTAATAAATGAAATTAATCATTATATTTAATGATTTTAATGAAAATAATTTATTAAATACTAAATAATTTTATTTATCAGTCATAAATTTTAATTCTAGGCAAGTGATAATTATAAATCATATAAAATTCTTAAAATGTTTTTTTCCAAAAAAGTGTATTTATAACATTTTCACACATATTTATGAATTTAATGAATTCCACATAAATTAAACATATTTAAATAATTTAAAATAATTTCTAAAATATTCAAGAAAAAAATTTATTAGATGAAATGTTTCATTATTTTTAAAATAGTATAATTTCCAAGAATGATGGAGAATACTGATTTTTATAAAAAAATACATTTTTGTTAATAATATTTTCTAAGAAATATTATATTTAAAATAGTTTAAAAAGTAAAATATGTTTATATAAATTATAATTAATAACATTTCTGTCATTTTAATAATTGTTTTTTCAAATGTTTAATTAAAAAACTCATATACTAATCTTAATGTTACCACTGGAAAATAGATTTTTTATCCAATCTGTGGGTTTAATTTCAAATAATATTTTTAATATTATGTGATTTTTTTAGTAAATAAGATTACATATTTGGGATCAAAAAAAATTATATTATATAATAATTCCAATTAATTTTTTTATTGTAATTAATTGTAAAAACTTAAAATATTAGTTATCATGGATACAATTATAATTAATTTACATGGGGTTAAACTAAAATGATTAGTTTTGAAATTTCATAAAACTAATAAAACACCTACAGTATATATATATAATATGTTCTTGTATCATTTATTGTGAAGAGTGATCCATTTATTTAGCATTATGTAATGTGTAAAAAGTGTGTATACCGTTTTATTTTCCAAAAATCAATCTCTCTCATCTCCCCCACTTATAAATTGCCACCCCATCTCCACTCCCCCACATAAATAAAGAGTTATTTGTATTGTAAAATCCATAAAAATACCATCATTATTTCCCTTCCATTTCCAATATGCATTTTTTATTAGGAAAACAATTTTGTAAGGCATTTGGAGATATCCTAAAGAGGTTGTCTGAAGAAGATGAACCGTTTGTAACACATGCTTTTTATTTTATTTATTATTATACATATATCAAACCATCATCAAATATTATGAAATAATGAAACCATTATATATTATATACTAATATATTATAAGGTTAATTGTTTATCTTATATCTATTTCCTCTTCCAATAATTCAAAAACAAAACTATCTAATGTTTGTATGGAAGGTGACCACCTTACAAACTGATGTAATCTATTTTACATAACCACATCTAGTAGATAGATATAATTATGAATATAATTTTTATATATCACATATGATATTTTTATACTTCTGTAAATTAAATATCATATAGACTCTAATTATTTCAAATTAATTGTAAAATGATAACATCGCTTGTGCATTTGTGTGGACTACCACCTCCACAGAACAATGTTATTCATTTTCCATTTCCCATTTTCATGGATGGTAACAATGATATAATTAATCAATATATATTTTATATATTACATAATAACGATCACATAAAATTAAGTTAATATTTACAATTCTCTCCTAACATTAGTTAAAAACAATAAAACAACATCCATGTGTGTGTACATGATTGGTCTCCCTTAATGATCTAATTAATTCCATTAATGATGACTATTATGGATAACTCTAAATATTTATATTATGATTATATGAATTATTTATATAATATTTAAAATTATATATATGTTGTAAACATGGCCAATTAAAAATTACCTAAACTACCAAACTAAATATATATACAAAAAATAGACCAATTATCTCCAAAAATAGTTATTTCAAAAAATAATTATTAATAAATGGGTGACAAATGATTATAAGTAAATAATAAATTATATGGGATTCATTATTATGGTTAATGAAAATATTTATAATAAAAATATATTTATTATATAGGATTATTGAATATTTATGATGATATTCAAGACTTGAGGTAATGAACTTTCATATCACTTAAATTTTTGTGGGACTAATTCCATATCCACATTTTTTCTTTTTTTATAGTGTATATACATCCCAATGTTTTAGTTATGATTTTATCATGATCATTATGAGAAATAAATATTTATATATTTTTTATTTCTTTATGGGTCTTATCAATCAAAATATTCCAAATTGGTAAGTGTTTTATGTTACAATGTCATTGCTCATCTTGATTTTTTAGGATTATGATTCCTTTGATTAAAAATTGTAATATATATCTTAGGTGACTCAATAACTTTATTATTATATGTTTGCTTCAAGATTTTAAATTTTTTAATTTCATTTTCTTCTCTTTATATACACATGAGACTGAAATATTTCTCCTAATTTTCACACAACATTAGTTTTTTCTTCGGTCAAAAATCATTCTTATTTTATATAAAAAATATTAAAAAATTATTTCATGAATTTTTTAATATCATTAAATAATTGTTTAATGTTATTTAAGCATTTTTATAATTTTACTAAATAGTTTCAAATTAATCACCTTATCATTTTATGAATATTGTACTTTTAACATTCACCACAAATGTGAAAGGAATGTTTTTTTAACAAGAATTTCATGATTAGTATATCTGGCCATAATGATTGATAATCAATTTAATGTATCCTATTTATGTTTTTTAAGATATCTCCAAATATATCATTTATTTAATATTGTGTAAATATTTTAAATGTTGAAAATTATTTTAAAAGTGGAAAGGTTATTTTCCTTAAATTTGGTTAAAAATTATATATGGAATTTCTATTCATAAATGAATACATCCCTTTATTCAATTCATTCTCAACGGGATATAATCCAATCATACAATTCCTATTAATTATATAGATTGGATATGTTTTTTATGAAAATATTTTTTCAAAAACCTTTTATTTTCTATGGTTTATTCTATGATAATATGATTATGAAAGACATTTCTTTTCCACGATTTATGATATAAAGAAATGTTAATAAAATCCATTAAATTTAAATGTGTTATTGTATAATGAATACTTAATGATATTTTCGAAAAAAACATTATGATTTAAATTATTATATTGGTGGGACATATAAATTCATCCAATGAGTTGGTTAAATATGGATAAATCGTGATTTTATTATGTTATGTGTGACCTGAATTTAATGTTCACTTTGTTACATGTGTAAAATCTTTCTTCGTCATAATGTTATTTATGGTCTCATTTATATGTTCATAATGTTATTTTTAGACCTTATTTCATGTCCATATGTTTATTGGTATACCTATTATAATGGAATATGTTAATGTGAGAGACTAATTTCAATTTCAAAAAATAATGAGTTATCCCTTCATTATTTAGACATGTACATGATGTAATAATATATCATTTTTGATAAAATACTATGATTATTATATGATCATATGACTTATTCTATTTTATTTCTATTAACATCCATGTCTTATGAACTTCTAAACATTATTTCTCAATATAGGATTATGATATATTCTTTGAAAGGTATTATTTTGAAATGATTAATCCCATGTTCTTTTACCCTTATGCTCATGTTATGTTTAGGTTATTAATGATATCTCACTTTATTACCCATACATTCAATCTGAGATCACCATTTATTTTTTTCCTTTATCATGGTCATGAAGATAATTTATAGATAGGGTTTTTTTATGAAGTTAACTTAATGGGATGATAATTGTGCGAGATGTTAAAAATATTTCTTGAAATAAAATGATTGCATTTCTAGTCATTAATGTTGATAATCCTTTACGACTTATGGTATTTTATCTTTTAGAAGTATGGAATATACATCTAAATATATTTATTATTTATTTACGAAAACCAATTTTTATTATAAAATAATATAATATAAACTATTAATTATTAGTTATTATAAAATCATGAAAAAGATTCATGAAATATATCAATTTCATGCTTACATGATGATATTTTTTCATATAGAATCTTATATTGATATATTTATTCAAATATGAAATATCATTTATTATTACATTTTATACATCTCTATAAATCTAGATTAAATTCATCATTGTAAATAAATAATTATTTATTATTCCTGATGGTTTAATATGTCCTTTTTTGTTATGATAGTTGGAATTTATTTATAGGTAGATAATATATTAGAATTATTTTTAATTTTGCAATTTGTAAAATCTAATAATTATTGTGACTTTTTATAGATTCTTTAAAATATTAAATTTTAATGTTATGTTTAACATATAATTGTAATTTTTTCTTCTAACTTATATTTTATCATTGACACCAGTATTGGTGTTTAAGAATAAGGAAATGGTATTGAGAATTTCTAAATTTTTTCATTTTTACACAAACAAAATTAATTAAAGTTGTTTTCAATATAAAAATTATAAATAATAAGTTTTATGTTTTAGTAAGTGATTTTTTGTAAATATTTCATTTTTTATAAATATAAATTATTAAGTCATATTATATTTCCCTATTTATCCAATATTTAAAATTTTGTTTATTTACACCTTGAATAAAAATTCAATGGTAAATCATAGGATTTCATTTTAGGTTATTCATTGAATTAATTAATATCGATTAGTGTTAAACATATTTATTATCAATTCCAGTAATTTGAAAATGAATATTAGTTCATGAATGTCAGATGTGATCTTAATAATGTTGGATGAGTATCTTTGTTTCATACTGAGATGATATATATTATATATATGCACATGTATTCAATGAATGTGTTCTATTTTTTTAATTATAATAGTTATGTGTTAATTTTTTATATTTCATTGAACATTGGGGTAAATGTGACAATTAGAATAAATAATGAACTAATAATAAAAATCGTTGAATTAGAATCCATAAAATATTTTTTTCATCATATTAATATATTTTTTTCATTATTTTTTATTTATAAAATAGATATATCTTTTATCATATATTCCAGGATTCATTAGATAACCGAGTAATAAAAAAATTATTGTAATAAAAAATATATTGATTTAATTAATAAGGTATTAAATTTTAAAGAAGTCTATTTATGGTTATGAATTTGTAATTATGTGCTGTATTTTAATGGAAATCAATTTTATATTTTAACGAAATTTGTTAATTGTAAATTTCATTTAGAATATTTTTTATAGATTGAATTTTTATGTAGTTAATAATAAAAGAAGATTTTAGCTTCTATTTATAGTTTAGAGAAGCATATAGTTATCTAAATTCTAATAAGTTTAAAATTTCATGGTCATCTATGAAAAATATAATAGATACAACAATGATATTTGTGTTTAATGGAGTACATAATATTATTTAATTCTCCAATAAGAATAATTAATTAATTTCATCAAAATAAACAAGCTTTATATGAAAAATTTATTTTTAATATATATTATCATAATATGTTTTTGTAATGAAAAAATAATAAAATTAAATTGATAATGTGGGACTAATTTAGCATTATATAAAAATATATTATCATATAATATTGCATAAGCACCAAAATTAAAATTACAATAATTATATATGAAATATTATTTATATTTTATGAAGGACTAACATGAAATTTCTGAACAAAAATTATTCGACATCTATAAAAAATAATGGATTTAGATCAAAATATATAAAATAAATGTTGGGTTATTTATAAGAGGATACATTGATGAATTTCATCGAGGAAAATGTAATTAACTCAATTTTCTAATGGTAAGGCTACTCTATGTTAATTTCTAAGAAGTTTTATTTATTTTCAATTTTAGGACTCTGAGTGTGAAATTTGATATTATATTTTCCTTCAATTAATATATGAATAATTTTATATAAGACTCATTGAATGATCTAATACAAAAGAAATGATGGTGTCTTAGATTATTTTCCCTAGGATCACAACATTTTAGTTCATAACTCTAATTGTATGGCTATAACTAGACTATGTTCAAGACCAAGGGCTATTCATACACTGTCAAAAGCTAGCACTACAAAGTCTAATGAAATTGATACCAAGATCCTAGAATATGTATAATCTGTTAAAGGGAAGACACATTCAGTACTTGACCATATGAAAAAGACATATAGCAGTTTCTACAATGAATAGATGCAATGTTAACCACCTGAAATGGGCACTATCTAGGCCTCTTCAATCATTAAGGTCTTTGTTGTGGAGAAAAATCATGAAATCCTCCAATCCATTTCTCTATCCTACAGTAGGATTCAACTGTCTCAAAGGATCCATGTATGTCTAAACCTATTTCCTCCCATATTTCGACTGATACTCTGAATACCACTACTGTAAAGTCTAGGATTCTAAATAAAAGTCTATATGATGTTAATGTACTCCAATTGAACACATAGTCCCCAAATCATCTTGGTACACATATTCCTCCTTCTACAAACTCACTTACTATTAGTTCTCAGACTATAGACAACACTAATAATCCATATAAATCTATAAACATAAAATCTAATAAAAATATTTTTCCTTAAATGCTGTGAAACAAGAGATGTAAAGACTTAGATATAAAAGGCTCATTAAACAACTATACTATGGAGAATTTTAAGGTTTAAAATCCAAACAACCCCTGCAAAATCCACAAATTAATAGGTACATACCACTATTAATAACAATTATCACGATTTTAGATCGTCATCTATAAATAATTGTTCAAGGAAAAAGAAAAGGGTGAGTTATAAATCCATACTCAAGATTCAATTGAATATTATTTAATGGAATAGTTATGGTATTGATAACTCTGACACATTCACTATTCTAAAAAGAAAGTTTAACACACATCATTCTCTATCATTTTCTATTGATGAACCCAAAATTTCCTTCCATTATAAATATTATCATTTATTTTAGCATAATTATTATAGATAAATTAGGTGTATGTGTGGGAATATACCTATGTAATGGTTATCCGTTGTTTCCTTTAATTTGTGGTTTATACATGTAGAATATTTTGAGACCTTGAGAGTCTCAATGTCCCCACTGAGTATCTTTATACTCACCCCTGAACAGGCTTTTCCCACAACTCGTTGTGCTGGATGCAGACAACGGAAAATGATGACTAAGGCAAAGTGTACAAGGATTGGACGATATCCGAAGGTGGTCCTCACGACGAGTCAGAACCCAAAGGAGACAGTCAGACATGGAGCGCTGCGCATGTTATCTGTACTTACCCTTCATGTAGGATGTGTGGTGGATGATCAAGGAGCTTCTAGACACCTTCCAGATGTTTGTCTTTTTTGTTGTACTTTTTTTCATTTCCTTGTACTTTACTGTTGGGCTTGTATTTCCGAACCCTTTTTGTAACACCGCAATTTTTTTCATTGAATATTCCCTTCTTATATTTCTATCATAAAATAACATGAAAAAACTTCATAATGAATTTATATGTGATTAGTGACCTTTAAACATATGTTTTTCACGTTTGTGTTACGAATTTTAAAAAATCTGACATACACAGTTGTGCTCAAGAAGATTATTAGTGTATAATGAAACAATAATAATTTTCAGAGAATAGTAACGTAACCTTAGGAATAGTAATATAACCTTCTGAATAGTAATATGACAATTATGATATGTAAATCATCTAACACAATAGTAACCTTACCCCTAAATAATTAAATAAAATTTATATATCTTAGAAACTGACAATTTGACATAAGTAAACGTTTTGTAATTTTTTAAGTCATAAATAATTAATTATAACTAATTAATTAATTTAAAGGAAAAATTATTTTATTAAAATTTATTCATTATTTTTTAAATCAATGTCTTATTATTTTTAGATATTTTTATAAGACCCTACGTAATTTTATAAAGCACTATAAAATCAGTTTTAATCTTAAAAACTATTTTTAAGTAAATTATGATTTTAATATTAAATTAATCATATTAAAAGAATTGTTTTTGAAAAATGGACTTCATTTTTGGATTCTACATGTCGAAAAATGGTTGGAGTAAATTTTAGGGATTTTTTTGAGATACATGAATTTTTGGTGAATAATAGAATCCGATAATATACAATAAATGAAAAATAATGGATTAATTGAGTCATCGATGATGCTTGGTTGATGTAATCCCACATGGTTTGGGATAACATGATAAAATTAATATTCTTAGTCATCCAAGACTCACTATTCCTTGTATTATGGTAAATTAATAAACTGATGAATTTTATATTGAGGAAACCCCTCTCCTCTCCACTATTAAAGCCTCTCTTCACACCCTCATTTATTGACACCTCTAAAGCTACAAGCCTTCTCTAAACTCTGCCCAAAAACATTTCCTTGACCCTCCCCCACGTCGAAGAGCTTCTGGTGTCATTAAAAAACCAGGCTTTGTCCCTCAAGGAGGTTCTCAAGAGAAGGATTCAAGAGGTAATTTCTCTCCGTCTTCTCATTTAATTTCATTTCATGTTCATGTTCATTTCATGATCTCTCACCCACCTATCTTCATCTGAATCATATTGTAACTCCATAATTATTCATCTTCTAGAATGTTATTATTATAATGGGATATTATATCATACAACCTCATTTCCCTCTTCCTTTTATTAAATAGAACGTTGTTCGTGAGGTGTTATGTTTTCACATTCAAGAACGACTTGCATTCTTTTTCAATTTCAACCATCAGATCTGTCCATTAAAACTTTTTTATGGATGAAATAGAACATGTTATATGTATTACATCCTATTTAATGTTCTAGAACAAAATTATGACCATATTACTAAGTGATAATTAAAAACAAGTTTGTTATGATCGAAAAACCGCCCTAATTAACCAAAATAATCATCATTTAATTCATATCTAATGATTCAACCACATGGATTTAATATGGTTCATTATAATAACATTAAAACTATTGTAATATTGTTAATGAAAGGTAATATCAGTTCTGGATGTTACCACATGTTCCACATGATCTTCAATTTAAGAATACAAGTGAACCACTCAAGAAACCCATAAAAACAATCATTCCTAAATAATGTTTTTAAATTCTATGACTTATCCAAAGGCACATAAATTCACTTAATGAAAAAATAATGAACCATATTAATTTACAAAAGATTCTAGATTTCTAATTAATGAATATAATGTCATTATAAAGGACATAAATGAGAAGGAAGCATTCGTGTACAAGGTAAGTGGAAATCTCAATCCCAATTTTCTTCCTTCGGGTTCTCCCTATTTCACTACATTTTTGATATGGTTACTCCTTAAAGATCATGTCTTAATAATTGTCATTACATTTCTAGTATATAGATGTTTGTCAATGGTTTCTATGTCAAACAAAATGTTTTCCAAAAGAACTCATATTTTAAGAACACTCCTTTTTCTTCTCACTCAAAGTGGACGGTTCTTGTAACATGTATGTCATTGAATCATTCTTTTGGTAAACCAATGTTTATTACTTTGTTCATATGATATGAAACCCATTCCATTCCATGGGATAGTTATGTATATTTTTGATATGTGTCCTATGGGGAAATCATAATGTTGATAATGTTATGATGTGACGGGTACTCCCGGAATTATATAGCCCAATATGAATGTTTCAAAGTGATAGGTGAACCTGGAATTATACAACGCTCCAATGAATTGGGTAAAGTGATTAATATCATGAATAAATTAGAAATTGTGTGTGAAAATGGTGATATCATGGTTCAAAATTATGTGTGGTAGTTAACCACTAAGACATGATGTTTCATTTTTTTGCATTGCCACATTTCAAGTCTTATATTTATGATTTCTCTCTTGTTCATGATCTTTTTTCTATGTTATAATTATTCTCACACCATGCTATATTGTTCTTATATTTCCTCTTAGTGGGCTTCAAGATCTACCATTTTGATGTATATCCTCAGGTGGATACATTTATTATGGAGAGGAAAAGTGCCAATAAGAAGCTAGAGAAAAAGAAATTAAAAAATATTTTTTCCTGATGTAGTAATTGAAATGGATTGTCTTAGTTTTCCCATGACACTAAACCATTGTATCTTCTATGTTTAGTACTATTATTATGTTCATATTTGTAATTATTTAATAGTAATGTATTAAAAGGCCGGGTTGATATACATTTACTTTCCAGCATATCTTTTGTATACAATTTCTACTTAGTGTTTTTCTTGTAGTTGTGCACTATGATTGTTTGTGTTTTGTTTTTATAATGTCATTGTCATCCCAGCTTCGTGAAATATGCCTTTGGTGCTATTCTCTAGCCCCTTGCCTATGTAAGGAGGTCTTGGGGTAGTCACTACATTGGTCTTGAGGACATGTCTTCACAAATTGGTATCAGAGAAGTTGGTTCTACCTCAGAACACAGGACTCCAGAATTTCATTTCTATGAAACAATAGTGTTAAGGGTAACGAGTTTTGATTTCAGTAGATAGAATGATGTTTTGGTGCAACAGCTGATGTATCCATACTACATGACCCGGACTAATGATTTCTGAATCAATGCATGAAAAAACTAATTGCATGTGTGTTTCAAAAGTATTTTTTATGTTAGCTCAATTAGGTCAACTCAGCAGGTAAAATAATTTGACTGTGTTACACTTGTTTCATTCAGGATGCGTCCCAGTAGAAGACCAGTTAAAGCTCTGAGAGTTAAATGCACTGACAGCCCGTCAAGCGATGAGGCCTCAGTGTAGGGACCCTTTCTAGTTGAGGCACCAATGGAGGCACCAGTGGTACCACCACTAGTTGGTCAACAGATGCCAGCTGCCCCATCAATAGAAAATGCCTGCTGCTTGTCCGTGTTGCATGAGTTACAATTCCAGAGGGCACCCAGGATCTGAGGAGAGAAGGACCCACAAGAGGGATAGGATTGGAAGAAGCCTGTGTTGAAAATATTCAGGCCAGTAGGTCCAAAAATAGACTTCATGGTGATTCTTCCTGCGAGTCTCCTTCCGGATGTAGTATGCAGATGGTGGAGCCTAATGATTCATGTCCATGATGTGGTTCCTTTTCACTGGATAGACTTCGAGAGCGTGTTCTAGGTGGAGTTTCTTCTAGGCACCCTTTGAGTAGTGTAGATATAGGAGCTACTTCATCTGTAGTAGGCAAGTATGACAATAGTGATGTACTCTGTGAGGTTCACTGACCTCTCGCGATACTACATTGATATGGTACGAGACCCATGTTTTAGGGCTTGGTCCATTGAGAAGGGGCTTAGGTGAGTGAACAGAGCTCCAATGATCTCCCTCAGCATTCTGACGTAGGAAGGAGTGTTGGAGCGAGCACTCTTAGTGTAGGGTTTATTTGCTAAGTAGTCAACAGCAGAAAGACATACTACTAGATGATATGTAGTGGAGACTTCTATAACATGGATTATACAATTTTCGTAGAGGTCAAATAGTACTAGTACTATTGGTGGACGATAATATGACTCAGGATCAGTTGGCCAGGGCACCCAGAGTGGAGACGGAGCCAATCATGCCAGGAGTGGAGACGGAGCCAATCATGCCAGGAGTGGACAATGTTAATCATGCGGCAGGCTTGGTCACATGGCTCATGACTGTCTGAACCACTATTTTGATGATCAACAGACAATTGAGGGACCTCCTAGGTAGATGCAGAGATTCGATCAAGGAAAACTATAGGGCATAGGTGGATGTTGTAGAGGAGCTGATCAAGCAGCTGGCATTGGATGACGTATTGAAGTGTTTCCACCACTACCACCAGGAGGGCCACCTGAACCAGAGGGAGCTGGCAGACAGAGGGAAGCTCAGCTTCATGCATTTGAAGCATACGACCATGGTGCTCCATATATGATTTGTGGTATGATATGTGTCTACTACCCTATAGCTGTTGTTCTTATAGACATGGGTTCGAGTCACTCTTTCACTGTAACATCCCTCATTCAGAGTTTGGAAATTCTGAAGGAGTCGTTGGCTTGATCCTTACATATAGAGACCCTCATGGGAGAAGACATAATGATTACACATTGTTGCGAAAGTGTGTGCTTTCTCTTGGAGGTGATAGATTCAGCTCAAATATCCTTGTAGTGGCGTAGAGGCCTTACGATGAAATCCTGGGTATGAACTAGTTATTTACAGTCCATGTTCAGATCGACTATATTAGGCGCAAATTGAGTTGTGTCCGCATGGATGGGACTAGTTTCACATTCACTGACGAGAAGGTAACCTTTTATCTTTATCACAGACATACTCAGAGGAGGGTGTAGCCTATCACTCACCAGTTGGCATGCCTCTCCCTAGGAGTAGTTGATGTGGAGAGACTGAATTATCCTATAGTTGTGGACAAGTACACTGATGTATTCCCAAATGATGTTCTTGAACTGCCTCTACGTAGATAGGTGGACATATGCACTGGAATGTACCCCGGGACGACACTGATATCTAATTCAGAATCTCAGATGGCTCCTGATGTGCTTCGCGAGTTGAGGGTATAACTGGATGACATGCAGGGGAAGGGATTAATTTTGCCCAGTGTTTCTCCTTGGGTGGCCCAGATTATGTTCTCCAAAAAGATGGATGAGAGCTTGAAGTTCTGTGTCGACTATCTCGCCTAAACCAGGTGACCGTGATGAACTAGTACCCACTCTTGAGGATTGATGAACTTTTTGATCAGCTAAAATTTTCACGGTGGTTCTCAAAGATAGTCCTCAGATCAAGCTACCACCAGCTCAGAGTTCGAGATGAGGATGTGCAGAATACAACCATCAGGTGTTGGTATGATCACTACGAGTTCTTGGGTATGCCCTTCGGCATAACCAACTCTTTAACAGTGTTCATGAGCCTCATGAAAATGTTCTTCCATCCTTACCTCGATTTCTTTATCGTAGTATTCATCGACAACATTCGGATTTACTCGACTACTGTGGAAGAGCATGCCTACCATTTGCATGAAGTACATGACACACTCTTAGAGGACAAACATTTGGTAATCTATCGAAGTTCCAGTTAAGGATTTAAGAGGTTCACTTCTTTGGTAACTTCATCTCTAAGGTTGGAGTTGCAGTAGATCCAGTGAAGATTGATGCTGCACTTTCTTGGGAGCCACCTAGAAATGTGACAGAGGTACATATTTTTTTGGGCATGAAAGAATACTATCGGAGAATCGTCCCAGACTTCTCAAGAGTTTTAGCACCACTATCAGCTATGAAGAAGAAGGGGAAACCATTCCTGTGGTCGGAGATATTCCAACATAGCTTTCAAGAGCTGAGGAAGAGGATGACTAGTGCCCCCATCAAGTGGCTTCTAGTGGAGGGTTTACTGTATATAGTTTATTTTGAATCATTAGGGACAAGACATGGGTGATTCCTGATGCAGGAACGAGATGTGATCACATATGGTTCTTGGCAGCTGAGACAACATGAGCAGAACTATGCTACCCATGACCTGGAGTTAGCATCAGTGGTCTTCATTGTGAAGATGGGGCGACACTATCTGATGGGTGAGTGCTTTACTGTGTACTCTGATCACAAGAGTCTCATGTATATCTTCTCTCAGAAGAACATAAATATGAGACAACATCGATGGCTTGAGTTTCTTCCGGACTACATCTTCAGGATATTCTATACTCTTGGGAAGGGGAATGTTGTTGTATATGCACTCAGTAGGAGGTCTTGTATACAACTGCTCGGTAATGAGACATATCAACTTGGTTCATTATTAATGTGTTCATATGAGATGAAACACATTCCATTCCATGGGATAGTTATGTATATTTTTGATATGTGTCCTATGGGGCAAGAGTAATGTTGATAATGTAATGATGTGATAGGTACACCCTTGAAGCATATAGCATAATATGATTGTTTCAAAGTGATGGGTGAACCTGGAATTATACAACGCTTGAATGCATTGGGTAATGTTATGAATCTCATGAATAAATGTGAAATTATGTCTTAAAATGGTGATAGAATGGTTCACAATTATGTGTGGTAGGTAACCACTAAGACATGGTGTTTCATTTTTTTTCATTGCCACATTTAAAGCTTTATATTTACGATTTCTCTATTTTTCAGGATGTTTTTTCCATGTTATGATTATTCTCACACCATGCTACATTGTTCTTATATTTCCTCTTAGTGGACTTCTAGATCGACCATTTTGATGTATATTCTCATGTGGCTACATGTATTATGGAGAGGACAAGTGCCAATAAGAAGCTAGATAAAAAGAAATTAAAAAATGTTTTGCCTGATGTAGTAATTTAAATGGATGGTCCTAATTTTCCAATGACACTAAACCATTGTATCCTCTATGTTTAATACTATTATGATGTTTATATTTAAAATTATGTAATAGTAATGTAATAAAAGTCCAGGTTGCTATACATTTACTTTCAGCATATCTTTTTTATACAATTTCTACGTAGTGTTTTTCTTCTAGTTGTGCACTCTGATTGTTTCTGTTTAGTTTTTATAAACACATTGTCTTCCCAGCATGGGGAAATATGACTTTGGTGCTATTATCTATCCCCTTGCCTATGTAAGGAGGGCTTGGGGAAGTCACGACACAGGTCTTGAGGACAGGTCTTGACAAATCAGTATCAGAGTATTTTCTTCTACCGTATAATACAGGACTCCAAAATTTCATTTCTATGAAACAATATTGTTAAGGGTAACAAGATTTGTTTTTAGTAAATAGAGTGTTGTATTGGTGAAGCGGCTGATGTATCCGTTCTACATGACCCAGACTACTGATTTTTGAATTAATGCACAAAAACACTGATTGTGTGTGTGTTTCAAAAGTTTTTTTTATGTTATCTCAATTAGGTTAGCTCACTAGGTATAATCAATTGACTATGTCACACTTGTTTCATTCAGGATGCGTCCCAGAAGAAGACTAGTTAAATCTCTGAGAGTAATACACACTGACAGCCCACCAAGTGATGAGGCCTCAGTGTAGGGCCCCTTTCTAGTTGAGGCACCAATGGAGGCACCGGTGGTACCACCACCAGTTGGTCAACAGGTTCCAGC
Source organism: Viscum album (assembly GCA_963277665.1). Classification (NCBI taxonomy): domain Eukaryota; kingdom Viridiplantae; phylum Streptophyta; class Magnoliopsida; order Santalales; family Viscaceae; genus Viscum; species Viscum album. The sequence continues at coordinate 1,597,605,133 of OY728133.1, read as the reverse complement.
AGCCCCATCAATAGACAATGCCTACTGCTTATGCGTGTTTCATGAGTTACAGGGCCAGAGGGCACCCAAGATCCGAGGAGAGATGTACCCACAAGAGGGAGAGGATTGGAAAGATCTTGTGTTGAGAATATTCAGGCTTGTAGGGCCTTCAATAGACTTCATGGTGATTCTTACTGTGAGTCTCCTTCATGATGCAGTATGCAGATGGTGGAACCCGATGCTTCAGGTCCATGATGAGGTGTCTTTTCTCTGGATAGACGTCGAGAGCGTGTTATAGGTGGAGTTTCTTCTAGGCACCATTCGAGCAGTGTAGATATAAGAGCTACTTCATCTGAAGTAGGCAAATGTGACAATAGTGAAGTACTCTGCGAGGTTCACTGACCTCTCGTGATACTCCATTGATATGGTACGAGACCCATTTTTTAGGGCCTGGTCCTTTTAGAAGGGGCTCAGGTGAGTGATCAGTTCTCCAATGATCTCCCTCAGCATTCCGACATAGGATGGAGTGTTGGAGAGAGCGTTCTTAGTGAAGGGTTTATTTACTGAGCAGTCAACAGCAGAAAGACATACTACTAGACCACAGGTAGTGGAGACTTCTACAACATGGATTAGACAGTTGTCGTAGAGGTCCAATAGTACTAGAACTATTGGTGGACGACTGCATGACTCATGATTAGTTGGGCGGTCCACCCGGAGTGGAGACAGAGCCAATCATGCCAGGAGCGGACAATGTTACTCTTGCGGCGGGCTTGGCCACATGGCTCATGACTGTCTGACCCACTATTTGGACAATCAACAGACAATTGAAGGACCTCCCAGTTAGAGGAAGAGATTCGATCGAGGAAATATATAGGGCATAGGTTGACGTTGTAGAGGAGCTGATCAAGAAGCTGGCATTGGATGATGTATTGAAGTGTTTCCACCACTACCCCCAGGAGGGCCACCCCGACCAGAGGGAGCTGGCAGACAGGGGAAATCTCATCTTCAGGCATTTGAAGCATACGACCATGGTTCTCCAGATATGATTTGAGGTACGATATGTGTCTACTCCCCTATAGCTGTTGTTCTTATAGACACGAGTTCTAGTCACTCTTTCACTGTAACATCCCTCATTCGGAGTTTGGAAATTCTAAAGGAGTCGTTGGCTTGATCCTTACAGATAGAGACCCTTATGGGAGATGACATAATGATTACACATTGTTGTGCAAGTGTGAGCTTTCTCTAGGAGGTGATAGCTTCAGCTCAAATATCCTTGCAGTGGCGTAGAGGCCTTACAATGAAATCCTGGGTATGGACTAGTAATTTACAGTCCATGTTCATATCGACTGTATTAGGCGCAAATTGCGGTTTGTCCGCACGGATGGGACTAGTTTCACCTTCACTGGCGAGAAGGGAACCTTTTATCTTTAGCACAGACTTACTCGGAGGAAGGTGTAGCCGATCACTCACCAGTTGTCATGCCTCACCCTAGGAGTAGTTGATTTGGAGAGTCCGAATTATCCTATAGTGGTGGACAAGTACACTGATGTATTCCCTGACGATGTTCTTGAACTACCTCCACGTAGATCGGTGGAAATATTCATTTACCTATACCCTGTGATGACACTGATATCTAATTCAGAATATCATATGGCTCCTCATGTGCTTCGTGATTTGAGTGTATAGCTGGAGGACATGCAGGGGAAGGGATTAATTTGGCCCAGTGTTTCTCCATGGGTGGACCAGATTATGTTCACCAAGAAGAAGAATGAGAGATTGAAGTTATATGTCGACTATCGTCACCTAAACTATGTGACCATGATGAACAAGTACCCACTTCTGAGGATTGATGAACTTTTTGATCAGCTAAATATTTCACAGTGGTTCTCAAAGATAGACCTCAGATCAAGCTACAACCAGCTCAGAGTTAGAGATGAGGATGTGCAGAATACAACCATCCGGTGTCGGTATGATCACTACGAGTTCTTGGGTATGACCTTCGGCATAACCAACTCTTTAGTAGTTTTCATGAGCCTCATGAAAATGTTCTTCCGACATTACCTTGATTGCTTTTTCATAGTCTTCATCGACAACATTCTGATTTACTCGACCACTAAAGAAGAGCAAGCCTACCATTTGCACGAAGTACATGACACACTCTGAGAGGACAAACATTTGGTAATCTATCAATGTTCTAATTTATGATTTAAGAGGTTCACTTCTTGGGTCACTTCATCTCCGAGGTTGGAGTTGCAGTAGATCCAGTGATGATTAATGCTGTAATTTCTTGGGAGCCACCCAGATGTGTGACAGAGGTACATATTTTTTTGGGCTTGGAAGAATACTATCAGAGATTCATCCCAGACTTCTCCAGAGTTTCAGCACCACTATTTGCCATGACGAAGAATGGGAAACCCTTCGTGTGGTCGGAGAGATTCCCGCATAGCTTTCAAGAGCTGAATAATAGGATGACTAGATCCCCCCATCATGAGGCTTATAGTGGAGGGCATAGTGTATGTAGTTTATTGTGAATCATTAGGGACCAGCCATGGGAGAGTCCTGATTTATGAACGAGCTGTGATCACATATGGTTCTTGGAAGCTAAGACAGCATGAGCAGAACTACGCTACCCATGACCAGGATTTAGCAGCAGTTGTCTTCTTCATGAAGATGTGGTGACACAATCTGATGGGTGAGCACTTTACTGTTTACTCTGATCACAAGAGTCTCATATATATCTTCTCACAGAAGGACATAAATATGAGACAACGTTGATGGCTTGAGTTCCTTCAGGACTAGAACTTCAAGATAGTCTATACTCCTGGGAAGGGGAATGTTGCTGTAGATGCACTCAATAGGAGGTCCTGTATACAATTTCTAGGTAATGGGACATAAGAACTTTGTTATTTAAAAATATCTATTGTGGATATAGATGGAGTAGCCTATCTTCAGTCTCTTACAATCACTCCCCCATATAATTTGCGAGTTAGACAGGCACAACATGTGGACAATGACTGCAAGACCCGACATGCTCAGATATCTTCTAGGTATGCATATGATGTATTTATTTAATGTGGGGGAGCATGTCATCCCCTTAAGAGGATGTACCCTCATACCATGGACACTTTAGGAGGAGGTTTTTAAGGAGTTCCACACTTACCCTTTAGCGGTACATCCAAGAGTGAAAATGATGTACTATGACCTCAAACGATAGCACTACTGGCCAGGTATGAAGAAGGATGTAGCAGAGTTTGTCTCACAATGCCTCTCATGTCAGCAATAGAATGCAAAGCACTAGGTACCAGTATGCTTGGATCAGGCTTTAGAGGTCCCAGACTAGAATTATAATGAGATATCCATGTACTTTGTGATGGGTCATCCACGTACATCCAAGAGTCATGATTCGATATGGGTTATCATTTACCAGCTCACCAAGTCATCCATATTCCTACCAATTAGATATCAGGGCTTAGTTGAGAGCATGGGACGCCTCTATGTTCAGTAGATAGTTCGTTTACAAGTATTAACTTCTTCGATTGTCTCTTACCGAGACACACAGTTTACATCCCGACTATGGTAGGGGTTTCAAGAGGCTTTAGATATGTAGCTACGTCTGAGAACCACCTTACATCCTCAGATAGATCGTTAGAATGAGAGGACAATTTAGACCCTCATGTACATTCTCCATGCTTGTTTCTTCGACTTCGGTCACAGTTGGGAGGATCACTTGCCTTTGGTGGAGTTTTCCTACATCAATATCTATCACAACACCATTAGGATGACAAATTTCAAGGCGTTGTATGGCCGACCTTGCTGATCACCAAAGTGCGGGACTGAAACTGGGAGTCAGAACTGGTGGCACTAAAGATGGTACAGGCTATAGTAGAGAAGGTGAAGATCATCCATGAGAGGATAAATTCTTCATAGTGCAAATATATGTTTCTTGCTGAGAGGTGAAGGAGACCACTAGAGTTCGAGGATGCCTACCAAGTCTTTCTACATGTCTTCCCTCGATGAGGTGTGTGAGGATTTGGTCTAGGTGTTATGTTATCTCTGTGTTTAATAAGACCATTCCAGGTCCTCTGTAGAGTAGGCGAGGTGGCATACCACTTAGATCATCCACTTTAGTTGCACTGGGTGCATGACATCTTCCATGTATCTCAGTTGAATAGATATGTGCATGACCCATCCCACATCATCGATCACAGAGAGTTGGATATTGATAATGGGGAAACGTTCATGAATTCTCCAGTGGATATTGATGATCAATAGCAGTAGGTCCTACGTGGATGATCGATACCTCTGGTGTGCATTCGTTGGCAGAACAAGAACCTCTAGGAGAGCACATGGGAGTGGGAGGATCAGATGTGTGTTCAGAACCCCCATTTATTCCCTTAGTTTGAGTTACAGCTCACAGGGACATAAATCACATAGGTGGGAAGAATGAAAAGACTAGAAATTTCAAGGATTTGTTTCATAAATACATGGGTATTTTACGAGTTCGCAATTTTTGATGGTGCTAGATTCTTGATTCCCAGTGAGTCCGTAATCAGTTTAAGAAGTTTTGATCAGGTACGTTCAATAAAAATTCGAGCATGATTTTATAACATTTTAAATGGTGCTCGGAATTAAAATCTATGGGTACCATTGAACTTGTAGTGTCAGTGATTTCTTAGTGAGATTTTCACTACAGTTGCGTTTTAACGAATAGGAAAGATAGTTTTGGGGGTTTTTAATTAAATTGAATAAAAATAAATTATTAACATTATTTTTAATTTTGTGGATGAAACCTTGAAGTGGAAGTTAGAGGTGGGGGCCACCTAATCAGAACCTCCAATGGGAGGTTATGGTGGTGGGGACCACCTTAGCATAACCTTCCTTGGGGGGGATGTTATTTGGTGCGGCCCACTCGAGATCTTAAACTCCTCTAACCCCCTTTATCCCATTGGAACCCATAATTATGTGGGGGAGCCTCTTCAACTACCCTCTCCAATTAATGAGCCAACTCCATCCATTTAATTAAGTGATGTAACTTAATTAATTTGAATCAATTTGAATTCTTTATGCCAACATTATAATAATTTTTTTTATTGTGGGGTGGGAAAAATTTTAAAAGGGATGATTAAGAAGAAGAATGAACATGGTGGAGCCTATTCCCCCCAACAAATAACCACCAAAGAATGAAGAATGCTGTCTTCTTCTTTCATTAACTTGGGAAAGAAAGGAATGCGTCGACGCCCAGTAAGAATGCCGATGACGTCATATCGACTCGTCTTCTCTAAACTATTCATCCTCCAACATCGATGAAATGACAACGCCTTCCCGTGACTCCATCAACATCACCAAACTTGAGGTAGGGGGATTTGAGTTATTATATGTATGATATATACCCTCTTTTCCTTGTCGTATGTTGGGATCCTTGTTGTCGATTGATATGCTCTTAATGAGGAGGGCTTGGACCAAACGAACATGGTCCAAACCTCACCCTTGTTTTTTTGTTCTCGGTTTGTTGATGGCAGAGGTGGAGAAACAGCGGCAGACATCAGATGGACCATGAAGGAACCAATGATGCAAGGTCACTGGATCTCCAAGAGGGCGAAGCACCGTTGTGCCATGCAGAAGGAGACTCGTGGCCATAACGGGACCTAGAAGAAGCACGTGGCTCCGTCATGTCACATGGATGCCAGTAGAGGGCCGTGACAAGGATAGACCACGACATAGAAGTGTGGTGTTGTCACGTCATGCCACAGTTTAGAGCAGCTAGCCGCTCGGACCAGCCGGGAGGTGTAGGACCCCGTTGGATCCTTCTTGGGTTGGACTGGCATAATCGGGCACCGGTTTGGCTGACACATGAATGTCAGAGCCGTTCAGGTGGTAGGGGGTGCGTGCCACCCTTCTTGGTGAGGCTAGAGTAGGCCACTGAGCCGCCCTAGGCTGGGACTCCATCTGTCAGGCCGCCCTCGGTAGGGCCGCCCATGGCCGGGCCACCAGCGAGTAGGGCCACCCCTTCAGGATTTGTTGTTTCCTCAGACTCGGTCGGACCATTGGACCAGGTTGGGCCGGGATGGTCCGATGGGGTCAGACTGGACCTAAACCTGCTATACTCCGATTACACCTTCTCTGCAATATGTTGGGCTACGAGCATTCTTTTGACAAACCGCATGTGTGGAAATTATTCTTCTATCAAATCCATCCCTTAGAAAACACACTATAGATGTTTGGGGTATAGTTGAGATGCATTCATGTTTGTTCATAAATGAAACCATCTAGGCCTCGTTACAAAAAGGATAATAACTCATAGACCTAACTTCTGATTGACATGTTGTCTATTGCGTTGAGACCCCAATGACGTGGAAAAAATTTGGGATACATCTTCTTGAAACATCATGACAGTTGGAGTATTTCCAAGTTTCTCATGGAGTGGATCCTTCCAGTGACAAGAAGACAGAGTGTATAGACCTAGTAGCACACAGACCTGACGACTGCTTGATCATTTTGACTAGGAGTGATTCAACTATCCCAGTGGGGAGAGCCTATATTTTTCAGAAGACCATTGGAATAAGAGAGCCTGGTATTTGTTGGCAGACCCATTGTACCCGATAGGAGGAGTACCTCTGCAAGATATTAGGGGGTGCGACCGATATTTGGGGGAAGACCAACAATGGAGGAGTGCCTGGTATTTGGCGGTAGACCCGCGGTACTCAACATGTGGAGTACCACTACAGTCCAAGGTTAGTGAGGATCACCATATTGTTGTGACAGGCGCACTGTTCATGACAAAGAGGGAGTCCTCTAGCAGTCGTGGTTTCAATAATGAAAATCTTGGTGTGAGCTGAGTCAATAACATTTGTATTTTTCCTCTTGATTGAGATGGGTTACTAGATAACTTAGGTATATGTATGGGCATACACCTAAGTAATGGTTATATGTTGTTTCCTATTCATTTTGGTTAATCCTTGTTTGATATTGTGAGACCTTGAGGGTCTCGGGGTCCCTATTGAGTATCTTTATATTCACCCCTGCATGGGCTTTTCCCTCACCTCGTGGTGTTGGATGCAGATGACAGATAGTGCAGAACGAGGCAGAGTATACAAGGACTTGACGATACCTGGAGGTCAACCTCATGACGAGTCGATACCCGGAGGAGATAGTCGGAAGTTGAGCACTGAAGAGGATATCTATACCTACCCTTCAGGTAAGATCCATGGAAGACGATCTTGGAGCTTCTAGATACCTTCCATCTATTAGTATTTTTTGTTGTACATGTTTTTCTTTTCCTTGTACATTACTGTTGTGCTTGTAGGTCCGACCCCTTTTAAATTCCATCACATCTTTTGTTAAAAGTCTCCACTTAGTGTTTCCCATCCAGTTTTGTACTATGATTGTGCGTGTTTAATTTTTATAAGGCAATGCATTCCCAGCTTATAGATTTATGCCTTTGGTTCTAGTCTCCAGCACCTGGCCTATAGAAGGTGGGCTTGGGGTAGTCATGCCAAGGGACCCAAGGACGGGTCGTGACAAACTATATCATTGCCACCTCTCCAGAAGCTGAGATGTTATGTTTAATACATGATATTGACTTCGATATGTGCCTTAAATGGAACAACCTAAGGATTAAAAGTGTCTCAATGACCATCATGCTTGTTATTGGGAATGGAATGACCCATATTTTGTGAAATGTTATTACCAGTTGGATGGAATGCACCAATTCTCTTAATGATCACATCTTTTTCTTCACACATTTTTATCACGACGAAAACATGTTTATAGATGGTGTGACAAACATGGGTTTAATTCATGATATTACCTAGTACAATGAACTCCCTTCCAATATTATACCATTTCATGAATAATATTGGAAAATTATTCCATATTTTAGAAAACTATAATCCCACTTTTTTATATAATAATTGTGATTTGGTTTCCAAAAATAATAATGAATTGTAAAAAAATTAAAATTGATTCTAGTACCATGTGATCAAGATGATTATTAATGTTATCTTTATATATGATATTTGAAATATATAGGTAAATTCAATATTTTATACATATTTTTTATTTCATTAACTATTATATAAGTTGATTAAATATACTCATTTAGATGACGAATGATTTTGAGTTGGGAAACCCATATGGAGTTTAATGATTTTGTGATTATGTTGATATTTTCATGACCATTGAGATTATATTACTGAGTTTTTAATAGTTTTCATTAGATTTAGGAGAATTCTGAGAGAGTATTCCATGGAAAAAATAACTATTTTATTAAATTTTATTTTATTTTTGGAATAAGAATGTTTTTAAGAAATATTGGTTGTTAGATGAATTACAAGGATGATAGTTTGTGCCATAAATATGAAACAAATTTGAAAAAAATGTTAGGTTCTATTAGATTCATGCCAATTATATTGGGCTAGCATTTCATTTTAGGAAATTTAGATAAATAATTATCAATGAAATCAAATTATATGATCTGAAACAACATGTTGATGTTTATGTATGTTTGATGACTGCTTGATGCTTACGAATGTGGTTTACATTCATAGGCACTTACAAATAGGTTTTGGGATGAGTGTGACAAAAATGTATTATGATGGAGATAACATCCAACTAAAATAATATTAATGTTTTATGAAATAAAATTATTGAAAATTTCTAGGAAATATATTACGAATATAATATTTTCCCATGTATACATTCAAAATGATGATGTAATGTATTATGGATTAAATTAAGATATTGATAAAAAGAATTGTTATATCTCAAAAAATAATGTTAACGGAAATAAGTTAGTGGATAATAGAATTTTAAAATGAATCTCAAAACCTTGTGAGAATGTTTTTTTGGGAAATATTAAAGTATCATAAAATATTTTTATGGAAAATAATGTAAATAAATTACATATAGCCTAGAGGGAGATCATCATGATGCTGAAGACTCAAATCATAAATATATTTTCTTTCCCTGATTCATTAATATTTAAAATTTAAATTCTCTATTTCATATTTTGTATGAAATATTTTGATCTGCTAAAATTTTTATTGAAGTTGGTTTTTAGACCATTTCTATTATATATTATACATGTAAGTGATTTATTTAATTGATCCACTATTGTTCATTAGGAGTTCACTTATTTAAAATTCATTAGAAAAATTAACGAGTCAAACATAGTTGATATTGATTATATTTGAAATATTAAAATCGTGAATTTCATATAATAATATACTCCTAATAAAACATTTAATGATATGTAGTTATCATGTCTATAAATATTGAAACATTTTTTACATAAATTCATTCATAAAATTTAATTCATTATTTATCATATTTTATGAATATAGTGTTAATTGAGAGATATAGACCATATATTGATATTTTGATAAAATTATTTATATATAATTTTATTATAATTAATAAAATTAATTTATATGATTATAAAAATGTTTAGATGACTTCTTTTTTAAATAAAATATATTCCTTTAGCTTCATAAAATTATAGTTACATGTAAATCAATTTATTGTTCATTATATATTATTCTACTGTTTTTTATGAACATCACGTCGGTTAAATTTTTATTTATTAATTAAGGAACCGATATATGGGTATATATTATAAGTCGGTGATTGAATTTTCACCATATTATCTATTCATTTATTAAAGACAAAATATTTATATTTTCTTCTAGTATTAAATCACTATATATATGATTTCTATTTTATAGTTCATTTTTTTGGATATTTATTAATGTGAAAATTGAATTACCTTGAAATATAAATATATCATTAGAATAATTTATTATATCTATATGAATTAATTTATTATGTATTTTTTGAATAATAAAAATTAATGATGGATAGAGGGAATGATTAATATCATGGTCATATATGTCAATGAAATTGAATTGTGAAAATACAACATAAAGTCACAAAGTCTGAGTGACTTATAACATGCCTCTAATCATCATGTACATCAATATTAATATTAAAGGTTATTAACCTTGATATATTGGAATGAAATAGTAACTAATATGGTTACTATTACAATAGGGGTATGGTGTGAATTTTCATCTAATGAACATAAACTAAAAAACATAATACCTATTAATGTAAAATTATCGAACATCACCTTTATTCGATGATCTGAGTGAACGAATTGAAATAATCGTTAATCTTATTATATCAAGGAATGTTTTAATAAAACTCAAAGATAATCCAATAAAACAAATTTTTTAGAATGATAAGTAATAAGAATAGAATTCTATTACATTAATCGTAGAAATGAATTGTAAAAAATAGAAATACAGTAGCCATCAAGAGTAAGACTGTCAAACAATATATACTAAAAGTATAAATTCTTTTATTCTTAAGAGTAAAGGTAGTTGATGAACATGAAAAGTGGATTAAATAGTATTATACTTACTTTAATGTCTTCTTATACATAAAAGTAATTCCCGTGACATGATGGTCATAATGAGCTATGTATTCATTTACATGGAATCCCTCGATATTATTTTCTTGTTCTATCATCCTATCCCTAGAATCCGTTTATCGGATGGATCAGATTCTCTATCTTTATATCGATGGAATCTATGAATAGTAACAATTATAAGAAACAAAATATTAATGGAAACGTTCAATGAAAAAAAACTGTGACAATGATTACTTATAATGATGACACTCTGAATATAATATTGAATATGAATGATTAGTAGATAGAAAAAACTTTTATAAAAATGACAGATTGAAATTTACTAGATCCAAAAACTTAAACAAAAATTCTATTTATTGGTCAAGATCCAAAAGATTCATTTCATATTTTATTGAAACGGCCATGTATTGTTGGCACTTGACAACTCATCTAAAACTGAATTTTATATGTCATTTTTTTTAACACCATTACAGTTTTAAAATTATTCATAAAAATATTATCAATTATGATGTACTATTATTATTAACATTAGTTAGTCCCATGTAATTCTTTAATGATTTTCAATATCATTATACTGAATGAGTATTTGTCCAATGGTCACAACTTTTTTTAGTATAATAGAAATGTAAAAATTATAACGACTCATGAGAAAATAGTTATTATGATATATCAAACAAAACATATTTCCAGGGACTCAGATTTTAGTAATATAGAGTTTATATTGTTAATACATTATAATCATATCTACATATGTGAGAAATTAATTTTATTTAAAAAAATATTAAAAAACATGGAATACAAAAAGTGTGTAAATAATGTTTTGAGATAGTGTTTTTGATTGTTAAAACTAAATTAATGGAAAATTATGAAGTAAAACATTTGACTCAATTAAAACAACTAACATCACCTCATTGAAAATGTACTATATTGAAATATATAATCATTTATTATAGGTAAACATAAAATTTTGTATTCCAAAAATTATTTTATTCCATTTATACTCAATTTATCATTTTTATATTATGGTGTGATTTTTATACATGATATGTTATAATAGTTATGTTTCTCCTTGTACAGTCATCCAATTAAATGTATAATGTTTCAATATTTATATATTATGAATATTCTATTAAATAATTATAATCACACTAGACAATAAAAATTTATTTTTGTTACCCTAATACAATCAATTTATTCCCCATTCTATATATTTATTTAAATCTATATAAATGAATGAATATTAGGAATATACATCCCCTCACATTCAAAGAACAACATACACAATCTATTTATTCTCATATTTGATTTCATATCATTGAAATTATGATTTCATCCATAGTGTTTCAAAACCTTTATTTATCTTATATTATATTTTTTTCCATTTTCTAACTTATGTTGATTTTGTTTTATTTATATGTATATAATAATTTATATATTTTACTCCACTTTTTCACTTGAGAACTCACTATTTCGTTATAAGATTTTTTTCTTAAATCTTTTGTCATCTGTTCTGACAAGTTGTTTGTTTGATTATACTATCATATTTAGGTATTTTAATTTCATGTCACTATTTGTAAAAGTACCCTCCCATATTGATTTATCACATTCTGATGTAGTAGCATTTAACATGGCATGTATCTTGGTTGGTGGTTGGTCTTAGTGAAATCATTTCCTAGAATTAATTACATTTTAGTTTCAATAATTTTGGTATTATTAATTTTCATTAAATTTTGTGTTCTCTAGTTTCTTATTATAATTCTTATATAATGGTTATCAACCTCTATTATTATTTACAAAATATCATGAAATGTTCCATCTCTTATAAGATAAATAGAGATGGTGATGGAATCCTTTATTATAGTAGGCATATATTGTGCAAAATTCCTTGGATGAATTTCTAGTATATGATCTTTTATATCTCCTTCCACTCATACTTTTCTCTTTTTTTAGTAAACATAATTATGTTTTATGCTTTCGACCCAAAAATAATAATTTTGTATACATGGTTTCGATGATGAGTTCTTTTCCCTCACACCAACTTGTGTTGTTCATCTGGATATGATTTATCTTTCTCATTTTGGTGTTTTAAAGGAGGGGGTTTCTTGATAAAATGTATTTTCTCTATGTCTATCATTTTAAATGACGGAAAATGTGTTTATTATTAATAATTTTGGTTTTTAATGTGTAGGATTGTTTGTAATGATTCACAAAAACCTACAATTATATTTATTATGAAAAGATTAGTTTGGTCTGACCTTTTGTTATGTGTAGACATAATGCACTATTTTATTTTATCAACAACATGTTTTGAAATAAATATGATTGATATGGATTTCTTATACAATATGGGTACTGAAATAATTATTTAAAATATTAAATTTTAATAAAACGTTCGATATTTTGATTAAATTTGTATTGGAATTTGATATTTTAAATTTTTTGTATTCTATTGGGATGTAAGAGGTCTTTTAAACACATATATCGACAGATTGTTGTTATAAAAAAATTGTTACCATATAATAAAAAAAATAATGTATTTGGAAAAAATTATTTTTTTGAAGGATACATAATCTATAGATTACTATATACATCAATAAAATGAGTTATATTGAAAATGAATTATTATTATATATATGTTTTCATATGTAAATGGATCATTAATCTTACAAAAATTTATCTTCCATTGAAATCTAAATATCATGATACGTAAGGGATGAATATATTTTTTAGAACATGATTAAAAATAGATACTGTTGGAATCATAAAAATGACTTAAATGCCTCATTTTACAACTTATAATGTTGAGATGAATGTGGAAATATGATCAATAGTTATATGAATAACATTAATAAAATATAATTGTGAAAACCATCTTATATTGAATTTAAATATATATCTATAATTAACATGTCATCTGGAATTTTATAAGTATTATAGAATCTATTATATGAATCAATAAATTATATAATTGATAGTAAATTCATATAATCTATATGATCTTATATTAGTGACATATTCTATGACATTAGTGTAACATAATGAATCATATAAATATATGTATTTTTTACTACTAAATGTTATTGAATTTTTGTTAATGTAATGCTTTCAAATAAACCCAAACCTAATGAAATGAAGTCCACATGTGGTTGAATAATGGGAAATTAAATTTATTTCCCCATAAACAACAACATATACGAAATACTAAACCTTCCATTTACTGTAATATGTGAATCAAAAATTATTATCCTTCATTAACATTCATTATAATTATATTCTATATAATAATATATGATTATTCAAGACAAATATAGAGATATGATCATATATAGATTTCATAAGTGATTTCTATATTCTAATATAAAAATTAAAAAATTATTAAAATATGTATTATAATAAAATTTGGTGACTTTCATTCCCTCAAAATCCATATAAACTATTTTCCCATGTTGAATTTATTAAAAAATATTTTCTTCATCAATTTTTTTTTAATTTATCATATTACTAATTTATGTCTCATCAGGTGTAAGTATAAAAACATTTGATTTATAAATATAAAACATTTCATAAACATCGCCCTTAAGATCAATTAGTTTAAATAAATATTATGAAATCATTTATTTTTACAATGTATATAATTAAATTTCCATTTATATATATTTTCCATATATTAAAAATTTGTCGAAAAATTATTCCCCATTGAATATTAAATAATTTTTTTTATTAAAAGATTCAAATTATTATAAATTGGTAAAATATATAACTTTATATTTTTTAAAATAACATATTTCAAGAATTATTTTTTATGGAATGTTATAAATAACATCACCGTAATGTTAATAATTTATTGTGATACAAATGTCCATTCCTAGATCAGTACACTATTTTTTGAACTACAACATTTATATTCACTAGATGAACAAGGGAATATTTATATATATAACCTTAAAAGAATTAATAAATTTCTAAATGTATTTACATCAAAATATGAAATGTATCTTTTTTTAAATATCTATGAAAATGGAAACAAATATGTGATTTTATTTGATTTTATACTTCACTATATTGAATTTAATTATTTCGTTATTATCATTGAATATTATATATTCATGATAATTATAATATTTTTGATGATGTATATTCGTACAATTAAATTATTTTTAACAACCTGATTTTTTTAAAATAATAATAAATTTGACAATTATCTTAACACACCATAATGATGTTTTTGATAATGGTCATATAATATATAAAAGTTATAATAAAAACATGACCATTATAACCTAGATGATGGATTAGTGTGTATGATTATGGATAACAACCTTATCTAATATATATATATATATAATATTCATATTCATTACATATTAATTGATTATTCTCAATAAATAAGAGATTAATTTTTGGTGAAGCCATTTCATGCTTCCAAAATAGTTTGTAATAACAACTGGCTTATTATTTCAATATTTATAAAATATTTTATTTTACATTATTCATTTTAGGAATTATATTTTATAAAATGGTTTTTATTTTTGAAATATTAATATCTAATTTATCATAAGAATAATTTTTTTTAATTATTTGTAATGTCTAAATTTTCAGTTAATGCTGAAAATTATTGATGTTATAGAATATTCCATTTCGATTTAAGTATTTAAAAATTAAATTTTATGGGAATTTATGAAAAAATGTATTCACTATTGTAGAATTAATCTAATCCATTAATTTAATTAAAATAAAAATTAAACTTCATTTTGTTATAAATTAATTTTTAAACATAAAATTTATTTTTTATAGATAATAGTTTTTAATCATGTTTTGTGTGTTTATATAAATAGAAATTTAATCAACTTATAACTACTATGTTAAAAAAATTAAATTGATATTTTTAATAAAAAATTGATAATTTTTATAATAGGTGAACATTATTTTTGGCCATAATGAATTATAACATGGTAAAAATGAATTCAACACATTAAGGGTAATTTAGGTAGAATAGGTTTAAAACATTAAGATGTGTCATTAAAATCATCAATAAATCATAATTTATTACATTTTAAGAGTGTATTTAATGAATACCATTAAATATTATAAATAATTTTATTTTGGAGCTATAATTTATTGATAAATTCCTTTACAATATTTTATGTATATGAAAATTATTAAATGCATCCTTCTTAATTTTAATTTTTTTTATTTTTTAAAATTGAATAAATAATTTTATGATTGTTAAAAATACATTACATTTAATAAAAACAAATATTTTATATGATGTGAATTTATTTGTAATAATTACAATTGATATAAATATATTAAATTATTATGCAATGTTGAGACTATGCCTATAGAAAAAATTGAAAAATCATGATATCAATACTAAAAACACAAAATGGTATGTATATAGTTTTTATGTTAATATGTAAAAATTCTTTTGGAAACATATTTTTTATATTAGTTTTTGAACATATTATATTTTTATGAAATCACTAGAAGGAATTTTAAAATTTTCACAATGTGAATACTCCTTAAAATAGTTTTAATGGTTTGTTATGGAAAATAAAATTTTATTAAATGATATAAAAAATAAATATATTATCATCATCATTTTGAATGGGATATGTTATATAATATCATCCATTTACCACTAATGGTCAACTTTTCAATTTATTATAATATTCATAGCCTATAGTCTCAAATATAACATCGATAACATGATAATTGTAAAATGAGTTAACATGTGTTTAAAAATAGATATAATGATTAATAAATTACACATACATGTATTATTATTATTATTATTATATGATATTATTTGGTATTATATTAATATAATATTTTACATATATAAATTTGGTGAGACAATAATATGAAAATAAATGTATATTAATATAATTCCTTTTATAATTCAAAGAATTATCATCTCCTGCCATATATAATTACACCAATTCTCCTCTCTTCATCTCAATTATTTTTCCAATTATATTGAAAAAAATAGAATTTTTTTTATTAGATTACCTAAATTCATTCTAAATTTTATCATATTCTTATTATACTATCCCTTAGGTGAGAGACCCAAAGGACGTTTATCAAATAGTTGGTAATTGTTTTAAGTAATTATATTCATTTCTCTTTTTAATAAGCATTATTAAATTTATTCCTACCCTTTATAAATAATATGATCAGTATATAAAATATAATTATTTTTTATTATGTTAGTTTAATGATCATAATCATCTCCATTTTTCACCTTCTAAGAAAGGAATGTATCGCTTGTGCTTATACATGGGCAACCACATACATATAGAAAAATGATAAATTCTATATCAAAATAAATAGAATTTTCATTATATAATGTGTTTAATGATAATATATGATATATATTTCATAATTATATTTTATGAATTATATTATTATATCTATCTTCTTGTCTTCCCATTTCATAGAAAATGATAATATCGTTTCCGTGTATATGCAGAGTATATCATCTACAATTCAATGTTATTCTAAAATAAATTCTCTATTAAATGGAAGGAGGATTAAATATATTCAATTTATATATAATATATTTATAAAATAAAATTTCTTATATAAATCATAATTATAATTTTCATTTCATTGGTTTTATTCATCGAAAAGTGATAACATCACTTGTGCGATCATGTAGAGTGTCGTCTCCATGAATTGATGTAACTCATTTAACATCATCAAATTTTATGAACAATTATAAAATTTAATATACTTAATAAACATAGGAATTATTTATTTGTAATCATTCTATGACCTTGATCTTTTTGCATGTTTAGGAACTATTTGAACTAATATTTTTTGGGAAAATAGTCCAATTTTCACTTGTATGTCCTTTTAAAAAGTTACATTGTTAATAAATCGATAAATGGAAAATATATATGAATTAAACATAGTTTTTTGTTTATGAATATGGTTTTATTATATATTTATTATAAATATATCTTTTTTATACATCTGGTTTTAACACATACGATGTAAGATGATACATTAGGTAATAAAATTTTGATAATGATTAATATCTTTTCAAATTTTTTTTGAATGTTTTATATTAATGGAATTATTATGATAATTGTCTTGTAATACAACATATTAAAATAAATTTTCTTCATTTATAGTGGTTTTATATTTTACTTTTACTCTATTATATATATTATTGATCTGGAATATGTTTTTGGGAAAATCAGACAAAATTTACTCTTTGGTCAGGAATATTTTCTTTCAATTTCCAAATATTCATCATAATTATTAGATAAAAATTTTCAATATCATCCAATTAATTATGAAATTTATTTTATCCATGTTTAATTTTATATATAATTTATATTAGAAAAATACTATTTATTTTATAAATTGGTTTATTTTTTTTGAATGTGTTAAATGAATCATTATTTCAATTTACGCCACATGAATGGATGTTACCAGCCACATGGATACACATTTATTTTAATATTACATTACATGTTTCCATGTATTTTTAAAATTAAAATATAATTTATAATAATATGAAAAAATTTCTGTAATTAAAAATTGAATTAATAATGAATGTAGTATTTTTTTCAATAAATGTTTCAATTATCATTGGAAATGTGTTTATATCACTGAAAACAACCATTTACAATTAATATGAATCATTGTAGATATTATCCATTTATATAATCATTATAATTTCAGTGTATTTTTATTTATTATGTTGATGAAATCATTATTAACACCATTTTCATTGAAAATTGTTCTGCTATGATAAAATGATTGATGTTTTCATGAATTATATCACATTTATGAATGAATTATGATTATGTGGTGGTTGGGTCAATTATATCCCGATAATTATTTGGTTAATATGATATTTATATCTCATGAGTTAATGTTGATAATAGTTGTGATGAATTTGGATAGGTTTTATCAAATATTGATGTGTGAGTACGATTCCTTCTTACAATGGTCTCAAAATTATAGATGGACATTATTTCAAAGGACAATGTTCACATTTAGATTCATGAGTATAATTACCTCTATATATTACCAAATGATTAATTATGATTTTTTTGAATAAATAATCTCTCAATATTATAATTTATTATGGTTGTGATTCCACATGCATATGTTTTGACGCTGGAATAATGATTACTTTTTTAATACCATTATTTATCATGTTCTTATATATGACATGACATTGGGATTTATGATCAATTATTTTTGTGTTACAATATTATTTTGAGAACATTCGCTTGATTTTATTTTCCTATACATATTATGAAATAATCATTATACAGTAGGTATCTCCTTGGGTTAACTTTATTGATCATTTCATCTCACCCATATATAATATTTCCATACATATGTGTTGATGGAAGGACCAATGCATGATATTTCTAGAGTGTAAAAAAATAAATTTCTTTATTGGTGATGTTGATTAGGTTTTAATTAATATAATAACTATTTATATAGTCTCTAATGTTACTGAACCTTTATGGTGTTTAAAAATGACTATTTTTTAAATGCATTGACTATTCATCCAAATTGATTTAATATTTGTGTATTCTATTATTGTGATGTGTTAGTTGGTATTAGAGTATGTATTCGTCATTTTTCAATATTATGATCATGAAAAAGCTCTTGGAAGAATTTGGATTAGTCTATTAATGAGAGAATATCTTATGTTGTGGTAAATGTAGGAGTGTGTTACCCTTTGAAAATGAATTATTTTTTGGATATTGGTATTTTGATACAGTTGTTTCACATATGAACATAAGGTTAAAAAAAAGGAAATTGGTATATTTTTTATTAAATTTATTTTCACTAGTGTTAAATGAGTGGACCTATGATTGTAGACATAGCTAGAAAAATCTGTAGGTCATGATTGGGTTAATTCAAATTTTATTAATAAAACAATATGAAGTATTTGAATTGGTATTTAACATTGATGTAATAGTTCAATACTAATGATTCAACTATTTGAACGAATCTGTATTGATTTAGGAATCCTAAGGAACATTTTTCATAATTGTGTGATTACTCATAATGATTATTTTTTTCGCAAACAATTTTTTTTTGTTTTAATCAATGGTTTTAAATAAGAGGAATCATGTTAAAATTGAATGTGATAGATGATATAAGTATTTTACAAATGAGAAACAAAATAAAATTTGATATGGAGAGTATTCCTAAGAATATATCTCGGTATATGAGTAGAGATGACTTTTTAAATGAACCAAATAAATGAAAAATACTGTTTCATGAAACTATATATGAAGGAAGATTCGTGTTTATAGAAGTCTAGAATGTATGAATAAGAACCCAATGAAATGTATCAAAGGGAAGAGAATATATCTTTGGATTTGAAAATAATATCATAGAAAAGGTAATTTTCAAATAAATTTTTTTAACATTAATCTATATAAATAAAATATCTCTAAGGAACCATTTATTTTTCAATGTCGTATGTTTTTTTGGAACATGGTAATTATTAGAGTCAATTTCATAATCCATGGGCATTCAACTATATAAATAATGACCAATGTTATTCTAATTATTTAATTGGAATGAATGAATTTTTTATGCATAGGGATTGTATAATTATAATATAGAAGGGTTATATCAGTAATATTTTTTCATAAGACACATGAAACATATATGGATTATTAATTAGTAAATAATCATTGTGGATTTAAAATAATATAATGAATGGTACTATTGGAAACGAGGTGCACAGAATAATCAAGATGGTTATGGAATTATATTTTTCAACACTTGAGAAATGAATCTTTATATTTTCAAGGTATCAGAGCCTTGGTAGTGGTCCATGGATTGAAAGATAATTAATAAATCATAAAATTAAACACATTATGACTACCTCATTTGAATTACATCATGCTCAATATAATATTTTCATCATGGACCTTCTCACAATGGATAAAAGTTCAAGGCACTGTAAATTATCTACATATACATCTATTATATCTGTGTATGATAATAGTTGAATTCTTGGTAGTATCCTAGAGATTCAATAATTTATTAGGTATCATGGTGATCATGGTGACTCCTTCTATTTTATTATTGAAGGTGTACTTGGATAAATCACTTGATTTAATCATTTTTTCTATAAGATGAGGGAGGAGAGCTAATCTCTCAATTTTGTTGGAATAAACATTCATTGAAATGATATAAATAATTTTCTTATATAGTGGATGTCCAAAATATTCAAAAATGGTTCCATATTCCCCATATATCTTTATCTTAAAAAATAAGATATAATGACATGTTATGATGAAATAACTATGTCATGAACATCATTTACATTATATCACCAACTTTTAATTTATTAAAAAAATATTACAAGATAATATTGAGTCATTAACATTACTCATAACTCCAACCATTATTAAAAAATACAAAGTTTTAATAATATTAATTCATATAATATCAGTCTACGTATTCAAGTAAATAATTTTAAATACTTTTAATAAAAAAATCCAACCAAATCATCATATACATGAATAATAATATATTTATTTATTTATTTTTAAGTTATGGATAATACGGGTAGAACATTTAGACCTGATGGGGGGGACCACCATTGTAACCCCCGAGATTTTTAAAAGAAGTATTTTCTTTTTATGTTGTATAAATCATCAAAGGAATCTTTCTCTACACACATCACTAGCTTGACTTGCTCTACACGCAATCACGACTTTCCTCGATAGCTTGCATTGTACGTAATACTGAGTTTCACTAAACAACGATATGCTATTAAAATATTATTAAAACTAGCTGTCATGAACAGTAATAACCACTTTTTGAAATTTTATAAATTTTATCTTTCAAAATGGACTTCATTTTTGGACTCGGAATATCGAAATTATCCTAGGATGAAATTTTGGTATTTTTCTGAAAACTTTCAATTTTTGATGAATAGTGAAACCACTAAGTGGTAGGTTAAAAAAACTGAATTTTGCATAAAACTTAATTTTACCGCTTCTGTGAATGGAATTTCGAAAATCCAACAGACACGGTTGATATCAGTAAGTAAAATCTGGTTCAATGAGATGAAAATAATTTTTTGGTGAATAGTAACTTTTTACTTTTTTTTACCACAGTTAATACTAAATAGCGTAACTAAGGGTAAATATGATATTACTATTACCCTTACACATGTCCGAATTCTATTGGACAAGTTTATTTCGACCAAAAACAACCTTATGAATATAATATGACCATTTAGGTCCACTTGGATTAGATTAGGACATTTAATATTATTTTATTTAATGAATAGTTAAAATAGTTAAAATCAACGTTTAATAACTAAAACATTTTTAATATGGGGTTATACATAAGATAAATTATATTATAAATATTCATTAGAAATATAAAAAGATTTCCTACATAATGATATTTTATTTATAATTTTTAGACTTTAAATAAATTAATTTATTTATGACACAACGATGATGCAGTAATTACCCATTTAAGGAAATATTAACATAATTGATGTTATAAATGCCCAAATAAATGTAATTTGAGACTTTTTATGAATTACAATAATTTTATAGGTTAATATGATATATTATTGTTGATTTAATTAACTTTTTTTGAACATATAATTCTATTATTACTTTCACAAAAATCATATATTAAATAGTGTCAAAATTGAAAAATAATAGTTTTCAAAATAAATATTATATTATTAATTGTTATTTTATTCCTAAAAATATAAGGTTCGGCCAAATGACTTAGATATGGATTTATATATTAATAATAAACAATTTTAGGTTCGTTTGGCATGTTATAGTAAGTTTATTAACCTTATAGTGTAAGAAAACAAAAAGACACGGTAAAAGTTAAATTATTTATCTTAGAGTCAAATCTAATTGATAAGTTTAAAATAATGACCTAAACTTGTCTAAATCCTATTGGTTGATAGGAATTAGACCCATCCCCACTTTATCTTCTAAATAAGACCCTTTTGAACCATTATAAACCGATTTTTACTTTAATATAAAATAATAGTTTGAGATATTTCTAAGGTGCCCCTCTCCTCCCTTATAAAAGGGCACCTCCTACCTCTCCTCCTCACACCAATTTTAGCACTCAAGCTCAGCCAACCCCTGCCAAAATCCCTTCTACACTTCCCTAGGATCATCCTAGAGCTCCTGGTCTTCTTCAAAGGCCATCCATAGTTCCCTAAGAGAAGGTTAAGAGAAAGCGCGTCAAAAAGAGGTAATACCCATTACAGATCTTTTTCAATTTATTTCTTCTTCAACTTCTTCTTATTTATTTGGTTTATGATAAAGTAATAAAATCAGTATTAATTAAATACTGGTATGTTATTATAAACATGAAACAACCCTAATTCACTTTCTATCCATCCTACGGAAAAATGAAATCACTGCGCGTGCGTACGTACGGAATACCGTCTCCACGCCGTGGTGTAATCTATTTTCCACCACCACCTTACTTGGATGGGTATAATGGTGTAAAAAGAAACTATATATGATTATTATAAAGTTATATTGATACTGAAATAGTATAAATACACTTAAATACAATTCCACGATCATGGGAACGATATCATCGCTCGTGCGTACGTACGGAATACCGTCTCCACGAAGTGACGCGACTCGTTCTAAATGATCGTCATTACATAGTAATTATGTAAATGAATTAAATGAATAAATATGATATATATTACACTAACACCATTCTGGATATGAGGTATCTATAACCTAACAAGAATAATAAGAAATTATTCGGCAAAACACGCATAAGAACAAAAGGCAATAATGACCCGAATAACAAGTAACAATGAAATATTTCTAATAAGAAGCTAAGTATATGACCATATATGATATCATATCAATATGTATGATTCTATAATAAGGCAATAACATTATTTAAACCACTATACAGGAGCTTCAGACACGTACGAATCAAATCGGACATAAGGTAAGGAAAAATCTCACAATCTCATTTTTATTGGAGATTGTTTATACTTTGGTATTTACTGGGGTTTAATTTATCATCCACATCCATGTAACCTAAATAAGTAATATTATTCAAATCCTCCTACAATTGTTTAAATCCAATTTTACCCTTCGGTATGTTTTTAGTAAACAACATGAAAGGAATCTTTTGTCATACGAGGTACTTTTTGACTTTTCGGCCAAAGTAGGAGAAGAATGTTTTTTAACTTATACGGCATAAATGGATTCATAAAACATTATTTAAATGAATCTTACTTTATAATATTTCATGTTTATTTTTAATTAACTTCATTTAGTTTAAAATTATATGACATGTTAAGAAAGGAAAATGTTTTTGAAGTAGAAAGGATATTTTTCTCAAGAATGAAGTTCAAAGGTTTTATCAAAATTATTTTCCATCTAAGATAAAATAGGGTTCTATTTTTATCCCTATTATTACATTGATTTGATTATGTTGTGATGGAATTATATTCATGAAGTCCTTTACCTTATATGATTTGTTTTATGATGTTTCAAGAATCCCATTTTTATTACATTTGTTATGCAATGATGTATGATTTATGATTATGTGGCACACATAAGAAAGGATTAATTATGAGATGGGTGGGACCTATATCTCCCTCCAATGAATTGGGTAAAGATTTATATATCATGATATAGACAGGGCTGGAACGGAAGGTCAATCTAGTTCAGTGATATAGCAATGAAACGAGGAGTCAACTCGGTTCAGAAATGGTCTTTGTCTGTTAAGATAGTCTTGGCAATGAGTCACGACTAACAAGAAATGATTTTCCATGATTATGTGTGCATGCCACAAATTTTCAAGTTTTATGTTATGATTACGGGGATCTCATTTTCAATTCTATGAATTATTCCATGTAAAGATATTATGATCTCTTTTGCAGGTTATGATTTTCAAAAATATATGATATGATTTTTATTTCCTTTATTTGACCTTGCTGAGCATTTGAGCTCACCCTTTTTGTATGTTTTCTTTTCCCCAGGTCAGGAAGATGGATATTAAGTAGAATATGATAAAAGGGACCCTAGATATAATGAAATAAATGGGAGACACTGTAGAAGATTTATGAACCAGTTGTTCATGTTTCCCAGTTTTTAAAGACAATATACCTATATGGTCCTTTGTGGTTTTGTCATATGTTGTAATAAGTATGCTTCAATTATGAAGTAATAATAATGTATGTAAAGTATGGGTCGTTATAGTTGGTATCAGAGGAAAGGTATAGTCAACCTTTGGAAACTAGGACGTGAAAGCCTTAGTAAGAGCCCTAAGGATATATTTAAGCCAAGAACAATCTTATTGTTTTAGACATGGCCATGAAGAACCTATGATAAGACCTTAAGCGTAAAATTTTATTCTTGATTATATGGTTTTCTTATTATAATTAGTGTTGCTCACACTATTCTTCTTGGTTTTAGTCAATGGCTGGAACCCGAAGGAACCATGTTAATGCGGAATGCGATGGGAAATGCAATGATTGTCCCCCTGAGCAACCAAAAAATATGGGAGATGGAATGAAAAATCTTTTATCCATGCTCACACAACTTTCTCAAGCTATGAATCATGCAGGACTTCCAAACGAGCAAAGAAAGGAACAACATTCTGTTGAATCCTTCATGAGGAAACGTCCACCTTCATTCAGCGGTTCAACTGATCCATTAGTGGATGAACAATGGATTAGTACCACTGAAAAGATATTTTCAGTTCTTCAATGTTCTGAACATGATAAAGTCATCTTAGAGGTATATTGTTTGGAAGGGGAAGCTGATCAATGGTGGAATATTATCAAGAATACGAGGCCAAGAGATGAAATTGAGTCAATGGAATGGGACGAGTTCAAAAACTTATTTTTCAATAAGTACTTCCCTCGTATTCTTCGAACAAACATGGAGAAGGAGTTTCTTGAACTGAAGAAAAAGGATGATGAGTCTGTTGGTACCTACGAAGAAAATTTTACAAGACTTGCAAGGTACGCTTTCTGAATTGTTATCCAACCTGAGAGTTAGTAAGAACGATTCTTTAGTGGCTTCAAACCAAGTCTTCGAAGGGCGTTATCCATAAGAGACTTCAATAGCTATGAGGAAATTGTTCGATGTACTCTCAAGGTTGAGATGGAGATTGCATTAACCCATCAGTCATATGGGTTTGATAAGAAGAGGAAAATGGAATTCAAAGGGAAATCTAAAGACCACATTGAAAAGAAGATGAATTTTCCCTTATGCTCAAAGTGTGGAATGAAACATGGAGGGAATTGTCTAAAAGGGACAAGTAAATGTTTCAAATGTGGAAAGGAAGGGCATCAGGCATTTGAATGCCGCAATGATGGGAAGAATATGTCTAGTGATGTGAACAAAGAAAAGGCTACACAGAATGAACCTCCTTCTCTTCAATGTTTCAAGTGCATGGAAACGGGGCATTATACTAATCAATGCCCTAATCCAAGGGTTGCTGCTGCTGATCGACGTCGACAAAATCTTAAGGCTAGAGATAAAGGAAAGTCACATGCAATTTCTATCAGCGATGTGGAGTATGATAATGATGTGGTGAAAGGTACACTTACCATCCACTCTAAAGTAGCAAATGTTTTTTTTTTGATTCTGGATCCACACACTCTTTTATTTCTGAAGAATTTTATAAGGGTATCACCAGTTTACCTCAACAATTGGATGTTGAGTTAGCTGTGACAACTCCTAATGGCACAACGGTTGCATCAAAAGTTTATAATTCTTCCCCGATTGACATTTGTGGGAAAGTGCTTCCTGCAAATCTTGTGATCCTTCCTTTAGTGGAATTCGATGTGATTCTTTGCTTGGATTGGATTTCTTTATACGGAGCTCATATCAATTGTCAAAGAAAGGAAGTCACATTTCATATTCTAGATCAAGCTATGATTATCTATCGATGTAAGGATGAACATAACCTTCCAGTGGAAATTTCTTCCATCTTATGGGTCATAATTCCACTCAATAAAGGTTATTTATCTCAAATGGTGGAAATAAACTCGCTATTAAGAATATGCCCATTGTACGGGATTTTGATGATGTCTTTCCAGAGGAATTGCCTGGTCTTCCACCAAATCGTGAAGTTGAGTTTTCAATAGAACTCATACCGGGTGAAATGCCTATTTCAAGGAAACCTTATAGAATGGACCTAATTGAGTTGTAGGAATTGAAGATCAACTTCAAGAGAATCTTGAAAAAGGATTCATACGCCCTAGTGCGTCACCTTGGGGTGCACCTGTTCTATTTGTTAAGAAGAAAGATGGATCAATGCGACTCTGCATTGATTAGCGAGTACTTAACAAGATCACTATCAAGAAAAAATATCCTCTCCCGCGCATTGATGACTTATTTGATCAACTAAGTGAAGCTCAATACTTTTTCAATATTGATCTTCGTTCAGGTTATCATCAATTAAGGGTCAAAAGAGAGGATATACCAAAAACGGCTTTCCGTACAAGGTATGGACACTATGAATTTATAGTGATGCCATTTGGTCTTACTAATGCCCCTGCTATCTTCATGGATCTGATGAATAGAGTCTTTAGAGACTATCTTGATCAGTTTGTGTTAGTCTTTATAGAAGATATTTATGTCTATTCAAAGAGCAAGGAAGAACATGAAGATCACTTGAGAATTGTTTTGAAGACCCTGAGAAAGGAGAAGCTTTATGAAAAGCTTACCAAGTGTGTATTTTGGCTTCAAAAAGTTTCATTTCTGGGTCATATAATCTCCAAAGAGGGGATATCTGTGGATCCACCAAAAACAGAGGTTATCGAATGATGGTCGATACCAACAACAGTAAATGAGATCTGAAGTTTTCTTGGTCTTGCTGGATAATATTGGCATTTTTTGAAAGATTTTTCATGGTTATCTAATCCACTCACTAGGTTGTCTTGAAAAAGAGTTAATTTCGTGTGAACCGAAGAGTGTGAAGAGAATTTCAAAGAGTTGAAAAGAAGGCTATCCAGTGCACCTGTGCTCACACTTCCTTGTAGTGGAGAAAGGTTTGTGATCTACAGTGATTCATCCAAGAAAGGGTTGGGGTGTGTTCTTATGCAAAATGATATGGTGATTTCTTATGCCTCACGACAGTTGAAAATACATGAGAAAAATTACCCAACTCATGATTTGGAGCTAGCTGCGGTAATCTTTGCATTAAATATTTGGAGGCATTATCTTTATGGTGAAAGGTGTGATATTTATACTGATCATAAATGTTTGAAGTATATTTTCACACAAAAGGAGCTGAATATGTGCCAAAGAAGATAGTTGGAGCTGATTAAGGATTATGACTGCTCAATTCATTACCACCCTGGGAAAGCAAACAAGGTGGCTGATGCATTAAGTCGACAATACCATGCTAGCTTATCCATGACGAGGATCTCAAAAGATCCAATATTTATGGATTTACAAAGGTTGGATCTTGGAATCATAATTGAAGGGGATAAATCTTATCTTTTTCAAATGAATGTTCAACCGTCTATGCATGTGAATATTAAAGAGGCACAGAAAGAAGATGTAGAGTTACAAAAGAAGGTGAGAAATGTTCCTGAATTCAACCTTGATTGTGATGGGATGATGAGGTTTAGGAATCGGGTTTGTGCTCCTCCTATAACAGAATTGAAGAAGGAGCTGCTGTATGAGGCTCATAGTTCTTCATTCTCTATTCATCCTGGAAGCACGAAGATGTATAGAGACCTGAAAGAGTACTTCTGGTGGGATGGAATGAAAAGAGATTTTGCTGAATATGTCTCTCGATGCTTGGTTTGTCCGCAAGTTAAAGCTGAAAGACAGAAGTCAAAGGGGATGTTACAACCATTTCCCATACCTGAAAGGAAATGGGAAAACATCATTATGGACTTTGTCACTGGACTTCCTAAAACATCCGAAGACAATAATGCTATCTGGGTCATAGTTGATCGTCTTACAAAGTCGGCACACTTCATTGCTATTATAGAGGATTTATCTCTTGATCAGCTTGCCAGGATATATGTAAAGGAAGTGGTATGATTGGATGGAGTAACACATTCCATTATATCTGATCGGGATCCGAGGTTTACCTCAAAGTTCTGGCGAAGTCTTCAGAACACTCTAGATACAGAATTGAGTTTCAGCACTGCTTATCATCCTCAGATAGACGGTCAGTCTGAGAGGACAATTCAAACTTTAGAAGATATGTTGAGACCATGCTCTATAGATATCAAAGGTGGTTGGGATCAACACCTACCTTTGGTGGAAGTTTCTTATAATAATAGCTTTCACTCCAGTATTCAGATGGCTCCTTATGATGGTCTCTATGGAAAGAAATGCATAACTCCAACTTGCTGGGATGAAGTTGGGGAATGAAAGCTATTAGGACTTGATCTTGTTGATGAGATGGCAGAAAAGGTCCGATCTATTCAACAACACATAAGAGAAGCTCAGAGTCGACAAAAAAGTTATGCCGATAACCGAATAAAATACCTAGAGTTTGAAGTGGGCGATAAAGTGTTCTTACGAATATCTCCCTAGAAGAGAGTAATGAGATTTGGAAAGAAGGGAAAGCTGAGCCCTAGATTTATCACTCCTTTTGAAATACTGGATCGTGTTGGGAAGGTAGCATACCGATTGGCGCTTCCACCGAATCTCTCTCAAGTTCATAATGTGTTCCATGTATCACTCCTGAGAAAGTACATACCCGATCCGTCACATGTACTCAGCTCAGAAGTTGTACCGCTGGAGCAAGATCTTTCTTATGAAGAACAACCGATAGAGATTCTGGATCGTAGCGATAATGTTCTATGGAACAAGGCCACTCGCTTGGTGAAAGTTTTATGGAGGAAACACCAATTTGAAGAAGCTACATGGGAGCTTGAGGATATGATGAGGGAGAGGTATCCTCATCTGTTTGTTACAAAGTGACGAATTTCGAGGGCGAAATTCTTTTTAAGGGTGGTAGAATGTAACACCCGAGATTTTTAAGAGAAATATTTTCTTTTTATGTTGTATAAATTATCAAAGGAATCTTTCTCTACACACATCACTAGCTTGACTTTCTTTACACGCAATCGCGACTTTCCTCGATAGCTTGCGTTGTACGCAATACTGAGTTTCACTAAACAACAATATGCTATTAAAATATTATTAAAACTAGCTATTATGAATAGTAATAACCACTTTTTGAAATTTTATAAATTTCATCTTTCAAAATGGACTTAATTTTTGGACTCAGAATATAGAAATTATCCTAGGATAAAATTTTGGTATTTTTCTGAAAACATTCAATTTTTGATGAATAGTGAAACCACTAACTAGTAGGTTAAAAAAACTGAATTTTGCATAAAACATAATTTTACCGCTTCTGTGAATGGAATTTAGAAAATCCTACAGACACGGTTGATATTAGTAAGTAAAATTTGGTTCAATGAGATGAAAATAATTTTTTGGTGAATATTAACTTTTTACTTTTTTTTACCGCGGTTAATAGTAAATAGTGTAACTAAGGGTAAATATGATATTACTGTTACCCTTAAAAATGTCCTAATTCTATTGGAAAAGTGTATTTCGACCAAAAAAAACCTTATGAATATAATATGACCATTTAGGTCCACTTGGATTAGAGTAGGACATTTAATATTATTTTATTTATTGAATAGTTAAAATAGTTAAAATCAAAGTTTGATAACTAAATTTTTTTTAATATGGGGTTATAAACAAGATAAATTCGATTATAAATATTTATTAGAAAGCTAAAATGATTTTCTACATAATTATATTTTATTTATAATTTTTAGACTTTAAATAAATTAATTTATTTATGACACTACGATGATGCATTAATTACCCATTTAAGGAAATATTAACATAATTGATGTTATAAATGCCCAAATAAATGTAATTTGAGACTTTTTATGAATTAAACTAATTTTATAGGTTAATATGATATATTAGTGTTGATTTAATTAACTTTTTTCGAACATATAATTCTGTTATGACTTTCACAAAAATCATATATCAAATAGTGTCAAAATTGACATATAATAGTTTTCAAAATAAATATTATATTATTAATTGTTATTTTATTCCTAAAAATCTAAGGTTCGGCCACATGACTTATATAGGGATATATATATTAATAATAAACAATTTGAGGTTCGTTTGGCATGTTATAGTAAGTTTATTAACCTTATAGTGTAAGAAAACAAAAAGACACGGTAAAAGTTAAATTATTTATCTTTGAGTTAAATCTAATTGATAAGGTTAAAATAGTAACCTAAACTTGTATAAATCCTATTGGTTGATAGGATTTCGACCCATACTTACTTTATCTTCGAAATAAGACCCGTTGGAACCATTATAAACCGAATTTGACTTTAATATAAAATAATATTTTGAGATATTCCTAAGGTGCCCCTCTCCTCCCTTATAAAAGGGCACCTCCTCCCTCTCCTCCTCACACCAATTTGAGCACTCAAGCTAGGCCAAACCCTACCAAAATCCCTTCTCCACTTCCCTAGGATCATCCTAGAGCTCCTGGTCTTCTTCAAAGACCATCCATAGTTCGCTAAGAGAAGGCTAAGAGAAGGCGCGTCAAAAATAGGTAATACCCATTACCGATCTTTTTCAATTTCTTTCTTCTTCAACTTCTTCTTCTTTATTTGTTTCATGATAAAGTAATAACATCAGTATTACTTACAAACTGATATGTTATTATAAACATGAAACAACCCAAATTCACTTTCTATCAATCCTACGGAAAAATTAAATCACCGCGCGTGCGTACGTACGGAATACCGTCTCCACGCCGTGGTGTAATCTATTTTCCACCACCACCTTACTTGGATGGGTATAATGGTGAAATCAGTAACTATATATGATTATTATAAAGTGATATTGATACTGAAATATTATAAATACACTTAAATACAATTCCACGATCATGGGAACGATATCATCGCTCGTGCGTACGTACGGAATACCGTCTCCACGAAGTGATGCGACTCGTTCTACATGATCTTCATTACATAGTAATTATGTAAATGAATTAAATGAACAAAAATGATATATATTACACTAACACAATTCTGGATATGAGGTATCTATAACCTAAGAAGAAGAATAAGAAATTATTCGGCAAAACACGCATAAGAACAAAAGGCAATAAAGACCCGAATAACAAGTAACAATGAAAAATTTCTAATAAGAAGCTAAGTATATGACCATATATGATATCATATCAATATTTATGATTCTGGAATAAGTCAGTAACATTATTTAAACCATTATACAGGAGCTTCAGACACGTACGAATCAAATCGGACCTAAGGTAAGGGAAAATCTCACAATCTCATTTTTATTCGAGATTGTTTATACTTTGGTATTTACTAGGGTGTAATTTATCATCCACATCCATGTAACCTCAATAAGTAATATTATTCAAATCCTCATACAATTTTTTAAATCCAATTTTACCCTTTGTTATGTTTTTAGTAAACAACATGAAAGGAATCTTTTGTCATATGAGGTACTTTTTGACTTTTCGGCCAAAGTACGAGAAGAATGTTTTTTTAACTTATACGACATAAATGGATTCATAAAACATTATTTCAATGAATCTTCCTTTATAAGTTTTCATGTTTATTTTTAATTAACTTCTTTTTGTATATAATTATATGACATTTTAAGAAAGGAAAATGTTTTTGAAGTAGAAATGACATTTTCCTCAAGAATGAAGTTCAAATGTTCTATCAAAATTATTTTCCATCTAAGATAAAATAGGGTTCTATTTTTATCCCTATTATTAAATTCATTTGATTATGTTGTGATGGAATTATATTCATGAAGTCCTTTACCCTATATGATTTGATTTATGATGTTTCAAGAATCCCATTTTTATTACATGTGTTATGAAATGATGAATGATTTATGATTATGTGGAACACATAAGAAAGGATTCATTATGAGATGGGTGGGACCTATATCTCCCTCCAATTCATTGGGTAATGATTTATATCTCATGAGATAGACAGGGTTGGAATGGAAGGTCATTCCAGTTCAGTGATACAGGACTAAAATGAAGAGTGAACTCGGTTCAGAAATGGACTTTGTCTGCTAAGATAGTCTTGGCAATGAGTCATGACTAACAAGAAATGATTTTCCATGATTATGTGTGCATGCCACAAAGTTTCAAGTTTTATGTTATGATTATGGGGATCTCATTTTCACTTCTATGATTTATTCCATGTTAAGATATTATGATCTCTTCTGCAGGTTATGATTTTCAAAAATATATGATATGATTTTTATTTCCTTTATTTGCCCTTACTGAGCATTTGAGCTCACCCTTTTTGTATGTTTTCTTTTCCCCAGGTCAGAAAGATGGATATTAAGTAGAATATGCTAAAAGGGACCCTAGATATTATGAAATAAATGGGAGACACTGTAGAAGATTTATGAACCAGTTGTTTATGTTTCTCAGTTTCTAAAGACACTATACCTATACGGTCCTTTGTGGTTTTGTCATATGTTGTAATAAGTATGCTTCAATTATGAAGTAATAAGAATGTATGTAAATTATGGGTCATTATAGTTGGTATCAGAGGAAAGGTATAGTCAACCTTTGTAAACTAGGACGTGAAATCCTTAGTAAGAACCCTAAGGATATATTTAAGCCTAGAACAATCTTATTGTTTCCAACATGGCCATGAAGAACCTATGATAAGACCTTAAGCATAAAATTTTATTCTTGATTATATGGTTTTCTTATTATAATTAGTGTTTCTCACAGTATTCTTCTTGGTTTTAGTCAATGGCTGGAACCCGAAGGAACCGTGTTAATGCGGAATGCGACGGGCAATGCAATGATTGTCCCCCTGAGCAACCGAACAATATGGGAGCTGGAATGAAAAATCTTGTAGCCATGCTCACACAACTTTCTCAAGATATGAATCATGCAGGACTTCCAAACGAGCAAAGGAAGGAACAACATTCTGTTGAATCCTTCATGAGGCAACGTCCACCTTCATTCAATGGTTCAACTGATCTATTAGTGGATGAACAATGGATTAGTACCACTGAAAAGATATTTTCAGTTCTACAATGTTTTGAACTTGATAAAGTCATCTTAGCGGTATATCGTTTGGAAGGTGAAGCTGATCAATGGTGGAATCTTATAAAAAATACGAGGCCAAGAGATGAAATTGAGTCAATGGAATGGGACGAGTTCAAAAACATATTTTTCAATTAGTACTTTCCTCGCATTCTTCAAACAAAGATGGAGAAGGAGTTTCTTGAACTGAAGAAAAAGGATGATGAGTCTATTGGTACCTACAAAGTAAATTTTACAAGACTTGCAAGGTACACTTCTGGAATTGTTATCCAACCTGAGAGTAAGATCGATTGATTCTTTAGTGGCTTAAAACCAAGTCTTCGAAGTGCGTTAGCCATAAGGGACTTCAATAGCTACGAGGAAATTGTTCGATGTGCTCTCAAGGTTGAGATGGAGATTAGAGTAACCCATCAGTCATATGGGTTTGATAAGAAGAGGAAAATGGAATTCAAAGGGAAATCTAAAGACCACATTGAAAAGAATATGAATTTTCCCTTATGCTCAAAGTGTGGAAAGAAACATGGAGGGAATTGTCTAAAAGGGACAAGTAAATGTTTCAAATGTGTAAAGGAAGGGCATCTGGCATTTGAATGCCGTAATGATGGGAAGATGATGTCTAGTGATGCGAACAAAGAAAAGGCTACACAGAATGAACCTCATCCTCTTAAATGTTTCAAGTGCATGGAAATGGGGCATTATTCTAATCAGTTCCCTAATCCAAGGGTTGCTAATGATGATCGACGTCGACAAACTCTTAAGGCTAGAGACAAAGGAAAGTCACATGCAATTTCTATCAGTGATGTGGAGTATTATAATGATGTGGTGAGAGGTACACTTACCATCCACTCTAAAGAAGCAAATGTTTTATTTCATTCTGGATCCACGCACTCTTTTATTTTTGAAGAATTTTCTAAGGGTATCACCACTTTACCTCAACAACTGGATGTTGAGTTAGCTGTGACAACTCCTAATGGCACAACGGTGGCATCAAAAGTTTATAATTCTTTCCCAATTGACGTTTTTGGGAAAGTGCTTCCTGCAATTCTTGTGATCCTTCCTTTAGTGGAATTCGATGTGATTCTTGGCTTGGATTGGCTTTCTTTATACGGAGCTCATATCGATTGTCAAAGAAGGGAAGTCACATTTCATATTCCAGATCAATCTATGATTATCTATCGATGCAATGATGAACATAACCTTCCAGAGGAAATTAATTCCATCTTATGGGTCATGATTCCACTAAATGAAGGTTATTTATCTCAAATGGTTGGAGAGAAACTCGCTATTAAGAATATTCCCATTGTACGGGAGTTTGATGATGTCTTTCCAGAGGAATTTCCTGGTCTTCCACCAAATTGTGAAGTTGGGTTTTCAATAGAACTCATACCGGGTGCAATGCCTATTTCAAGGACACTTTTATAGAATGACCCCAATTGAGTTGCAGGAATTGAATAAGCAACTTCAAGATAATCTTTAAAAAGGATTCATACGGCCTAGTGCATCACCTTGGGGAGCACCTGTTCTATTTATTAAGAAGAAAGATGGATCAATGCGAATCTGCATTGATTATCTAGAACTTAACAAGATCACTATCAAGAACAAATATCCTCTCCCGTGCATTGATGACTTATTTGATCAACTATGTGGAGCTCAATACTTTTTCAATATTGATCTTCATTCAGGTTATCATCAATTAAGGGTCAAAAGAGAGGATATACCAAAAATGGCTTTCCGTACAAGGCATGGACACTATGAATTTATAGGGATTCCATTTGGTCTTACTGATTCCCCTGCTATCTTCATGGATCTGATGACTAGAGTCTTTAGAGACTATCTTGATCAGTTTGTGGTAGTCTTTATAGACGATATTCTTGTCTATTCAAAGAGCAAGTAAGAACATGAAGATCACTTGAAAATTGTTTTGAAGACCCTGAGAAAAGAGAAGATTTATGAAAAATTTACCAAGTGTGAATTTTGGATTCAAAAAGTATCATTTCTGGGTCATATAATCTCAAAATAGGGGATATCTGTGGATCCAAAAAAAATAGAGGTTATCGAAAGATGGTCGAGACCAACAACAGTAACTGAGATCCGAAGTTTTCTTGGTCTTGCTGGATATTATCGGTGTTTTGTGAAAGATTTTTCATGGTTATCAAATCCACTCACCAGGTATACTCGAAAAAGAGTTATGTTCGTGTGGACCGAAGAGTGTGAAGAGAATTTCAAAGAGTTGAAAAGAAGGCTATCCAGTGCACCTGTGCTCACACTTCCTTGTAGTGGAGAAAGGTCTGTGATCTATAGTGATGCATCCAAGAAAGGTTTGGGGTGTGTTCTTATGCAAAATGATATGATGATTTCTAATGCCTCACGACAGTTGAAAATCCATGAGCAAAATTACCCAACTCATGATTTGGAGCTAGCTGCGGTAATCATTGCATTAAAGATTTGGAGGCATTATCTTTATGGTGAAAGGTGTGATATTTATACTGATCATAAAAGTTTGAAGTATATTTTCACACAAAAGGAGCTGAATATGCGCTAAAGAAGATGGTAGGAGCTGATTAAGGATTACGACTGCTCAATTCATTACCACCCTGGGAAAGCAAACACGGTGGCTGATGCATTAAGTCGACAAGACCATGCTAGCTTATCCATGATGAGGATCTCAAAAGATCCAATATTTATGGATTTAAAAAGGATGGATCTTGGAATCATAATGGAAGGGGAGAAATCTTATCTTTTTCAAATGAATGTTCAACCATCTATGCATGTGAAGATTAAAGAGGCGCAGAAAGAAGATGTAGAGTTACAAAAGAAGGTGAGAAATGCTCCTGAATTCAACCTTGATTGTGATGGGATGATGAGGTCCAGGAATCGGGTTTGTGTTCCTCCCATACCAGAATTGAAGAAGGAGCTGCTGGATGAGGCTAATAGTTCTTCCTTCTCTATTCATCCTGGAAGCACGAAGATGTATAGATACCTGAAAGAGTACTTCTGGTAGAATGGCATGAAAAGAGATTTTGCTGAATATGTCTCTCGATGCTTGGATTGTCAGCAAGTTAAAGCTGAAAGACAGAAGTCTAAGGGGATGTTAAAACCATTTCCCATACCTGAATAGAAATGGGAAAACATCACTATGGACTTTGTCACTGGACTTCCTAAAACATCCAAATAAAATAATGCTATCTGGGTCATAGTTGATCGTCTTACGACGTCGGCACACTTCATTGCTATTAGAGAGGATTTATCTCTTGATCAGCTTGCCAGGATATATGTAAAGAAGTGGTAAGATTGCATGGTGTACGACTTTCCATTATATCTGATCGGGATCCGAGGTTTACCTCAAAGTTCTGGCAAAGTCTTCAGCACACTCTAGATACAGAATTGAGTTTCAGCACTGCTTATCATCCTCAGACAGACGGTCAGTCTGAGAGGACAATTCAAACTCTAGAAGATATGTTGAGAGCATGATCTATAGATTTAAAAGGTGGTTGGGATCAAAACCTACCTTTGGTGGAATTTTCTTATAATAATATCTTTCTCTCCAGTATTCAGATGGCTCCTTATGATGGTCTCTATGGAAAGAAATGCAGAACTCCAACTTTCTGGGATGAAGTTTGGGAAAGAAAGCTATTAGGACCTGATCTTGTTAATGAGATGGAAGAAAAGGTCCGATCTATTCAACAACACATAATACCAGCTCAGAGTCGACAAAAAAGCTATGCCGATAACCGAAGAAAAGACTTAGAGTTTTAAGTGGGTGATAAATTATTCTTACGAATATCTCCCTAGAAGAGAGTAATGAGATTTGGAAAGAAGGGAAAGCTGGGGCCTAGATTTATTGGTCCTTTCGAAATATTGGATCGTGTTGGGAAGGTAGCATACCAATTGTCGCTTCCACCGAATCTCTTTCAAGTTCATAATGTGTTCCATGTATCGCTCCTGAGAAAGTACATACCCGATCCGTCAGATGTACTCAGCTCAGAAGTTGTACTGCTGAAGCAAGATCTTTCTTATGAAGAACAGCTGATAGAGATTCTAGATCGTAGCGAAAATGTTTTACGGAACAAGACCACTCACTTGGTTAAAGTTTTATGGAGGAACCACCAATTTGAAGAAGCTACATGGGAGCTTGAGGATATGATGAGGGAGAGGTATCCTCATCTGTTTGTTACAAAGTGACGAATTTCGAGGGTGAAATTCTTTTTAAGGGGGGTAGAATGTAACACCTGAGATTTTTAAGAGAAATATTTTCTTTTTATATTGTATAAATTATCAAAGGAATCTTTCTCTACACACAGCACTAGCTTGACTTGCTTTACACACAATCGTGACTTTCTTCGATAGCTTGCGTTGTACGCAATACTGAGTTTCACTAAACAACGATATGCTATTAAAAAATTATTAAAACTAGCCGTTATGAATAGTAATAACCACTTTTTGAAATTTTATAAATTTTATCTTTCAAAATTGACTTCATTTTTGGACTCGGAATATCGAAATTATCCTAGGATGAAATTTTGGTATTTTTCTGAAAACTTTCAATTTTTGAAGAATAGTGAAACCACTAAGTGGTAGGTTAAAAAAACTGAATTTTGCATAAAACTTAATTTTACCGCTTCTGTGAATGGAATTTCGAAAATCTGACAGACACGGTTGATATCAATAAGTAAAATGTGGTTCAATGAGATGAAAATAATTTTTTGGTGAATAATAACTTTTTACTTTTTTTTACCACGATTAATAGTAAATAGCGTAAATAAGGGTAAATATGATATTACTATTATTCTTACACATTTCCTAATTCTATTAGAAAAGTGTATTTTGACCAATAACAACCTTATGAATATAATATGACCATTTAGGTCCAATTGGATTAGATTATGAAATTTAATATTATTTTATTTAATGAATAGTTAAAATAGTTAAAATCAAAGTTT
Organism: Viscum album; assembly: GCA_963277665.1. Classification (NCBI taxonomy): domain Eukaryota; kingdom Viridiplantae; phylum Streptophyta; class Magnoliopsida; order Santalales; family Viscaceae; genus Viscum; species Viscum album. The sequence continues at coordinate 1,597,566,670 of OY728133.1, read as the reverse complement.
AATAACTAAAACATTTTTAATATGGGGTTATACAAAAGATAAATTCGATTATAAATATTCATTAGAAAGATACAAAGATTTCCTACATAATGATATTTTATTTATAATGTTTATACTTTAAATAAATTAATTTATTTATGACACAACGATGATACAATAATTACCCATTTAAGGAAATATTAACATAATTGATGTTATAAATTCTCAAATAAATGTAATTTGATACTTTTTATGAATTAAACTAATTTTATAGGTTAATATGATATATTAATGTCTATTTAATTAACTTGGTTAGAACATATAATTCTGTTATGACTTTCACAAAAATCATATATCAAATAGTGTCAAAATTGACATATAATAGTTTTCCAAATAAATATTTTATTATTGATTGTTATTTTATTCATAAAAATCTAAGGTTCGGCCAAATTACTTAGATAGGGATATATATATTAATAATAAACGATTTTAGGTTCGTTTGGCATGTTATAGTAAGTTTATTAACCTTATAGTGTAAGAAAACAAAAAGACACGGTAAAAGTTAAATTATTTATCTCAGAGTTAAATCTAATTGATAAGGTTAAAATAATAACCTAAACTTGTCTAAATAATATTGGTTGATAGGATTTCGACCCATACCCACTTTATCTTCGAAATAAGACCCTTTGGAACCATTATAAACCGAATTTGACTTTAATATAAAATAATATTTTGAGAAATTCTTAAGGTGCCCCTCTCCTCCCTTATAAAAGGGCACCTCCTCCCTCTCCTCCTCACACCAATTTGAGAACTCAAGCTCAGCCAAACCATGCCAAAATCCTTTATACACTTCCCTAGGATCATCCTAGAGCTCCTGGTCTTCTTCAAAGACCATCCATAGTTCCCTAAGAGAAGGTTAAGAGAAGGCGCGTCAAAAAGAGGTAATACCCATTACCGATCTTTTTCAATTTCTTTCTTCTTCAACATCTTCTTCTTTATTTGTTTCATGATAAAGTAATAAAATCAGTATTAATTACATACTGTTATGTTATTATAAACATGAAACAACCCTAATTCACTTTCTATCCATCCTACGGAAAAATGAAATCAGCGCGCGTGCGTACGTACAGAATACCGTCTCCACGCCGTGGTGTAATCTATTTTCCACCACCACCTTACTTGGATGGGTATAATGGTGTAATAATTAACTATATATGATTAGTATTAAGTTTTATTGATAGTGAAATAGTATAAATGCACTCAAATACAATTCCACGATCATGGGAACGATATCATCGCTCGTGCGTACGTACGGAATACCGTCTCCATGAAGTGATGTGACTCGTTCTACATGATCTTCATTACATAGTAATTATGTAAATGAATTAAATGAATAAATATGATATATATTACACTACACCATTCTGTATATGAGGTATCTATAACCTAAGAAGAAGAATAAGAAATTATTCGGCAAAACACGCATAAGAACAAAAGGCAATAAAGACCCGAATAACAAGTAACAATGAATAATTTCTAATAAGAAGCTATGTATATGGCCATATATGATATCATATCAGTATGTATGATTCTGGAATAAGTCAATAACATTATTTAAACCATTATACAGGAGCTTCAGACACGTAGGAATCAAATCGGACCTAAGGTAAGGGAAAATCTCACAATCTCATTTTTATTCGAGATTGTTTATACTTTGGTATTTACTGGGGTGTAATTTATCATCCACATAAATGTAACATCAATAATTAATAGTATTTGAATCCTCCTACAATTCTTTAAATCCAATTTTACCCTTCGGTATGTTTTTAGTAAACAAAATGAAATGAATCTTTTGTGGTACGAGGTACTTTTTGACTTTTCAGCCAAAGTACGAGAAGAATGTTTTTTTAACTTATACGGCATAAATGGATTCATAAAACATTATTTCAATGAATATTCCGTTATAAGTTTTCAGGTTTATTTTTAATTAACTTCTTTTAGTTTAAAATTATATGACATGTTAAGAAAGGAAAATGTTTTTGAAGTAGAAAGGATATTTTCCTCAAGAATGAAGTTCAAATGTTTTATCAAAATTATTTTCCATCTAAGATAAAATAGTGTTCTATTTTTATCCCTATTAATACATTGATTTGATTATGTTGTGATGGAATTATATTCATGAAGTCCTTTACCTTATATGATTTGTTTTATGATGTTTCAAGAATCCCATTTTTATTACATGTGTTATGCAATGATGTATGATTTATGATTATGTGGCACACATAAGAAAGGATTCATTATGAGATGGGTGGGACCTATATCTCCCTCCAATGAATTGGGTAAAGATTTATATCTCATGAGATAGACAGGGCTGGAACAGAAGGTCATTCCGGTTCAGTTATATAGGAATGAAATGAGGAGTGAACTCCGTTTAGAAATGGACTTTGTCCGTTAAGATAGTCTTGGCAATGAGTCATGACTAACAAGAAATGATTTTCCATGATTATGTGTTCATGCCAAAAAGTTTCAAGTTTTATGTTATGATTATGGGGATCTCATTTTCACTTCTATGATTTATTCCATGTTAATATATTATGATCTCTTTTGCAGGTTATGATTTTCAAAAAGATATGATATGATATTTATTTTTTTATTTGCCCTTGCTGAGCATTTGAGCTCACCCTTTTTGTATGTTTTCTTTTCCCCAGGTCAAGAAGATGGATATTAAGTAGAATATGCTAAAAGGGACCCTAGATATGATGAAATTAATGGGAGACACTGTAGAAGATTTATGAACCAGTTGTTTATGTTTCCCAGTTTCTAAAGACACTATACCTATACGGTCCTTTGTGGTTTTGTCATATGTTGTAATAAGTATGCTTCAATTATGAAGTAATAAGAATTAATGTAATGTATGGGTCGTTATAACCATCTCCTATGAACGTATTCAACAGAACATTGCAGACTCATGAATATTATATTTTTAAGACCCTTGAGTAATTTGACTATATAATAGTTAATATCCATTCATAGACCATGATAGGAGTATAGGAAACCATAAAATCTCCAAAAGAGATAAGTAATTGTCATTATAGGTACCCATGTTTAACATAAATGGATATGACATCATTTTAGATGAATATTTTGAACGTTACAAAAAAAATTCAAGAGGATCATAATAGTTTAGTGTCATTGGAAACTCGGGAACCATTTGCCTAATTTTGTAATAGATCATCAACATATCAAGTAATTATATTCTCGTATAGAAATCTTAGTTGAATACTTTTTTCATAACATTAGAATATGAAACATAAGAAATCAGTGAGATCAAATGCTCATTAATTGTATAAAACGATATATATTAGAACAATCATGAGAATAATGGTATTATAACATGATCGTATCATTAGAAGACAATACAATATATATCAAAGATCATAATCAAGATTCATAAAACAAATTATTCTAGTTCATACGACAAGAATAATAATGAAATCAAGATCACAATCTTTAAAATCATAATATAATCATAATACAAGTTATTTGGGTGAACACATAACAATGTAAAATTATATTTATAGTAGTCAAGGCTTAATGTCAAGGATATATTATTCGAATGGGTTTACTCCAAAAATCATATTAGTTGTCATGGTTCACTCCCAAGACCATATATGTAAAAAAATTCCTCTACTAAACTAGTTTCACTATCATTTCCATCAATTAATTACTGAACCACATTTACTTCTCATTCTAGAACTATATTACTAAACAATATTATCATTTCATTCATTCCAACTATTATTTAACTAATATCACTCTTAATTTTTCCCAATCATTATCATGATATAAAAATCATTATCTTTTTTATTGGAGGGAAATATATGTCACATCGATCATATAATGAAATCGTACATTCGTGTGCTATAGGATAATAAAATATTCATCATATCATGAACCATGAAAAGAGACTAGTTTTATAATCATCATAGAATAACCCATGAAATAAAATCAATATAATAAAAATTTCATCAAATAAAAACCTATAAAAAAATAGATATGATTAATAATCATATCATCAATGAATATCCCATGAAAAAAATGGGATTAAAAAAGCTTATCAGCCCAAGAAAATAAAGTGTATCATTAAATAATTTCATCATATATAGTAACCACTAAATCGAAGAGTATGAATTGTATCCTTAGATCAAATAATTCGTAACTCATAAACAATTTAAAATTACTGGATCATATATGGAGAAGGATTTTGATAGATCACATGGATTATTTCTAAAATAAAATAACCATTATTTGAAAATACCTATCATTTCACATTCTCAAAAATACTTTTATTATAAAGAAAGGTTATATATTTTGTTTAAAAATAATAATAAGTAAAATATATTTTCCACATTTTGAAAAATTTAAAATGTAGTTCATGTTAAAAACCTAATTATTTGAAATTATCATCGAATCATAACAAAGAAATAATTATATGAAATTTGAAAAACAAATTTTCTGTAATAATTAATTGAAAACACATAATTTTTTAAATCCTTCTTCCGGGTGCTGCCTAGAGGTGCCTCATTACCAGTTGGTCATATGGACTCTGGCGCATTTCAACAAATTCTAGAGGCTATAGACTAGAAGTGAGGGCCTTAGAAGTGTTAGTGGGGATACTATGCCTTTATTGGCAGAGTAACACAGTGGAAAGAAATAGATAACAATAGAAGAGGAAATAACACCATCAAATTTGTAAACAACGGAATATTGGATATAATAAATTAGAGAACATATATATATATATATATGATGCATGATACATTTTTTTAAGAAACAATCCAAACAAGTCACAATGCTGAAATATATTACTAAAAAAGGTACAATGAAAACAAATAATCTCTAGCAGCATCGCATGCATCTGCTTGGTCCCATGCTCTCCAGTACCACATCAATCACGTACCTGAAGTAGAAGGACATTTGATTATCTATACCTAAAGAAATATAATCTGTTTATGCCCAAAAGCATGACCCAAACAGGGTGTGTGATATATCCATGTAGGAAACCTCCAAATTATTATTTCATAATAGGCAGTGAATATATATGGTAGACAATAAGAAAAATGATGAATTAAACAAGTATGTACTCAATAGTAATCAATCATATAGTATCATCTACATTCATTACATTAATCATTTTAGTAAACCAAATATGTACATGAAACCCTATATGATGTTCTCACAGTCTATACCCTCGGGTTTAACTTAGAAAAAACACTAGATACCCTCCAAGAAGTACTCATAGTTTAACCCCTATGGTTTACATTTAAAATAGACTCTCTGTGGAAGCACACAAATTGATTCCACCATGTGGTCCCTTATATGTATCTTTAAACACTCTGGGGAAGCACACAACATTAAAGTCCCCCTATAGTCTCTTAACACGGAAAATATAGACACTATAAGGGAATACATATTCCATCACCCATATAGTCTTGCAACGTAAAAATAAAACAGACACACTAGATAATCCATTAACATCCATTACCTTTATAGTATACTAATCCATGTCCCAAGAGCACTGTTTATATCAATAATTAAAAAATGATATATGGAAACGAATGTAAACTTCTATAACAACGTGGCCTAATAGTCTACATCATATCACAACATGTCAAATAAAAATCACTATATCCTAAAAAACTAGTAATAAAAAAACTTTCTAACCATAAAAGCTAGATCAAACAGTAACTAACAAACAAAAATGAAAAAACTCATCCATAACATGACATGAATAACTCTATTCACAACCAAATAACTATACTGAAAAACCATGAAAAATCAATCATTAACATGGCTAAAATCCCATAACATGGAATTCCCAGAACAGGGTTATTGAAGCTTTTCCACATATAACAGAGAGACTAACTATGGAAAGGAACAAACCACATACCTTGACATCGTGAGATCTATATACTCATGCGTCGGTACTTGAATCGACCTAGAATGAGGTATATCTGCCAATATGTCTAAAAGTTTCAACATATTATATCTCACGAGAGATGATAAATCAAGAGATGAGGTTCATGATGAAAGAATAACTCACTCTAGTGTTTCCAACTTAATAGGAAACCATTTAATTAGAGAACAAATGGCGAGTTAGGGGCTCAGAGAATAATCGGTGGTCTTATTCACTCCTAAATGAGACAGACCTATATGAAAATATTTTTCTGAATGTGATACGACCACAGTCTGATTGAACAACTAAAACAAAAAGTAGACGGTGTGTTCTTTTAATATACATGGCGTGTACCTTTTTTAACCGGCCACCATTTTATGTGGTCTCTAGCTCTCCCCACACAACCATGTACTTTTCCATCAAACGATTAGTACACGGTCACACACGACTACTGGGTACGAGATGTTTACTTTTAAGTACATGGAATGTACTCATGAAATTTCCAAAAAAACACCTCTTTTCATAAAACACACATTAAACGAAAACCCAAACCTGTGATGAAGTTCTTGGATATTCAAAACTTCCCCCATTAATGAAATTCATCGACAAATATCCCTATTAAGGTGGAGTAGAATAAGAATAATCGAATAGATCCATCGTTTGCGATAGTACATCAGTCTCCCCCTCCAATGTCTCATCATGTAGTCTCATGTGCTGCCATAACAATCATAGAAGATGAAAAAACGACCCCGGATAAAACTTACATGTTGATAAAATATCCGGATATGATGCTCCTCAAATGATGTTTCCACCTCTTTTCTCAACCTACTCGGGAGGGAAAAAAGGAGATGGGTATGACATGTAACATCATAGCTGAGAAACATGGAAGACACTGTGCATATCCCGATACCTCTAAGGTAACATCAGTTGATAGGAAACCTACCCAACCATTTCCAAAACATCAATGACCTGAAGTATCTTGGATAAAGCTCAACCTATCTCTTAATCCTCCTATTTCACAAACTTGGTGTGACATGTTGAAAAACCTGATATCTAACCCCAAACTCTAGAGTTTATCTCATTCGATCAACATTATACATCTGTCACGACTGTGCACTATCCATCCACATCCAAATATGGTCTAGTTGTAATGTGGTCTCTTGGACAAGAAGAGTTCCCCATCAAAGATTTCTCTCATGTCTCAATCCAACATAAGGGTGATCGGAATAGCCCACCATACATATCATCATAAGGTGTCATCTAAATAGTTACTTTAAAAATATTATCGTTAGCAAACTCCATAAGAGTGATATGATTCACCCAATAAAATCCAATATAGAAGAAGCATACTAAAATCCTAGCCTCTATAACCAGTATTGTATGCTCAAAATAATAATCTGTATTGGGATGGTAGGCTATACTCAGAAGTACCATTGAACCCAACACCTTCTATGGTCCCTTCGAGACCGAAGAAGTAAAATGTGTTTCCCTATCTAAAAAAATAGAATGTAGAACTCAATGAAACCATACAATCTCTCAAATGTACATCCTTCCCATCCCATCTACACTAATTGTCTCCTCAATTGACAAAAGTGAGAAACCATTGCGAATCTATAATTGATAACCCAAACTACATCATTTCCTCAGGGAGACCTCAGAAACCCCATCATGAAATCCATAGTGAAATCATTTCACATCCGCTCGGGAATGGGTAACAGCTGGAAAATCATTTCTGGTTGTAGATGCTTCACCTTCACCTGCTTAAAGGTGGAACACCTCACCAAAAAACCAAAAAAGTCTCTTTTCATAACTTTCTACCAATACTGACGGTGTAGATCTTAATACATCATGGTTATTCCAAGATAAAATTCCAAAACAAATGAATGAGATACCCATATCAGCCCCTCACATATGTCTGATGGAACCCACACACGTCCATGACAATGAAAACTCTCATCCTCACTTACAGTCAATCAGGAAATAGAATCCTCTCTTAAAACACCCTCCAGTAGGAGTAGGCCTTTAGAATCTGATTGTCGCATCATCTTTTATCATTCATGTTGAGTAAAGGAAACACCTACATAAGAATGAAATGACTTCCCATATCTATCATGCATTTCAAAATTCATCTCAATTAACAGAGACATAATCTTCCACTCACTATTGGCCTCAGAGCTACATTAATCTGAGACCTCCTGCTCAATGCATCATCTACTGCGTTGCCATTCGCAGGCCTGTTTTCAAGCTCAAAATCAATGGATTAAGGTACTAATCCCACCTTCACTACCTCATATTCTGATCACGCTTTGTAAAGATATATTTGAGACTTTTTTGGACGGTGAAAACCACCAAATTCCCTCCATGATGATAATGTCTCCAACACCATAATTCGTGTACAACATTAGCCAACTCAAGATCGTGCATCAGGTAATTCATCTCACGTGGCCTCAACTGCCGAGACCCATACTCAATGAATCCTTCCCCCTGTATAAAAACTAATCATAGCCTGATACATAATGCATCACAGTACACAATATAACTTTTTAATGGCTCTAAAAAATATATTATTGGGGCTGATGTCAACCTTCTTTTCAGCACATGAATGGATGACTCAAAAGAGTCTGACCATAGAACATCATACCCTTCTTAGTCAGTCCCATAAGTGGCACTGCTATGCATGAAATGTCATGTATAAAACATTTGTATGATTCAAACAGCCCTAGAAAACTCCATAACTCTAATACATTCTTTGGATGCTCCAAAGAAAACCACTACTCTCACTTTCATTGGGTCTACTAATACTCATATCCTTGAGATAACATTACCCATGAAGTGAATGCGGTCCATCTCAAAGTAAAATTTTGAGATTATACCATATAACATATGGTCCCTCAGTGTAATAAAAATGATCTCAAGATGGGTATCAAGGTCGCGTCGAGTGTTAGAGTACACTAATTTATCATTCACAAAGACTACAATGAAAGAATCCATGTATGGAATGAACACTTGGTTCGTTAGTACCATGATCATTGCAGGTACATTTTGTGGGACTGAATGGAATAACCACACACTTGTATAGACCATAACTTCTTTGAAAGGATGTAATTTTTATATTAGATTGTCTAATGTCCAACTGACGGTAACTAGATCTGAAGTCTGTCATTGAGAACACTAATGCTCTTCTATGTTGATTGAAGATATAATCAATCCTTGGCATGGGATATCGGTTTTTCACTATCATCTGGTCGAAATTATGATAACGCACAAAAAGTCTAAATGTATTTTCTTCCTTCATTACAAATTAGATAGGTGAACCCCAAGGAGAAGTACTAGGTCAAATGAATCCCTTTACATACAACTCCTCCAATTGCCTCTTGATCTCCAAGTCATCCAGATATATACTAACAATCTGGGTTGTAACTCCTCCCAACCCATGATTCTTGGGACCATCTCTACTCCCCTAGAAATCCATTCGCCCTCATGTTGAAACATATAACCCACTGGTGAAGTAAAATTCACTATACATTGATTGAAGTAGAAAATATCATGTAAGGTAACTAAAAATTTCATTATGAGGATGACATCATAGCCTATCATATCTATGACATAGAAGAACTATAAAAAGGGACACCCACCAACCTCAAGAGGGAACTCCTTACACTGACATACACTATCCATTCATGACACCAACAGAGTGTCCAACGACAAGACATCAACAAATGTAATGATATATAGCCCAATGCTCTCTAATATAGAAATAGGAATGTAAATATGGGGAGACAATATTTTTAAAAGTGATGAAGGTAGAACTGTAGCTACTAAAATCTTACCTAGAATAATAGAGGGTTCAGGATCCTACTCTGGATGGATTTGATCCACCGCAAAAGCTTAAAATACACAGAGTCATTGTGATCCCCAAACTGATCCATGCCATTTCTATAAAAACCCTACGTTAGAACACTACAGACATGACCTCCACCTTGGCAGGAACATACTTACAAACTCCAGTTCCTAGACTGATGAAAAACTGGTGGTCCTGCTCTGGTAGGAGTAGTTCAAATAGAATTACTATAACTTGATACTGGTGAGAAGATCTAACAGAAGCGCTGAAGTTGTCCCATCATTCAACATGATCGGCAGTCCACTGGGTCTCTAGGGCAGTGTGGAATTTTATGCCAGCTATTACAACACTAGTGGAATACCACCTGGCTACCTGAAGGAATTTCCCTCATACTCTGATTTACTCACGTAGACACGCTATGGTGCATCCTGCTCTCATTAGGACGAGTACCGACACTGGATGTCGAACGACCCTGGCTCACTACTCTAGAATCCTCATTTTGGGCTCTGTGATCATCACCTGGATGACTATAGAAGTGATTGAATTCAGCCAGAAGATGATCGCATATGATCAGATATCATCCTTAGATCATCCTAAAACATCCACATTAGAAATAACACTTCACCTCCCATATTAGGTGTGAAGTGCTGCATATATGTGAAGAGAGAGGAACACTCTATAACCAAGAGATAACCCTGCTTCAGAATCATGAACTCTTAGTTTAGGTCGGCCCACAATGTCTCCGGGTAAATGTAGTCATAGAATGCACACTGGAACTCATACCAAGCCATAACCTTCTATCATCCCACCTTTGAGATGACATCTCACCATCTATTGGCGGAGTCCCAAAGCATATATGTAGAAAAAATCACCCTCCTCCCGGGAGGCATCTCTAGACGATCGAATATCAAGATCATGGATTCTAACCATGACTCTTCAGACTATCAACCTCTATCCCCTTTTAAGGTGGGATAATGATGCTATTGGAAAACATGTGTCAACTCATCCCTATAAGGGGAAAGATGAAGTACTCCTCATAATGTTTGAATGAACCACATAAATCTCTCACAGAACTGTGCGTTAGAACGTGCGTCTAGAATGACGGATGCTTCCAAGACTATCACTCCAAGAGGATCAATAGGTAGTCCCTGATTAGCCTTATATGGTGTCTAATCACTTCCCTTTAACTAACGTACATATGGAGTACGTCTCAGTGGCTTGACTCTACAAGGTCAAATGAACACCACAGATCAAAATTATTAAGGAAAAAAATTTTAATTATAAGAAGGGAATAGGAGAAAAATGCATTAATGTTTTTGAAAACATTTATACATGGTGTGTATAACCACTATAAGTGGTGTTCTCTTAATCCTGCACATGGGCGTTTACTACTACCAACCATGGTCATGTAACACCCCATACACATGGCGTTTTCTTATAAGACATGGTGTGTATATTGATCGTCTTACCATACCTGATTTCTTTTACACAACCTAACACACATAGTTCTCCTAGAGTAAGACAACACGGTGTTTTTGAGCTGGACACGACGTATACTAGGAATAACTACATCGACCTGTGTTGTTAGTCACTCATCCAGTTTCACAAATAACTCTACACAATGTGTAGCAGATGGAAACAACGTGTCCTTTCTAATTTTCATCCACACATGTTGTTAGTCACACAGCCAAATACATAATCATTATGAAACGATGTGTGCATATGATACATGGTGTGTCCCTCATAATATTTTTCCAACCATTTGTCTCTTCCCACACAGTCAGTGACACAGATTGATAATACAATGCGTGTACCATAGGTACATGGAATGTACTTGAGAAAAATAGTTACATCCTGAAAAAATGGACACAAGGCGTGTAATAAAAAAAATACAAACCTTGTATTCTATGGTTTTACAAACATTAAGCCTCTGAAACTACCTTGAAACCCAGAAAAACAAAAAAAAATGACATTAATGTTCTAAATTCCAATCAATGGGGGAACATTCTCCCCTAGAATCAAATATTTACATATTATACATGTCATATACAAGGCATAAAAAAGAAAAAATCCAAAAAAATATGATCCATGAGTTCCCTTAACACCTCATGAACCATGTTTTACTATTCATTATAACAAAAAATTCTGCAATATAAGACCTTATCAAATAACATGTATTCAATCAAGACATATATCACATCATCATGCATATCTGGAAAAACATCTATCACAACAACATGCAATAAGTAATTCATCCCAAATGTCATGGAAATAAATCATGACATGTGGTCTCTTGCATGTGCCTATATGATGCATGTGATCGAATACCCTCTTCACATCGAGATTCAGTATAAATAGAACCCAAATAACATCAACAATAATATTACAATACTTATGAATCACCCAGTGGTGAAATCAAATCAACTGTAATAATTATAAATCCAGAAAAATTACATTATATGAGTTATGTTGGATTTTCCATATACAATGGTTAGCTACTCCCGAGCACAACTTATTACCAAGTACACATTTCTTCATATCCATGGATATATGCTCTAAACAGTATGTCTTAAATAAAATAATTCCTTTGATAAAACAGTGTAACATGCCCGATCTGGGTGCCGCAAAGTGGTGCTCTTTAATGGGTTAGTCACATGGCCTCAAGCGCATTTCCTCAAATTTTAGAGGTTGCCCAACTAGAATCAATGGCATTGAGTGTGTTAGTTGGGAAACCATGCCCTCATTGGCATAATATCATAGTGAAAATAAATAGATAACAATAGCAGATGCAATAACACCATTCAATAATTAAAGAGTGGAGAATTCAATATAATAAACTGGATCACATATATATAAATTATTCATGATACACATGTCTAGGAAAGAATCATAACAAGTAATAAGGCAGAAATATAGTACTAAGTCAATTTACAATAAAAAAAAATAAACTCGAATAGTATTTCAAGTATCAGCTTGGTCCCATGCTCTTGAGCTCCATAGAAATCATGTAACTGATGTTGGAAGGTTATTGTCTTTATCTGTACCTTATGTAATATAATCTATTTGGGCACAAAACCAATAACCAATTTGGGTGTGAGACTATTACAAGTATGAATCCACCTAATGCTTGGTTCTTAATAGTTAGTGAATATATATGGCAAGCAGTACGCAAAAAAGAAGAAGTAATCAAGTATATACTTGAATGTTAGAAATCCAATAGTTTTGTATACATTTCTTTTATTTATCAATTTAGTCAACCAAACAATTACAAGAAACCCTCTGGAGTTTATCATTGTCTAAACACTCTGTTATATATTAGAAAAATAGAAGAAAACCTCTGAGAAGTACTCACTGTCTAACCCCTCCGGTTTAGCTTAAAAAAAGAATCTCTAAGGAATAAATCACTGTCAATTCCACCCTATGATGTCTTAACAAGGATACTACAGACACTCTGAGGGAGTTCAACATCCATCCCCACTATGGTCAGAAAATTTAAAAAGTAATCAGACACTCTTGGTATGCCCTCCGCATCTATTCCCCATATGATCTACTACACATGGTTCCCACAACCATGTGTATGTCAATCGTGCACAAACGATATATGGAAGCCAATGGAAGCCTCATGAACTTCTTTTTATAAATATTCTACAATATATCATAACATGTAAGATAAAAATAAATCCAATCTAACAATACTATACATGAAAAATAATGTATCATAATAAGAAAAGCTAGAAGAAATGGTCCATAATAATCAAGGATGGGAAAACAAATCCATAGAATCAAAATAATAACTATATACACAACGTAAAACCTCTACTCAAGACAACATGATATAGCTAGCATTAACAGGGATAACATCCCTTAACATGAAATACCTAGAACAAGGGTATTGACACGTTTTCACATATAATTAAAATCCTAACTATTGAAAGGAAAAATCCACCTACATTAATGTCGTGAGATCAATATACTCCAACATCGTCACTTTATTATACCTAAAACGTAGTATATCAAAAAAAAAACATCCAAAATGTTCAGCCATCGATATCTCACAAGAGAGGAGAAATCAAGGGATGAGGCTCAAGAAGAAGGAAGTACTCACCGTGTTGGTTCAAACACAATTGAAAATGACTGAATTGGAGAATGGACAATTAGTAAGGGGATCAGAGAAGAATCAGTGGTCTATTTTTCTCATGGACGAGACAAACCTAGTAAAAAATCGTTTCATGAATGAGACGTGACCCCATTACAATTTAACAAATTTATTGACAAGTACACTGTGTGTTTTTAAATATATATGGTGTTTACCTACCTTAAGAAGCCTCTACGTTAGGCGGTCTCCAGGACACCCAAACTGACCATGTACTCTTCCATAACATGGCTAGTCCACGGTCTCCCATGGTAACAAGGTAAACTGCATGTACTTTTGAAATTTCAATAAAAATTCTTCTATTATAAAAAAACAAGAAAATAAAACTCATACCTGGAATTAAGATATGGGTTCATACATAAAGAAAGATTGAAAATATTTTAAAACACTTATTCCTTGAAAATTTATAAAGTAAGCATGAAAATGTTTTTAAAACTGTTTTAGAAAACATTTTTTTGAAACAACACACAATCCTGACTGAATCAAGATATAATGTAAGATTTTTATAAATTTTTAAAGCAGAAATCTGTGTAAAAAAGGCATTAACTTATATATAACACGAATAAATGATGGATAATAAAATTACTAAGATATACTGTAATATTGATCATATTATTTTATTTATGGAAGTATAATCATAAATAATCTTTATAATTGTTTAGATTGTAAAAATAATTTGTTACCTGCACGGTAAATTTGAACCATAATACACATGAAAAAATAAGCATAGATGAAGCTTAAAATATCATTTAAATAATAATATTCATGATATAACATGACAAATTGAATTATATGAACTTCATAAAATAATTCATATGCATAACCAATTATGCGTCTTAGAGAAAAAAAATAATGGAAAAATATTCTTACCGAATTTGTTAACATTGAACACTAAAACCCCATGAAATTGAGAGAATAAAATAAATATTTAAATTCACATAGATATTATAAAACGAAAAATATAATTTATTCATGATTATTATATATACCACATAATAAACAAGTGTTGAATAATGCATTAGTCTCCCAAAAATAAAAAGAAGACTAGAAATCCCTTTATTACATGAGTAACATTTGAATCATGTGTTTTTTTAAATAATAGTATCAATTTGAACTTTTAATATCATTAATTATATTATAATAATGATCTAATGTTTCATATATTAGTTTTGACATGAAAAAATAAGTACTTAATATAACATATATATCAGAGAAATAAAAGTGAGATGAGAAAACTCTTAACTTATGTCTTCAATTTCTTTATACACATTAAAAAATACAGTATAACAAGTATATGTTTTATATAAATATAAAATAAAACCATATTCTACTATATCATATCATATATGATTTTATTATTACCTTTTTAGCATTTTTTTAACAATTTCATGTTAAAGATATAATTCAGATAATATATACATTATTTTCTATAATAGTTATAAATTTTTATTATTGGTCCTCTAAATTAGATAATTATTTAATTGTTTATATAATGTAATTGGTGTTATAAATTTCATTTATTCTCAATATATAAATATTTCTAATAATCTATGAAATATTTAAATATGGATTGTAATACACAGTTCATGGAGATGGTAGGCCGTCTGTATGCTTGAATGTTTTTCGATTTTATTTTCAAATTAAATGAAATAAATTAAATGAAATAAATTAAATGAAATAAATTAAATTAAATATAATTATATATATGTTATAATTATAGTATAATTATTATTTCATATATATTCAATTATCTTTTACTAAATTCACCCTTAATAAATTCAATTTTATGTGTGAATGAATAGCATTACATTTAGAAGGTGGTATTCCATTCGTTTTGAAAAGATATTATCTAATTTATAAAAAATGGAAATCATGATTTCTTATTTAAAAAAATAGTTAAATAAGAATAAATAAATATTAAATATCATATATATCATTTATAAATTGAATGTTCATCATAATTCCCAATAGTTATAGGTGGTAATGGAAAAATGGAACGACAAAGTTTCGCGAGGTGGTAGTCCGTCGTACACATGAACAATACGTGAGTTACATTTCTTGGATGTGAGTGTAATTTTATTTTTAACAATTATAATATATACATATAATTAAATTTAAGACAATTGTGTTGTTATATAATCATGTAATAATACGAATACAAGCAAATATTTACAAAAAAAACAAAAGATCATGGGGAAAGATTTTACCTTTTGATTGGGTAACTTCGCTTAGTTCACACCAAATGGCTTCCTTGGTTGAATTTATTCACAAATAGATGATTATAGAATGAATTTTTAAATTTGGGAAGATAAATGTGATTTTTTTTCAAGAAAATGGTTTAATAGATGGGAATAAGTGAGGTTGGTGAGTTCTCTATTATAGTGGAGGAGGAGTGTAATTATTATAAATATAAATAAGAGATCACTATTTAGAAGTATCTCTTAGATCATGTGCCTCAAATAATTTTGTGTTTTTTAAACGATATTTTAATTGGTCTATATATGTACAAAAATGGATTTTGGACATGTTTCTATGTTATTTATACCTTTAAATAATCATATAACCAAAAAGTAATATTTTTTACCTTAACCTATGCAGTTACTTTTAATTACATTTATTAGTATTTTTGATCAAATAAAAGTTTAAATTATTAAACATGAAAAATTATTATTAATTTAAATATGGAATCTATTTTATCAAATTATTATCACATAATAGAAATAAAATAATTTATATATAATAATACAGATGAAACAAAACATGATTTTTTAGAGTTAAAATATTCAAAAAACATAATATTTTTATATCAAATTTTAACATTAATTTGGAAATAATTAAATAATTTCATATAAATAATTTATAATTGTCCAAATTATACTTTAAAATTAATTAAAATATATTTCAACTATATAAATATATTTTATGAAAAAAAATTTTTCAATTAAATTTAAATGGTTTTCAATTTTCACCAAAAAAATGTAATTTCTTATAAAATTAACAAAAATTCACCCAAATTAAAATTAGAAATTACTCTTTCAAAAATAAATATTATTTTTTTAATTAAATGTAATTAATTTTTTAAAATCATTATTTATTTTGAATTCTCCCTGAAAAGGCGGTATAATTACCTATTTGAAAAATACATCTATTTATTTATAAAATATTAGTTATTCTTATCTATTTCCTAGATAATACATAAAATTATTGTTAAATAGATTGTTAAATATAATATATATATTAAAATAATTTAAAATTTTTCATTTAAAAAATTTATAATGTTAAACGTGTTTGATTAAAAAAATTTAGTATTCCATAAAATGATTTTTTATACATTCAAAAGGGTGTTATATTCATTTCTATGTAGATGGTCAAAAAAATTATTATCATATAATTTTTAAATCCTTAATAATTAATCATATTTATAAAAACCATTCTAACTACTAGGTGACGACTATAGTAATAATAACATTACATTATAGTTTGGTAAAACTGGGTCTTTCATGACATGTATGCTATTTAATAAACTCTAAATTTTGTGTAACACATGCCTAAAACTGTATTGAATGTACATAATGTTGATATAATTTATCCAAGTAGTGAAATATTAACACAATTATACTTATAACTCAATAAAACGTAGTAATTTAATATAAAAAGGTATATTTAGGGCTACAACAAATGAAAAATATCTAAAAGAGTAAATTAACTTGAAAAAAATTTCAAGAAATCATGATGGGTAACATTATACGCTGATAAAATTACTAACAACCTAAAAATTCATCTAGTTTATCAAAGGATAAATATATGAAAAAAAAATTCATTAAAACCAACATCTTAAAAATTAATACAAGAACCTCCTCTAAGAATGGAGTTTCTAAACCTTAACTATTACTCAAATTAAATCTTAACTAGGATTCCATGTAAGAGTACATAGGTTTGGTGTGAATATTGTACATAGAGGAAATCAAATTAATGATAGTAAGTGATAATGATCATTGATCACCAACAAACTAATGATCAATAAAATGTAATGGACCTCAAAACCATAAATCAATAATGATTTAAAAGACAATCTGTTCAACAGTAATGAATGTATTAGGATAACTCCCTTTTAAAATCCTTTTCCATGATTTGAGGATTTTTTTACTGTGTATGTACATAAAGAAATATACATAATTGATTCTATTCAATTTATTATGCAACAATATCGACCTTTGGTTTTGTCTTGAACAATTTCCACCTAATATCTTACTAAAAAAATTAAATGTTAAATATTTTTCCCTGAAAAATTAACATATCAAAAGATACATAGGTATAATGATATGTACTTCTATAAAATGTTAGTTATATTTATAGAAAAAAATATATCCTTGGTCATCCATTATGCACAAATCCTCATAATGTGAAATATTAATTTAATTTCTAAAACCTAATTTGATGTTTTACAATAACCATTCCATAAATCATAAACCTTCTAATCCATGAAAAATATTATAATACGAAACATTAGAAATATTTCCACTAAATCAGCATAAAATTGTTCCCCCATATATCATATGGTAGATCAAGGTTGTCACATTAAAAACATATATATACATTTTTAATTAATTCTCTTGAAACATTATAAAAACCACAATTACCATACATTCTATTTAAAAAATGAAATAATTTTATCAAAACTATATTTGGATATTTTACATAAATTCACAATCTCAATCCATTATAGAAAAAACCTATATTAAAAAAAACATTTATCAGTTATATGTTCATTAATAGTATCCAATTTAATTTATCCATATCATGATTTCTTTATCCATTCGAAATATATTTTTCTCATCCTAGTTAACAAATAAAGGGTTTCATTCCCTTAATCAAATTATCACATTTCTAATAAATAAATTTTCTTTGTCTTCAACACCATTCAACTAATCCTTTTCAATCCAATATAAAAAATTAATATTGAAAATTCTTACATATTTTAAAATTCATATAACATAATAATTGAATTCCAAAATAAATAAAACATTAATAATCCAAAATTATACATAAACCATTAATCATGATTAATTATCTTATTTATTAATACCCCATTCCTATAATATGAATGATTAAACATTTCATAAAGTTCATAAACCACAATATAATCATTCTTATTATGTTTAATGTAAATAATACTTTTAGGACATATTTTACCATTCACATGCCATTTTTAGCATCTTTATCATCATAAATATAATCAATAATCATAACACCATAATAATTATCATAATGGGATTTTCACATGGGATATCAAGTTGTATATTGCCCATACCTTCCACATCTAAAACATTTAATGTAAACCCGGTTCCTTATAGTTTGTACTATTGGATAAAATATTTATGCAAAGTTTGAATATCAGTTTTCATATAAAAAAACCACATAATCATGAAAAATCACTTATAAGGTGTGTAAATTATGAAGCCTTATTTTAAATATTTTACAATTTTAGCTTATTTTTTGAGAAATCTCTTGAAATTTCTTAAAAATTATACCTAGGGATATCACTGGAGTTTTATCATTATAGTTTCAAATGATTGACTAATCCTTTCCTTTGATACCAAATATATTGAACTAGTATTAACATACAAGAATAAAACATTATTTAAGATGAATATTCATATCATTAAAAAATCATTCCCAAGGATAGTATCAGTTTAGTGTATTTGAAATCATGGAACCCATTATTCTAGTTTGGTAAAAGATTATCAATGACTCTCAAAAATATTTTCCCATTTAGTTCTCATAATAGAAACATTTCTTCATAAACTGATGAATATAAACATAATAGAGGGAGATAAAATAATAATTAATGATAAATGAGAATATATGAAAGAATAATTATGTTCATAATGGTATAATTATATGATCATATCATTAAAATATCATACCTTGCATATCGGATATCATAAAGCAGATTCGTGGAAAAAATATTCCCTATTCAAAAGACATGAATCATAATTAAAGTAATATCATAATCCATGACTCATATCATAAACATAATAAATGTAATTTTTAAGTATATATAAATATGTAAACTGATTTTTATATGAGTTAATACATATTTACAATTCCATATTAGTGGAATGGGTCACTCCAAAAACAAACATATTTGTCATAGATCACTCTCAATACTATTTTAATGATAAATTCCATTACTGAACATGTTTCACTCACCTTTACCTCCATGTATGACTCCTATATCCAGCCATATATTTCTGAATTAGTTCCACTCCCTGTTCTAGCCTTGTATTATTGAACCGAGTTCACTCCTTTTTCTAGCCATATATTTATTAGGTGATATAAATCATTACCCGATTCATTGGAGGGATATATTTGTCCCACCCATCAATTAGTGAATCATAAATTCATGTTCCATAAGGTAATAAAACATTCATTATATAATGAACCATAATAAGAGACGGGTTTCTAAAACCTTGTATCATGACCCATAAATATAATCAGAAATCATAAAAATTTAATCATATCATAACCTATGTAAAATAGAATGTATTCATAAAAAATTATTCAATGCCTAACTCATGGAATGAACTGGTTTTGAAAAAAAATATAACCCATATAAGAGAAATAGGTTTCATAAAAAAACATATCATCTTAAACACAATAAATTAAAATAATGAGGGTGAATTGTGTCCTTGGAAAATATCCTAAATAATAATAAACTATTTAAAAGGATTTCATATTATATAGAGATGTATTTTGAAATATAACTCAAACATTTCTTATGTAAAATACCCTTTCATTAGAAATCCATTTCAAAATCCATTTTCAAAAATCCTATTCATATAAATAATGATTCGAATTTTCATTTAAAACACTTTTTAATGTAGACAAATTAATTATACGAAATTATTAATATTAAAATAGTTTTTCCATAAAAATATCATTCAGATCATATAAAGGAATCCTCCAATAATTCTGATGAAAATATTTTTCATTGAAAATAATTTTAAAAATTATAATGAATGTTTAAAAATTTTAAAATTTGATTTCCTTGAAATTTTTAAAAAAATATTTTAAAAATATTGAAATAATTTCTTAGAATAATTATTTTTAAATAACATAGTTTTCTGATCGAAGAGAGAAGCAATGTCAGATTTTATTAAAAACATTTTCTTATTTATTCAATGCATCGAAGAGTGGGAAATTTTTTCCTTTACATGGATATAACATGAATAACATGAGAATAATAAAATTCAGGATATTTCTTAGTAGGTGAATCATAATATTTCATTAATTAAATAATAATCATAAACAGTCTCAATAAATGTTGATATCACCATAATAATATGTTACCTCTTCGAAAACAATGAATCATAATCCCCATGAATGGATTATTATACATGATTCTTAAAATATCTTTAAAAGAATTATATTCATGTTAAAATTTGTCAAATGTTAATAGATACACCTCCTTAAATAATTTAGGTCCCTAAAAAATATTCCTCAATGAAGCCAAATTGAGATAAAAGTATCTTACATATTTGGGAACCATTGAACAATAAAACCTCAAAAAATAGAGGTTAGTAAATTGATATTTAAATATACATAAATTTAGTTATTATGATTAAATAATACATTCATCTATAGTATATAAATGGAACAAAAGAAACTGTTGGTGAATAAAGGAAACGTCTCATTGAAAAAAAGTCTACATATCCCTTTACTACTTGAGTAACTTTTGAATCATGAGATCTGTTAAAAAATAATATCTATTGAATAATTTTAATATCAATAAATAAAATAAATTCACAATATAAAATGCTTTAGTTCAGTATACACACCACATAATATGAATACGTGGTGAATATTGTATATATCTCATAGAAAAAATAGATATGATAATATCCTTACCAAAAGTCTTGTCCTTTTCATACACATTCAACCATCGTTTATAATAAGTATAAGATTATTATACATATTCCAAATAGAAATACTAATATATATGATCACATATATTATTTTATTTAGACATTATATTACCTATTTATTAACAATTTCATGGTAGTTTTATGTTTTAGTTGATTAGGTCTTTATATATCATAATTGTTAACAATGTAATATTAATGTTGCATTTTGAGTAATATCTAATTCATTATCCATATATGTTTGTACTTTTTATTCTTTATCGCCTTACATAGATCATTATATACATTTTTATAGATTGTAAAACCTGATTTATATATCATATGTCATCATTTTATATGTTTTTATAATAATATAAAAAATTTAAAAATATGAAATTGAATACAATATTCATGGATATGGTAAGTCATACGTACATATAAATGCTATATTGATATATTTTTTTGTATTTAATGTAAGAAATTATATGAAATATATATATGTATATATATTATAATTCTAGTAAATGTTTTATTTCATATTTATAATATATTGTTTATAAAATCCTCATTAATACATTCCATGTAAAGTGTAAACTAATCACATCGCTTTTGGGAGGTTGTGAACTAAACGTCCAAAAAAAAGTTAACATATTTAAAAAAAATCAATGAATGGAGGAATGTTTTATATAATAATTAACGTAGAATTAAGACATATCAAATATCATATGTATGATAAAAAAAATAGTTTTTCCATCATAATTTTATACTATTGTAGGTGGTAATGAAATAACTAAAAGCATTTTTTCATGAGGTTATATTTCTTTGTACACATAGATGATATATTCGTTATCAATTTGATGTTATTTTGTGTAGTTGTAGGTTAGAACCATATGGTAAAGGCTTTTTGGTATAATTAGGATATTGTTTTATTATATATTTGTGGAATAAGAATAATTGAATGGGTGGAGGATGAAAATAGAACAAAATATTTGGTGGAAGGATGCTACCTCTTCTTTTGGCATGTCCTCTGAGTTTGCACCAAAGGGATTACATGTTTTGACTTATTCCTAATTGAAGATTTCAATGATTAATTGAGGGAATTTGGAATAGTATTTTTGTTGGTATTTCTAATGGAAAAGGGCACTAGATATGTGATGAAGTGAGGGGGTGAGTTCCCTTTTATACAGTGGAAGGAGTGGCATTATTTGTAAATATAATAAGTTAATCATGTTTGAGTGGTCTCACATACACCATGAACATCTGATAATAGTAAATTTATAATAAAATAGTGTAAATGGTTTAAATATTTCTATCCAATATATTTTGAATTTTCTTAGCTTCTTTAGCCACTTATATTATCATTTAACCATGATGTAATCATGTTTTTCATTAATAGCACTAATTAATTTTATTTAAATTCACTAAATTTTTATCATAAAAAATAATGATGATAATATTATAAATTATAAATTATAATTAATAAAAATATGGATTATAGTTTTCTAAACTCAAAACACATAAGTCGCCTATATTAATTTCAATATAATCTTACTGATTGGATGAAACGATGAGTTTTTTAATTACAAATGTTCAAAAGATTGAAATATATTTATATCAAATTTCTATTTAAAATTGATTCCAGTGAAATAAATTGGATTAATTTATGGAAAATTGAACTATTTAATTATTCAATCTAATGGAAAATATAATTTATACATATAAATTAATTAGAAAAAAATAATTATTTAATTAAAATTTTGGTTTTTATCTATTTATCAAAATCTGAATCTTCTCGAAAAAAATAAAAAAATTCAACCAAAATAATTTTTGATATTATGATTTAAAAACAAAATTCATTTTTCCAAATAAAATTTATATTTAAAAATGGTACACCAATAAAATGAGGTAAAATTACCATATTGAGAAATACATCTTTTTATTCGTAAAATTGTATTTATTCTAATATATTTTACATAAAACACAGAAGATGGAGATTAAATAGCTATCAAAATGTAATATATACACTAAGTTAAAATAATTTATCAAAAGTGTTTTAATTAATTTAGTAATGTAACATATCTTTGATTTCATAAATATAGTTTTCCTGTAATAGAATTTATTATAATTTCAAATGGTGTTTTTTTATTTTTACATAATTGGTCTCCTAACAAATCTTATTATATTCTGGTGTAAAACATTTATAATTAATCTTATAACTAACCGTCATTCAATTTTATAAGTTACAACTATGAAAATATTTAAATATTTATATTAAAAGTATGTTGTAGTTTGTTAAAACTGGGTCCTACATGTCATGCATGTTTTCGAATGAACCCGACATTATGTGTAGCACATGTCAAATATAGTGTTTCATGTACCAAAAGAAAATTTATTCATTTTATAAGGGAAATATTATCATGGTTTTTTATAACCTAATATAAACATAATGATTTAGTATAAAAATATATATTAATAAAAAATATTGAAATGAGTAAAATAATTTGAAAAAATATATATCACAAAAGCTCTGGGTGTTACAGTCATAGTATGAGAAACCGTCATATCAAAAAACATTGTGTAATATAAACTATTTTTCTCCTGAACTCTCATATTGTAAAACAGACACTTGTGTCATTAATTTTTTTTTAAATTATTAATTTTTGACTATAGTAGAAATATATAGATTCAACTACCATGGCCATGGATTTAGTCAATGTATAACCATCGTAATAAATATTTACCAAAATATAACTTCCTCAACTCAAAAGTGAATAATTATGCCTTGATCATTTGAAAAAAAACATACCACAAATGAGACACTAAAAACATGATACCTCATAATTATATAAATCTCGTTGTTTTTATTTTGCATCAATGTATAGGATTAGATGGCACACACATATTCTGATCTCAATTCAAGAGACCAATACACATGTTCATAAATTTGAATAAAAAAACACACAAAACATGGAGTGTATATATTAGAGGCTCTTTCTTCATGAACTCTCCTACATGATATCACCATGTGTAATATTAATGAGACGAATTCCCAATGATCATGGGCCTATGAAACCATATAGTCAAACATTATCCTTGACCTGTCAATAAGATGTATGTAATATATAGGCCAAACATTTAATATTAAATTTAGAATATAGCAACATAGTCATTATATCATGGGAGCATAGATAACATTTAGATACGATAAATTATATATTAAAATTTCCATATAAATTGTGGATGTAGAAATATATACACAATCATGGAAAGTGTAATAATATATAACTCATTGTATTCATAATATGGTAATTGAAAAGTACTTTTCAAGTTGGATATAGGGTTCATACAATTTTGAAACCCCTTCTATTACTATATACATCTTTTTAATTATAAATTTTTGTTCTCAAATGATAATATCATGTTTTATTTAAGTTTATGGGTTTATACATGAACCTAACATATTTTTTTTCATGGATATTTTACTATCTGTGACCTCAACTTCATGAGAATGACTCCATGAGATATTTAATTAAAGTGTATATATCAATGTTTTTACCAAATAATATTTAAATATTTGATAAACTAATGTAAGAAGTATCATAATGATAAAACATTAATTAATAGGTCATATTCCAATAATTGAATTGTTTTTTTCATATTTTACACTACTTTTTTAGTTACATGAGAAGCTACAACACAATTGATATTTATAACTATATACACCATGATATTGAATGATCTTCTACTTCCAATATCTTATTAGGACTATAATATTGTATCATATTGATGTAATAAAAGTCAATCATGTGTCTCCATATAAACAGTATCTTTTCATCTATATACATAGTATTTGTCCTTTATACTTCATCTAGTATAGCTGGATATTTCTGATTGCTTATCATGAAGTTCTCCTAGATATACCATATATTTTCCCAAAATAAATTATTTTTTTGTAAAAAATTATAACACATAAAATGGAATATTTTCTAAATACACTATTGTTGAATATGTAATAACAGTAACCTATTTTATATCCTCTTATCCCCAATCATATCATAGATATATTTATTTTATGTGATGGTTATAACAATACAATCTCGAACTGTTCTATCTTGTATTATTCAACACCATTTTTGTATATGTACTATATAAATTATATAAAAAATAATATATCTACAACAATATACCGCCTTCATTAAAACATGGGTTGATATTTTATGTCATTCTATCAGGATTCCATTTCATTATTATCGTAACAAACTATACGACCAATGATTATTTCAATATTTTATTGAATAACATTCCATTGGAAAATTGTAGCACTCCCAATAACCTAATATAAATATTTTGAAAAAATTCATTCCAAATAATTATTCTAGGAATTTTTGTTACTTCAATCTTAAACTAGATTTTTGTAACTTACAACACCTATTTGAATTATATGGTATCACCTACCATTTTTGGTTGGGTCGTATATATTAATTCCATGATTGGATGTTGTGATATTGAATGACAATATTATAATAAAATATTGTAACTGTTAAACATAAAATTTTTATGGACGTATTCTTGATGACTTGGTATAAAAAATCATTCCATATTGGTACCACATGTCACGAAACATCCCCTGAGGCCCGTGTTGTGACAACCCCAAGCCCACCTTCCATAGGCTAGGGGTGGCAACTAGCACAAAATTCGTATTCCATAAAACATTGAAGGCATTGCCTTTATAAACTATAAGCATACATAACTAAGAACAAAACTATATTTGAACACAAGTAAACTAAACTAAAAAAAGTGAGTGCAGTAAGTAAAGGGGGCAAGAATAGAATCCCTACTAGAAATGTACAAGAACAACTGATAAGGAGAAAAATAGATGAAAGGTGAATAGAAGCTCATAGATCATCCACAAAGTATACTACCTAAAGTGTAGGTATAGCTCTTCTTCTCTTGACTCCACAATCATATGTCTCTTATGTGTATTGACACGTCGTATGGTCCACCTCGAGGCACCGTTTAGACATGGAACTCAAGTCCTCAGTCAGTGATGCCTGTCTTTTTCATCCTAAACAAAAAGATTCATGCAAGGCACGTACCTGGGAGAGTATAACAAAACTCTGTAGGGACCCCAAGATCATCAAGGTGTCACAAAATCTCCTAAGGATAAAACAAAAAATATGAAATCAACATGTTTCATTACAAAGGTATATACCCATACATATACCTTTCTTATCATGTAATCCATTTCAATCATGAAGAAAAAAGAGAGGAACTAACTCAGCTCACACCAGGATATATTCTAGGGGTAGTATCATGTATCAATCTGAATCCTCAGTATCTTATGAAATCCTCCTTTATCGAGTATAGTGGGGATGCCTTGTCAAATATAGGAACTTCCCACTAACCTTGAACTAATTAGTTATTTCTACTCTCAAGTATCGTGGGTCTACCGCGTCACACAGAGGTTCCCTATACCATGGTTCTGCCGCATCACACAGAGTCACTCCCCCTCATGGCCTGTCGATGTACTTCTCTCATTCTATACTGTGGATCTACAAAATCACCAAGGAGATCTCAAACATGTTTCTGCCGCATCACCAATACGCTCCCTACTAGACTAGTCGAGTCACTCCGAGTCAAAACATTCAACAGTCGTCAAGTCTCATCCAGCTACTAGGTTCCGACAATATGTTCGCTTGTCTCCGGATGAATCCTCTACACAAGCTTCCAGTCGATGCTCCAACTGCCACGAAGTTCCACGAAGATGTATCTAAAAGGTCTGCCACGTCATTAGGTTCTCAAAAAAATAAATGGTGTGTCAATCGGATGCATGGTCTGTGCGTTATTAGCTTTTTAGTCCTGGGGGCCCTATTGGATTCATGCTCAATCCAACCTGACCGTACCTCAACTATACACAAAACAATGGTGGGGTATACTCAAAGTGACCATCTCGATTCATGATTTTTAATGCCACTGAGGGTTCATCAAATGTACTTCATGTTCTAATGATATGGGCCAAAGAACATAATTGGGTCGTAGTGGGCCCTGGTCCGGTTCGACCTGACCTGGGCCGAAACAGTTAGGGTTGACCCAGACCGACCCGTTGGGTTTGGCTCGATGACTGTGAGGGGGTGAAAAGGTAGATCGGCCTCAGACGGTGCCGTGAGGGTAGCTTGGTTGCAGAACGGCTCGTCTATGGGCCGACGCGGCTCGGGGCAGCTCATAAGGCCGCTGCGAGGGTAGCTTGGGCTGCATAGAGGGCTGCGGGGAACGCACGGAGGTAGCAGTGGCTCGACATGGCTTGAATAGTGGTTCTACATGAATATTAGAGTTACTTGGTTAGGCATGTACATCGACACAGATCAGCAGACAACAACACGGCTCAGTAGATGTAGGCGGAATGGTTGTTCGACATGGCGGCGGCGTGGGGAGGGGGGTTCGACCCCTGGGGCGTGGCGGCGGCACCTTGGCTTGGCAAGAAGGCTCAGCAAGCTGGCGGCATGGTAGTTCAACATGGCGGCGGTGCATCGATTGCGATCAGTCTGGGAAGACTCGTCATGTCGGTCCGGCCGCGGGTGGCTTGGTTTAGCGTGGGTCCTGTTCGGCCAGGAGGACAGAGTGCCGCAGGGCAACACAGGTCGTGGAGGCCACAGGTTGCTGTGTCGTTGCATTCGTCACCTGTCTCTATTTCGAAGGACAAACTAAAGAACTACGACAGAGGGTTCGGGCCATATTTGTTTGGCCCACACCCTTTGTGTTTAGAGTGGTAGCAAGCGGTTCACAAAGAACGAAGCATGGACATGTATGGAAGATATTTTAAAACATCATTTCCCACAAAACTCGTCAAACACTATTCTAAATCCCTCAAACAAATTAGATGGGGAGAACATGGGAAGCGATAAAAAAATAGAAATAACCCCCTACATTGTGTTTTTTGGTGATGTGAGAAGGAAGTATAGACATAAATTCATCATAGATGAGGACGTCCCACATCAAAGGAAGTCTCGAGAAAGAAGGTCAATGTCGAGGTCATCGTTCTTCATTAGTGGAGTGTTCTTCATCAGAGGATCATTTTTAATGGAAGAAAACATTATTTTTTGATGGGATTTTTCTGATGATATCCTTCCTCCCAATTCCATAAACAACCCAAGGATAATAGATTAAGTTCACTATTTAGTTCATTGGAAAAAATTCAAATTTTCATAATCATTTTACTATGTTGGCATATTAATGGTATGTCCATTGGCATGACTAATGTTGAGGAAGTGAAGAGCCTCCTAAACATTAATGAGGGTGGTTGAGTGTTTTTCTCCATAACGGGGGGAGATTAACTGGTTTAGGCTCAGGTGGTCCACACCACCATAACCTCTCAAAGGAGGTTTGGTTTGGGTTGTCCACACCACCATAAACTATCAAGGGTTGTTATGGTATGATGGTCCACACTTCTCAACTTCCACATGGATGTCTAGTTCCAGTGGACCACACATCCCAACACCCACATGGGAGTTGCAAAAAAAAAATGTCACACACTTTTATTTTAATTTTATTCTTTCACGAAAACCCCAAAAAAAAATTGTTTCTCCCACAACCATCTGTCGTCGAGGTGAAAGTCTCCTTAAGCGGAAAATGGTGTTGTGAGTTCAATGATGTCATCAAATTCTAAATCTGAGCACCGGTTCAAAAGATGAGAAAACCCACTCTCACTTTTACTAAATATACACGAACAAATGATCAAAAATTTATTCAAGCACACCGGGCCTCATAATCATGAGCCATTAATTTTCACGGACTCATAAAATTACCGTATATAATTTTTTAATAAATTTACATAGAAATTACAGGCATTTACATTCTCCCCACATATGGGATTTACATCCCCATAAGAAACAACTCAAAATAAGTAAAAAAGTGGAGGTATTGATCATGCATCTGAGCCTCCTGCTCCCTTGTGCTCTCCTGGAGGATCCAATGCTGCCAGTTAATGCACACTAGAGTTATCAAACTTCAAAGAATGACCCGATCCTATCGATCCTCAATCTCTAACAGAAACTCTATAAAAGTCACCCCATCGGAGACTTCTAGATCCCCATGGTCGATGATGTGGGAAGAGTCGTACACATATCACCTCAGCTGGGATACAAGGAAGACAACGTGCACCCGGTGTAACTAAAGTGGAAGAGAAGTGGTAAGCTACCTCGTCCACTCTACTGTGGACCTGGAATGGTTCGATGAATCTCGGAGATAATAGGCTACCTCAGCCAAATCTCTGCAAGACTCATCGAGGTGAGACACATAGAATGACATGGTCACCATCCTCTAACTTTTATGGTCTCAGTCTTCAGTCAACATACGACTTCTGAAAGCTCTATGTAGTCATCATCTACTCCTGAATGATCAACATCTTCTATGTGAAATCCTGTACCCTCTATGGTCCTACTATTGTGGACTCCTCAGGGTTAATCATGCACTATGTTTATCTGAAGGGTCCCCTATACAACGCCTCAAAAGGATCCATCCCAATGGTGGAGTGATAGTTTTTATTGTATGAAAACTCCACCAATGTTAAGAGATCCTCCCAGATGTGGTTTAAGTCGAGGACACAAGCACATAGCATGTCCTCGAGGGTCTTAATGGTCTGCTCAGTCTGGTCATCTGTCTAAGAATTGAAGGTGGTGCTCAAAAGAATTTGTGTTCTGAAAGTCTCCTGCAACCCCTTCCATAGCAGAGATGTTAAACGTTCACCAGTATCAGACACAATCATAGAAGGTATTCCATATAATCAAACTATCTCATGCACACAGAGGTGTTCCAAGCTTTCTGCGTAATCATTCTCTCTGAACGGTATTAATTGGGTCGACATGGTATGTCGGTCGATGATCACCCAGATCAAGGAATCACCTCTTGATGTATGTGGATGTCCAATCATGATGTCTATGTATATCCCATCCAACATCCACTCTGGGACCTCTAAAGGCTAAACTATGGTTTTTGGTATCTGATTCTCTTCCATTACTTACTAAAGTTTGAGGTATCATGGGACAAAATCTACAACTACTTTCATCATTCCAAACCACCAGAGCAGTTATTATAGATCTTGTTACATGTTCGAAATTACTAGATGTACCACTAGAGGGGATATGTGGAACTCTGTCAAAAATTCCTATTGAATTGAAACTTGTACCATGGTACATCCTCTGAAGAGGATGACATGCTCCCCACCTTCAAATAATCCATCAGGTGCATGTACTATAGAAATCAGAGCACGTCGAGCCTCACAGTAAGAATCCCCATGTTGTGCCTCCTTGACTCACTGAAGTACTGGGGGAGTGAATGTAAGAGACTGATGAAATACTTCTCCATCATGTTCCAGATAGGATATCTGCAATGCGGCCAGCTGCTCAGATGCCTCTCCTAGCTGGAATATACCTGATCTCTTACTGAGTGCATATGCTACATTATTCCCCTTCCCAGTAGTACAGACTATCTCGAAGTCATAGTACTAGAGTAACTAAAGACAATGTCATTGTATAATGTTTATATCCTGCTGAAAAAATATATACCTAAGACTCTTGTGATCATAATACATTGTAAAACATTCTCCCATCAAGTAGTTTCACCACTTCTTCAAGCTGAAGTCTATTGCTGCTAACACTAGTTCATGGGTTGCGTAATTCTTCTCATGATGTCTCAGCTCCTGAGAACCATATGCAATAACTGCTTGATCCTGTATAAAGACACTTCCAAGTATGGTCCCTAATGCAACACAGCATACTATGTTCCCTACACCCTCCTCTAGAAGTGTCAAGATGGGGGAACTATTCAGCCTCTACCTCAACTCTTGAAAACTATGCTTGCATTTCTCCGACTAAACGAAGGGTTTCCCATTCTTCAGCAATGCTGATAGTGGTGATGAAACACTGTACAAGTCTTTCACAAACCTCTGGTAGTACCTATCCAAACCCAGAAAACTATGTACCTCCATCACCTCCTAGTTTTCTCCCATGAAAGTATCGCATCAATCTTTGCTGCATTCAATGCAACTCCGGCCTCTGATTTCAATTTTCATGACCCGTCCCACGGGGCCCGTTCCATTACTAATCCAACCCCACCTACCATAGTCTAGGGAATGAGGACTAGAATCGAAGGCATATTCCCTAAAACTGGGATGTAATTGCATTTATAACACGTAACTGTACATAAACAAGAACACAACATTATATGAACACAAGTAAACTGAATAGTAAAAAGAGTTAGTTAAGTAAGTAAAAGGGGCAGAATACATGCCCATATGGAAATGTACAAGTACTAATAAAAATAAAAAAATAGATGAAAGGTGAATAAATACTCTTGGATCGTCCACCACGGATCATAACTGAAGGTAGGTACATCTCACCTCCTATACATTGCACGACCATCTGCCTCCTCTATGTATCACAATTCAATATGGTTCCTCTGTAGGAACCATCTAGACCTAGTAATCACGTATTCCCTTAGCATTGTCCATCGTCTACATCAGTCATAACAAGGTGCGGGAAAATCTCATGTAGGGGTGAGTATAATGATACTCAGTGGGGACCCCGATACCCTCAAGGTCTCACAAAATCCACAATGGATAAACCACAATGTATGAAATATATAGATAACCTTACATAAGTATATTCCCATGCATATAAATAAGTAATCAAGAAATCTATCTAAATTATGATAAAACCACGGAGGTATTGACTCAGCACACACCAAGATTTACTTTATGTGTAGTATCAAGTAACATTCTTAACCCTGAGCTGGTGGAGAACTCCATCTCTATCGAGTACAGTGAGATTTCCGTGTTACATAGAAGAACTACCCACTATCAATGGACTACAGAGGTACTCCTCCTGTCGAGTATCATTGTTTTTCCGCATCACACATAGACGCTCCCCACCGTAGGAAAGCCAATTCACACAGAGGCGCTCCGCCTTATTGCCTGCTGATGTACTCCATATGTTGAGTACTGTGGGTCTGCCGCCTAACTAAGGCGCTCCCAATTTTGGGTCTACCACGTCAACAAGGCACACCTTAATGGGCCAGTCAAGACACTCAGTTGAAATAGCCAGCAGTCGTCACGTCTCATCCAGTTACTAGGTACCCACACTATGCTCGCTCATCTCGCAGCTAATCTGGTACAAAAAAAATGTTTGATGCCCAACTTCCATGAAGTCCTAAGAAGAAGTAACTCAATGTTTCGCCATATCATATGGATCACAACGCAAAAAATAGCGTGTCAATAAGATTCATGGTCTGTGAGTTACTAGATTTTTTGTCCTGGGGCCCGGTAAAATTCGTGAACGATCCAACCTGACCTACCTCAACTATACCCATATCACCAGTGGTGTATACTCAATGTGACAGCCATGCTAAATATTTCTAAACCCACTGACAGTTCTTCAAACGGACGTCCGATAACAAAGATATGGCCAAAATAATTTAACTGGGTCGTATTGGTCCTGGGTCTGGTCCGACCCGGTTCTGGTCGACCTAACATGAGCCATTGGAACTAGCTAGGTCCTCTGGATGGCCCAACTCTTTGTGATCGACCTTGACCACTGTGCGGCCCGACCCGTTGTGTTAGGCCTGACGACTGCGAGGGGGTGCGAAAGTGGCTTGAACTTGAAGGGTTCTACGAGAGTGGCTTGGCCGTGGAATGGATCGACTACGGGGAAACACAGCTTCAGTCGGCTCGCTAGGTTGTGGGGAGGGCGGCACAGGTGGCTTGGAGGGCCACAAGGAGGGAAATGTTGATGAAGTGGCTCAATGTGGCCCAAACCTCATTAAGGCACGTCGACAATGTAGCTCTCCTCAGCCTGGCAACTGCGTGGCTCTGCAGATAGTGGCACGACGTGACAGAATGAGGTGGCATGGTAGTACCACATGGTAGTGGTGAAGTGATGGGGTTCGACCGAGGGCGACACGACAGCTCGGTCCGGCCGTGGGTAGCACAGTCAGGCGTGGGGACGGTTCGACAGGGTGGGTAGAGAGCCATTGGGTGGCGTTGGTCGTGGAGATCGTGGGTGGAGGTGCCATTGGCTTCGTCACCTTCATCGCCTTCCTCCTTTTCGAAGGACACACCCAAGCAGAACGACAGAGGGGTCAAAACATGTTTTTTTGCCCTGAACCCTTCATATTTAGAGTTGTAGCAAGCGGTTCATAGAGAACAAAGAATGAGTGTGTATGTAAATGGGTGTTGATGGGAAGTGATAAAAAATAGAAATAAAACGTTACCTCATATTTTTCATTGAAGCAAGAAGGAAGTAAAGATGTCGATTCATCGTAGATAAAGACATCCCATGGTGGAGGAATTCATGAGGAAGAAAGTCGACGTCGAGGTCGACATTCATCATTGGTGGAACGTTCTTCATCGGTGGAGCGTTCTTCGAGGAAGTACATGTTCTTCATTGAAGGGATTTATCTCAAGAGATTCTTTCTCCCAATTCATACGACGATTCTAATGATAATATATTAAGGTTTGTATTTAGTTGGTTGGAACAAATTCAATTTTTCCAAATCAATTAACTAGGTTTTCATATTAAAGGTATGTGCGTTGGAACAATTAATGTAGAAGATGCCAAGAGGATCCTCCACATTAATGAGGGGGGGGGGGGTGGTGAGAGGTATTTCTCCATAATTATGGGAGTTCAAGAGGTTTAGGCCTCGAGTGGACCCACCATGATAACCTCTCATGGGAGACTAGGTATGAGTGGTCCCCACCACCATAACCTCTCATGGGAGGGTAAGTTCTTCTGGTCCCCACAACTCAACTCTCACATGGAGGTTTACTTTTGGTGGACCCCACATCCATACACCAACATCATTGATTCAAATAAAAATAAAATGTCACAAACTTTTAATTTTATTTTATTCTTTCTCGAAAAACCCAAAAATAACATTCAACCTCGACCACTGCCGTCATTGTCAAAGACTCTTTAAGCGAAAACTGGAACGATGAGTGCAATAGTGTCCTCATATTTCAATTATCAGAATGAGTTCAAAAGTTAGAAATACCCTCTCAAACATTTATAGAACGTATCTGAACAAGAGATCAAAAAATCATTCCAGGCACAACGAGCCTTAGAATCACACGTCGTCAATTTTCATGGACTCTTAAAATTTCCATATATTTCATAAAAATAAAAATAAAAACTAAATGGAAATTCTGGGTCTTTACACCAATATTGTACCACCAAGGTTTTGACACCTATGAATACCCACCATAACATTTAAAATTATAACCCCCAATTAATTATTAGATGAAATACATTATTCAAAATTAATTGATCAAAAAATCCTAGCTTGTTACCATTTTCTCTTACATATAGAATTAATTATTTTCATAAAATAATGTATCAATGGTCATCTTGAATTTCAAAATACCTCTATCATTTGAACCTTTACACAATGATTTTTTATACAAAACATGCAATTTCCATATGAAATTGTGAAATATTACCTATCTAATTTTTTAAAAAATTTTAAACTGAATAAATCCATGTTAGTCAGTCCCTCTATCTCTAATTTCTATTTAAATAATTGTTATGGAAATATAGTGTTTCACATACCTATATAATTTCAATCAGATAGATTTATATAATATCCTATTGAATGTCAATATATTAAGTGAGATGTTCTTTCTGTCATTATGGATGCATGTTTTTTATATCCGTTAAAACTATTTTCATATAAACATGTTTATTTTGACATATTATTTTTTATAATACTATATCTCATACGATATACATTTTTACTTATAGTTGGAAAATGTTTTTTGGATAATTAGATTATTGTCAAAGAATGTTACAAAAAATTGAAATAATTGCAAGTATTATAATCTGATATTTGGTTATACATTCATATAGATAATGACTATGATTTTTATAAGAATGTTTACATTTAGGAATTACTACATGTTGCATGTTATTGATAATAGATTTCATGTGACACATATCTAATATCAACCATAGTAATATCATGAGTTTGATGTGAATAAATAATTATAAAGATGGTAATTACTTCATGATGCATTTTATTGATTTATGTATTATTGTTAATGATACTCTTGTGAAAACATGCTCAAATATACACAAATCCCCTGTTCATGTGTATAACTTATTCACATAATCATTATTTAAAATAGTCAAAGGAATTTTATGAAGCATTTTTACCACTATATTACACTTGAAACACTTCATTCTCATTTACTAAACTAATTATGAATATATTTTTTGGTATTACAATATTTACAATGGTTTTGATTAAATAATATGTAAGTATGTAAAATGATATTACAAAAGGAATTTAACACCAAAATGTATTGATAATATACTAGTATATACTTAATGTCCACATTTAATTATTTTTAAATGTTTAATTATTTGTCCAAAACAATGTGTAACTATGTCTCAAATTTTATTTTCTTCAATTATTTCCTAGGAATCATGTGTTACGATATAATTAGTATAGTATAAACCTGAAAAAATATTATCCATTATTGAAATAGAAGAGGTACACTATGTGATAACTAAAAGAGATAATTTTTATTAAAATCAATAAATGTATAGGTAGATCCATTTACATTAATATTAAATGTTGTGTGCTTCTCACTATTAACATAGGAATCATCTTTTATTAGCCGCATAGAGAACAAACAATACTTCATATAATGTCTATTTTCATACAAGGTTAATGTATTCAAATAAAATATGATATTGAAGTATTTTAATCGATACCCATGAATTAACACACATATATTACAAACAATTGAAGAATATACCTGAAGTGCCTAATTGCTTCATTAATTCATTTTGTTTAATTTTATATTTCAATATATTAATTCGTAAAATGTATAGAAAACAAACTTTTACATGATAACCATCATCTATTAATTTAATAAGTTATGAAGGTTACATTGGTATCACACTTATCATTGGTGTTTTTACCTTATCTTATGACCATTAAACCATAAGAAAAAATAATTTCATTATGTTTTTATTTAGATGGCGAACCATTACCTAAATGGTAGGTAGTCATTTCACCACACTGTTCATTTTTTTATTAAAAATTGTGTGTAAATGGGTGTTTATGATATGTGGACAATATCTATGGAATGATAACGATACATCCTTTATATATATATGTATTCATTCTAATCATCATCATGTTCAATCTTCCTTCAATTTCTAATTCAAAACATATTGGAGATTATTCAACATGTGAAATCAAACATGTACTAATGTTGTATCCAAAACTCTTACCTGAAATTGATTATATCATTATGAATGAAACATAAAATTTATCTTACATGAGAATAATATAATAAATTTTATACCCCCTCTTCTCAAGGAGACTCAAAAAGGAGAGGGCACCCTTGCCCCGTGAATAACTAATGTCATAGTACATTGCACAATCTGATGCACTACTATTTATAATAATGTTCTAGTTATGACATATTAATATTATAATTATAATCATAATATATTTTTTGTATTAAATTACATTTTCTACAAAATCAATAATATATGGTCAGTAATTCTATCTTGATTATGTATTACCCAGGAATAATTTATTTACACATAAAATTCCTCACATTAATTTATCGAAACACTGTAGTCCACTCTATTAGAATCAGAATATTCTATCACATCAGTAATCTTGTGGAAATTATTTTTAACTCCTATATTCATATTCTATAAAAAAAATTGAACCTCCACTCATAGAGTTTCATGGATGTTCTTTGACTGTCCAACTACGTCAACTCGTTGGCTCGTTAATTTGTTGAGTGAATGACAAGCTTCCCAGAATCATTATTTTTTTACTGGAAAACATTTTATATAAAATAGTAGAATGGTTGTTTTTTATAATTATTAGAAATTATATTTTTTTATATCCATGAGTCATTTTCATAAGAACTCCCATCTATTAGGATGCAACAGAACCATTATCTGAAGAGCATCCCATAAAATCTCTTTTGTTCAAACATGAGTATTGGATGGTCGAATGAATTAATGATACACCGATCAGATTTAATTATATCGTGAATATTGTAATCCTTTTCTATTAATTATGTTCTCCCAATATAATCCTGCTCATAGTTGAAAATTAATGAATAGAATACATTCATTGAGTCTTTATTTATTAGTTTTAATATTGTTTATGTTTCCCATAAACATGAAAATGCATAATATAGTAAATAATTCCCAATGGTAATTATGTGCACAAATTGCATTGAGAATCTTATACTGGTTGATCCATTCAAGAACAATGGATTAATAATGACCTAAGGTTGTCATACCGATGTTGAATCTTAAATATTGTTACCTCTCACCCCTAGTCCAGTGTTTTGTTTTCATATATTGTATGTCACCTCATCCTAGAATGGTTTACGTCTTACATCATCATCATCATTGGTATATCAATATTCACAAGTAGAAAATGGTGTCATGTTAGGTTATATATACCTATAGATAATGAGGTATGGTTAGACCTTTATACATATTGAATTAATAATGATGATTAATAGATCTACAAGAATTACAAAAAATTACAAACAATCTACATAGTTTTATTAAATATTAAAATAAAAATAACACAAACAGACACATTGTTGGTTATTTCTCAATAATATTTTATGTGTAAAATAAATGTGAAATAAAAATTCAAATGAAATAAATATATAATCTAAGTATTTTTAAAAAATAAAATAAAATATTTTAATTTCCATAATTTAGTTCTATTCGATCACAATGTTAGTCTAATGGATATTCCAAAAATTAAATTAATCAACATATATAATTTTATTATAATATTAATTTACTATTTAAAATAACAAAATATTAATTATTTAAGAAAAATATTAGTAATGCAATTTTAATTTAATAATAAAAATTATCAGGCTATATAACTCTCATCAAGGACTGTAGCATGTATGGTTGGTCATACATTATAATTGGGTCAACTGATATCACATCGTAGTGTGTCGATAGGTGGTCCAGCCAAGATGAAATCCATGACCATGGGAAAAGGGTGTATATTCATGGTTTCCACATGTAAGGGGTATCTTGGACATGATGGGGTTCATTAATAGAGAATCTGATATTGGGTATTTCTGAAGCTGGTGACAATGGTTTCCCATAGTGTCAGACGAGGTGTCGTCAATGGATTGTCTGATGGTGGCCAAGAAGTGGGTAATGCCTAGTCTTGGTCATGAAAAATAGTATTAAGTGACAATTGGGGATGAGGATGGTGTCTAGCGGACAGAAGTAGATATCAAATGGTGTTCACTACAATGGTGTGATAGAGCCTCATTCAACAATAATGGGTCAGTCCGAGTCTAGATCATTTGGAAGAAACTATAAATCAGTAGATATTTTAATTAATAAAAACTATTTTCTGATTAAAAAAAATAACATTTATGTCTAATATATTAATATTAAAAATAATTAAT
The DNA here is from genome assembly GCA_963277665.1 of Viscum album. Classification (NCBI taxonomy): domain Eukaryota; kingdom Viridiplantae; phylum Streptophyta; class Magnoliopsida; order Santalales; family Viscaceae; genus Viscum; species Viscum album. Next base: position 1,597,527,361 of record OY728133.1, on the reverse strand, counting down.
AGATAATATTTTATTAGTAGTAGATAATATAATTTAGAAATAAAAGATATGAATGAAAAAATTATTCATTTAAGTTTGGAATGAAAATCTAATACTACATAATTAAATTTAAATTCATAATTGTATAAATCATTCAAAAAACTTAATTATACCATAAAATAAAAACTAATTTTTTGTGGTATACAACCAAGTAGCTTTTTATTTCAATTAATTTTTCTACTAGAATCCCCTCCAACATTATAATAATTATAAATATAATAATAAAGCATCATCATTGACAGACATCATATTCATAATAATAGGTAATCTAATATTTAAATATAATCAACCCATGATTTTTAAAATGAATAAGATAATATTGTAAAATATTGAAAATATTTATGTATTTATTTAAAAGGTGTCAGACTAATTACATAACATAATCATTAATATTAGCCAAACACAATCAATCATTCACATTGAAAATATTTTTATGTTTATTTTTTAGTGATTTTGGATATAAAATATACATAACATTCCACATTTATGAAAAGCAGATACCATAAAAACAATATCGTTTTATTTCCAAATATAAAAATTTTCAAATATAATATATTTTCATTGAAAAATATTCTCAAAATTTAACATGGATTCTTTCTTTGTCTTATGCATTCTTATAACCTATAAAAATCAATTAGGAGGTTGTTATGAGAACAAACATCTCATGTAGGCATATAAAAAGAATAAAATGAAACAATAGTCCATGAATACTTGTGACCATATTAAATCATTTAAAAAAAATACATTCTTGTCACCCATATATAATTACTATGTGGAACTTTTGATTTCCATGATATTTCTAGAAAAAATAATGAAACAAAATTAGAACAATAAATTTATCTTTGTGAATTAAAAACATAATCCTATACCACTCTTGAGTACCTTTTGATTTTTAGCCTTTATGGATACCATACAATGTAACCACATGACTACCTTATTGTGTAACCATTACAGGTACACATGGAGTAACCATATGGTGGACCACTAACATACACATACTGAATGAATTGGAGGTAGGTATAGGTCCCACCCTTCATCATAATAAATTATCAAGAACCATAACTTAATCAAGAAACAAGAATAACAACATAAAAAATTTCTTGTGAATTATTTAAAATTGAATTTTAAAAAATACTTTTAAAAGAAAAATACTTAAAATAAATCATATAATTTAAGTGATACTTAATATAGTGGATGTAATATATACATAAAAATGAAAATACTTATAATTTAAAATTATATAACAAAAATTAAACAGACAAATAAATTTAATATGACATAATTAATGAAATAGAATGTTAACACAATGAATATAAATTAGGATAAAACATCACTTTCCTCAGGATCATCTTACATCAAACATGTTTAAAAATCATTTATAAATGTTAAAATAGTGTTATTAATATCTTGAAGAAACATATTAATGTTTATAAGACCTTATATAATCATTTCATATGTACATCTCCCCCAATTTTAATTATTATTATTTTTTCCTTCCATTATTTCAGGGGTATTCATTACATGATATCCATGGCTGGTTTGTTTTTGATTTTCCTAGTGAATGGAAATAAAATTTCAGAAGTGGAATGAAATGGAATTCATAGGTTTATAGACTGTAAAATGATTCTATAATTAATTTTTTTATATGGTATGATGTTGAATAATTAGATAATTCTTTAATGACATTTGTTTAAATTATTTTGACTGTTTTGTGATAATCACGAACTAGTTTCATTATATAACATAATATTATGTATATATGTTAACACCAGATCATGAAAGAGGATATATGATACACATTAAAATCTATTTCAACCATTAAAATGGTTTAAAGAAATATGTAAATGCTTTAAGGTATATTGAAAACACATCGAAAACGATGTTGGTAAATTGACACAACATGGATGTTGTATTTATAAGAGGGGGAGGAGATGATGTAAGTTGAACAATTTTTACATAAACATGATATCAACCAGAATATATAATATTCAGTATCTTTCATTCCTCTTGCATAAGGGGAGGGGAAGATATTATAATAAAACAAACGAATTAAAAAGAAAAAACAATAAAATTAAAGAATATTCTTACCTTTTGATCAATTCCCTTTGAGATTCCTTTTGAGGACTTTGTTTTGGACTCTGGAGTAACTATTAGGTCTTGGAAGTTGTTAAATTTTATTTAATAATTATTTTCCATATCTTAGACTGGTCAGAGGGTTTTAGTGTTGATAAAAGAAGAGGGGGAGAGGGTGGTATTTATAATTGAAGAGAGAAGTGGTTTTATATTATTTTAAAAATTAGTTTATTATTTTGGAAAAATACTATGAACAGTCAGTATTCATTTGACCGAAAATAGTAATAAGATCATGTGATACCAAACCAATGCACATTTATATCATCTATTACTGAATCATGATACAGAAATTAATTTTTTAGCATATTTTGTTAGTTATCTAATGTTAATATTCACCAAAAATACATTTGTATCAGAATGATCAGAAAGAATTACCATATCTATTTTTCATCATGTAGAATTCAAAATTGAACTTGTTTTTTTAATATAATTTTCAATATATGTTTAATTTAATTTAAAAAAATGTATTTTATTCCAAAAATAAAATTTTTAATACTATATCCAATTTTATATCACATATAAAAATTATTCAAGATATCATTATAAAATAAAAATTAGAAAATAAAATAATAATATGATTTTCAATTCATAAAGGTCATATCAATATTTTTAAGAGTACCATACTATTCACCAAAAGAACATGTTAGTTCTATCAGACTTCAAATAACAAAATGATCACAATAATAGATGACCATTTTTTGGAATTCAAATCATAGATATGGTAAAATTATGTTTAACTTATAGATTATAAAACTCTAGATAAAAAAATCAGTATTTAAGGGACATAGAATTTAATTTATTTCCTTAAATTTATTTATTATACCATATCATGTTACATTCTCTGCTCCTTCTCGAAATTGTGTCATCTCTATTTTATTTATATATTTAACATGTGTTAGTATCATTACCTAATAGCAATTTTAGATTCCAATGATTTTTTGAACCATGTTTTTCCTCACAAAACCTTTACTTGGTGAATTACCTTATTCCACAATACTTATTCTCTTCAGTCCATAATATGAATAGTTTTCTCTTTGTAAAAAATATTCTCTTCTAGATTAACTGCTTCTAGGCTGAAAACATGAGATGAATCTTGCACAAACCTTATCAATATTTAAACACAACTATCATTACACACCTTAGATAAAATCAGATGCAAATCTACTTGGTGTGTGGGGGTACAAATTTTTCTGAAATTTCAAAATGACCAATGAATAGTGCACATGTTCATACATTCAAACCAAAATGCATAACACTTTTATATGGTGAGATTCTAAAAAATCAAGATTTCCTACCTCAAAATAAGGGTTCTTCCTCTTTTTTCGGGACATCATTTCTGCCTACTATGAGATTCCCTCATCTTTTTCGGGATAATATTAACTTTCTCATCCACTTCCTCTATTAATTTTGGTCCTATTAACTTCTTTTCCAAAAATTTATTTAAAAAATATAGAGTTCGACCGTACATGTCATGAATCATCCCCTGGGGCCCTTATTGTTACTACCATAAGCCCGTCATCCATAGGCCAGGGGCTGGAGACTAGCTCCAAAGGCGTAACTCCCTAAAAAATGGGAAGCCACTTCCATTATAAAACGGAACACCCACACACACACAACCAGAGTACAAGTAGAAGAAAACACTATGTAAAGTATTAACAAGTGTGCTGGAAATACAAAGAGGCCAAAAATACAAGCCAAATGGAAAGATACATCTTCAAATGAAAGAAAGTACAAGAAAAGGAAAAACAAAAAGAAAAGGGTAGTAGCTCCTGGGTCATCCACCATGGATCCTATCTGAATGGTATGTACAGATAGTGCAGCTCCTAGATTGTCCACCTTGAATCCTACCTTAAGGGTATGCTCAGAGAGTACAACTCTAGGATCATCCACCTCGAATCCTACCTGAAGAGTAGGTACAGATAACCTCCTCAGTGTCCACATCTTTCGACCCCCTCCGAGTGTCGTCTCATCGAAAAGTCAAACTCCAGGTACAGACTCTTCGTGAAGTCCCCCTCCTGGTATTGTCCAGCTCAATAAGCCTCCACCTCGATCAGTGATGTTCTTCATCTTCCACCAATATGATGAGGTGCGGGCATAGCTCGTGCAGAGGGTGAGTATAAAGATACTCAGAAGCAACCCTGAGACCCTCAAGGTCACACTAAATCCAACAAGGATAACCACAATGAAGGATCTTAATAGTTAAACCTTACTTAGATATATGTTCATACATATACATAAGTAATCAAATATCCCATCTCAATCATGAGGTAACACACAGGTCTGAAATCAATGGATAACCTCAACTCAGGTATAAGCACATACTTGTACGTAAGTTATCAAGTAACCCATCTCAATCATGAGGAAAACACAATGGTCATTGACTCAACACAAACCAGGATTTTCATTATCAAAACTACAACTACTGAAGAGCTCCCATCTCTATCGAGTGTAGTGATCCTATCATGACTCCAAGGTACTACTCACTAACCTAAGACTGTTGAGGTACTCCTCCTATCGAGTACTGTGGGTCTGCCACCCAAACACATTTGTGATCACGTCGGGGTCTTGCACCCAAACAAAGTAGTGCACCCCCCCAAATATCCTGCAAAGGTGCCCCTCCAATCGAGTACCTCAAGTCTGCTACCCAAACACAGTAGTGCTCCCCACCGGGCGTCTGCCACACAATCACAATAGTGCTCCCCACTGGGCTATACAAGTGAGTCCGACTCGACTCGATCAAGCAGTCATCCGGTCTCAGCCAGCTACACCGTTTCCGCACTCCGCACCCTAATCTCCGGGAGGGTCTACTCCACAAGCTACTAGTCGACACTCCATGTTTCACAAAGTCCCATGAATATGTATCTCAATGGAACACCTCGTCATAGGGTTCTCAATGCAACAGATGGCTCGTCAATCGGACGTCCGGTCTGTGAGTTATTTTCCTTTTAGTCTCGGGGGCCCGGTTGGTTTCATGTATGAACCAACCGGACCATATCTCAACTATACCCTGAAGTCACATAGGGTATACTCAAAGGTATTGTTTCTCAACATGATTAATAATTCCTCCAACGGTTCGTCAAACCTTCGTTCGGTCTGAAAGTTATCAGCTTTTCCGTTTTAGGGGCCCGGTTTGATTTCAGGTACAATCCAACCCGGTCATACTTTATCTACATCCAAATCTTAGATTAAATATTTCAAAAGATCCGTCTCATCAAGAGAAATCCAATAAAGTCGACGACAAATCAATCGGACGTCCGGAGCTCATGTTATAAACGTTTTCGCTCCGAGGCCCCAATTTGATTCATATTTGATCCAACCCGATCGTACATCAAATGACACCAGTTAACCAAACTTATATGACCATTACAATCCATACAGAATAAGACACGAGATGGACTACACATTGGTTCAAAATGGATAGTTGGAGAAAATGTTTCATTTCACCGCATCATGCGCGAACCGACCCTCTTGGGGCCCATTCCTCGACCTCGACATAAATACCCAAAATTGTTTTTAAAAATTCTGTTATAATTCTAGGGTATCAACATCAGAGATGGTTCTCCATTCCAACACCGTATGAGAGAGATATTTCATATTCAAGATCCCATAATAATAATAATAATATTATCATTCAGTGTTTCGTGGGCCCGAGCCACGAACAATAATTTAGTATTCAACATTAGACTTGACTCGTCCGTCTTAAAGACAGAGACACATCACCACTGACGGTGAGTAAATCGGATGTCGCATGCATGAGTTATGGAGGGTCAATGATTTAATAATAATATTAAATCTATTATGTATGAGCGTTTTGGGTACCCGATCCAAAAACCCAAAAAAGACATCCAATATTGGAGTAATAAATTTCATCACGAAGTCAGGGTCGCACTACCACTAACGGTTCGTGAAACCAAGGTCGCATGAAGAAGATAACGTCAAAAAATAGTTTTCCCAACAAAAATAATAATAACTTTATTATATTGTTATTATTTTTAAATTAAATTAATCACTCAACATATCACACCCAAAATCCATGCATAATATGCCTATTCAAATTTGTGCACATCACCCATTCATCGGATTCCCTTTTTTTCTCCTATAAATGTTAATTTATTTTCTTTAAACTTTTCTCTCTTTAATCTTCAAGGTTCATCTTCAATCTTATCACGCTCCAACCCCATGTAGCGCCTCCAACATATAACCCTAGAAACCAGATTATTTTTCAATGGGTGAGTCCGCTGGAACCACCACCACTGACTCCGGCCTGCCTCACTACTGCGTCTCTGGTCCACTTTCTCTCGTCGTCGCTCTCTGGGAACCGCCTCGCCGCCTCGCACCGGCCACCCCGGCTCCACGGTCGTCCATCACCGGTCTCGAACCCAGTAGCCTGCCGACCTGCTATGCATTTGGACCACTGGCCAAAGCCACTATGGACTTGCCACACACCACTAAACTGCCTCCATGGATGAAACCCATCCACCACCGTTCTGCTCAGAAAAAGCTATCTGAGCGTCACAACTTCCTCTTGCCAAACTGAGTATCGAAACCCTCGAGGAGGACCTCAATTTTTTTCCAAACCCCTGTAAAAAATTATCACATAGTTATTGATCATCAATTTGTATATGAATTTGCGAGGGTTGGTTTTTCATCAATTCGTTGTTGGGTTTTGATGAACCATTGACCACAAAAAAATATGTCCATGAACGGAGGAAGAACTAAGAGCAAAGCATGATTAATAGATTTGACGAATTACATTGGCTATTTTTCAGATTATCCTTTACTCATCGTCGTTAGAAGGATGAATTAATAACTATAATAATAATTTATTGTACCTATTTTTTTGATCCACAAATTAATTCATTTAATTAGTATTCTTTATGAAAATTCAACCGGGTAATGAATTCATAAAGATAAATCCTACATATAAATATACAAAAAAATCCTGCTACCTTGTGTCGTTCATCGTTCATTAATGTACCATGAAAGGGAGTGGATGTCGATTTGATGATGTCATCACAATGTGAAAGGTGAAGATGACAATGGTCACCGGTGTTAATCTTTTCCTCAAAGGCCTTCGATCCGGCTCAAGCATCATTCATTGGAGATCCGTCAGATGGAGGACCGTTCTTCACAGAGGGAAGAAGCTTTTTCATTCCTCCAGAGGTTTTCCCCGTCCATATTATTTTCCAAGCCAAAATCACAATTGATTTCCCCCATTTAAAAGAATGCAAACCATAACTTCATTAATTATATGAGTAATCAAACTTAAATGGAGATTTAAAGGAAGATAGGTTTCTTAATTAATGAAGAGCATACAACATAATTAAACGGGTGAGGGGTTTAGTGGTTGAATAAATGTGAAGGGGTGGGGCTTGTGTGGGCCCCACCTCACAAATATCCTAACAACTGTAGTTAACAACTAGTGGGTCCCACCCCAACTCCCACACATTTGATATAACCACTTAGAAATAGAAAATAAAATTTTACCATAATTTTATTTACTTCACATTTAATCTTCAATTTTATCAACTCATCCCGAGAAAACGCACCTTCAGAAAAGGTCCTCTTCAACAATTACCAGTGCTGCAGTTTCATCGATTCCCTCTGATTTCAATTCCGAGAACTTGTTCAAATGATAGAAAAACCCGATCGTTCGTTCACAAAACGTACGCGAGCAAAACCTCGGAAATTTATTCCAGGCACACAGAGTCACGGAATCAGGTGTCGTTAGAAATTGCGTACTCGTAAAATCACAAAGAATTTATGAAAAAATTATCCAAGAAATTTACGTGTCTTTACAGTACATACCATACAATGACTCAAAAGGTCCAATCAGTATACTTGAATGAAAACTATTATTATATGAAAAATGAAATAAATAAGGATGATGTTCACTACGTCCCTAGTAGTCCATTGAAAATGATCGATGAATATAATTCAAAGTCTGAATAGTTCTTTCTAACTACCCATATAATTGAGAATGAAATATTGAACTGAAATTTATTTCTATTCCCAATGACCTCTCATGGCCCTTATAAAAATTATAAGTGATCCTAGGGTCCCTGTTAGATATAGTCGAAAGAGGTACTCCATTTAAACAGGAAAAAAAATTAAGTTACTATTGAGAAAGAAGAAAATATGACATAGTATCTCAATTAGAATGGTAATGAGATGATTTAGTCTGTTGATCAAGAACAACCAAAATTGCATTGTTACCTCGATAAATATTTTGTAGACCTAGAACGATGTCCATGAATAAAATTTCCCATTTCCACTATGGCACTGGTAATGATTGAAGAATACAATTTGGTAACTACTAGTAATCATTATCTTATTTACATGTAAAAGATATCAAAGTTAAATCTGTAATATATCATCTCATTCCATTCTAGCTGAAATACCCTTGATGGTATATGTATATTATTTTGCTACAAGGATGAATTTAAAATGGTGAACTATGAGGTTTTCAAAAAAATTATTTCTTCTGTTGGGAATCAAATGGGACACATAATCTATCACAAAATATCAAAACAAAATCTTTATCAAGGTTAAATTCTAGAAACATTTACATTTTATCCAATTCAACCTTTTTATATAGCATAGTGGCCTCCTTATACGCATTCTTAATTCAGTATGATAATGATGTATTCACTGAAACATGAAACAAAATAGATGTATTTCCTGCATCAACAACTAATGCGCATACAATCATTAAATCATTAATCAATGTATTATGTCCCAATTGTAACATGGATAATGATTCATGTTGTATTAGACTCAAGGAGTAAACCAATTTTTTATTTAAATATATGGTAATTGATCATACAATAACAATACTTTATTAGTTGTAGATATTTTCTATGCCTCATATTAAATTCCTTTTTACTGAATATATACATAGGAATTTTAATAGTCTATATATATTTTACATTTGTCTCTATATAAATGATGCCTCTATATTTTCAATGAAAAAACCCAAAACTGGAAATTCCAAATCATGTATGAGATAATTTAACTCATGATGTAATATTTGTCTTGATGCATAAGAAATTGCATGCTCATTATACATTAGAAAACAAACATGTACCTTAAATAAAGAATCACTATAGATGAAAAAATTTACATTTCTGGAATGTATACACAAAATTGGACCATTCACCAATGTATTGTTTATTTCATAAAAACAAACATCACAGTGTTCAATCCAAATTAATTTAACCCTTTTCAGGTTAACATTGTTATATGAACACATAATGATACAATTTTTTTAACATAACTTCGTTAATAACCTAAAATTCAAAGAAATATATTAATATATGTTACATATTTCAGACTTGGTTATTCATCAACCACTTTTATATTGGTAGTAACAATTTTAATTTCATCGTTATTTAAAATGTTCCCACGAAAGAAAATTATTTTCATCAAAAAATAACTCATGATTAGTTTTTCATAATGTTTCATTTCCATTAATGTTTTCAAAACAACCCTTATATTTTTATCATCTGTCAAATTACTTTTTAAAAATAACAGAATGTCATCAAAAACCAATACTACAGGCTTATATAGAAACTCATGAAATATTCTATTTATAAGATCCATGAATACAATAGGTTAATTTGTTATTCTAAAAATATAACAACAAATTAAAAATGACCATATATTTTATAGTCTTTATTCTTGAGAATTTACAATTTCTTTCCATTCAACAGATGGTACCCAAAAATCTATTAATCCATTGGAAAATACTATGCCAAATAGATTTGACCCAACAATTCACTGATCTGTGATGAAGGATACATGTTTTTAATAGTGTTGTTATTAAAGGGTCTATACTCAATGAAATGTATCCTAAAACAATATTTATTTTTAACAAACAAATCATCGGAACCCTTGGTGAGTTGCTTTGATGAATAAAGACATTATCAAGAAACTCTTTCAACTGGTTTTTCAGTTCAACAAGTTCTATTTGAGCCATTTGATAAGGAATTTTTTGAAATTGGCATAGCATCAGGAACTGTGTCAAATTTGAATTAAACATCCCGCTTAGGAATAACACCATGTATCTCATCATGAAAAACATTGAGATATTTATTTACAACTCATAAAAAATTAATCTAAGCATTTCCCATATTTTCAACAATACGAGGAAGATAACATTTCTTTCCATATTTCAACAGTTTCTTACCATCCTGATATATTTTTAATTGCATGGTTTGATTATTTTATACAAATTAAAAACCATTCTGAAAAACATGTTCTTTATATTTATAATTAATCTTAACATGATAAATATAAATTCAATTTATACACAAAATGACATCAAACTATAATTTAGTAAAAAAATTAAGGTAATGTATTCACTTATACCATAATAGAATGATTCATATAAATTCTATTTTATATATTATTCCCTCTTCTTTTTTATCAATATGATGCAGTCTCATTTGATGAGTAAATATTTACAATTCACTAGAATGTTTCTAAGAAATAATTTAATTTTTAGATATCATATAAAAAACATTACCAAAACATCAGTAAAAAAATATGTTACATGATACAACATTAATGGATGGCTCATATTCTACTGATGAAGACCCATTGGATCTCACTACACCTTTCTTCTTATAGATTGTCTTCATTTCATCAATTAGATCTCTCTTTGTGTATTAATTTTTACAATTACCAATCTCACAACATTGAAAACATGTTATAGTTTATTTTTCAAGATTATTCATTTGATCATTTTCATTACAATCTCGAGAAATATGTCCAAACATACCACATTTAAAACAATTGTTGGTATTGGTAAGGAATTCCCTAAGGTTATTATTTCCACAAATTTATCAAACTAGAAACTAAAAATTCATTCCATTAGATTTCATAGATTTATTCTTACCAATCACATTCCATCTAGACCTCTTCTTATCATTGTTTTAAAATTTAATGTGATCATTAAAACACCCTTTTTCTACCCTATCAACATATTGTAAATGTTTCTATTATCTTTTTAACTCACATGAATCCAATTCCCTTTGATATATTGTCATCAATCATAAGTAAAATCTGAGGATTTATTATCTATAACCCGAATAATATTTGTGGCATACCTCACTAGTAGGGTAACATTTTATTCATACATGGCCACTGAATCTTCATACATAATATATTTATTGATTTTCTTGTCCATACAATGTTGAAAAACCTTTGGAATAAAAATTCATGTAAAATCATTATACATTCATCCCAGTAGATGTCTTAAATCTTATCTCTATCAATGATATTTCTGACCATCCACCACCACTAATCAAAATAACCTTCAAAATGATAAATTTAAAGACTTATATATCGATTATCTGAAGATACCATAACATCAAATATCCTTTAAATGGATTTAATCCATCATTCAGCTTCTAAAGGGTCATAATATGAACTAAATGTATGGGGATATTTACTCATAAAATGTTCCACTATTATCATGATTCTTTGTAGTTGCACTAGGTTTTCTATTAAAAGGATTCCCTAGACATTTACTTCCTATGTCCAATGAGATATTACTATCAAAAACTTATCAGTTCAAATCCCACCAATCTCGGTTGATGATTTATAAATATATCAGCCTCTTGTTTCCTTCCAACATCAACATCCCTATTCCTTCTATGGAAAACCCTTCATGAACAGACATATCATAGATGAAGAAACATGTTAATAACTAAATTCTATAACATTTAAAATTAAACATAGATTAAAAAGAATATATGGTATTATTTTTACATCATCCCGACCACTAAAGTTATCTAAACCACCCTCTAGTAGAACTTATATGGACCAACCATTATTATATTATATAGTCATCAATTTTATACAAGAACATACATTCCTTTACATTGGTTATTTTATAAATATTATATTTTTAGAGAATTATTATATAATATATATATAACCTTAAAACTTTATATAGATTAGATAACACAAAAATAGTATCCACATCTTCAAAAATATAAAACATTTCAAATAAAACATGATTTGATTGAATATTCTTTATAAAATATAACATGTCATCCTTATTTTCCTTGCACATCCTTATAAATATTTGAAATCAATTAAATACATAGTAAGAGAACAAAATTCATAAAAATATATATAAAATGAATGAAATAAAACATTATTCCATGAATACATCTAAACATCTGAAATCATTTTCATAGAGACATACTTATCACTGATATATACTTACATTGGGAAACGTTAGATTTCCATGATATTATTATAAATAATAAATAATATAAATTAGTCCATAAATGAATATTGGTGAATTACTTAAATAATTTTTTAGCTCTCTCAACTACCATACATTTGATTACCCTCAAGACTACCTTACAATGTAACCCTCATGACTAACTTATAGTGTTAACGTTATAGTTACAGTTGGAGTAACCTAACGACCGAAATATAATATAAAAAATCCCATTGTATTGGATGGAGATTTACGTACCATAATTCCCCATTAAAATATCCCATGAACTCGTACATAATCATTCAACATGAATAATTATCAAAAATAATTCTTTTGAATTTTGTAAAACATAATTTTAAAATGGGATTTTAAAAGAATATCCGCTACCAATATCGTATAATTGAAATGTGATTTAATAGAGTAGATTAAATATGTATATACAATGAAAAAATTCATTATTTAACATTATATAATCAAAATTCATCACAATAAAGTTTTTAATAACACATAATTAACGATTTAGAAGGTTAACCTAAAGAATGTAAATTGGGTTAAGAATTCCCCTACCTAATGTGTTTTTTACTTAAAACTAGTTTAAATATCCAACATAATGGTTAAAATAGTTTTATTAATATCTTATGGAAACATAATAATGTTTATATACCCATATATGATCATTTCATAAGAACATTTCACCAGTTAATTATCAGTATTTGTTTCCTTCTATTATTTCGAGTGCATTCATTACATGATCACCATTGCCGATTTTTTTTTATTTTCTCATAGTAATGAAATGGAATTATAATAGTGGAATGAAATTTTATTCATGTTATTATAGAATATAAAATGAGTCCATTAATAATTTGGGTTATATGGTGTGAGGATGAATCATTAGATTATTATTTAGTGATATCCTTCTAAATTATTTTGTCAGTTCTTTAGTAATAAACAACTAATTTTAGTATAAAACATAATATTATCTATATATGTTAAAGCCATATAATGATTGTGTCTATAAAAAATACATTATAATCATTTTATACCATTATAATGGTTTTACAACATGATTTGAAAGATTTAATTGTAATTGAAATCATGTTATCCCTGATGTTTGTAAATCGACACGACATAAACAATGTATTTATAAGAGGGAGGGAGATCAAGTAAGTAGAACAATTAATTCATAAACAGGAAAACATACATAATATAAAAATTGTTGGATCTTTATATCCTCTTTTAAGAGTGGAGGGGAAGAGAGAATAATAAAAGAAAATAATTGAAAATAAAACACATGAAAATTAATGAAGATTCTTACCTCTTGACCTCTACTCCGTTATATCCTCCATAAGGCCATTTGTTTTTGAATTTTTTGAATCCAGTAGGTATTGGACATGGTTAATAACTGTGGAAATATTATTTGGTAGAACATAGATGTAAGGCCCCAGGCTTAAACCTTACATAATCTTGAGTTATTACAAGATTACACATTGAGGATCTTTTTAGGTTTAGAGTTTTAGAGAATTAGGACATAACTATTACATCTCAAAGATTACAAAGTAGACACATCTACTCAGATTCCATTTTTTTCACAAAATAAAAACTCTTGAACAAAAGAGTCATGTCTAGTTCCTTGTTTTAGATAGCCTGACATTTCCTTGATCCCATCCTTGACCCTATTCAACTTTATGTCCTGTGAAAAACCTTACAAAAAAAACATGGGATGAGCATAAAAAGCTCAGTAAGGGTTATAGAAATATGGAGGGGAAACATGGGTTCATATATACATAAGAATGAAATCATACATCACCCATAAAACATAGGCACTTTAACATACCTCATAAAATCATGAATAAATCATAGAAATCATAAGACATAAAGGTATCTTGAGGCATTCATAGCATTCTTACGTAGGGAGTAACCCTCTTGGTTACGTTTGGAATACCCATCAGAGTATATTCCCTAAAATCTCTTCGGAGAAACCTCAACATTTAACTCCTTCGCGTTACCCAATGCATTGGAGAACTGTAACGGGCTCACCCGCCCTTAGTTTATCACGGAACCACCCGTCTTCATAACAATTCCCAAGAACCATAACATAATCGTATCAAATAAAACATGCATAAAGGAAACATAACATTTACACATTAAAATCACAAGAGATCGCATCATGATATAAAACATCTAATAAAATCATTAAAACACTATGAGAGAAAAGTCCCTTTATAATTTGAAAATATTAAAAGAAGACATTTAAAAGAGATTTTAGAATCAAAGTGTCCCATACCACTTCAAAACTTTTGAAAGGGTTTTAAACCATTCATGTACATATAAATAAATCCATAAAACTATTTTTACAACATGGACACGGATGATAAATGTTTAAAAGAATGAATCTATAAAACCATTTAAAACAGTGTTTTAATAAAAGAGTGCTTTTCCATTTTGAACATTTAAATTATAAGCAACATGAAAGTAGACCATTTTAAAAACATTTAAATGACTTGAGTATAGACATAATATGGATATGGAACTCCAAAGGGTCTGTATATACCCTTTAAAAAGAATAAAAGTGTATATCATCAAGAAGTGACTCAAGGAAGAGAAATTGAGACGTAATCCCATTCAAAGATCATGTCATTAGTACAAGGATAAGTCAATGACATAATTATGTGTGAAAAGTGAATACACCAAATATAAGTGGATATTAAGTGTAAAACAATCAGAGGTAATTCGCACATATTCATAGAATGACATATTCAAGGAGTACAAGTTTATCCCAAAGAAACGAAATTGGGTTAAGAAGTTCCTTTGCAAAAATTCGATAGTCTAACAGCGTCACTTCAAAATTCAGAAAATGAGTTGATGAGAGAGAAAATGGTATCTCATCACTTGGACATAAAATTTACATCAATAATGATATATAAGAACATATCCCAACATAACAATATGTAAATTAAAAGACCCAACAAAAAGAAGTCTTTTAGAAAAGGGAGGGTGAAAAGTTCCCTTACCGACTTGGGTATCTTTCGAAACGTACACCCCATGGAAGAAGGGTCATAAAATGAAGATGTACATACTCATAAATGATAGTGTATTACACAAATAGCAAAATAATGGGCAGTACCTTCACTACACAAAAGGAAATAGTGGCCAATGTAGCATGAATCTCACAGGAATAAAATGTGAGATGAAAATCCCCTCATGAAAATTTGGCAGCCTAACAGCGCCACTTAAAACTACAAAAAATGGATTTATGAGATCAAATAGGGTCTCTCATAACATGACCATAAAATTAAAGTATGAGGAATATAAAATAACATCCCCAAACATAAGAAATATGAGCTTAAAAGAAATGACATAAAAGAGAGTACTTAAAAAGAAAGATAGGGGTAGGTTCCCTTACCTTGGGTCCGACTTGACTCGATCGTTATTTAACGTCCTGAATAATAAACTTGAGTTAATTTATACTTTCTTAAGAACCTTCTTCAAGTTCATTATTCCTTTTATATCACTTATTTCAATGTTATAAAAATTATGTAATCATTTAAGTTAATAATGTTTGTTTTTTCGATATTTGGTTCTTAAGTCAAAAATGGACTTCTTACAATTACATGTTGTTTGTGTGGTCAAAGGTTCATTATATCCAGAATGATATTAATGATTTGGATATCGTATATATCATATATATCCAGAATATACATGTATTTATAATATTACATAATGATTTAGAGGTAAGAAATGAAATGCACCGTTCATGGAGACGGTAAGCCGTACGTATGCATGAACTCTACATTTATTTCTATCTCATACTTTAATGGAAATAAACAATAATGACATAGAGGTATATTTTAATTCCAGTATAAAATCATATATAATAACTTTAAATCCATTCTTTTATACGTCCCACGTATGGCATTAACGAATCAAATCACTTTGAGGGGGCGGTAGTCCGCACTTCCTAAAATGAAATTATCGTGTTTACCCACAATGGAAACCATAAAGGTATTAAACAAATGAAAATACAGAAGCTTAAGTAAAACATAAACATATTAGATATCATATATAAATATAGTGTGATCAAAATGGCCACCTTTGAAGGTGTGATATGAGTGTTGAACAATCATCGTTTCGGGAGGCATAATTTCGCCATCCACGGAAACCGTATGTTCTTTAACCATTTGATGTAGTTGTGTGAGAGTGTAGCTAGAATAAATCTTATAACAACATCCTAGTATATTAAATATAATGGTGTTTTTACAAAAGAAGTAAATAAAAAGAGTTTAGGGGGTTTGAGAAGCAAAATAAAACAAATGAACATGAGAGAATGAATTACCTTTAAAAGTGTAACTCCTTTTGATTTGAGCCTAAAGGCTTCCTTTGAAAGGATTCTGCCCAAAGGGAATCCTCTAGGATTAGTAGAGGTATGTGGAGAGTGTAAATGGGCAGGGGGTGAAATGAGGTAGAGGTGGGGGCCTTTTATAAGAGGAGAGGAGGGGCACTTTTGGAAATCATGAAACTATTATTTTATTTTCAAAAGTGTTTCGAATTTCTAAGGTCCCACATTGATATATTTTGAAGATAAGATGATAAGGCTTAGAAATATTCCCATTCAATTGTTTTTGGACAAGTGTAGGTCTTAGATTTTATATTATCGTTTCATTTTATTTAAATCGTTAAATAATGAGGTCGTCACTGCATCATCATGATGTCATAAATAAATTAATTTATTTAATGTCTAAAAATTATATAAAAAATACTATGATGTAGGAAATCTTTTTATCTTTCCAATGAATATTTATAGTCAAAAGTTGTACTTGTATAACCCCACTTAAATTTTTTTTTAGTAAAACAACTCATGTTTGTGTCAATTTAATTTTAAAATTAAATAATTATATATTAATGTCATTTTCCAACCAAAGTGGCTCCATGGGGTCCCCAAGTTGACCTATGGCTTGTCTCGGTCGGCCATGACACATCCAATTAGGTTAGGACATGTGCGTAGGTCATTTCATATTATTAAATTATTATTTTTACCTTAAACTACACTAATTACTTCTAATCGCGATTAATGAAAAAAAGTTACTATTCACCAAAAAATTATTTTCATCCCATTGAACCAAATTTTACATACTAATGACAACCATGTATGTCGGATTTTTAAAATTCAATACACATTAGTGGTAAACTTTCATTTAACTGAAAAATCAGTTTGTTTGATTACCACTTAGTGGATTCACTATTCATAAAAAATTGGAGTTTTTCATAAAATTACCAAAAATTAAACCTAAGCTATATTTGATATTATGAATTCAAAAATTATGTCTATTTTATAAAATTCATAACATATCAGTATATTAATTAATATAATAATTAATACCCGCTGTCAGAACAAATAGCGTGTTTTTATGAAACATTATATATCAAAAGATTGACACTAGTTTAAGTCAAATTTCAAAGTGAAATTAATTCCAATGATCACTATTGGATTAAATGGTAAAAATATATTCTAATTTCACTTTAAAACCAATTAAAAAGATAATCTAATCATATAAATAAATTAGATTAAAAATAGGTTTTGAATTAAAATACAACTTTTTTCACTATAAAAAATATGAACTTTATCAGAAAAATACCAAAAATTTACACGAAGTAAATTTTGATGTCCCGATTCTAAAGAAGAATTTTATTTTGTAAAATATAACACATAACATTGTCAAAAGGTGGATTTAAAAGAGGTTCTCCATCAAAAGGTGGTTAATCGATCTTTTAAAGAATATTTGAATGTTTACGTTTAAAATTGGATTCATTCGAATTTTTAATCCTCTAACATTTAATGTAAAGAGTAAAAATATTTGACAAACATATATAATCATTTTGTAGTTAGTTCTGTTCATTCCCGCCATTACAACGGCTAGGCGTTAACTACCATTTAAAATAATATATATATTTTTTATTATTAGAGTGCAACGTACGATTTCCAAAAAACTCGTTGTTGCGTGTTGGGTACGCCATCGAGCATAGCGTCCCCTTTAAAGTTATAATAATATTTTATTCACAAATATAGATAAATGTGGAAATGTCATATTCTTTATTTACCTGGGGTGTTACATCCTTCCCCCCTTTTGGGAATTGCGTCCTCGCAATTTTAAAATTAAGCTTGGAAATATCATTGAATATCCCACATCGGAACATGAGTCAATTACACAATCACTTTAAAAGAAAGAAAGAGGAGTACAGAGGTCACCCGAGTTAACCCATACTAGGATTCCTTGTAAGAAAACATGGACATGGAAGAAAAACAAAGGGTCATGTTCTGAGGGAGAGTGATAGTAAACAGTTTAGGAGAAAGTTAACAATAAGAAAATCACAAACTTGTGATGGGTTAAACGGTATTTGATTACCCAGTAGGAAAAGTTAATAAACAACATTTTTGTTTTACATTACTTTTTATTGAGGAATTTATTCATAAGGAAACATGATCACTTATCATGTTGACTTTCATCTTTTATTAGATTCCTTACACAAACTCATATTTTCCCCAAACGACGAGTATTTAGGAAGACTTGTTCGCATTAAGAGTACTATAATCAAATTCTTGAGAATCACCTAATCCACAAAAGAGAACTATACATTTCCCATGTCTTTAGACATTAACAAAAAAGGTTATTATGAGATCAGATAATACCCAAAAAGGATAATCCTTAAAAAAAGAAAATATATTCTTAATCTCCAAAATTTATCAAACAATACCCAAAGTTCAACAAAGACCATTCAATAAACAAATTTTCCATAAAATACTACAAAGTAAAACAAACTAAAACCCAAATATTTGAAGGATTTAGTCACATAGTCTTCCAAGGTACAAATTAACACTTATCTTCAAATAACATCAGTTACTCATAATGTCTCATATTGAAAAGTAATTAACCTAATCACATATCCTCCATGATAGGTTAATAATTTCCATAGATAACCCAAAATCAGCTTATTCTAGATTCATAAGATCATATAACTAAAAATAATTATTCAAAATAACCAGGGACTTCACGTAGTCTAGTGGTAGGCGATAAATACCAGTCGCACTTTGGTTGTGGGTTCGATTCCCACAGCTTTGTCCGACGCGACGGGTTGTCACGCAGTCTGCGTGTTGTCCCTTTTCCAAAACTACACAATCCTTAAAACATTTCACAAAACAAGATAAAATCTTCAAAAATGATCATAACATATTTTAACCTCATGTTTATCTCATGCCTTTAATTTTCCATCATATCATAGAGTAACCCATAATTACATAAAAGTAAGGATCATATAAACCCAAATGGTTCTTTATAACTATATCCACAAAAGAAATGATAATTATTTCTTAAATAAAATTGTCATATATCAAACATCAGTGTTACATATACTATAAGAAATTCTTCTAATGTAACTCCATCATCAAAAGAGACTTAATACATCTAAGAATTTCACCATCCTAAAATCTGCCATAACTCTTGAATCCCTTATATGATAACTTCTTACTCATTAAACATTCTTCATGATCCATTTTGCCATTCCTTTTCAACTTATTCTGAAATACTTCTTCCCTACAACAAAATCATGAATCATATCCTAAGATTCCAATAATAGGAAAACATATGTTAAGAAATAATCCATACCTTTCATTCTTCATTATCAGTTTCTTCATCCTCAATCAGAATGGCATTAGGTATTGGTAAAAGAATATTTGTACAATCTTGGTGACCCAATTCCCGAAACTTATTCGTAGGACATGTGTTTTCATAATGACCATGCACACCACATTTAAAACATTCAATTCATCCTTCAGAAAGAACTTCTTTCCCTTTCCTAGAGTCAACTAGATGCTTCCTTTTTCCATGGCAGGTTCTTGCTTTATGACCCTCATTTCCACATCTATAGCATCTTTCTGTCCCTTTGAAACATTTTCCTATGTGTTTCTTTCCACATATTTGACACATAGGGTTTTGAACATACTTAACTTTATGATTATTACCTGAAATTCCGTAGGGATTTGTTTCTCGCATATACGATGCCTTATAAAAATCACTAAGGTTCAGGTGGTCAATCATTACTCCAGATAGTTGGTTGAGGATAACCACAAGAGTTCTCATTGCAGCTCCCATATCATTCAATTGTTCTTTCATAAAACTGTCACCGTTTTCTTCAGATCCACTGTTACTTTGGTGCCTGCTAGATCCAACCATTTACTAAAACCAAAAAGGTCAGTCTGAGTATATCAACAAAACCATCATGTACTAACGAGGAAGATAAACACTAAGATATACTTACTCATTCAATTTATGACTCTTTCTGAAATCCTAACCATTATGGTAATGTCACTTATGCTTAGAGAATACCCTAACCTCTAAAGTTATCTAAACCGACCTTTGATACCAACTGTAAGGCCCCAGCCTTAAACCTTACATAATCTTGAGTTATTACAAGATTACACATTGAGGATCTTTTTAGGTTTAGAGTTTTAGATAATTAGGACATAACCATTATATCTCAAAGATTACAAAGTAGACACATCTACTCAGCTTCCATTTTTTTCACAAAATAAAAACTCTTGAACAATAGAGTCATGTCTAGTTCCTTGTTTTAGACAGCCTGACATTTCCTTGATCCCATCCTTGACCCAATTCAACTTTATGTCCTATGAAAAACATTACAAAAAAAACATGGGATGAGTATAAAAATCTCAGTAAGGGTTATAGAAATATGGAAGGGAAACATGAGTTCATATATACATAAGAATGAAATCATACATTACCCATAAAACATAGGAACTTTAACATACCTCATAAAATCATGAATAAATCATAGAAATCATAAGACATAAAGGTATCTTGAGGCATTCATAGCATTCTTACGTAGGGAGTAACCCTCTTGGTTACGTTTGGAATATCCATCACAGTATATTCCCTAAAATCTCTTTGGAGAAACCTCAACATTTAACTCCTTCGCGTTACCCAATGCATTGGAGAGCTATAACGGGCTCACCCGCCCTTAGTTTATCACAGAACCACCCGTCTTCATAACAATGCCCAAGAACCATAACATAATCGTATAAAATAAAACATGCATAAAGGAAACATAACATTTCCACATTACAATCACAAGAGATCGCATCATGATATAAAACATCTAATAGAATCATTAAAACACTATGAGAGAAAAGTCCCTTTATAATTTGAAAATATTAAAAGAAGAAATTTAAAAGAGATTTTAGAATCAAAGTGTCCCATACCACTTCGAAAATTTTGAAAGGGTTTTAAACCATTCATGTCCATATAAATAAATCTATAAAACTATTTTTAAAACATGGACACAGATGATAAATGTTTAAAAGAATTAATCTATAAAACCATTTAAAACAATGTTTTAATAATAGAGTCCTTTTTCATTATGAACATTTAAATTATAAGCAACATGAAAGTAGACCATTTTCAAAAAATTTAAATGACTTGAGTATAGACATAATATGGATATGGAACTCCAAAGGGTCTGTATATACCGTTTAAAAAGAATAAAAGTGTATATCATCAAGAAGTGTCTCAAGGAAGAGAAATTGAGACGTAATCCCATTCAAAGATCATGTCATTAGTACAAGGATAAGTCAATGAAATAATTATGTGTGACAAGTGAATACACCAAATATAAGTGGATATTAAGTGTAAAATAATCAGAGGTCATTCACACATATTCATATAATGACATATTCAAGGAGTACAAGTTTATCCCAAAGAAACGAAATTGGGTTAGGAAGTTCCCTTGCAAAAATTCGACAGCCTAACGGCGTCACTTCAAAATTCAGAAAATGAGTTGATGAGAGAGAAAATGGTATCTCATCACTTAGACATAAAATTTACATCAATAAGGATATATAAGAACAAATCCCAACATAACAATATGTAAATTAAAAGACCCAACAAAAAGAAGTCTTTTAGAAAAGAGAGGGTGAAAGGTTCCCTTACCGACTTGGGTATCTTTCGAAACGTACACCCCATGGAAGAAGGGTCATAAAATGAAGATGTACATACTCATAAATGAGAGTATATTACACAAATAGCAAAATAATGGGCAGTACCTTCACCACAAAAAAATAAATAGTGGCCAATGTAGCGTGAATCTCACGGGAATAAAATGTGAGATGAAAATCCCCTAATGAAAATTTGGCAGTCTAACGACGCCACTTAAAACTTCCAAAAATGGATTTATGAGATCAAATTGGGTCTCTCAAAACATGACCATAAAATTACAGTATGAGGAATATAAAATAACATCCCCAAAAATAAGAAAGATGAGCTTAAAAGAAATGACATAAAAGAGAGTACTTAAAAAGAAAGATAGGGGTAGGTTCCCTTACCTTAGGTCCGACTTGACTCGATCGCTCTTTAACGTCATGAATAATAATCCTGAGTTAATTTCTACTTTCTCAAGAACCTTATTCAAGTTCATTATTCCTTTTATATCACTTATTGCAATGTTATAATCATTATGTAATCATTTAAGTTAATAATGTTTGTTTTTTCGATATTTGGTTCTTAAGTCGAAAATGGACTTCTTACAATTACATGTTGTTTGTGTGGTCAAAGGTTCATTATATCCAGAATGATATTCATGATTTGGATATCATATATATCATATATATCCATAATATACATGTATTTATAATATTACATAATCATTTAGAGGTAAGAAATGAAATGCACCGTTCATGGAGATGGTAAGCCGTACGTACGCCTGAACGCTACTTTCATTTCTATCTCATAATTTAATGGAATGAAACAATAATGATATAGAGGTATATTATAATTCCAGTATAAAATCATATATAATAACTTTAAATCTATTCCTTTATACGTCCCACGTATGGCATTAACGAATCAAATCACTTTAAGGGGGCGGTAGCCCGCACTTCCTAAAATGAAATTATTGTGTTTACCCACAATGGAAACCATAAAGGTATGAAACAAATTAAAATACAGAAGATTAAGTAAAACATAAACATATTATATATCATATATAAATATAGTGTCATCAAAATGGCCACCTTTGAAGGTGTTATATGAGTGCTGAACAATCATCGTTTCGGGAGGCAGAATTTCACCATCCACGGAAACCGTATGTTCTTTAACCATTTGACGTAGTTGTGTGAGTTTGTAGCTCGAATAAATCTTATAAAAACATCATAGTATATTTAAGATACTGGTGTTGTTACAAAAGAAGTAAATAAAAAGAGTTTAGGGGGTTGGAGAAGCAAAATAAAACAAATGAACATGAGAGAATGAATTACCTTGAAAAGTGTAACTCCTTTTTATTTGAGCCTAAAGGCTTCATTTGAAAGGATTATGCCCAAAGGGAATCCTCTAGGATTAGGAGAGGGATGTGGAGAGAGTAAATGGGCAGGGGATGGCCGAGCCAAAGGCTTCAGGAGTGTGTGAAATGAGGTAGAGGTGGGGGCCTTTTATAAGTAGAGAGGATGGGCACTTTTGGAAATCATGAAACTATTATTTTATTTTCAAAAGTGTTTCGAATTTCTAAGGTCCCACATTGATATATTTAGAAGATAAGATGATAAGGCTTCGAAATATTCCCATCCAATAGTTTTTGGACAAGTGTAGGTCTTAGATTTTATATTATCGTTTCATTTTATTTAAATCGTTAAATAATGAGGTCATCGCTGCATCATCATGATGTCAAAAATAATTTAATTTATTTAATGTCTAAAAATTATATAAAAAAATACTATGATGTAGGAAATCTTTTTAGCTTTCCAATTAATATTTATAGTCAAAATGTTTACTTGTATAACCCCACTTAAAAATTGTTTTATTAAAACAACTCATGTTTGTGTCAATTTAATTTTAACATTAAATAAATATATATTAATGTCATTTTCCAACCAAATGGCTCCACGGGGTCCCCAAGTTGATCCATGGCTTGTCTTGGTCGACCATGACACATACAATGATGTTATTACATGTGTCTAGGTCATTTAATATTATTAAAACATTATTTTTACCTTAAACTACACTAATTACCTCTAATCGCGATTAATGAAAAAAAGTTACTATTCACCAAAAAATTATTTTCATCCCATTGAACCACATTTCACATACTAATGACAACCATGTATGTAGGATTTTTAAAATTCAATACACATTAGTGGTAAACTTTCATTTAACTGAAAAATCAGTTTTCTTGATTACCACTTAGTGGATTCACTATTCATCAAAAATTGGAGTTTTTTCAGAAAATTACCAAAAATTAAACCTAATCTATATTTGATATTACTAATTCAAAAATGATGCCTATTTAATAAAATTAATAACATATCAGTTAGATTAATTAATTTAATAATTAATTACCGCTGTTAGAACAAATAGCGTGTTTTTATGAAACATTATATATCAAAAGATTGACACTAGTTTAAGTCAAATTTCAAAGTAAAATTAATTCCAATGATCACTATTGGATTAAATGGTAAAAATATATTCTAATTTAACTTTAAAACCAATTCAAAAGATAATCTAATCATATAAATAAATTAGATTAAAAAGAGGTTTTGAATTAAAATACAACTTTTTTCACTATAAAAAAATGAACTTTATCAGAAAAATACCAAAAATTTACACGAAGTAAATTTTGATGTCCAGATTCTAAAGAAGAATTTTATTTTGTCAAATATAACACATAACATTGTCAAAAGGTGGATTTAAAAGAGGTTCGCCATCAAAAGGCGGTTAATCGATCTTTTAAAGAATATTTGAATGTTTACGTTTAAAATTGGATTCATTCGAATTTTTAATCCTCTAACATTTAATGTAAAGAGTAAAAATATTTGACAACAATATATAATAATTTTGTAGTTAGTTCTGTTCATTACCTCCATTAAAACGGCTAGGCGTTAACTACCATTTTAAATAATATATATTTTTTTATTATTAGAGTGCAACATACGATTTCCAAGAAACTCATTGTTGCGTGTTGGGTACGCCATCGAGCATAGCGTCCCCTTTAAAGTTATAATAATATTTTATTCACAAATATAGATAAATGTGAAAATGTCATATTCTTTATTTATCAGGGGTGTTACAATAGACAAGTCCCTTGGTTTGATTGGTGTTATAGAATGTGGGGAGAGGTGATGATGGTATTTATAGTAGAGGAGAGGAGGGGTTTAAAATTATTTTATTCATTAGTTTATTATTTTTTAGAAATACTTTGAATAGTCATTATTAATGTGACCCAAAACATTAAAATATTCATGTGAGTTCAAATCAATGGACATTTACATCATCTATGACTAAATCAGGATGCAGAAATTCTTTTATTTAGCCTATGATGTTAATTATAGTCGTTAACTTTTGACAATAAAAACCAAATATTTTAGAAAAATTGTAAACATTCACACTAACTAATTTTCAGAATATTAAATTCAAAAATGAACTCCATTATTTGAAAATAATTTTCCAAACAATATTAATTTAATTTTTAAATAAAATGAAATTTATTCTAAAATTTTAATTTTTAAATCGTAACTACTTTTATATCACCTTGAAAAATTCAAAAATATCTCATTATATTATGACCTTAATAAAATAAAGTCATAATATTATTTAATATTTATTAGGGTCATGTATGTATTTATAAATATTTTTTCTATTCACTTAAAATAAGTTATTTCAATTAGACTCTAAATAACATACTAATATCAATCGTAGATGAACATTTTTCAAAATTCATTTCCTAGAAGAGGAAAGACTATGATTAGCAGTTAGATTATAACTATCCCATTAAAACATAGTTCCATTATGATGAGACTCATTATTTCATTCATTTCAAAATATTTATTTATAAATCCTTTTGGTGTTACAATATTGTAGATGAAAAATCTGTCAAATATAATATTATAATAGTTCAAGATGTTTCATAAAATTATGTTTAAAATTTTTTCATATACTAATTTTTATAAGACATGTAAAAATTATTGTGTATGGAATGATTATCTTACTAAATATAATATATTTAATTTTTTTAAAAAAAAATTAATATATAATCTACAAGAATGTTATGATATGTAATTTTAATAAATTATCATTTATGATAAAATAGTTTAATAAAATAAACATATTGAATGTATGAACTGAAAAATAATTACCTAAACAAATAAACCGCGTTGGAATATAATTTTTATGAATGTATAAATATTCTATAAATATAGATATGTTTCCATAAAATCTATATTAATGAAGAACCAAAGTAAAAATAAAAAAAAAGAGAAATAAAATTTAATATAATGGAAACAAAATAAAAATTTTCTGGTATTTTAATTTTAATAAATATATTTAATAAAATGGTCATGTAGAAATTGTATTAATACCAAAATGTTATTATTACAGAGGTCATCAATGTGGATTTCAATTTTGAATAAAAAACCCTATAATAAATAATAAATGTTTTTGATTAAATATTTAGTAAATATTTATATAAAATATATTAGACAATTAATAATATGTACAAATGAAGCATATGACATTGAAAATAACAAAATCGATACTACATAATATATAAGATAAATAGGAATTAAACCCTGTAGTGGTGTGCAGCAAAAAAACATATATGTTTGCACACACACAACATGGTACAATATGGGTTCTCATTTTGTAAATCACCATTTGAATGTTGTGAAGCAGCAAGGACCTATAAAACCAAACATTGATAGAAAAACACTATAACTGAGTGATTGAATGTCACATTCCATATTAATAATCAACAGAGAGAAAATGTAAAATGATATTTAATAGACAAGGATATCAGGGTAAATAGAAAATAATATTGAACATGGTTCATGATTATAAAAAATTGATGAGAATGATAAAATGATTTTCTATGATTTGGATAAATAAAAAAAATTATTTTTATCCCTATAAAAATAATTATTTGAAATATTTATATTATTTTTGAGAAAAGTTACATATTATATTTATAAAAAAATAAATATAAATTAATTAATATTATCTATGAAAAAAAATTAATCTTTTTTTCCATTGCATTCAACAAATATAGATTGTGATAATAAAATGAAAATCAAAGATTACATGTAAGTTCATTGGTCATTGTTATAATTGTAATGAAAAGAGGAATATTAAATTCTTATAATAGAAATAAAATAACTATAGATATTATGATAAAGAATATATCGTATATAGATAAGGGGATGTTTAGGTATGTGAAAGCCACAAATGAACTGTTAAAATCCAAGATGAATTAATCAAAAACTCATAAATACAACTAAAAACAATAAATCACATAAAAAACCAAATAGAAAAATGGGAGAAAAATTATAATTTATAGATATTTAAATTTATAATAATATTTTCTAGGGGAAAGGTATGTAAAATAGGATTTACTACAGAATCTACTACATTGATCAAATAATTTTTGTAAAATTTAAATATTAATCATAATAAAAAAACTAGAAAATAAATATAAAAAAAATTAGAATTAAATATTTATATATAATTTATAAAAACTAATTTAAATAAATAAAAAAATGTTCTAAAAAAGAAGATGGATTTCTAAATAACTATGATGATAATACACAAGATGTGTAATAAAGATTAAATAATCCTTGTAATGGCATTATGAATACTATATATCTAGAAACACTTACACAACTTTCTACAACAAGAGTTTTATATATGTAAATAACCCATGGAGTGTTGTGTGTTAGTGAATAAACACAAAAAAACATACACTAAAAAATAAATATATTTGATGAAACGCGTGTCACAAACAATAGTATGGAATAAAAGATTTAAAATTTAAAATTTTAATTAATACAAAAGGAAATCTGGTGAAATAATAACCAATATAGGACATGCCACATGCTTATAACAAATCAATTAGCATGATAAAATAATTTTATCAAATTGGATCTATGAAAAAATAGTATATTGATCCAAATGAAAACAATATCCACCAAAAAAAAGTATAGGGAATTTAAATGAATGAAAATGAAAAATGTTTGTATTAAATAAAATATGTTAGTCATACATAAACTACTCGATAAAATTATATTGAAGGTTAAATTAACATTAATCTAGGAAAAAATTATAGATGAATAAATTTGTTCTTAGAAGAATAAGTATATTCCATAATTGGAGTATCAGAATATGTTATGTATTTTAATATTATTTAAATATTTAATATGAAAATCAAATTTCTAAATCATTGAGATAAGGTCATGGAATAATTAGAGAGTCATTATAGGTTATGTATCTTAATAATTTTATAAAAAATAATGTGTAGTTGGATTTAATATCTCATGGATTGAAGGGAATATATATCATGACAATGAGAATAACACACATTTTGTAGAGCTTTGGATCTTCATGGTATCTGAAGATAGAATGTGGTAGAGATACGATGAATAAATATACCTAGTTGATATCTAATTTCTCATTTTTGGAACAAAAAATATTGTATTAAATTGTGGAATATTTTTATGAATAGAATTAAATGAATGTCATAAAAGTAGTGAGATAATATATAATGGTTATAGAAGGAAAACATAATGTATATTGGATATGTCTGAATCATGTTGAAAATGAGGTAATTATGAATATCTTGATGACATCGAGATATTCATATGGTTTGGAGTATGTATTTTTAAAGGAAGGAGTGGTTATGATGAAGAGAATCATGAACTGGTTGAGTGGAATCCTCCACGATGGACAATGGTGATGAAAAACAGACAAGGATTGCAAGAGGTAGATCATAGAGGAGAGGAATGAAACCAGGAACCCGAAGAGAAGGCGATGAACCATTTCCGTAGGATGAGTTGGGATTAGATTGAAAAAGGGTACTGGTAGATATATAAGGAGAGTCTCATCAATGTTGTAAACTCCACCAAAGGCTCTGAGGGAGGTAAATGTTAGAGGAGGAAATTTTTACTAGGAACTCTGAGAGATGACAAGGTTAATCATGAGTAGGGGGGATTTCCTTTAGAGGGATTGTTATCAGCCGGTGACAGTGTAGCTATAGGATAAAGAAGATAGTGAAATTAGTCTAGTCATAAAACCATATTTAATAATGATAAACATTATAAAATTGATTTTTAAAATATTTATTTTTCATTTATTGAAATGTTTCACTCCCCAAGTTTTGGTATTTAGTGTTTTATTCATAATTTCTATGTCATTGAATTTTTTAAGGGGAATAAAAAAAACCCAAACATCTTTAAAAAAATTCAAATATTATTTTAAATTGCTATATTTTTCTATATTTCTATAATTCCACAGTATTTATATAGTGATTGTTCAATATAATTCTGTAAAATTGTTCCCCAAAAAATTCTATTTCAACCACACCAATGACTAATAGGAAAATCCAAAATACATTAAAATATATTCTTGAACCCAAAATCGTATATTTTTTTGACAACTATAAAAAAAATTCTCTAATTTTTAAATCTATAAAAATAAATTGATGTATATTAAAAAATTTTGATGACCGTAAAATGGCCATATGAGATTACAAAAAAGAGCAGTCAGATCCTTTAGGACTAAATGAAAACTCTATACATAATTTAATGAAATTTAATTTTTTTGACACATAAATTATTGTAATCAATTTGATACAATTTATAGTATCAGTTCACTTGGGATAAGTTAGTGTTTTTCGTATTTAAAATATTTCTGCACCGATGTGTCAAATCATTATCTTCTCTAGTGATTTGAGCCCTTATTGAGTGTTGAGGATCTCACATTAATTTTCAATAAACAAAAATTACCTGAAATAGTTACTAGGATCGAATCGAAACATGATTGATAACACAATTTCAATAGAAATAATTTATCATAGGATCATTGTTCGAAACAATCTAGACTATCAAGACGTGTCAATCATCAAATTTTTGGTGCTGCTGTAGAGATTAATGGTTTTTATGATGTTATGATGACCCTATTGAACTGTGATTGAATTCATGGATTTATCACTTGTGTGAAGCCTCTAATACTCTAGGATATTAGAAGAGTGGGAAGAACTAAATTCAATTTAAATGATTATTTTTTGGATTGATTGAACTTCCCATCATATATATAGGATGTCCAAAATAACCTGAACGGGTTCCCCAATCCCTGTATATCCTACTCCAACTAGATATAAAATAATTGACATGTTATGATTAACTAACATTATCAAAACAATTTTTTATATTTTAGAAACTACATCAAATATATATTAAATATATAACATGATTAAATGAATTCATTAATCTCACTCATTAATCCTATTAATATTAAAGGAACATTGTATATTAAAATAGAATTCAATCATATAATATTATTCCATGAATTCACATAATAGAACATGATTTCTGATAGTAAATTAATTTATAAAAGTTACATTATACCCAAATAAAAATAAATTTATTTATTATTCAGTTATTGATGGTACTTTGAAAACTCTTGGACACCATAAGATAAATAATAATAGTTTCAACAATCAATAAGAAGTGGGAAACATTCTTCTTCAAGTCAACTATTATAGTACAACATCAGAACCTCTCCACGTTCTAGGAAACCACATCATGAAGCCCATAAAAATTTAATACCACTTATACAGAGGCATTATAAGAGGCTTGGGAAAAGAACTAGGATTTTGATTCTTAGAATTTACACTCATGAATTATTGGAAATTTGAGACCAAACCAGTGACATTAATATTATCACATTGGCACCAATACTATTGACTGATATCATGGTATATATTCATCAAACCTTGATATAGTGACCATTTCAATTAATTAGAATATCTCATCAATTAAAGCCTCAAAGATTCTGTAAAAACCACTCCCCATGAATATAAGTCACGATTTTACTGTCTAATTTCCACACTAGAGATTAATCATTAATTTCTACAAATTCTCACATAACTACACACTCGGGTTATAAAACTTTTCTCACTTCACCTGGTCCACAAACGAAGATGGGATTACTAATGGAAGACATATTATAACTCAATGATCTTATAATTCATTAAATAGACATTCCAATAATAAAATACTCAAATTTCATTCATCTATTTTATATTTATCTTCAAGATCTTATTTCTATAGAATTTTATATAAAAAATCATTAGTAATAACATTATATTTCCTTGGAGAATAATCCATCTAAAAATTTCATTTTAATAGATATTAAACCCAATACCTCTTCAAAATTTTGAGATATAATTGAGATAATATATATTATTGGTGCTTATCATCCAAGAAAAAAATATCCCTCCAAAGAGATAGTTAGAATAAATTAATGAATAGTCTGATGATAATATCATTTTGTCATTTCCAGGTTGCTCTAGTTATGGGGAAATATATAAAATGACCCATAAAAAATACTAGATACTTCTATATCAACACAAATATGAACATACAACATGAATAATCAAAATGGACATTATAACAGATCACATGATACATTTTATCAAAAACATGTGTTATAATCTATATCCTCAATGAGTATAAGACAAACTTCATCTAAGTACTTCATCAATTCAAAAAAAATTGATTCACTAGAATTTCAAAATGGTAGATATCATGGATGAACCATTGTATATAACCATCAAAATTCAAGAAACTATTTATTTTATAATAATTTCATGGGTGATTTAATGATATTACAAACTAGATATTTTATGTGTCAACCGATATCCTAGCATTATTGGTCACATGGATATGAAAATATACATCCAATATTCATAAGCAACACAAAAAGATCTTTATATAATGTGGAAACTCTCAATGTGTATCCAAAATAATCACCATGTGTTTATAATACATTTTTAGGGTCTGTGACTATATTATGATATCATAAAAAAATACAACATTGATGGACTCGAAAAACGAATTTGATCTATTAATGAGATCTATTAATGCCATTAGAAAAACATAAAAAACAAAAGGCCCATCTAGATAGCCATACAATCTGTATGTACTATTAAATTATGACATGAAAATATACTCTTATCTTACCAAAAAATAGTATACAAAATATTGGTGAATCGTGGAGAACCACAACCCCTCTATAACTGATCAATGAGATCATCTATCATTGTTTATGGATAAATATTTTTCAATGCAACATCATTGGGATTCATATAATCCACACAGTCCAGTAGTGTAATATATTACTTCCTGGATAACCATACTAAATCTCCCCAAGGTAATGTTCATAAACTAATAAATCCACAATCATCCAAATCAACTATTTTAACATTGAATTCCTTTTACGAAGTCTATTTAAATAAATATGTGGGAATCAATATATATTTACCCATGCCAAGATATTTATCTCCAATATAGACTCAATATCAAGATAATGATTGTAAAAGTCTATTTGGAAAAAATAGTCAGTGGATTAATAAAAGACTATGTCAATGTCAAATATGTGATGTTTCATTAGAAAAATTATTTATATCTCTATTTTAATATCTCAATCCTAGCCTAAATCATCTCCTACTTTAGCAAATTTAACTTCCTCTTCATGAGTCGTCACTAAAATCTCCCATTTCATTGAATGAAGAACACCCAACCTTGAAAACAATCAACTTGGTAATACTTAATTACAATTTATTCCATCTGACCGATCACATAAAACATATTCATTTTAAAGATCATGAAATATAATAAATTTCCATAGCCACTAAATACTGTAGAACACTAAATAAAACACCGAATATAATATACTTTTATCCCAATGGGAATATCAAGAGTAACAAAGTAAAAAAGATAACATGTATAATCATTCATATCTATAAATATTTTTATAAGATATAAATTAATTGGGATGAAACTGATTTAATGGAATATATAGAAATAATTGATATAATCAATTTCAAAGATCATTTCATAAATATTCGACCACCAATATTAACTGAATCTCACAATTCTAAATACATGTTCACATATTCCAACCAACATCCATCCCCATTAGGAAAATGAATCTCTTCGTATAATGATTTGTGTAGGGTATGAACTAGCTATCGACGGCCTTAGACATACCTATAGTGAACAAAATGTGTCTATTATAGAACCATGTGACATCCTATGCATAAGACCATAAAAAAATTATAAATGATTGCATATATTTTTTTCCAAAAAGATTATTAATAAATCTCCTTGGAAAAAAATCCATATAATGTCCAATATATACATAAATGAAACATTGAGGAACTCTCTCTCTCCAATAAATGGTGATGGAGAACCCCTACTTGAATCATTATTATGGTCAATATTTTGTAAATTTATTTTCTATTAAAATATTCCAACTAGATGAGGAACCCACTATATCACTAGAAAACCCACTCCTCATTTTTTTATGATGGGTAAACGAAATATTCCCACTATTTCCTCATAAATGGTCTTCTAAATCATCAAATCCTTGAAAATAACCCATGAGAATTTTGTTAGTTTGATGATCCTAACATTTGAAATAATCTTCTACTAGAGTATAATCATGATATTTTATTCCATCTATTACTCAAACATATCCATAAGAGGAGTGAATTAAAGAGACTATGTTAAAAGAGTAGAGTATGAAAACACCAAATTTGTCATCTTCCAAAGTCCCATAAAATCATTATCATTATACTAATATTTCATAATTAAGGAATATTTATGAAATAATAGGTCCTTGATAGCATCTCATCAAAGATCCGTATAGATTTCTTCATAATTTATGACTTATTATATCCTCAATATGGATCCCTAAATAATGAAGGTAGACAAGCATTTCTAATGGCCCTCTTAGGTATTTACATGGTTAGAGATCCACTCAATGATTTAAAACAAGTAATTAGTGTTGGGTTAATATGTTTTCTTTATGGTTGTTTATAAATTTATGTTTAGAAAATCACAAACACTCTATATTAAGGAATAATTTATTTTATCTTAATAAATAGAGTTTTCTTTCACCAAGGAAAATTTATCCTTATCAATTTTATTTGATTATTCATTAGTTTCGTAAAATATAAATCGATATGTTTCTATGTGTAAAAATTCGTTTCACATTTAAAACCTTGAAATTATATAAATACATAAATATAGAGCATTATGTATTCAGACTCCGAATCCAGACTCCAAATTCTCTGAAATTCAGAATCTAAATTCTCAGATACTCAAACCCTAAATTTTCAAAAATTCATACATATAATACTCTGAAATCCTGAATTAGAATTCTCAGAAATTAATACTAGGAATTCACTGATATTTAGACTCTGAATATTATGAAATTCAGACTCAAAATTATTTGAAATTCATACTCCAAATTCTCTAAAATTCAATCTCCGAATTACCTTTAACATCAGACTCAGAATACCCTAAAATTTGTACTCTTAATTCTCTAAAATTCAGACTCTAAATTATTTAAAATTCAGACTCTGAATTCTATGATATTTAGAATTTGAATTCTCATAAATCGGACACCTGATTCCTTAGGATTAAGACTCCAAATTTCTCAGATTTCATAATACAAATTCGTTAGTATTCAGACTCCGAATACATTGGAATTTTAACTGTAGAAATCATAGAATTTATAGACTGAATTCTTTAGAAAACAGAATTGAATAAACATATATTATTGACACCAAATGTATATTTTATTATACTCTGAAAATTATTTTTCCTTAAACACTGAAAAATCATAATTAGATAAGAAACCTTATTTTACATACCCTAGTTATAGTTATTAAATGATTTCATACATTCTGTTTTCTAAATAATTGTTCTTTGAGTGACACATGTACTGGTCCCTCTGAAATTCAGAAAAAAATATGACAGTTGGATGGGGGATCCGACCATTAGTGATTTTCCTCTAAATAAGAGATCATTTGAAAAAGATCATCATTGATCTATCACTCTGGAGACAACATGCTGTTGAAGTGATTTCTAGAGAGAGATACACTCATGCACGTTGTGTACTAAACATCTAATTCATCAATCTACATGCGACTTCGATTGTTGTTGTGTACAATCGAGGAAATTCGGGGATATGTAGACAGAGGTGTTAACTACCTTAATGATCAAAGAATTGTTTGGATAGGAATAGAGAGGTTCCGAGTACCTTATAGTTCAATGGATTTTTGGGCTAGATATAAATATTCTGATATTATTATCACAGGCTTACCCTTATGCATGAAAAACATACTTTATTGAATGTATAAATCAATGTACCATTATCAAAGGTTATCAGATACCGTACTCTTATTCTTAAAAGATTTTATACTTGTTACATTTTTTGTTTCAAGTTCATTTACCAATGCATTATGATTAATAATGAATCTATAACTATATTATGCTTTCTTGAACTTGAATACTCTAATTAGTAATATTATCTACTATTTAAGGTAAAATCATTTCCTTGTAAACTATTTTTATGTTTCATTTCCGGAACCATATTTCTAGAACCTAGTATGTTTGTAGAACTCAAATGTCTTGTGAATTAACCTTCTTTATTGTTGTTAAACATAGTTTTCTTTAAGGATAAAAATTAATGTTTTATTCCAACAATAATGGTTCCAATGGAATTTATAATTTATTCAATTCCCCGACCTCTTGTAATTGAGTATCAACATCAGATTTCGATCCTAAAATTTCTATCATAGAAGGATTCTAAAATTCATATATTCACAAACATGTTTTCTATCCCATGTTCTTATTGTGAAATATTTTCCTTATATAGGATGTTTTATATTTATTTAGAAATTTTTTTTATTAACATGTTTTCTATAGAATTGTATTCCCTATTACAATGACATGAAGGAATGTTCATTCAATAAAGAATATAAATCCTACTATACAACTGATATTTTATGGTAATAATTATGAATATTGTAGAGATCATATTAAGACATTTGTTATTAACACTGGAGTAGTCATCTTTTTCATGCTTACTGTAGGATATAATATCCCTGCCAAGGATGTTAGTACTTTCACCAACCAAGAGAATAATGAATATCAACATTATTATTTGGTATATAATACATTGCTTTGTTCTATGACTAGAAATATATATTGTGAGATTAAATCTTGTGAAGAAACAAATTGCATTTGAAAAAAGCTCTATGTAACTCACTTTGGTAAATAAAAATTTATAGAAACTAGGAGAGACACACTCAGAGTTGAATATCATTGATTCTACTTTTATTATGGAGATCCCATATGTAACGTACAAAAAATAATCATGACTACTGTAAATAGTATATAATCAATGGGTTATAAAAAATTAGATGATAAAGCTCATGTATATAAGATTATAGACAACATGAAAAATGGATGGTAATATAATAGGACAGCCATAGATAATAATAAGAATGTTACTCAGATTTCACTTGATGATAAGTTCGGAACTCTTATTCAACATGAAACTAGAATGGAGAGAGATGATAAAAATATTATGAAGAAGAACGGAAATGACAGTGTAGCTTTTATAACCACATAAAATCATATGAAAGACAAGACACCATAGAGAGTTACAACATCGAAATCAATGAAGTATATTTTTCAATCTGTTTATAGTAAAAGTGAAGCATCCGAAAAATAGTTATCTAGCCGTTCTCGAAAAATGAACAAGATTGTTGTTCAAACAAAACGTTAATCTAGATAATAAATGAAAGAATGAAAATACAGGAAACCTATGAAGTCACTTGTTACAAATGAAAAAGAGTTGAACATATAAGACCAGATTGTCTTATGCTTATGAAAAATAATTGAAAGGGAAATCATTTGGATATGAATAATATTTACTACAAAGATAACGCTATGAATATTTTTAAAGATAATAAAACATGGAGTTCTTGTGGTGGTGATTATTTAAATGAATCTACAGAATATGAATCTTCTAGTCAGAATAATATTGGACTTCTAGAAAAGCTACCTATAGGAAATCATTGTCTCATAGACAAGGTACACAATGCTGAATCTATTACAAATTCTTCCATGAATGCAATCGATAATAATGAATGATATTATGAATATTTAGATGTTGAGTCTTCCTCATCATAATATAATACATTACCTACTTATGAAGAGGTGTCTATATTTTTTAAATTCCTTGATAATGAAAATTCCAAACTCATGAAAAATCTTGATAATAAAAATTACAGATTTTCTTTCCTTACAAAAAAAGTATCATATCTTTCTATTTATCATTAAAAATAAAGTTATGATTTTTAATGAATTTTAAAAAGCCTTGAGATGAAAATTTTGAGAAGGAAAAACTTTCTATGGACCTTGAAAATATAATTTATAGTATAAATATTATAGATTCAAACTATTTTACTAAAACTAATGTTTTTGAGAATACAAACTTTGTTATTAATAAATACAAGAAATATTATCTTTGATGAAGTTTTTGTCAAACATTACTTCTGGTAATAAATATTTTGATAAAATTTATTCAAAAATTTGACCTCTATGGAGTTGTTCTGGTTTTGGATTTACCCAACCCAAAAATGTTTATAGTAATAACTATTTTGTTCCTAAATTTACTCCATTATGCACAAAATTTTAGTGTGATAGACATTGGGAAAAAAGTTGTTCCTTAAACAAAACACATTCATTAAGATTACTTGAAGCTTATTTTTCTAAGAATATGTGGATTACTAATATTTTGATTTCTGAAATTTCTGAATCCTAGCATGTAGGGATTCCAAAATCCTAACATTCAAATTTTCATGATAATAAGTACTGTACCAAAAATAATTCATGGTAAATCGATATTGGATGTTCCCTGTATATGAATGGTAACAAAAAATTCATTAAAAGACTATCAATATGTATGTTGGAGAAGTAAATTTCAGAGATAATGCTCAAATAGAAATTGTTGATATATGTAACATTGTTCTTCTTTGAAAAACATTGATTTCAAATGTTTTATTTTTCAAGGGTCTTAAGCAGAATCTAATTAGCATAATACAATTATGTGATGAAGGATACCCTGTGAATTTTAGGAATGATAAGTTCTTTGTATGCAATTCCAAGGAGAGGTTTCTTTTTACATCCCAAAGGAAAAATAATGTTTTAAAAATGACCATAGAATACCTTTGAAGCCAAAACATACCTTTTATTAGAGCAATGGAAGACCAATCATGGTTATGGAATAGAAGCTTAGGACACTATAACTATAGGAACATATGTAATTACTCTATGAAAAGACTAGTTAGGGATCTCCCAGATATTAGTTTGAATCTTCAAAAAGTTTGTGATCCTTTTCAATATGGAAATCAACACAAATCAAGATTTAAATCAATTGGTTAAGTGTCTAATTATAATGCTTTACAGTTGGTGCATATGGATCTATTTGGTCCAACACAAACTGGATGCATTGGTGGTAAATATTATGTATTTTTCTATGTTGATTATTACACTAGTTTCACGTGGGTCTATTTTTTAGTAATGAAATCTGAATATTTTTCTTATTTCAAAATTTTTAGAGCCAAAGTAAAAAAAATGTGAAAATCCTTCCATTGATAACTATTCATAGTAATCATGGTGGAGAATTTTAAAATTATGATTTTGATCCTTTTACTAGTAGAAAATGAATTACTAATATCATCTTAGCTCCAAGAACTCCTCAACAAAATGGTGCTGCTGAAAGAAGAATCGAATTCATATTGTGATAACTAAAACCATGTTGAGTTAATATTAGGTAGCAAAAGGATTTTGGGTTGAAGTAGTATATATTTCTTGACATAGTATAAATCATATTTTTATTAGACCTTTTGTTAGTGAAGACCATTATGAGTTATTGAATGTAGAAATCCTATACTTCCCTATTTCAACGTATTTGGTTGAAAAGTATTAATTTTGAATAATAATTATAATCTAAATAAATTTTCACCCAAATCTGATGAATGAATTATCATAGTCTACTTCAAAAATTCTATTTATTATAGAGTTTTTGATAAAAAGACATTTACTATTGAAGAATCATTAAATGAAAAATTGGATGAATATGATCCCTTTTTTAAAACAACCTCAACCTACATACTCATATATGTTTTGTAAAAATGATTATCAAACATTTATAGATGATACTTATGACAATGAAAATGTTCATGAAAATGTTTCTAATGCATTTAACTGAAAATATTTTCTACCACATATTGATGAATAGGTTTTAAAAAACATAAGTCAGTTGTTTCATAAGAATCATCCTAGTTATAGAATCATTGTTGAAGTACATAAATATGTACAGACAAGAAGTTTATTAAGGAATTTAGTAAAACATCGAGCATTCCTTTCACAATTAAAGAAAAAATTACGATGAAGCATTAGATGATGATGATTGGATTAAAGCCATGCCTGATGAGCTAAACTAATTAGAAAGGAATAAGGATTGGACCTTGGTTGAAAGACATAAAAAATCTTATGTTATTGGAGTAAAATGGGTCTTCATAAATAACTTTGATGAAAATTGAATCATTATAAGAAATAAATTTATATTACATTGAAAAGGAAATAATCAACTAGAACAAATATACTATGATGAAACCTATTCTCTAGTAGATAGAATTGAAACTATTCATATTCTACATTCCATTGTAGAATTATCCAATTTAAAACATTATTAAATGGATTTAAAATGTGATTTCTTTAATGGATATGTTCATGAGGAGGTTTAGTGAAACAACCACATGGATTTGAAGATTCAAAACATCCTCAACATGTTTACAAAATTACCAAAGCTTTATATGTACTTAAATAAGGACCTAGAGAATGGTATGTTAAACTTAAGGTATTTTTAATTCAAAAAAATTATATTAAGAAAAATGTTGTTCCAACCCTATATATAAATAATAATAATATTTTTTTGATAGTTCACATATTTTTTGATGACATTATATTAGGTTCAACTCAGAGATATTAAAAAGATAAGTTTGTGGATGTAAAACATATGAGTTTGAAATGAGTGTGATGGGAGAGTTAACATTTTCCCTAGGTTTTCATATTTCTAAAAAACTATTTGGAACGTATATATATCAACATAAGTATAAAAATTATATTCTTAAAAAGAATGGATATGAATTCACTAAATTTATAAGTACTATCATCAGTACCTCAAATTCCCATAATCACGATGATGTTTGGAAACAAATAGATCAAACATAATTTATTGGTATGATATGAAGATTAATATATTTTACAGCTACTCATCCACATTTAATTTTTTTAGTTATCATATGTGTAAGATATAAATCCAATCCTACCTAGTTTCATTTAAAGGGAGTGGAAAGTATTTTTCACAACATATAAGGAACCATGAATTTAGGACTCTTTTATACATCTAGAAATGATATGGTTTTTTTTTTCAGTTGCTAGTTTAGTTGGATGTACAATTTATAGAAAAAGTATATTCATAACTCATCTATTATTATGATATTCAAAAGTTTTGTGGTCATTCAAAAAGAAATAGTTAGTATCAATTTCCATTACGAAGGCTGAATATGTAGAAGCTGCACGTTTTTGTGCTCAATTGTTGTGGATGCAACACACAATCACAGACTATGGAATGAGTTTTACATGAACACAAATATTGTGTAATATTACTAGTTCCACTTCCCTATTTAAAAAACATACATATCAATCTCATGCGAATCACATAGACATTAAGCATCACTTGTATAGGCATCACACACATAATGGAGATATCATTCATCAATTTATCAGAATTCATGATAATCATGGTGATATTTTCACAAACTAATTAAGAGCCGA
The DNA here is from genome assembly GCA_963277665.1 of Viscum album. NCBI lineage: Eukaryota > Viridiplantae > Streptophyta > Magnoliopsida > Santalales > Viscaceae > Viscum > Viscum album. The sequence goes on along the minus strand of OY728133.1, from coordinate 1,597,486,148 downwards.
TTGATTTTAATTCAATAAAAATAAGTTAGTAATGATATCCATATTGTAATCATCAATGATAACATCCTTTTGAAAAAAATATCATTAATCAAAAAATAATTTTTCATAGTGGGGTACACAAGCTAGTTATCTATATCAAAGAAACTTTTAGTCAACATTATTCATAGTGAAATTTTTTGAAGACTAAATTTTTTGTAGAGAATTTCATTAGTATTTAAATTTTTTAGTAGGGATATTTTTTCTTTGCATTAATTTTTCGTAGTGAAAATTTTTCATAGTATATATTTTTTGTAATGAAAAATTTTTCATTGTCAAAATCTTTTTTGTAATCTTATTCCAGAATCTAATGTTCATCAAGAAGAATTTTTCTGTATTATGAATAATCTTTTTAGTAATCCGAAAGGTTTGTTTCATTTATTATAATTTTGTAATCATCTCTTCCTGTTGGTATCGTTCATTTTTTTAAATCCATTGGATTCAATTTCTCTTAAATCTGAATGGTTATCCTAAATACCTCAACACATTAGAATCTATAAAATTTTTTCTTCATATTTCATCTCAACCATCAGATCTGATTTAGAATATATAAATTTTTGGATAATTCTTATTTGTTGAACCGTCATATATATAATGAACCCCTTGATGGTTGTCCCACATCGAATCTCAAGACATCACATGATGATGCTATGCATCTATACATAATTTTGTTCTATTTGTTAAATGATTCTTCATTTCCGAATGTTAGGTGAAGCTTCTTATCATAATAAAATGTCGACTATTATGGAAATATCTGAGTGGTGTGTAATCAAAGAAAGGTTGGTCGATTTGAAATTTTATGCTTTGTATGATTCTATGATTTATAAATATTTCAAGGTGAAGGGTTGGGAGAGTGTCTCTGTATCGATACTAAAGGCATGTGATCCGATATATCCAAACATGATAGTTGGGTTCTATGAGACAGTATGTTTTTTAGTTGAAGGAGGGAGAGATATGTTCTCTTTCAAGAGCTAATGGAAGACCTACTCTGTTTAATATAGCAATACATCTATTTTAATTTGAATCCATTAAGATGGAGAAGCATGGTTTTGTACCAACATGTTAGAAAACGTATCAAGTTATTTAGTTAAGGAAAAGGCTCTATATTATCTTCGTCTTTAATAGATGAAGTCTCAGAAGATAGTTTAATCGTCTACAAATTTTGGTAATCCTGAATTGTTGGTTCAAGGTTTTATTATTCCGAGGAAAGTAGATAAGGATAATCTAAAGAATATTGACATCTACATGTTAGATTTCATAGATAACCTAATAAAGATAAATATGGACTTTTATATATTGGTTTCGATTAATAACATCATGAATGGAAATTTGAATTATAAAATTATAATGTAGTCGGCCATTCTCTCAAAGATAATTGTTCATTGTTTGGAATCCCTCAAAATTACATGCAGTTCCATGACAAGAAGCTACTAGGTGATGTTGTAGAGTGATGACACTCTAAGGGAGATGATGATTGGCATTAATAGTAAATCCAAAGAGATTTATGATCAATCTGAATAATAATTATATGATATATCAATGAATCTAGAAGTGGCTGAAACATCTATGTAACATGTAAGTAAGAGGAAAACCATGGATCTGGAAGAGAAATGAATAACCCATATCGCTTTGGAAACATAGTCGGAACCACTGAAGCAAAAGAATCAGAAAACCTACACTGATGAAGTTGTTGAAAAGTAAGAGAGGATAAGAAGAAAAAAATATACATTTGAATATGTTAGTGATTCAGAAACCTCATTAGGAAGAAAAATTATTTGATGATGAATAATAATAATAATAATAATAATAATGTTGTTATATTGAGGAAATTATAAAGAAAGAAGAAGATTATCATGAGAATAAGAGAGATTATGAGAAATTATTCATTTGAACTTTTGAAGTAGAGTCTACAAAACATTATAACCTAAAAAAGATGAGATGGAGGAGGATGATATGAATAAATTGTCTGAAGAAGAATGCATCAATCATGATCTTATTCAGCATGAGGATGTTGAGGCAGCAGCATTGAAAGAAGATGAAGAAGAAGATAATATTGTTCAATTGTTAGATAGTGAGAATGAGTAACCTAATGAAAATGAATTTATTCCAAGAGTTGATAAGTGAAACATGTGGTTGTGGATGCACCTAGTCAATTTTTTAGTGATGAATAATGATGCTTGTTCTTCGTCGAAGAGGAAGGATGTTGAAATAGAAAACGAATCATCAAGAACCAAACTCTCATAATCAGAATCATCCTCTCTTTCACATGATCTTGTGGTTAAGTCATTATAGATGATGGTTGATAAAATTAATTTATTTCTATGAATACACTCAAGGTTCCAAATTCATTATCATTCCTATAATCATAAATCATATTTGATTTCCATGACCATTGATAAGTTTTTAATTCTTCTGGTAGATTTCAAAACCATATTCATTGAATATGAATCCCATAAAAGGAATATTAATGAAATTAAAAAGTGGTCATTGGAGATAATCAAATACCTCAGAGACCTTGATGAGTTTCAAAATAACTTCAAGGATTATTTTGACAATGAAGATTTGAAGATCATGTATCTTACTAATAGTAATGATAAAAAACTGAGTACCGAACAAACTTCTCAGAAGTTATAAGTCAATGAATTGATTGGTAAGAATTATTCTGTGTCCATTAATTGGAAGAAAAAAATGGATCTCAAATTAGATTTTAATGAAAAGGAGGTTATGTAAGAAGAAGTGTTGAAAGCTCAAAAAGGGACTCTTAAGGCTCGAGAAGAAAAGATAATATACATAGAGATGAAAAGTGAAGATCAAGATATGCATCACAAGCATGTTGAGGAGGATAATAGAAAGTTATAGATGTTAAAAACTATTGTGAAGACATTGATTCCTAAGGAGAAATAAGGATAATCTTTTTCAAATCTGATCATTTGTTTTGTTTTCTTCATTTTACAACATATTTAAAACTTAGTTAAATTTCCATTGGTGTCCATATATTTCTGGATGTCTAGTACTAAAATTTCAGGTACAACCTTTTTTTCCCTTTCCATATATTTCTTTTTGTAAATTACAAAGGTGGATAAATAAATGAAATAAAATGAATTCTATGTATGATGATATTTTCTTATGTAAGGGGGATTTAAACTGAAGGAAAGTTCTTATCAGCAATTATTTTTGTATGCTAGAAAATGTTAAATATCATTTAGGAAATCAATATTACGATCTAGAGGGATTTAAATACCTAATGATAATTTAGTCATATTCACTATGTTTTATATCTAATGGTAGATATGTTTTTATTTTCAATGTCCCTAAAGTTATTTTCTATGTCCTTATATAATTTTCGTAAGTATGTTTGGGTCATCCAAATAGGGGGAGATTATTGAGCCAAAAAGGCTCTGTTATGTAATCTCCATTACATAATGTTTTTAAAATAAAAAACACTCTATATTATGTAAATATTTAATTTATTGTAATAAATAAAAATTTCCTTCCCCATGAAAAATTTATCCGTATATTTTTTTTCTTTGTTCATTCATCATTTTCTCTAAATCAAAATCTTTTTGTTACTATGTGTAAAAATCAGATTCATATCGATAAACACAAAAATCTACAAATACATAGATATAGAGAATTATGTTTTCAAACTCTGAATTTAGGCTCCAATTTCGTTGAAATTTAGACACCGAATTCTATGAAATTCTGACTACAAATCCTCTGAAATTCAGACTCCAAATTATCTGAAATTTAGACTCAGAATTCTCTCAAATACAGAATCTGAATTCTCTGAAATGAAAACTCTGAATTCACTAAAATTGAGACTTTGAATTCATTGAAATAGAGACTTTGAATTATTTGAAATAAATACTCTTAATTATCTAAAATTATGGCTCTGGATTTTTTGAAATTTAGACTCTGAATTCTATGAAATTCAGTCTCAAAATTATCTACAATTCACACTCTGAAATCATAGAATTCAGACATCGAATTCCTCATCATTGTGACTTTTAATTCCTCAGAATTCTGACTCCAAATTACATAGAATTATGACTATGAATTCATTGTAATTATGACTTCAGAAATCATAAAATTCAGACCTTGAATTCATTGGAAAATAGAATCTGAATACCCATGTAATTTAGACATCGAATGTTGATTTGATTGGACTCAGATATTTATTTTTCCTTAGACTCCAAAAAATCAGATTTTTCTAAGCATCCTCATTTTTCATACCCTTGTTATAATTATGAAATGATTTCATAGATTCTGTTTCTAACTAGATATTGGTTGATTGAAACCTATACAGGTCTCTCCGAATTTCAAGGGAAAATATGACCGTTGGAGGAGAGAGCTGACCATAAAAGATGTTCTTATAAATAGGATCTCAATTGAAACCCATCATCACCAGTCTAACACTCTTGATACCACATGATATTGAAGTGATTTCTAGAGAGATATACAATCATGCTTTGTGCGAACTGAACATCTTGTTAAAATTTCGTCATGTTACTCTAATTATTGATGTGTACAATCGAGGGCATTTTGGGATAGAAAGATAGAGGTTCCGAATATCTTAATGAATGTGGATATTTATATATATGACGTTTGGGGTTCATACTACCTTATAGTTCGATGGATTGTGTGGCTATCAAGATAGACTCTGATATTCTTATCGAGGGCTAACCCTAGTATGGGTAAGATAGTCATTCTTGAATGATTAATTCAGTGGACCTTTATCCAATGTTGTTGGATACCCTTCTCTTTGGGTGAATAGATTTCTTACTTCTTACTTGTTTTGCTTCAAGTTCATTTTATAATGCATTTTTATTAATAAGGTATGTATAATTATCTTATACATTCTTGAACTTGTATACTCTGATTAGTATGATTCTATATGGTTTATGTTAGAAATTTTCCTTTAAAACTTTTCATATTTTTCATTTCTGGAAGCATATTTCTAAAACCCAGTATGTTTTTAAAACTATGTGGTCTTTTGAATTTACCTTGTTTAACCTTGATAAACATAGTTTTCATTATGGTTAAAAATGAATGTTTTATACCAATGATTAATATTCCAATGAATATTTTAATGTAAACAATTCACATCCTCTTGTAATTGAGTATCTATATCATATTTTGATCCAACACTTAGTAACTTGAGGGCCTCTAGTGCCCAAAATGTATAGAGGACACTGGATATTATTTCCTTCAGAATAATTTATTGTATACATAGAAACTCATCCACCAAAGAAATTCCCTATGTATAAGAATGCTAAATTTTCCAATTTTTTTATACTACATAGTAAATTGAAAGAGAATTCGTCTACATATATATAGGTAAAATTTTATTTCCCTCTATTTTTGGAGTTTTTTGAAATGCATATCATAATAGATCAAATATAATATTTCATGGTGGAATTTTTAGAAATTATTAATAAGTATTTATAGAAGAAAAAAAATTCTTATAAAGAAAAAATAGGATGTTATATGTAACGTAAAAATATTTCTTAACACTATTTCTTCGAGAAATACAAACATTAGATAAAATAATCAATGTTTTACCAAAATATAATGATTGTTCCTCCACACATAAACATTAGTAAAAAATATATATATTGATCATAAAAACATTACAATGTTTAACTAAAAAATTATATGACATATATATATATATCACAAAATAATAATGAAAAATATATAACCTAATATGGATATAGGATTATCCATAATGAATATAGAAATCAATGAACTCAATTAATGATCTACTACGATACAAAAAAAATGTATAAATATAATATTTTATATGAAATTCATATTGATGAAATATGAATTCAGTCAAATATAATAAAATTGTAACAAAAATCTGATGGTAACATGTTTTATAAAGGATATCATTTTTATTTAATATCAAAGAATGAAAATAATGTATGGAACTTCCTCATTGAATATTTGTTTTACACCATTACAATAATTAAAGTATCAGATCTAGTGTAACACATGGTATCATGCATGCCTCCCCCTAGAGAAGATATCTTAGAAAAGTATTGAGGGCATGGATGCCATCCGTGGGTAGACTATACACTCAGTATCAACAAAAATATGAATATATATTTATATCAAATAATGAAATATAATAAATACACACTATAATTTTAAAATTTAATGTAATAAATTTGATTTAATATATAATGAAAAACCATGGACCCCCAATGTTCCTAGAAAATACATGTATTAGAAACACATGTATTTAATTAAAACATTACAGCATCACTCATGAGTATATACTGGTAAATTCTTGAACCAAAAGAATCACCAACATACTCCCAAATCTATGGGAATTTTCAATTGTAGTATCCCTAATCATTAAACATAAATGGAAATCAAGATTCCAATCACGATTTTTTTAAAACAAGTAGGACACCACCAATTATTCTTTAACATGAATTCTAATTAATAAGAGTTACTCTCATGATATTAAACAATACTATAGTAAAAAAACATATAATATCACACAATGAACTTTTCACTAACCTAGCCAACAAAAACCCTTTCCCAAACCTACTTTGAAATCATGAAGGAGGGTAAATCATAATAGAATATTTATTTTCAAATAAACCAAAATATAAACCATGTATCATAGAGAATCTATGGGGACAATGAGTCATGTGTCAAAACATAGGGTCATTAAGATCTATCTCTATCATAGTACCAAAAACAAGTCCATTGTACCCATTCTTCATACTAGGATCAGGTCACATGGCTATCACATCCTTTAAATTAATAGGTTAAAAACTCAATACTATCATACTCGTTACATGTGTACTTGTCTACCATCTTCTCCATAGCATGTCAACATTCTCCCCCTTCTGGTGCACACCAAGACACAACTGGGGGCAGATGATTTTTTCACAACGAATAATATACATTTCAAAAAAAATATAGAATAAAAAATATTGGAATAAAATAAATCAAGATTTATTATCACTATTTATAAACAAGAAACCTATAATATTAGACTACAAAATGGATTCACAAGCTATACACACATTCACATGAGATGAAGAATCAAACATGGTATAAAATTTTATATTCACAAAAAATCATATCCATAAAAAAAATCAGGTACAAGGAACATATATAGATTAGAACATCCAATATCTTGTTTTTTGAGTTTAATATTATATTTTTTTATAGATTATCATCTCCCAAACTACATATTTATATTCTGTACTAGTGGAATGTATAGGAAAATCCATTGGGGAATGACTTATGAGTGTTTTTACTCACATGATCTATGTAACACTTGTGTTTTTTAGATATATTTTATTTACATATCGGAAAAGGTAATGAATCTTACTTCCATAGTGATACATCTTTACACATGGGATGTTTTTTGGAGTTAGGAAATGAATTATGTTTTAAGATTTGTATTTACCAGTGGTGTCATTTAGTTTCATTATTTTTGTCTTTTGATTTGTATTTTGATATTAGTAGAACTCTACAATTGAACCATGTAGTAGATTATTTTGATATTGATGATATTACCTTAGTTTTTTAAATTATTTATCATTCATCATCTAGATGTTTTTTGTAATTCAATGTATGGGTGGGATTTTTTAATTCTAAATGGAAAAATCGTTCCCAACATGTATTGAATCCCATGGAATTTATTTCTAGTCATCAGAACCATAGGGATGTCACATAAGGACAATTAAAATATCTTACTCCAAGGATGATAACGATGAGGGGAATGATGTACCAAGTGGTATCAGCTTATTTGGTCCTTGATTTTCAAAGGTTATAGATCTTGGCCTGTATTTTACTTTGACATTATATTTTTCATTCTTGGAGTTGAAATTCATTCTAGTCGATTTATTGAATTAGCATGTTATAAATGAATATCATTACTAATATTTAAAATATAGAGCATGAAATTATGTGGCAATACTTTTTGTTATTATCATCATGTTACTAGGTGTTTGTGAACATAAGTATTGTGGAGTCACATATATGAATTAAAATATCATTTCCATGGGTATAACTAATGAGAAAAGTATGACATGAATTTTAGAAATAACAATCTACATGGAGTGTATATTCCATTTTTTGTTATGATTTATGATTTTATGAAAATGTTATTATATTTGAATATATTAAATGTAGTTTTAAAACTATAGATTTTTAATGATTAATGAAAATGGTATATTTATAATGACATGATTTTCAAAAACAGGATGAATTTTTAAAAATGGATGAACATAGAAAATATTGAATTTTGGAAAGAAATGATGTGAATTTTTTTTGGGGGTAGAATAAGAAATTGTTGAGAAATCAGTTTATAGAATGTTCGACTTATGGAATTTTTTTCCTGTATAAAAAATGGAACTCTATTGGCATCAGTAAAAAGAAACCATAGGAAGATACTGAAAATGTTGTTCCACCTTTTCCAGAGGTGAACAAATAGCTGTTTGGTGTATAGTCCGAGATTTTTAGGTTGAGGATTGAGGGAATAAGTGGATGAACCGAGGATAGTTGAACATTCAATCATGTCCCAGACGTATAATCCACCCATCTTTCATAGAGAAACAAAACCTGAGAAGGAAGAGGTATGGATGAATAAGATTAATCATTATTCTACATCTTTGGAACACTAGACGAGTTGAATATAAAAATAATGACATATATAATGGAGGATATTTTACACTAATGGTGGGATTTAGTTGTTTAGGATAAATTAGACCATGGTCTATCATTGGAATATTTTGTAGAATTTATCAAAAAACATTTCAATCCTCAAATGTTTATGATTTCAATAATGACATAATTGTACATCATGATGCAAGGGGGCCTCAATGCGAATGATTTTGTGATAATTTTATGAATTTATTCAATTTTAAACATAATTTTCATCTTGTGCATCGATGAAGTCACAAATTTGTGTAATCAAGGTTGAATTAAGAGATTCTTTTAAATATTGTTTTTTTGTATAAAAGATAATACAAAGATAGTAAGTAGATAAATGGTGGAAATAAGGACATATCTTGAGCTAGGGTGGATGAGGAATATTTATACCTATGGAAAAAATAGTGCACTCTAATTCTAGGTGAAATATGAATATGGGAATATATTTCTAGGTTATTGGATTCGCTCAGAACCACATAATTGGATCAGTAAATCATCTTCTAATACTCAAAAGAGAAACTAGATGATTCCAATGTGGTTCATATGGACACCTGAATTGGGAGAGTAGAGAACCACCAAGAGAAAGTAACAATTGTAATCAAATGAGAGAATATTTTACACTATTGTTATAGTACTCTATGGTTGGGTGTTCAGGACACTTCTCATGTATAACAGATGTTGTATGCTTTGACATTATGAGTTTAGAAAAATTACTCACATCAGTTGGATCTAGTTATCCATTTTGATTCTATAAATTCCATGTCTTGTCATAATGCGTAATTTCAACAAAGAAATAATGAATTTTTTTTAGAGAATTAAATTATATAGAGATGAGAAAGTTATTATTGATGACCAGTTTGTACAATCATTAATGTTATGTATGATTCTTCTAAATTATAACCATATACTAGATTACTTTTTGTATGGGTGAACGTTATTCCATTATTTCTTCTCATACTAATGATTTCATTGGTTTAAATGATCAAATGGTTCCTTATCTACTAAGATTGAAAACACATATTGTTCAATGTTAATGTTGTCCCTTTCTATTTAGAAAATTTTATATATCTATTGATGTGTTTGAACAAATATATGACCTCATTATTCTTCACTTATATGATTATGATATAATAATAGGTATGTATTGGTGGAAAAAATTCAATACCCACATTGACTATTATACTCTATGGGTCAGTTTCACGACTGACAATAGTGCATACAATCTCATTAGAGAATATTGAAATGTTATGGCAATTGTGTTGGATTTTTTGTTCCAAATATTTATATAATTTCCATTATAGTTGGAAGAATTGAATTTTGAACTGATTGAAGAGATAGATATGATAGATTTCCAAATTTTTTTCAATTTCTGGATGGTTTTCTCAAATATTTCTCAGGGCCACCACAAAAAAGTGATGATGAGTTTACAATTGATCTCATTATGAGGAAAAATACTATTTCTATTATATCATACTAGATGTCACAAAAAAAATTAGGGATATAAAATTGTAGTTATATGTAATGAAAAAGGGATCATTCAGTCTATCACATCTCTATGGGATACACCAGTATTTTTTCACAAATAAGGACGTAACTCTTCAGTTCCATATTGTTTTTTGTAATATTATGTGTAATGAACCAAAGAGTTATAAATCAAAATCCCTTTATTTATATATTTATTTGTATTATTATATAATATGGTTTTTAAAAAAATGATATTATTTAGTTTTATTATGTTCTATTTAGTTGACTAGTAAGCATCATTGCCATTGAAAATATAGTATATGAATAATGATTAAATGGTTAATATAAATACAGGGTTTTAACAAAACTAACAGACACATACAAAGTAAAAAATTACATAAATCTGCAGTATCATCTACATTAATGATTATTTATCAATGATTTAAAGAAAGAAAACACCTCATGTATTTTCCCTTGATCACTAACAAAATGATTTAAAATATCCTAAGCATGATGGAATTTTTTTTTGGAGAAGTTTAATCTCAAAGAGATGAAAACATAGAGCTTGTATGCCGAACCAACCCATGAATTTCCCACCATCACACACCATAAAATTAGGGAATTTTTATGTATATTTAAGTAATATTTATTAATTCCCAAGAAATTTTAAAATGTACAATATTTTTTATATAAGAATAAATATATTTTTATCTTATTATTGTTACATTATAAATTATTTTCATTTTCATTCAATAACAAAAATATCTAGTTAGTATTCAAAATAAATTGAAAACTTTATTTGTATTAATTAATTTATTTTTTTATTAAATAATGTTTTTATATTATTACAAAAAAATTTATTAAATTTAATTGATCATATAATTTTTATAAAGTGAAATGTAATTTTTTAAAAGAGTTCGAAACAGTTATTGTAATAAAAAACCAGTACATCATAACAAATGATTATTCTTATTTAAAATGTGAATATTGACATATATATATATATTTATATAAAAGGTATAATATTTTTGGAATAAGAATATTGAAATTATCCAATAGTGAATTTTTCATATTTTATGAGACAATCAAATTTTCATGTAAAAATTAAATATAATAAAAATAAAAATTGTGTATTATGAATTAATAATTACCAGAAACTGATGTGATAAATATTATTAAGTGTTTCCATGAAAAAATTTATTCATTACATTTAAAATAAACATATTTAATATTTATTTTATTATCTTTAAACATCATTTATGAATCCTAGAGAAATAATTAATATATTTATATGTTCTAAAACTATTTATATAATAGTATAAATATCTAACACATAATAAAGAGGATTATTTTAGAATATTTGGACCTTGGACGTATAAATAAATATGAAAAAATAACCATTTGTTAGAATCCATTTTGAAAAAATTGGTTGCTTTATGGTTTTGGTTATTTTATTATGTAGTGTCCTAAAGATAAATGATAATTAAATCCCAATATTTTCCAATATAATCCCATTTTATGATTTTTTTATTCTATGATGTTATACTACACAAATTTCACTTCAATTTTCCAGGAAAAATCAAGGTTGTAGTGAATACAATACCCATATCCTATCAAGGGCATTCACCATTGTATACATAAACCTATTTTAATTGGGGAATAAATGTTTTTACTCCTCCCTACATTGCCATGGAATTAAATATGATAATTAATGAATCTATAATTAAAAATATATATGGAACAATAAATCACAAGAATGAAATTAAAGTGACGGGTGTCCTGGAAATTATATAGCACTTCAATACTATGGGTAATGTTTACTCTCATGATACATCATGTTGGGAGATAGAGTGAACCTTGTAAAGACCCGTAAATTTCGAGAAATTTTTTTTCTTAAATACTATGGGTTTTTACGAGTGCGTAATTTCTGATGGCACCTGGTTCCGAGGCCCGTTGTGCCTGGAATCAATTTCTGAACTTTTTCTTGGGTACGTTCAGTGAAAGAACAAGTGGGTTTTTCTATATTTTGAACCGGTGCTCGGAACCGAAATCCGAGGGCACGGATGAACTCGCAACGCCAATAATTTCTTAAGGGGACCTTTACCGCAGTTGCGTTTTCACAAGTGGAGAAGTTATTTTTTGTGAAATATATAAAATTTGTGGAACAAATTTTATATTATTTCGGAGTTGGTAAAAACCACCCAAGGGTGGTTGAGGTGGGGGCCACCACACCATAAGCTCTCATGAGAGGTTAAGGTGGTGTGGGACACCCTCACATAACCTCCATCCATAGGATTAACTAGTTGGGTCCTGCACGAGCCCCACCCTTTTTTCAAACCTTTAAAACACCCCCATTTAATTCCTTAACTCCACTCTCTTTTTTTTAAATTTTAAAACTTGAACCTACCAAATAATTTTTACAACACACGTGTAATTAATTGAGTAGGTTATGTTTTATTTGAATTTTGAACTTTTGAAATGGTTGGAAAAAATAATAAAATAAGGCCTTAGCCTCAATTTATTTTGTTGCGGGAAGCATTGAGCTGTGCTTTCCTCTTCTCCTCCTCCTCCTTCGCCGAAGAACGTGAAGAACGCGAAGAACACGAAGAACGCGCCAACCCCCGACGAAGAAGGCTCGACTTCTCTCCATCGGATCTTCTCCGTCCGGCGCAGGAGTCTCCATCATATCTTCTCCATCCGATGTAGGAGTCTCCATCGGATCTTCTCCTCCAACTTCTTCATCAACGGACAAAAGAACATGTTCGGAAGAGGAATCAGGTGGTGGGAGTCAGCAGCATCGCCTTCCCAAGAGACAGATGAACACCAACGTCTCCCTTCGTCGTCACCATCCTCATGACGTCGTACCGCGACGAACCTCGGATGACGAAGCCTTCTTCCGATTAACATTTTACCCAAGGTAGGGGTTTGACTATTTTATGTTTTGTGATTCTTTCCTTCGAACATGAACGTTTAATCTGTCGGGCCTTGTCCCAATTTTTATTTTAATTAAAAATTGTGAAGTTATCGTTTTACGATTGACCGACTACTATTGATATAACAGGAGGGGATTGGACCGCATGAACATGGCCGATACCCCTACCCCTTTTCTATTCCTTGGTTTTGATTAGCGAAGACAGCGTTGTACCGTTGCACCATGCATGAACGAGAGGAAACGCGATCGGAGCGGGCCGCGACGAAGAAACGCGGCGCCGTCGCACCGTGACGAGGAATGTGAATGAGGCCATTGCCAGAGTCGGGCCGCCGCGGAAGGGCGAGGAATCGTCACGCCGCGCCAGATGGATTCGTAGTCATCTTGGATGCGGCGGCTGGAAAAACCGGCCACCGAAGAACTCGAAGGAGGCGACCGGAACACCGGCCGCCGGCGCCAGAAGACGCGGGAACGCGGGGTCCCGCGGTGAGAACTCGGCCGGCCGCCGTGTTTGCCGGCCGTTACAAGGGGAAAGTCGGGGGGGGGGGGGGGGGGTGTAACCCCCCGGTTATGCAAAAGGCATGACCCCCATTAAGGGGGCCGCTGTTTCATAAAGGAGGGATTATCCCCTCCCTTGGGCGCAAGCACGGCGCGCGAGCCACGCGCTGGCCGTGCCGCCGCGCTGCCGCGCCGCCACGCCACCGGCCGGGCCGCACTGCCGGCTGGGCTGCGCTGCCGGCCGGGTCGGGCCGTCGGTCCGGGTCGACCGGGTTCGGGTCGGCCCAGGGGGTACTGGGCCAGGCCGGGCATGGCCCAGACCCCCCGCTTTCGGACATTTCCATTCGAACGCCTATATCTTAGGATACAGAACTCCGATTGGCGAGCCATATGCTGAGATGTGATCCTTCAATCGAGACAGTCATTTCAGTATACTATACCCATGGTTTCTGAGAACTTTGGGTTCGGCTGGGTTGGTTCGTACACGAAACCAACCGGGCCTTCGGAGCAGAAATGCATATATCTTGAGCTCCGGACGTCCGATTGACGTACCGTCGACTTTGATGGTTTCCTATTGGTGAGACAGACCTTTTGGATTACTCCGCTCGAGGTTTGGATGTAGTTGGAGTTCGGTCGGGTTGGTTATGACTTAAAAAGTAACCGAGCCCCTGGGACGAAAAATCCAATATCTCTCTGACCGGGCGTCCGATTGACGCGCCGTCAGTCGCATTGAGTTCCTTTTGACATGACGGAACATTGTGACACATAAACTTTGGTCTACATGGAATTTGATGTATCTAACCCATGGCTCGTGGAGCAGATCCTCCCGGAACGAGCGTGCTGTGTGCGGGAACACTAGAGCTGGCAGCGACAACCTCGACTTATGTACTGGAATCCTTCGTGGATTCGACGACGACGACAAAAACTATCGGTTCTGTGTGGACCAACGGTTCTGTGTGGACCAGCGCTCAGCGACTCTGTGTGGGTCCAACAGATTAGATGATCCAGTGGCTACAACTGATCATCTAATCGCACTTCTTTGTGGAATACCTGTGTGAGCTGAGTCTTGACTTTCAGTACTTATCTTCAATAAGTTTACATGATATCATGTAGTTTTCATTGTGTCGTTCTGTGTGGATGAGGTTTTAATTGAGCTTGTGAGCAGAGCTGGTAATGATGACTTACGTATATGTTTGGGCATATACCTAAGTAGTGTTTGTTGTTACTTCGTATTTTTCTATCTATCCTTGTGGTTATCCTTGTTGGTTCCGAGAGACCTTCGGGGGTCTCGGGGTCCTTACTGAGTAGCTTATACTCACCCCTACACAGGTTATGCCCGCACTTCGTCGTGTTGGATGCAGACGACGGACATCATTGAGTCAGGTGGGAGCACGTTTAGAAGGACGGTACATGGAGGTAGACCACTGGACATGACGTACTCATAGCGGATGGATGGAGCAGAGGAGCAGAGGAGGATATCTGTACCCACCCTTCAGGTGGGTTTCCCAGAGGACGGCTCGGACTAGCTGCATTTGTTACTGTTGCTGTACATTCTTTCCAGTTTTACTTGTTTTCAGTTTGGATTTGTATACTGGCCCCTTTACTTTCCATACTTACTTGTACTCTTGGATTTCATAGTCTTTACTTTTGTTTCTTAATTTGTGGTTTGTTCTTACATAAAGGAAATTCCTTCCATTTTTACGGGTTTTACGCCTTGTTTCTAGTCGCCAGCCCCTGGCCTATGGGTGGCGGGCTTGGGGTTAGTTACGACCCAGGCCCCAGAAGAGGGGTCGTGACAAATTGGTATCATTGGAGTTTGGTTCTACCGCAGAACTCAGTACACTGATCTTTCTCTATGTGAAGCAATAGTGTTAATGGTATTGAGTGTGGATATCAGTCCAGGGAGTCCAGTGTTGGTGCGGAGGCTGACGTATCCATACACTAGGACCCTGACTTCTGATTTCCGACTCAATGCACGAAAACATTGATTGCGTGTGTGTTTCATGTTTTATTTGTGATTACTTTGTGTAAGCTCACCAGGTATACTGTATTGACCGTTGCACACCTGTTTCATTTCAGGATGGCCCCACGATGACAGCCAGCTATGGTTTCGACCTTTGTGCATGATGATATCCCACCGAGCGACGAGGACTCGGTGCAGGGCCCTTTTCTAGTGGGGGCACCGGCGGTACCACTTCCAGCCGAGCCACCGATGCTACCGGCCCCTGCCGATGAGAGTGCACGACTCCTTGGTGCACTACATGAGTTTCAGTGCCAGAGACCGCCCAGGTTCCATGTGGAGACGGACCCTAAGGCAGCTTAGGACTGGCTGGAGGATGTGGTTCGAGTTTTCATGCTAGTAGGGACACCAACTGACCTCATGGTGATCCTTGCAGCCAGTCTCCTGTACACGGCAGCAGGTAGATAGTGGAGCCTCATGCTCCAGGTGCATGATGAGGCATCCCTTCTTTGGGCGTACTTCGAGAGCCTTTTCCACTCAGAGTTTGTTCCAGCCACCCTCCGTGCGGTGCACATCCAGGAGCTACTACAGTTGTGGCAGAGCAGCATGTCGGTAGCCCAGTACGCAGCGAGGTTTACTAATCTCTCATGTTCCTTGATAGACATGGTACGGGACCCATTCTTCAGGCTCGGACCTTCGAGAAAAGAATAAGGCATGAGATCAGAGCTGCAGTGATCTCCCACATCATACCGACGCAGGCGTGAGTACTGTAGTGATCCCTTCTTGTAGATAGTTTCCTTGCTGAGCCTACACCAGCAGTGAGGCCTACCGCAGGGCAGCATGCAGTTGAGTCATCTGCAGCTGGCAGTCGAAGGATGACTCAGGGGTCCAAGCGGACCCGACCTATAGGCAGACAACTACAGGACATCGACTCAGAGGTGCATGGAACACGGCGCAAAGCCAGTCATACGGGGATCAAACAGTGCTATGCATGCGGCGGGCAGGGTCACATGGCTCGTGACTGCCCGACCCACCATGCAGAGGAGTAGCAGACTGTTGAGGGACCACCTAGGCAGAGGTAGAGGGTCAACCGTGGCGGTCTGCAGGGAGCAGGCGGATGAGGCAGAGGAGCTGGCCGAGCAGTAGGTGGTGGGCGACGCTTTGGAGCACTCCCACCACCACCACCTGGAGGTTCGCCCCGACCACAGGGAGCTGGCAGACAGAGACATGCTCAGCTTCAGGCAGCGGAGGCCTATGACCATGACACATCAGAGATGCTTTGAGGTACTATTTGTGTCTACTCCACCCTTGCTGATGTACTTATAGACATAGAATAGAGTCATTCTTTCAATGCTACTGCCCTTGTTCGGAGCTCGGAGATTCCGACAGAGCCGTTCGCTCGATCCTTACAGCTAGAGAATTCTACGGGATCAGACTCGACGATTACGCACTGGTGCCGGCAGTGTGAGCTTACTCTAGAAGGCGAGAGCTTCGGTTGGGATCTTCTTGTAGCGGCGTCGAGGCCTTACGACGTCATCTTGGGCATGTATTGGTTATCCAATGTACATAATCATATTGATTGTATTAGGCGCAAGGTATGATGTGTTCGCACAGATGGGAGCAGGTTCACCTTCACCGGCGAGAGGGGATCCTTTGAAGAATAGGATGGACTCACGCAGAGGAGAGGATAGCAAATCACTCATCAGTTGGCTAGCCTTATCCTAGGAGTAGTTGACGTGCAGAGTCCAAGCTTTCCTGTTGTGGTGGATTAGTATGCAGACGTTTTTCTTGATCACATTCCAGTACTGCCTCCTCTCATAGAGGTAGACTTCTACATCGACCTGTACTCGGGGACAACCCTGATATCTTCTACAACATATCAGATGGTGCCTACTGAGCTTTGAGATCTATGGGTATATTTGGAGGACTTGGAAGGCAAGTGGTTCATACGACCCAGTGTTTCACCCTAGGCTTCACCGATTTTGTTCGCCAAGAATGCAGACGAGAGCTTGCAATTGTGTGTCGATTATTGTCACCTGAACTAGGTGACCGTGAGGAACAAGTATCTACGTCTGATGATTAAAGAACTCTTTGATCAGATCAAGGGAGCTCAGTGGTTCTCGAAGATAGACCTCAGGTCAGGCTATCATCATCTTAGAGTTCGAGACGAGGATGTGCAGAAGACGGAGCAACCTTTCTTCAGTCACTCACAGTCACTCCCACACTACTTTAGAAGATCAGGGAGGCGCAACATGGGTACGTTGACTTTGAGACGCAGTGTACACAGATTTCTACTGGACAGGCTCCTAATGGATTTTCTGTTGGAGGAGAGAATGACATCCTTTTCAAAAGGACGTACCATGGTACTAGTTTCTCTACAGGTGGAGGTACTGAGGGAGTTTCACACTTTACCTTTGGCGGTACATCTAGGGGTAGGGATGATATACCGAAATCTCAAACGATAACACTGGTAGCCGGATATGAAGAAGGTTGTGGCAGAGTTCGTTTTTTGATGCGTCACCTGTCAGCAGGTGAAGGCGGAGCACCAGGTACCATCAGGCTTGGTACAACCCTTGGAGGTCCCGGAGTGGAAGTGGGATGAGATATCTATGGATTTCGTGACCAGACATCCACGTAATTCCAGAGGACATGACTCTATTTGGGTGATTGTCGACCAACTCACCAAGTCACCTCACTTATTACCCATCAGAGAGTAGGGCTCAGTGGAGAGCATGAGATGCCTCTACATTCAGGATATCGTACGACTTCACGGTGTTCCATCACCTATAGTATCTTATCGAGATGCTCGTTTTACTTCCCGGCTTTGGAAGGGGTTGAAGGAGGCTTTCGGGACGCAGCTACATCCGAGCATTGACTTTCACCCTCAGACAGACGGTCAGACGGAGAGGACCATTCAGACTCTCGAGGACATGCTCCATGCATGTGTCCTCGACTTTGGTCACAGCTTGGAGGGCCACCTACCCTTGGTGGAGTTTGCGTACAACAACAACTACCACTCTACCATCGGGTTGGCACCTTACGAGGCATTGTACGCCCGACCCTACAGATCACCTCTATGCTGGATAGAACCCAAGGAGTCAGCACTTGTGGGACCAGAGATGGTCTAGGCCACGACAGAGAAGGTCCAGGTCATCCAGGAGAAGATGAGGATAGCTCAGAGCCGACAGAATTCTTATGCGGACAAGAGGCAGAGACCTCTAGTGTTCGAGGATGGTGACCACGTTTTCTTACGGGTGTCACCACGGCGTGGTTTATGGAGATTTGGCCGGGGCGACAGGCTATCTCTGCGCTTCATCAGTCCTTTTCAGATACTCTGCATGATAGGCGAGGTGGCTTACTTCCTGGATTTACAAACTCAGTTGTACAGGGTGCATGCCGTCTTCCACGTATCTCAGCTGAGGAGATACGTGCATGGCCTGACACATATCATAGACCATGGGGAGCTAGACATTGACGATTGGGAGACATTTGCGGAGGTCCCGGTAGAGATCGAGGATCGACATGATCAGGTCCTACGTGGGTGGTCGATTCCTCTTGTGCGCGTTAGGTGGCAGCACTGGAACCCCTAGGAGAGCACTTGGGAGTGGGAGGCTCAGATGCGTGCTCAGTACCCCCATTTGATTCCCTAGTTTTTTCTGTATCATTATGAGGACGTAAATCCCTGAGGTGGGAGTAATGTAACGACTCTTAAATTTCGAGGATTTTTTTTCCTTAAATACTATGGGTTTTTACGAGTGTGCAGTTTCTGACGGCACCTGATTCCGAGGCCCGGTGTGCCCGGAATCAATTTCTAAACATTATCTCGGGCATGTTCAGTGAACAAAACAACGAGATTTTCTATCTTTTGAACCGATGCTCAGAATCTAAATCCAAGTGCACCGATGAACTCACAATGCTGGTAATTACTTAAGGGGACCTTCACCGCTGTTGCATTTTCACAAGTGGAGAAGTAAATTTTTGTGAAATATATAAAATTTATGGAACATATTTTATTTTATTTCGGAGTTGGTTAAAACCACTCAAGGGGTGTTGAGGTGGGGGCCACCACACCATAACCTCTCATGAGAGGATAAGGTGTTGGGCCCCCCGCATAACCTCCCTCGGGAGGATTAACTAGGTGGGGCCCGCACCTGCCACACCCTTTTTTCAAACCTGTAAAAATCCCACATTTACTTCCTTAACTCCACTCTCTTTTTTTTAAACTTTAAAACATTAAACTACCAATTAATTTTCACAACACGCGTGTAATTAATTGAGTAGCTTATGTTTTATTTGAATTTTTAACTTTTGAAATGGTTGGAAAAAATAATAAAATAAGGCCTTAGCCTCATTTTATTTTGTTGCGGGAAGCGTTGCGCTGTGATTTCCTCTTCTCCTCCTCCTCCTTCGCCAAAGAACACGAACAACGTGAAGAACACGAAGAACGCGCCAACCCCCGACGAAGAAGGCTCGACTTATCTCCATCGGATCTTCTCCTTCCGACGCAGGAGTCTCCATCATATCTTCTCCTTCTGACACAGTATTCTCCATTGGATCTTCTCCTCCCTCTTCATCATCAACGGACCAACGAACAAGTTCCGATGCAGAATCAGGTGGCAGGCGTTAGCAGCTTCGCCTTCCCACGAGACGGACGAACGCCAACGTCTCCCTTCGTCGTCATCATCCTCACGACGCCGTACCACAACGAACCTCGGACAACGACGCCTTCATTCGATTAAAATTTTACCCAAGGTAGGGGTTTGACTATTTTATGTTATGTGATTCTTTCCTTCAAACATTAAAGTTTAATCTGTCGGGACTTGTCCCAATTTTTATTTTAAATAAAAATTGTGAAGTTATCGTTTTACGATTGGCCGACTGCTATCGATATAATAGGAGGGGATCAGACCACACGAACATGACTGATACCCCTCCCCCTTTTCTATTCCTTGGTTTTGATTAGAGAAGACTGAGTTGTACCGTTGCACCGCGCATGAATGAGAGGAAACACAGTCGGAGCGGGCCACGACGAAGAAATGTGGCGCCGTCCCGCCACAACAAGGAATGCGAACGAGGCCGTAGCCAGAGTCAGGCCGCGGCAGAAGGGTGGGGATTCATCACGCCCCGCCGAACGGATTCACGGCCATCTAGGAAGTGGCGGCCGGAAAAACCGGCCATCAGAGAACTCGAAGGAGGCGGACGGAACACTGACAGCCGGCACCAGAAGGCGCGGGACCATGGGGTCCCGTGGCGAGAACCCTACCAGCGGTCGCACTGGCCAGCCGTTACAAGGGGAAAGTTGTGGGGTGTAACCCCCCGGTTATGCACAAGGTGCGGCCCCCATTAAGGGGGACGCTGTTTCATAAAGGAGGGGCTTAGCCCCTCCCTTGGGCGTAAGTGCGGCATGCCGGACGCGAAGACCACGATGGCCGCACCACAATGCTGCTGCGCCGCCATGCCGCCGGCTGTGTCGCGCTGCCGGCCGGGTCAGGCCGTCAGGCCAGGTCGACCCGGTTTGGGTCAGCCCAGGGGGTACTGGGCCGGACCGAGACGTGCCCAGACCTCCTGTTTTAGGACATTTCCATTCTAATGCCCATATCATGGGATACAGAACTCCGATTGGAGATCCTTCTATTATTATGCGATCCTTGGATCGATACGGTCATTTCAGTATACTATACTCAAGGTTTTGAAGAACTTTACGTTCATCCAGGTTGGTTCGTACACGAAACCAACCGGGCCATCGGAGCATAAATGCTTATATCTTGATCTCCGGACGTCCGATTGACGTACCGTAGACTTTGTTGGTTTCTTCTTGGTGAGACAGATCTTTTGTCTTACTCTGCTCGAGGTTTGGACGTAGTTGGTGTTCGGTCAGGTTGGTTATGACTTAAAAAACCACCGGTCCCCTAGGACGAAAAAGCCAATATCTCTCAGACCGGGCGTCCGATTGACACGTCGTCAGTCGCATTGAGTTCCTTTTGACGTGACAGAACCTTGCGATACATCAACTATGGTCTACGTGGCAGTTGATGTATCAACCCCTTGGCTCGAGGAGCAGATCCTCCCGAAAAGAGTGTGCTGTGTGCGGGAACCCTAGAGCTGGCTGTGACTGCCTCGACTTCTATACTGGAATCCTTCGTGGATTCGACGAAAACAACGACGACTATCAGTTCGGTGTGGACCAACGGTTCTGTGCGAACCAGCGCTTGATGACTCTGTATGGATCAGCGCCTATAAGTTTTGTGTGGACCAGCGTGGTTCTGTGTGGTCCAGTGCTCTACGACTCTGTGTGGGTCCAACAGATTAGATGATCCAGTGGATACAACTAATCATCTAATCGCTCATCATTGTGGCATACCTGTGTGATCTTATTCTTGACTTTCTATCCTTATCTTTGATAAGTTGACTTTATATCCTATGGTTTTCATTGTTCCGTTCTATGTGGACATGGATGTACTTGAGCTTGTGAGCAGAGATGGTAATGATGAACTAGGTATATGTATGAGAATATACTTATGTAGTGTTGGTTGTTACTTCGTATTTTTCCATCTATCCTTGTGGTTATCCTTGATGGTTCCGGGAGACCTTCTGGGGTCTCGGGGTCTATACTGATTAGCTTATACTCACCCCTTCATGGGCGATGCCCGCACTTCGTCGTGTTGTATGCAGACGACGGACAACGTTGAGTCAGGTGGGAGCATGTGGAGCAGGACGGTACTTGGAGGCAGACCACTGGACAGGACGTACTCGGAGCGGACGGATGGAGCCAAGGAGCAGAGGATGATATTTATACCCACCCTTCAGGTGGGATTCCCAGAGGATGGTTCAGACTAGCTTCTTTACTTACTATTGCTGTAGTTTCTTTCCAGTTGTACTTGTTTTCATTTTGGGTTTGTATACTGGACACTTAACTTTCCATACTTACTTGTACTCTTGGTTTGCTTAGTATTTACTTCTGTTTCTTACTCTGTGGTTTGTTCTTACTTAAAGCCAATGCCTTCCCTTTTTATGGGTTTTACGCCTTGGTGCTAGTCGCCAGCCCCTAGCCTATGGGAGGCGGGCTTGGGGTTTGTTACAAAACGGGCCTCGGGGGACGGGTCGTGACAAACCTGATAAATTTATGGTAATTTTTCGATCATGGTTTCATGGTTCTTATCCTTGACCAATGATTATTATTATGTGTGTTTTTTTACAAATTTACCATGTTTTGATTATCAATATTTACAATGTATCATTGTTCATGTTTCTGAAACATACACCTATTATGCCCCATTGATATTCTAATTATTTATGATGTATCTCCTTATTGAATTTTTTCTCTAATAAGAATTATATATCACTAATTTCCTATGTATATCACCTATTTATCACATGAAATTTTAATTATGAAGGAAAATATGTTCAATACAATGTGTTTTTCTATAAATATTTTATTTTACTTGTATGAAATTGTTATGTAATTTATACTATTTTCTATGGTAGTATTTTATCGATCGTCGAAGATGTGTTTTTTTACCTTATGTAATATATCATGTATTAATGTGAAATAACGATAAGGCTTAATGTAGATGGTATCAATGTAATATTTAATAAATATTTGGGATTAGGATTGAAAAAATCTTGGTAAATCGTTAGGGATACTAATAAGTATAAGAGAACATTCATAAATTTTTATTGAATTTATTTATTGGTTAATCATGAAAACAAATATCTGTATGTAAACAACAAGTTGATGTGGTTTTGTCACATATGTACCAACGGGTAACAACTCCAACAAGGTGAATCAAGCCTGATGCAGTTTAACTTGTACGTTACCACGACACTTATTGTGTTCCTAGTTTGAAAATACCATGGGATATGCATTGTAAAATACATAAATTCATTTCAAACCATAATTATGGTAATAATAAAATGTCAATAATTATATATGTTAGTGTATAGATCGTGGATAAAATATTTTGAAGACTAGAAATTCTTAAGTTAAAAAAATGCACTTAATTTAAAAGATATTCATTAATATCATTGGATTCACATTTTTTTGTATAATTGTTTAATAATAATCATATTTAATTATACTATTATTCTATCCAATGAAATAAAATTGGTGGAATATAGAAACCAATAAATGCAGTGATAAATGTGAAGAATGCACCAACAAATGCCTAATATAATCGGAGAGAGAATGAAAAACATAGTGATTATACTCTCTCATATAAATGATGTCTTTAATAGAAACCTTGATAAGGAGGAGCACCAAAATCCCCCAATGAATGAGCAAGATTAAATAAATTCCTCTATGAAACAAAGGACTCTGACATTTGATAGATCATATGATCAATTATTGTAGAACAATTGATCTACTCCATTGCAAAGATATTCCCAATAATTCACTGATTCAATCATGATATTTTTATAATATTTGTATGACATATGGTGGATGAAGTTAATCAGTAATGGAAATTTGATGAAAATATAAATCCTAAGAAATAGATCAATGAAATGGGTATGATGGAATTATGGAAAAAAATTTTCAATACATTCTTTGTATTCACTGTTAATATCAAAATGGTAAAAGATTTTTGTAGCCTCATGAATAATGGCAATCAATATGTTAAAGAATAAATGGAAAACATTACAAGACATGAAGGGAATACCCTCACCTTTTTTCCTCGAATAAGATGTTTTTTGCTTATTTATAGGGATAAAAACATATTTCTAAAAATTCCCTCTGATCTGTGGCATTGATTATTATGAGAAATTTCATAAATGTTCTATTAAATTCACAACAGATATGAGACAATATTATAGGTATCATGGGGAAAATAAGTGGAAAGAGGAGTATAATATTGACAAGTTGATAGAGAAATGAAATTGGTCCAATAAATTAAAATATTTCACAAGTCAAATGTGTGGAAAGAAGCACCCCTGAGATTGGCTATAGTGGAGAAGGAAATTCTTTATGTTCTATTTGGAAGGACAACTAGATAAAGATTACGGACAATAGACACCCAATAATATGATGGAAGAAAGGAATTATATGATAAACACACAACCCATTGTTCATTTCATCCTCTAAAAGAGGCTAGGGTACTTTTCAAACCAAAACACTAATACAAGGGTTCTCATAGACAACAAACTACCTCCTGAGAAACTGAATAATGTTATAGATGGAATATGAAGAAAGGATCAGACAATTTTATCATATATTTGAATTGAAAAGTATCTGATCATCTTAGACATGACAAGGATTGACATGGAAATAAAAAAGAAAGGAACACCACCAATCCTTCCACAAATGAATTCTCAAGTTTCCCTTTTAGAAATGATAAAGTATGATCATATAGGAGATGTGTTAATTTATTAGATATTTGAAACTATATTAAAATGGAAATCATTAGAGTTTAATTTTAATTTTGAATGTGTTATTTGATTTGGGTCAGGATTATGTGTACCCTCTAATATCGAGTATAGAATAAACTATATGCTGATGCCGATACTAAAAATTATCCATCTACCTAGTAAGAAAAATGATATTTCGATACCTCTATGAACACTTTTTTTTGGGAATATATGAAGAAGGAGATCACATCATAAAAATAAATATATCTTATATGTAATTAAGTGAATGTCAAAATGAAAAAAAATACAAGGTGATGATGAAAACATTTTCCCTATATACAAGGAAATGGGAAAAAAACCATGGGCATTTTTAGTAGTATTATAAAGATATAAAGTGCGAATAATGATACATGTTTTTTAGTGGATCCTCATAAAAATAATATACAATTTATTTCTATTTGATAATATTTTCCACTAGATAAACTAGCATAGATATGCCTCAGAGAGGTGGTAAGGCAGCATGGATTACCACAATCAATTGTTTATGATCATGTTCAATGAATCATCTACACATTATTGAAAATGTATTTACATTTTTTTAAGCACTGAGTTTAATTTTTGTATAGGAATAATTCTAAAACTTGTTTCCAATCTGAGTAGACAATTAAAAAAACTAATTACATGTTGACAGAAATTTATATTTACATCAAAGGATGACAGGAACAACATCTACCACTGGTTGAGTTCTCATAAAAAATTAAATTCCCCTCAAGAATCCAAATAGATCCATATGAATCCATTTATGGGAAGTTGTTTTGAAAACCTTCTTGAAGGGATGATGTTAGGGACTGAAATCTTCTTTGTCTCAAAATGGTTATGCAAATGGTGGAAATGGATAAGATCATTCAGAAACACATCAAGGCTGCTTAGAGTCGATAAGAGAGTTTATTCTACAATCATCAACAAAACCAATAGTTTGATGTTAGAGTAATGGTATTCCAATATATATATCAAGGGGAAAAAGTGATTATATTTTTGTAGGAAAGTAATATCCCAAGATAAATCATCCCCTTTCAGAACCATGATCGCATCAGAGTACGAGCCAACCGCCTTGCAATCCAATAGAACCTATCTCATGTAAATTCTGTATTACATATATCCTTATAGAGTATTTACATAGAAAACTCCTCACAAGTACATAAAATAGAGGTGTTACCATAAAAGAATGATCGTTCATATGAGGAACATCTAGAAAAAATTTCAAATCACATAGATAAAAATATCTGATATAAGAAAATGCACCAACGTCAAATGGTTATAGGGAAACTAAAATATGGAAGAAGCAATGTGGGTACTGGGGTAGGTGATCAAAAACTATAACCATAATCCTATTAGTTTTGGAAATGATGATTTATTAGGGGAAATATCTAGAGATGGAATATTGTAAAAACAGAAAGAGTAATAAAAAATACCCATTTTGGATGTATTTGATTCTATTATTATGTAATACGATTATCGAAAACATGTGGATATTTTAGTATTATATACTATTTAAATTAAAATTAATAATAATTAACAATGATAATATAGTCTTTGAATAGTTTACCTATGAGTAGATTAAATATAGTATTGTATTAAATCCATTTAACAATGAAGAAAGAAATGATGACATCAACTAGTAAGACTGTACCCTTCAAAGATGATTTATATATTCATTTGAATGAGATAGAATCTATGGGATTTGACATGACCAAGACAAATCCATAATCAAACATCATAAGAATGTGTGAAATCTTTTATATGATAAGTTCAATCTCATTAATATCATGACCTAATCAATGTACACTAAACCACCGAAGAAAATATCTACCCTCGCACGCCTTGCCTTTAGAGTATTTTCTACTGCATTAAATGGATATTTTTAATGAAACTAGAAGAATGAATATTTAAATTATTTTTTATAGAAAAATTAATATATTTTCATCCTATTATTGTTATATTATGATTGATTTTTATATTGATACTATAAATCACAAATTGTATCATTGATTACTATTAAAATTCATCTAAAGAATTTATTTTGACGAATTAATGTATTTTTTACCTTAATATTATTATATTAGTATAATAATATAAAGTTTATATAATATAAATTATTATATATTTTTTATGACGTAAAATGTACGTTTTAATAGGGTTGAAAAACTATTATTTTAAAAATACGAAAATTTATAAATAAAATATGATTATTATTCTAAAAATGAAAAATATATTTTTTAATGTTTTAACATAATATTATTATATTTTTTGGAATAATAGTATCAAAATTTTTTAATGGTAAACTCTTCATAATTTTTTTATATAGTCGAGTTTTCTGTGTAAAAATTAAATACTGTAAATATATACTATGCAAATTATGACAAAATTTTTACACCATAATGATGTAATAAATTTTATAATTGGTATAAACGAAAAAAATAATTGTTTTACCTTTAAAATAATTTTATTTTAGGTATATTTTAGTAAATTTATAATGCCCTTATGAATCCTCTAAAAACAATAATATATTATAAGGTTTTAAAACCATTTCTTTAAGAGTTTGACTCATGTACATCAAATAAAAGATATTATTTTAAAATTTTTTAGCCCTAAAATTATGAATTAATGATAGAAAATCATATTTTCCAGAGACCATGGGAACAAATCATTGGATGGTTTGTTGTTTTTGTAATTTTATTATTTAGAGTTCAAATACTAAATAATTATGTAATCTTATTCTTTTCCAATATAAATCATATAAAGATCACATTTTAATTCACACAAAAATCATGGAGAATGTGTATACTCTACTCTCTACTATCCAGAGTCCTCCCAAAGAACCCCCAAGTGATGATGAAACCCTTTACAATAATTTGGAGTCACACACTAATGTAGTGATTCTTCTCCATTCTCCTCATTATTAAGGCATCTTATCCACCTTATGTCTTTAACCTTTATTTCCATATGTTGGGATATGT
Organism: Viscum album; assembly: GCA_963277665.1. Classification (NCBI taxonomy): domain Eukaryota; kingdom Viridiplantae; phylum Streptophyta; class Magnoliopsida; order Santalales; family Viscaceae; genus Viscum; species Viscum album. The sequence continues at coordinate 1,597,458,220 of OY728133.1, read as the reverse complement.
TATTACACATCTCCCATATTATCCAAATGATGAAAAAATATTAGAGGCCCTTTTCTATCTCATGAACCCATGTTATGAATTATATGAGATGTTGTTATGATGTCGAAACAATACCGAAATTTTCTAGGTTAAAATAATGGAGTAGTGAATTCCATAACAATTTACTATAATGGATATTAACGATTATAAAAGTATACCATAGTTAATTAGGGCATACCAATATAAATTTCACAATCTTTAACCATTTAAAAAAACATTATAATGAATGAATCAATTTTCTTTGATCTATTTGGCACACTTAGGAATAATATTGAAATGAAAGTTATTGGTGTGCTCAAAATTATGTCCATTGAGTAATTTTTAGTATCGTGAGACATTATTTTTGGTTAAGGGGTGAACCTGATTCCATTAATGGTCTTCTCCCATAATTATTTCTTGTACGTTATCCTTCACCAATGTTTATTACACTTTCTTTTAAGAGGTTTCCACATTTCTCATGTTATTATTAACTTGTTATATCATGTCTAATTGTTCATGATTATGATTACTACTATTATTATTTGAAATATATATTCATATTATCTTACATGCATCACCTTATTCCATTTTAATTCCATTGTTGGGATTTATATCCCACCCCATTTTTATATATGCGCTCAGGTTATCCCATGTTGTTTGCATTATGAATGAAAATTTGTTCATGTTAAGGAGGATTTCAATATAGATTATATTTCTATTAATTCTCATAGTTATTTAATGTACCTAATTAAAAATTGAAAAATGACAACTCAATACTTAAATTTGTAATATGTTTATAATTATCTAAAAAATCTTGTATTAATGTGAAATAGAGATTAGGGTTTTTATTTTAACCATGATACGATAAATAATACATTTTCAAATCAATGCACTGATGATCTGTTCGATAAATAAATTAGATATGAATGCTTAAATAAAGATTACAAATAAATAGGATATCACTAATAAGGGTATTTAAACTATGATACTCCGAATATATATTTCAAGAGTAAATAAAGACATAATTATTATGTGGTAATCTTTTTTGGTCATATGAATGAAACAGTGATATTTATGGAATTGATCAATTAGATATTTTCAAAGGCATCTAGACAATTTTATATTGGTGTTTTTAGATGAGTTATTGGTGTATTAATGGAAAAGGTATGAGCATGGGAAACACTTGGTGATTGTTTCAAGAATCATGTAGGATCATCATCTATATGAAAAACTATCAATGTTTTATTTTATTATATAACAGGAATGTTTACGTAGACATATAATATATGAAAAAGTTTTTTATGAGGAAAAATATATGATATAAGAAATTATCTCATGTAATCCTCCAAAAATATCTTTGAGATACACATTTTAAATAGCCTTGCTCGTTATTAACAATTCTTTTTTCATATATTTTCATGATTGGTCTCACATATGATTGATTTGAAAACAAATAATGTTACATTCCAATAGAATATTGTGTTTTAAAAGTATTATCATGAGTTTAAGGTTCATCTTACATCATCACCAAACATGATTATCCTAGAATCAGTACAAGGTTACAAAGTGATCTATGTTGTTTTGATATCTAGGATTGGATGTATTTTCATACAGGATACCATGCTGATTATTTTGTCTAATGGTAGTTATGGGATCCAAAGGAGAATTACCAAACACATGATTCATAATTTTCTACCATAGTACATGCAATAATGTCATGGATTCATTATCACATTAAAGAGTAATTTATATATTTTACTGATCAGGAAAATGTGAAAAATATTTTATCCCAAAGGGATTTGAGCCTAACCTAAATAAGATTTATGTATTGTCTACAATTTTTTGTACTTTTAATTAATGAATACACCAGGTAATGAAAATTCAGTGGTGGATGAAATAATCCCAAATTCATATACTCAGTGGAATAAAGACGATTGTGATCAGTGGAAATTGATGTATATCATATATGAGATGAGATTGGAATGTACATACAAAGGTGAATTTGTGGATTTTTTTTCATATAATTTGATCATGATTTGGATGACACTGTTACGGAGGCATAAAAATCCGATTATAAATGTATTTCTAGGAGGTAACAACCCAAGGGTGTGAAAAACATTGAGGTATGGCGGTAATAAATATGATCATTTAGTGGGTTTTGAGGTTGGATTATCATACCTATGCATTTATAGGAACAAATACTTCATGATTAGCTCCTTTCAAGATGGGATTTTCATTTTGGAATTTAGAAAATGTATAGGGAATGAAATTCAAAATTTTGGTAGGTCATTTGGAAAAGAATGTGGATATGTTTATTTCAAGGTGCTTATGTTGTCTTCAATTTAAGGCAGAGAATTATTGACCAGCTGGTATGTTGCAGTGCTTATCATTTCTAGTTAAAAATTTGGAATAATAACCATGTATTCTTTCATTGGTATTCCATGAATTATTTGGAAACATGATTCCATATGGGTGATAGTTGATCAACACTTAATGTAATTCCATTTCATCCTTATTCATGAATCATATATTGTTGATGAATTGTAAAAAATTTATATTTGAGATGTTGTAAAGAGGAAATGTATTATAGTTTTGACTGAATTAGAAAAATAGCTTAATTTTATATCACATTTATAGAAATAATTAAAGAAATAACTTGGGAATCAGTTGAAAATGAATATGGTATATCATCCTGATGTGGAACGTAATTTTCTATTGATGAAAAATATGTTCAAAGACATGTTGTAGGACTGTTTATTGGATTCTAGTGTCTAATAGGGAACATATAATTATTGGAGTATCTATATTGAAATAGTTACCAAGACTTGATGCATATAGATCATTTTGAGGCATTGTCTGGGATTCTTTAACATTATCAACTTTAATTGGTTCAGAAAGATGAGACATCATTGGATAGACCAATCCCTCCCCAATAGACAATGTAGATGATTTATATGACCGTAAAATAAATGGAGATATCTCATATTCATCTGAAATAATTTGTGGATCATCGTCATTGGATATTGTCATTTTAGGTGAGTGATTAGATGTTTTTGGGATGTATTTAATGTGTATATATCATCATTTTGGGTTGAAAATCATGTTATGTTCTCGATAAATACACCATTTGGAAATACATGAATGAGATGGTGAGGTGGTATATCATTTGAATTCCCCCCCCACCATGATTTAGTGCATTTCATATTGTTTCTCATGTATCACAGGTGAAAAAGTTTCAACCTGATCCTAACTATTTGATTCAATGGTATCATGTTGTCCTAGAGATAGATCATTTCATGGTTCTTATATAATTACATATTGTGGATAAGAAGTAGAGAGTGTGACATGAAAAATACATCATCCTATTGAAGTTTTTGTTGGCAAATGGTTGGATTCTGGAAGAGACATAAAAACATGAGTATCAAATGGCTGAGAAAAGGCTAGAACTATTTCAGAGAAATGTTTGTTTTTATCAATCTATGGATGAAAAGTCTGTTAGTTGGGATAATGTAGCACCCCTGGTGTTATGTAAGTAAAACATTCATTTTGACTTTTTTGTTTGTATTGTGTTTAGTTGGTGTTTCGGTGGGATTGGTAGATTGTGGAAATTTTTTTGGTACTTTTGTTATTTTTTTTGATTTTAGAATTGGTTTTCAGGACAATGAAAATCATATTGGAAATTGTATGTGGTGAAAAAGGGTTTTTGGTTAGGCACATGGTTGATCACACAATTATTGAAACCATGAAACCATCATGGAGAAAAAATAAAAATTGAAAAAGGTAGATTTTTCACAATTTGGTCATGGGTTGCTTAATCATGGATTGTTACAATTGTGGAATTATTCATCACATATTAGTGCACAGTTTTCCTAAGAGTGCGAATAACTAGGCACTGATAAAATTTATGATCCTAAAATTATTTATTGGTATCATGAAACTTATATGGATTTCATTTTTTCACTATTTCTTCCCTAACTCAAGATTTTTTTCTTCTAAATGTTATGGAATCTTTCACCATCGAACCACAAGAGATCCATAGTGTTTTACATGGTTCGTTGAAACAAGATATCCATTTATGTATTTGTTTTCATTAAATTATTAGAGTTTTTATATTTACATTTTTTAGATAAATAGATTATTTTTTGTTTTTCTGATTCTTGGGGAAGAGATCTATGGTTGGTTTTCTTGATATTTAACCGAATTTTGATGGCCAGTTATGGAAGATAAAATTTTATTCATAATTACCAAGACATGAGGCTTTTGAATTGATTCATCTTTTTAGAGAATAAATTTATTTATTTGAATTTTCATAATTGAATGATTTTTTTTGTGAAATGGGTGTAAATATCATGTTAGAAACCTTTAGAGATTGTTTATTGATTTGTGGATTTGTTTAAATTGGTTTAGAAAAGTGATTCTATTTCTAGATTCTAATATTTTCATTAAAAATTATTGATTTTTTAATTTATAAAAAAAATTAATTGCATTTAATAATGAAATAAATTATCGATATTTGATATAATGGTATATTTGAAATGGTTCTGTTAAACGTGGGTTGTGTTAGTTCATGCTGTCGACATGACCCTTATTAAGGATCATGTACCATTGGGGTGTAATGTGACCCGACATTGAGGAAACAATGATTTACTTTGGGGATCAATGTTATTGGAAACATAGTGATATCTTAGTGGATATATGAGAAACACCCCATGAGTTTTGACACATTCTTGTCGTGGTCTCTGGAAAAAATGATCCAATTATCTAAGGGTGTAGAATGAGTGGTAACCAGAATGTAATTCGATGAAGTGAAATTCCATAATTAAGGTTTTCCTTAAGAAAATAATTATTGGAATATTTTATAAGATAATAGATTTCAATTTATAGAGAGTTGATTTGATTCATGTTGAGTTATTATTTTAATGAGGCCATTATAGAGTTTAAGAAAAATTGAATATTTTCTATATAGATGAAAATAATTTAATAAAACAAAAAAAATTTATTCATCAATTATCATTTGATTTATTTATATTTCAATGAGTAGAAATCCCAATGTGATTATTTTTATTACTCAGGATGTACCAAATCTTGAATTTATTTCACATAAATAAATAAATTAGTACACTTAATTTCTTTACATTTTTAGTTGTTACTAAACCACACACTTACATGAACCAATTTATCAATTAACTGTTTATCTTTAATAGTAAATAATTATCTTTATGTTAGATTACTATTTTAATCAATGAAAATTAATATTTAGGAATCACATAATATACAATCACATTAAATTAAATTTCCCAAACAAATTAAATTAATAACAATTTAATTTAATTTAGAGAATACTTTATAATTAAAAAGGTATAAAAATGAAAGCATAAATGATGTGGAACTCCTTCACCTCATCTAATCAGTATGGATTATAACCCTATATGAAATTAGAGGTTAGTGAATTTTAATATGAAAATCCCTTATACTAAAGGTACTTGATTGTGGTGGATGTGTAGAGCGTGGGACCATGCTAAGGCATGCAATGATGCTAGATATTTTTTCCCATTGTACATGGTTTAGTACTATATTTCCACCATTGAAATTTGTTGTGATACTTTACTATATATATGTTACATTCATCAGTTATCTATGATATCTAGGTGTTTGTAACTGCTAGTCTTCCATTGTTTACTTATTTTATGGTATTACTACCTTTACTATAGTATTTTATTGTTATTCTGTTGTGTTACGCTACCAATGATGGAATTATTTACACACTATCACACCCATGGCCCCCACTGATATTCAGTAGCTTCTGGAGTTTGGGGAAATGTTCTTGAGGACATGTGACCAACTCGGTAAGGGGCTCCATTGGGTGGAACATATAATTGGGATGTTACAAAGTCGCATCAAAGGGAATTATTTTCACCCTAACATACATTTTGGATCCTATATATAGGGATATGATGAAATAGGTAGTTAGTAAAAAATATTGTACAGGAGTAGCTAATATGTGTACAATGAAATTAAATTTTACCACGATTATTGAAATTTTCATGTTTTTCAAGGATTATAGTTGATTTAATTTCACCAGTGGGTGATTCACATGTTTTATGTAGTTATCATTGATATTATTGATGTTTATTCCTATTGTAACCTGATTAAATGACTGCATTCCATCTCACACATCATTAAGTAACTTCTTATATATCACATTTTATTCATTTTTATCCTAAAATTTAGGGTGTATTACCAATTTCATGTAGTTTTGATATATGATTTACTAGATATGCTTTCTCTTGTGATAGATTCATTGGTAGATTATATACTATTGGATAGGGTATTGTATTGTTTGTGGTTTGGTTGGAATGAACACAAAAACTGGTCCCTAAGGTGTTATGGGCCCTCAAAGATCATAATTTGGGTGATCATTACACTATTATAGTTGAATATGACATGAATATGATTCAAAGAATTATATTTCGGGTAGGATGATCCCCCAAAGATTATAATTTGGCACTTTAATATCCTTTTAATTGTTTTTATTGTATTTCAGAGTAGTTTAAAAGGCTTAGTGTCTAGGAAATCCTAGACTACATGGTATGTAATGATGAATACATACCATGTATTCTTCATTTCTTGATGGAAATAAATTTCCAAAGAAAATTCCATGTACATTGAGTACACACCGTGTAGTCTTTAACTACTTGACTGACTGTGCTAGAAGGCCTCCAATGTTTGGAAATCATTGGTGGAACACACCTTTTACCAGAAATACACTCCATTTTGTAATGACCATGTATCAGGCCTTGTGACTAACAACACGGTTGGTGAAATAATTCTATTACATGACATATCTAGCATAAACATGAGAGGTAGAGTCAACAATGTGAATAATGAGATAGAAAATTTATACTTATGTGGTACACAACATGGTTCAGTTAAACACGCTATGTATTTTTTTTCAAGAAGAACATTGTGGTTTAGCCATGTAGAGGGACATAAGAAGGGGGAATGGTTCATGTACATGCTGGGTACATGGAGAACACACTCTGTGTATGGGGTGTCACACAACAAGTGTTTCCAGAAGAACACACACATATAAATGCTCAAGGGAACATGCCATGTAATTGTCCTACCAGCCATGTAACCATTTTTTGAAAAGATTAACTGGTTTCTTTCACCTGTTCCTTTCATTTACTTTTATATTTCTTCCTTTTATAATTATAAAAACTATGGTGTGTTATTTAACTTTCAGAGTCATGTAACTAATACATCCTTCGACTGTATTCCATATACATACCAGTAATCAGACAATAGACATGGTTAATCAGGGACTAACAGAAGGTCCTCCAGTAATTCTTATCATGACACCAACTATAATTACAAATACAGGTGATGATGCATAGTTTCTAGAATTCTTTATGAGCTATATTCAGACCTTCTAGAGAGCACAGAATCATGCCCCGTCTATGGTAGTGTTGATGCTGGTTTTTTCAATAGCAGCCTTCTCCCATATTCATGGGGGATGGTGGACCTCAGGAAACATAGTCATGTATAAAACCCATTTTTTCTATCTTCAAGAATCTCAAGACAACTCAATAGGGGTGTGTGATGCGTGAATCTTATATTACTCAGGATTCCATCAAGAGATTGTGGGATTTGATATCACAAGCGGGTCTCCAAAATGTTATGTCTCCGGATGAGTTCCAGCATACCTTCAATGACTAACTCTACTTGAATACATTGAAGGACAACAGATCCGGAGAGATCTTGATTTTGTAGTAGGGTAAAATCTTAGTCATTGAGTATTCTTATCTATTTATATAGCTACGGTGCTTCTCACCCATTCTTGGAGTGATGAGTATTTTCTGGAGAGGATTCTTGAGGAATGTATTAGGCACAAATTCTGATATCAGGTGAACATCCTCAAGTAAAACACCATATATTCTATAGCTAACCAGGCGCCGATCACCATGAACAACTTGAGGGATTCTGGAGCTATGGTCCAGGGTGGATCACCATCCATAGTTGGTACCCTTCTGTCGTCTGATAGTAGGATGCATTACAGGGAATCTATACATGGAGATTTGAGTAGGCTAGGTACATCTTTAGTTACCGAGGTGGTATTCTACTAGTGAAGGAAGAGTTGGAAAACGAGGCCACATTGCTCGAAAGACCTGTTGTAGTGCCTATCATGTAGCAATATGGGTCATTATAGACATTGATTTCGGAATTTATGAACAGAAGTCAGTGATAGGGGTTCTTTTATGACTCCACGTTTAAGAGAAGGATCACTAGTTTATCCTTTCTCATGGAAGTAGAGTTCTTCTGGCCATTTAGGTCGAGGAGGATGTCGTGACCATGATAATAAGACTACAAGTTTCCAGTTATAGTACGGTGGATCATCTAAGGGTAGTTAGGCTGGGTCACAAGGACAGAATATATGTTATACTTTAGAAGTGGAGTAGACCCAGTAGGACAATGATCTCATACACTCTATAGTTAGTGGAACGATTCTAGTTTCCTTAGTTTTATATTATACACATTTTTATACAAGGTATTTACAAAGTTTCATATCTATTTTTGTTGTGTAGATCATGTGGCTTTGTATTTTCACTTATGATGATGTTATAATGCTAGAAGATCAATTGGGGACTTTAACAGCTAGTGCAAATCATTGCAAAGAGTTTTCTCTTGAGGTCAGTGGGTGTTAATTCGTATAGGTCCATTATATCTTAGAGATGGTAGGCTATGGTTTATTTATCAGAATGGTTTTTTTGGTTCCTTTCTATGTAGTTGTCAATTGATATAGAAATATGGTGTGTTTCACATAACCAGTGTGTGGTTTGTTTCATCCTAAGAGAGAATGAGAATTATAGGCGAGCAGAGAGGGAACTGGTCATAAGGGGTTGGGAGAATTTACTGTCCAAATTTCTAGTTTATATCTAGATGGCCATGGGAATTCACAGATACAATTTCCTCCAGTGTTAGGTCATTTTTGGGATTTCATTCAGAGGAATTTTTAGGTTTACCTACAGAGTGAGAGGTAGAATTTTCTATTGAGTTAATTATATCAGAGTAACTGGTTTACATTCCTCCTTATATAATGGAATCATCACAGTTATATGAGCTCAAGAATCATATATAAGAGTTATAGGAAAAGGGTTTCATCTGACCCAGTACATCTCTGTGGGGTTTACCTATCCTATTTGCAATGAAGATGGATGGTACCATCGGATTTGTGTGGATAATCAGATGCTGAACTGGTTTACCATCATGAACCGACATCACTTGCCGAGTATTGTTGATCTCTTTGATCATCCTTGGGGTGCCTGGGTGTTCTCAATGTTTGAATTGAGATACATTTGTCACTATTTGTGCGTTAAATCACCATATATACATCTTAAAACAATTCAATGCAGTTATGGTCTATAAGTATTTGTGGTTATGCCATTCGGTCTCATGAATGCATCTTCAGTTTTCATGGAACTGATGAACCATGTGATTCATCCTTACAATTAATCCTTTGTAGTTTTTTTCGAGGATGATATATTTGATTACTATCAATATCGACATGACCATGCCACATGTCTTGATATCATTCTGAGTGCATTGAGTGCAATAGTTATATTCTATGATCTTAAAATTCTAATTTTGGATTGAACTAATTCATATCATGGATCATGTCATCTCAGAGACAATAGTATTAGTAGACCTAGAAAAAGTGAGAGCTCTAGTTTTCTAGGATCATCCAAAGAATGTATTTGAGTTAAATAGTTTTCTTGGGATGTCTAGTTAGTATAAAAATTTTATACTTGACTTTTCACACATAGTATCACCGTTGAAGGGCCTAACTATGTAGGGTTTGAAGTACTTATGGACAGATTCATGCAATTTATCCATCCATGAGCTGAAAGGAAAGTTGAATTTAGCCCTGATTCACATTTTTCAAGATCCAGAAACGGTCTTTACATTTTACTATGATTTATCAGGTATCATTTTGAATTAAATGATTATGCAATGGGAAGGTATTTTTGTGTACGAGTCTCAGATGTTGAGGCCAAATGATAGGAATTACCCGACACATTATCTTGATTTGGATGCAGTTGTTCATGATTTATTTAGATAGAGACATTATCTTTTTGGAGAGAAAATTGTGGTTCTCGCAGACCACAAATGTCTCAAGTATGTCTTCACTCAGAGTGATCTGAATTTGTGACGGTGATGGTTAGTTGAGTTCCATCCGTCCTTTGACATTGACCATACCAACATGTCTAGGAAATGCGACATAGTGGGTGACGCATTGAGCAGGAGGACCCAGATACAAGTGTTTCAGGAGGCCAACAATGAGGGGAAACTTATGGATTTGTTCTCTCATATTTATTTTGAGGTGCATGATGGACATGAGAATTCATTTCTTTCTTATGTAGATGTTACCTTTATTATACTAAATCGAATGCGAATAAGGTAGCTATTATATTCTAACATCCAAGTTCTCTAAGATAGTGTGTTAGGAGAGGTCTCTGTTATTAGATGGACTATAAGAGAGGTTGAGATCTCGAGACATCATGGGAGATTTTGGGTGTTAGCAGATATACCCGATGAGATGATGTAGGAGTTTCATTCCTCAGTTTTTGATTTTTATCTTGGTGTGACCAATATTTATAGATATCTACACTGTTAGTATTTGTGGCCAGGTATGAAGAGAGTTGTAGAATATTTTTTTCATGATACATTCCACATTTGAGCAGGTGAATGTGGAGGATCAGTAACCATCATTGTCCATGCAGTAGAAAACCATTCCCGAGTGGAAGTGGAAAGATGTTGGAATAGACTTTGTGATAGGATTACCGAGGTTGCCACGAGGAAATGATATAGTTTTGGTTTTCATTGATAGACTCACAAAGTTTTCAAACTTCTTACCAATCAAGGAGACCATCTGTGTTAATGAGATGGAAAGGTTGATGGAATGTGAGATTGTATGTTTTAATGGTGTTCCACACACCATCATTTCGGACAACGACATCCATTTTACATCATAGTTTCGGAAGGGACAACATAGGGATTTCGGTATACAGGTACTTTTGTGTACACCATACTATCCCTGGAAAGATGGCTAGTATGAGCACACAATTAAGATGTTGGAGGAAATGCTTCGGGCGTGAATCCATGATTTTGTAGGTTCTTGGGAAAAGCACATACCTATGGTAGATTTCTCCTAAAATATATATTTCCAAAAAATATTCAAATGGAATCATATAAGGCTTTGTTCGATAGATCATGCAGGTCAAAGCTATGATGGTTAGGGGTAAGAGAGATAGCTGTATTGGGATGTCATCTTTACTAGGAGACCACATGGTAGGTGGGGTTTATTAAGAAGTGGATGGATACTTGAAAATTCTAAAAAATGTATTATGTTGATTGATGGTGAGGAGCTCTAGAGTTCGATGTCAGATATCAAGTATTCATACATGTCACACCATGGTTGGGACACAAGAGTATTTTGAGATACGGAAAGCTCTCCCCAAGATATGTCTGGTCATTTCAGGTTTTGGATTTACTAAGGATAGAGGTTCTGTACAATGCACGATGTCTTCCACTTCTCTTAGCTACAACATTTTCTATCACACTTATCTCTTGTTTTTCAACCTGAAGAGGCTATGTTGGATATGGAAGCATCGTTCTAGAAGCATCATATCAGAACTATTGATCGATGTGTGATCGTTCTCTTTGTCTGGTCTGTCCACTGGTATGGGTGCTTTGGTAGCACATATGAGTACATGATTAGACATGGGAGAGGGATACTTATGTGTAATAGTAGTGGCTATAGATGTTTGAGGAATCTTCTTCACCAACATCATAGGGAAATTCAAAGGAATTTATTTCTTAGAGGAAATGTTTTTAAGAACCCAAATATTCTTCTCAGGTATGGATAGTATTTTTCTTTTCAATTTTAGAATATTGGAAGAATTTTTATATTTTATGAGTTCACATCGTATACTTAGAAGTACACACTATGTACCCGGTTTTCATGCGTAGCTATTTGCTAGCTGTGTAATGGAAAAATATACATCCGTGTGAGGTGACCTGGATACCATCTAATGTGGGGCCTAGTAATGTTCTACACACATATTTTATCATCAAGTAACACACCATGTTTTTTTATTTTTTATTTTTTTTATCAAACTCTGGTGGTGTCTAATAGAAAAAAATTTCTTCATCAAGCTCATCTCCTCCAGGAGTAATGGGAATCGAAATATATTTCTTGATCCACCGATCATCCATACGTTCTATATATCAAACACTTTTAAATGCGTTGGAATCACCGTGGTTCGTTCTTACTTATTCTAAATCATTTCCGCTTGTTCTCCCATCATTCATGAGACATTCATGGTTGACCAGTTTCCATGTTGTTTTAAATCAACGTCATTCTATGTCAAATAAAAGGATGGGTTATACTATATCTATCATAAAATGTCAAGTTAGGTGGTTTGTTCCTTTTTGTATATTATTTTAATAATATGTGAAAAACGATCCCAACACACTAGTTTAGGGTTTTCCATGTTTTAGGAATTTATCCCTGTTAATGACTACAATGATTTGAATTTTTAAGAATGGGATTTTAATTATTAATATGGATTATTACCTTGTTGTGTATTTTTCCCCATTTTTTATTGATTTTGTACATTTTTTTAGAACATCATATTATGCTATTTTATTTTCATTTCATAGTGTTTTTATGATGGTGTTGATTTTTATATAACATGCTTGGGATATGAATTTTAGTTTTTTAGACAAGGTGAATTTGAGAGTTACTATGGATTCTGGATATCTTTTGTGCACAATTGAATTACACAGGGCTGTGGAACATGGTGTAGTGAAATGATATGGGCAATAGATGTTGATGGATTCCCTGAGGGTCTGTTTTATCTTTTCATGTCACGAGGTCGTAGGGCTGTTTGACATCGAGTGATCCAACAGATTTTCTGTAGATTAACATTACATTACAACATGGGGGATGGATGTTGTTTTCTTCTTCTGATATTATGTAGTTTATCTCTAAAATAATGCATGAAAAATTGAATGTGAGTGCTTCCTCATAGAGTATTTGTTTTCATGAGGCATAATGGGTTCGACAGTTTGAGTTGTCCCAGGGGGTCATTATATATTTATTGTTTAATTATATATTGGGAAAGAGGGGTTAGGATATGAAATAATTCCCAATGATTTTCTTTTGTATGATTGATAAAACTATAAATAAATGTGAATAAATATAGATTTAAATTGTCTGATATCTTACTTTAGATTATTTCTGTATTTATTAATTCATTTTTCATATTATATAATATAAATATATTTACAGATAGTTAGGAACATATCTTTAGTGGTTTCCTACTAGAATTCGTCTCACAACCTGTTTGGGTCATACTTTTTTCCCAAAACAGATTATATTGTTACTCGTATAGATAAGGTAAAGTACCCTTCTACTATAGGTACTTGATTGGTGTGGAGCTGGAAATCATGGTACCAAGATGAGGCATACGATTCTACTGGATATTATATGATTTCTTTGTACTGGGTTTAGTACTATACTTATAGCATTGTGAGTTGTTTGGATAATTTCATAGACATATGTTTTGTGAATCATTTATATATGTCCCCTTGTTGTTTGTTAGTTTTATACTTCTGATTATTAATTATTTTCTAGTAATACCACTTCCAATGTTGTATATTATTTTTATTCCGCTATATTACTCTGCCAATGAGGACATAGTTTCCATAATATAACACTCATGGAACTCAAATATATTCGGTAGCCTCTAGCGTTCAGGGAGATGTTCTTGAGGCCATGTGACCAACATGATACGAGGAACCTTTCGGTGGCACCTAGAACTGAGACAATAAAAATATTTTGTATCTATTGAGAATATATATATAAAAAGATTATTTTATATATGATTAAAAAAAATTGGGATATTCCCTAAATAGTGGAAATAAAATGTGTTCCATCAATTTTTTTATATAGGAGAAAGAGTATCCCAAAATTAAATTCAATAGATCATTTATTCATTGCTGAAGATGAAATATACACTAGTTATGCTATTAAAGAGACCAATATGACCATAATATATGAAGGTAATCAGTTCCCAAAATATTGTGATAAATGACGAATGTTCAAGGTAATTACCCTAGAAAGTAGTGAGATGTCCTTGAGTCTTGTATGTAAGCGATTATATTCATAAGAGTGATGACCAAAAAAGTGTATGAATTATTATTTATATTGATATTGTGTTGTCAAAAAATTCTTTAGATGATCTATTAATGTATCACAGTGATGGTGAACAATGTAAATACTATGTTATATATTCACATTATTCATGCACACAAAAAATAATCAAGAAAACGAAATTATATGTCATTAATGTTAAATAAATGTGACTCCAATTTTGAGTGGTTTTGATAATATATAATATGATATATAGTTAATGGAAGACATTTTTCTATTAACTTTTATCGATCATATCTATATTAACAACTCTCTTATGTTAAACATTCATTATATCCCTTATATTAGTCAAATATTGAATTAAATTTTGAGAGTTGTTTATTTTATTTCTTGAACAATACCATATTGAGGTATAGAAAACAATTTGAGTATATTGTGTAACAGAAGTTACGAAAATTGGGAAAATGAGATAATATTTTTGTAATAATAACAAGTGGCAATCTTATGGTTTGAAATTTTAAATGGTTACTTGGTGAATAAAATTATTTTTAATGAAGTTCATTATGTTGGGTTTTAATAGATTAATGAGGTATATATAAGACATCGGTTTTACAAATGAATATGTAAGAATGTTATTTTGGGAAAACAATAAAATATTTTTTAATACATTATTGAAATAATAAGAAATGAAATTATATTTATTTATATCAAAGTGTTTTATTTTATTTAATGATTAAATAATGAGGTATCCATTGAAATCATAGATGACTTTCCAGTAGTTTTATATTCACAAGGATTATTTAGATAAATGATGACTTTATTTAGGATAATATATGAAAATATCATTTTTATTTTTTATTAGTGACTTTATGAGTTACAAAAAATGTTTCAAAAAAAATTTATGCCTACAAGTGAAAATATTTTTTATTTTTGGGAATTATTTTGTTCAAGAATATATTGAATAATTGGACAGTGAATCATTTATGGGATTAATAAAGATGAAATTCAGGTGTTATTGTTGTTAATTTTTGTCTAATTTATGAATCAACAATATTATGATTTCTCTATTTTGTGTATTATCCAATATTATTCTAATTATTATGTTTTTCATGCCTAATGAGATAATGAATATGTTATTATATTTTGGTGGTTCCTATATTCAATTAAATGTAAATATTAGTGGGTTGAGAATAAAATACTCAACATTGTAATTTATCATCTAAGATGATTAAAAGTTAGAAAATTAATCCAATATTACAAAATATTCAATTTATTCTTATATGATGGGAAAAAAAAGTATGTAGAATTATTAATATTTTATCCTTATGTGGTAATTAAATTCATTGATTGTTGGAGAACTATATATATATATAAATTATTATGTATAAGGAATTATTGAAGTATCTATGTATGTTTTTTGGAGTTGATTCACAAAAATGACTCAAAATGAAACACATGTGGTTTCTATAATATTTAATATGGAATTAATAGGATTCCATGTGTTATCATAGAACAAATTTTTTATGATTTGAGGTATAATGTATTTTAAATTGAAATTAAATTAAATGGATGAAATTTATTTATAGTGGGGAGGATGTAATACCCCATGATTTTCAAATTCATTTTTTTATTTCTTTTATCACACTCATCAGTGAGATTAAATAAAAATCAATACTATTGAAAAATTTTAAATAATAGTTTTAAACTAGCTATTACATTAGATGGTATAAATAGAAATAAAAACATTATGATATATATATATAATTTTTTTCCAAATACTCATATATTTATTTTTCATTAAGAAATAAGTACACAACATTCAATAAGAATAAAATAATATAAGGTTAAGAGTAACTGATGTTTAAATTGTAAATCATTTTTAAAATAATTTTATCATTATATTTGGAATTTTTATTGATATTTAATAATTCTAATATAAAAATTATTAATTTAATGAAATGTGATTCTTTTTAGATATTAGTTTGATATTAATTATAACATATATGTTTTTGATTTTTTAATGTTTTTTATTTCTTGGAGAATAGTAAGAAATATAAATTTTTTATTTACTTACATTTTTATGGGATCTTCATGATATAAAAATGCATTTGATTTTCATGAATACATATTGAATTACTGAATATATATTTAATATATAATTTTTTTAATGCGAATTTTTTGTAAAAAAAAATTGATGTTTTATAGTCTTGAATTTTCTGTAATGTAATTACTCGAATAAAAATAGATATGATGTTTGTTATTTAATAAATTATTAACACAGATAATTTTTTCTCGTTTTGTTCTAGATCTTAAATTAGTACCCTTATATTAAAAATATTCAATATGTTCAATGGTAAAATTAATTTTACCATATTTTAATAAAAAATTATTTTAACAATTGAAAATTCATTTTTCCAACAATAATATGATGAGATACTTGTAAATAATTGTAAAAAAATTCCTACTCATGAAAGTGAGTACAATAATTTTTTTCATATTTGGAAATAAAAGGATCAATTTTTATAATAATATCAATTTCAAATTGACTCATTGTTAAACAAAACCTTATTAAATAGTTATTAATATGGTGACATGTAAAATAAGATAATTATGGATAAATTTTTTTTATGAGGTCACAAACTATCATTATATATATTATTTGTTGTGAGTGTTTTAAAATATATCACAACCATTATATAAATAAATAACATAACATAGTGTATACCCATATCTTATTTTATTGATTATCATGAAAAGAGAATCCTATTAATAATCATCGTGTAATCAATGGGTAGTTTTCCAAATAAAACATATAAATCATAACTAAGTGTTTACATGTTTATTTCATTTTTTACATCCTCCATATATTTTATAATCAAAAATATATCGTAATAATTTAATGAACCTTGTTTTTGCTGCGAACGACTTTGGAATATTCTTGATATTATTCCAGAGCAGTGCCTTCAGACGGCGTGCGATACCGAGCTACGGAGTGGCCGGAATTAAATTTTCATTGCGTTCACACTGGAAATGGGAAATAAATGTGATAACTCTTAAACGTTGCTTCAGATTAGATATATGAGTGTACCGATGTGTTTCGAATTGGGTGTTTACCCAATGAATGACATAAAAAATTTCGGCGCGGGACGTTTGGACCCCTCGCTCACTTCCGAAACATTATACGGGTAGATTAATTAATTAATTAATTTATTTCATGGTTAAAATCAGGAATCTCTTAAATGGTGGATCGGATTGGAAAACTAAGGGCGTCGTTGATTTCGTAACATGTCATTTACCCTAGGAGGGGTGTATGTCTTGCGGGCGCGGCCCGTCTGTGAACAATGGCCCTAGGGGCATTCTCGTAATTTGGTGGCCTCGGGCACTATGATAAATAACATTTGAACGGGACCTCAGATTAAAATTTTGAGACCGCCACTATGCTCAAGAGGTGGTTTTTACCCTAGGTGTGGCCTAACATTATCCGCATCGGGGGTTTTGGGCGTGGGCGATTTCAGGGGTTGAGTTTTTAATTAAAAAGTGTTTAATTATTTAAACTCTCCCCAACCCTCTCCTTCTCCATTTCCAACTCCCTCACGAAACCCACCCTCTCCTCCTCCTCTCGATCAAGATAGCTCCGGCGAGGAGGCTTCGGTGAGATAGCTCTGACGGGTCGACGACGAAGCATCGGGCAATGCCCATGAGGTAGGGGTTGTCGTTTTTATCTTCTTTTCCCACACCTTTTTCGAGCTCATTTATCTACGTAAATTTTTGTTTGATCATTGAAAAAAACCCTGGACGCGTAGTATATTTTATGAGCATTCCAACACATTTTTCAGTTCTGAATATGGAGTCCCAAGGCCTCCACAATCACCAGCCGATATTTGCGGGTTTTCGGTTTCTGGCGGGTTCGAGCGGCGGTGCGGCATCCATAGGTGGTGGCGGCGGGGCTCCCAGATGGCAGCGCGGTTGAGGAGCAGGGCGACGGCTTCAGCGGGGCGGTTGGCCGTGGGATCCTGGGCGGTGGCGGCTGCGGAAGGTGGCAGCTGCAGGCCGGGGACGCTGATAGGGCGCGACAAACGGGGTCGCAGCGCGACCCTAGCGGGGACCGAGACCCTCATTCCGCAGGTCTCCGTGTGGAAAATCATACTGACCATGTCGGCCGGTCTGTGGAGGAGGCCGCATGGACAGGCGGGCCTCATAGGAGGCGGGCCGCGGTGCGGCGGCCCACGGGTCTGGCTGAACCAAGCCCAGCGGCTCGGATGGCCGACTGTAGCGGGCCGGCCCGAGCGGAGTAGACCGGCCGTACCGGGCTGGTCCGGCCTAGGGGTAATCCCATTAGTTTTTTTGGACGCCCGTATTTTGGGCTACATGAGTCCGTTTTTTTTGCCGTCTATAGCAGCACAGACCTCACGCCAAGACGAAATTTCTGAGATTGTTTTTGGGGATTTTTTACTTCCCGAAACAAGGGGCCTCAGATAAGAGACGCGTCTTTACGAAAATAGGCATTTTTCTGGGGATCTTGTTATGGACGGCGCAGACGCATCCGACTTCTGTTTTGAACGCCGTAAGTGGTGTTGGAACACTAACATCGAAGTGAAGCATTCCAAGGTGGTTTCAGTTGTTGAGGATGAAGTTGAGGTATGGGCCCCACTGCTCGTCTTTTGAGCTATGTGCCTCGTTTTGTAACTTTCTCATCGGGCGTCCATTCAGAGAATGCGAGTAGTTGATTATGGATGTTTTTTTGAGGGGATTGCAATGGTGCAATTCACCCTCTCTACTTCATCACTGTAAAGACCCGAAAATTTAAAGGAAATTTTTTTTCTTAAATTTCTTTGGAATTTTACAAGAATGCAGTTTCTGACGGCGCCTGATTCCGAGGCCCGGTGTGCCCGGAATCAATTTCCGAAGTTTGGCTCGGGTAAGTTCAGTGAACGAGCGAGCGGGAATTTCTAACTTTTGAACCGGTTCCCGGAATCGAATTCCGAGGGCACCGATGAACTCACAGTGCCGATATTCACTTAAGGTGACTTGTTCCGAAGTTTCGTTTTATACAGGTTGAGAGTTAGTTTTGGGTGAATTAGAATGAAGTTAAAAAAAAAGTGGAAACACATTTTTTAACCATGTTGGTTATATCCTCCCAAAGGGAGTTAGAGGTGGGACCCACATCCACTTAACCTTCTTTGAGAGGATTAAGTGTGGTGGGGCCCACACGAAGCCTAACTCCTCAAATTTCTTCAAAACTCCCCTTTAACCCCTCTTTAATTAATGTTTGACAACTTGAAGTAATTAAATGAGGTGGGTTGTTTTAAATTTCAAACCTTTGAAATTCTAGTTGTTTAATTGTGTAAATAAAATAAGATTTAAGATTATTTTATTTTGGTTGGTATTCTTTGCCACTTGAGAGGATTTGAGAAGTTCTCTCCATCTTCTTCAACCTTGAATGAAGAACACGAAGAACACTCAAGCTCCGACGAAGAACGCCGCATCCTTTCATCGTAGCTGGTGTGTTCCCGAAGATCGACGACGCCGCATCTTCGATCATATTTCCGTGTCAACGAAAGGAGACGCCGTTTCCTCCTTGGACTTTCTTCATCGGCTTACGAAGATTCCCCAATGACGTACCACTTCGGACGCACCTTGACGCTAACGAAAACGACGTTCGATTTCCGTAACGCCCGACCTCCGCGACGCTTGTTTCCCGCGGTTTGTTGACGTACTCCGCACTTGAAACCGAGGTAGGGGAATGAATATTTTTTTGTATTCTCTTATCTTCTGAGAAAATAATGACGAGCGAAGACCAACCAATTCCAGGTTGATCTGCGAATCGTTCGTTCATGCGGATTGATGTTGAAGTTTATTATTTAATTATTTTGTTCGCGAATTCTATCTTGTCATCCTTCGTGTTTTTACAACCAGTTATTATCAGATTAACGAGAGGGGGCCAGACCGCACAAACACGGCCGACCCTCCTCCATTATTGATATTGTTTCTAATATGGATAGAACGGGATGGCGTGGTGCCGTTGCACCACACATGAATCGCTCGGTAGAATTACGCGGTGCCATCGCGCCACACCGAGAAGCCGAACAAGAACGCGTCGCCGATGCGCCGCGTCGAAGGAAGTCAATGGCGCCGTGGCCGGAGCGGAGCCGCGACGAAGGGGCGCGGCGCCAACACGCCACACCGGAGAACCACGAAGACGACGCATTTCGTTTTGACGTACGGATTGACGGGCGACGGCGGAACATGCCGTTTGGGAGTTTGAATCCCTTCGCAGTGAAGATGGGGTCCCGGGGGGACCATAGGCGAAGGCGGCAGGAAGAACGGACCACCGGAGCATGTCCGGTGGTCCGCGGAAGTCGGCGGCGGCGCGCCACCGGAGAAGAGGAGGCCGACGAACCGCCAGCCTCAATTAGCGGCGAAGGGCGGGGGATCCGCGCGCCCCGCCCGCGATTCGGCTTGGCCACGCTGGCCGAGCTGCGGCCGGTCGGTCGGGCCGGACCGAACCGGACCGTGCCGGACCGGGCCGGGCCGGGTCGGCCCGGACCCGGACCCCCCGTTTTCGGATCGATTTCGGTCTTTTGCTCATAACATGAGATACGGACCTCCGATTGACGAACCGTCTATGGAAACGCGATCCTTGGATCGAGATGGTCATTTCGGTACATTACACTCAAGGTTTTGGAGAACTTTGGGTTCGTCCGGGTTGGTTCTTACACGAAGCCAACCGGGCCCTCGGAGCGGAAACGCTCATATCTTGAGTTCTGGACGTCCGATTGACGTGTCGTCGACTTTGATGGATTCGTCTAAGTGAGAAGGATCTTTTGGATTGCTCCGGTCGAGGTTTGGATGCCGTCGGAGTGCGGTCGGGTTGGTTCGCTCATGAAACCAACCGGGCCTTTGGAACGAAAAAGCCAATAACTCACAGACCGGGCGTCCGATTGACGCGCCGTCTGTCTCGTTGCGTTCCTGTTGACGTTACGGAACTTTTGGCATCCTCCGCCCAAGTTTTGGACGTAGTTGGATTTTGTCCGGGTTGGATCGTACCGAAATCCAACCGGGCCCCTGGAACGGAAAAGATTATATCTTTCAGACTGGACGTCTGTTTGACGAACCTTCAGCGGTGTTGGTGATCTCGTTGAGAAACGGTCCCTTTGTGTATACCCTATGAGATTTCGGGGTACAGTTGAGATATGGACGGGTTTGGTTCGCTCACGAAACCAACCGGGCCCCTGGGACGAAAAGGCTAATAACTCACAGACCGGGCGTCCGATTGACGCGCCGTCTCTTGCGTTGAGACCCCTATGACGAGGCGGTCCATTGAGATACTTCTTCGTGGGACTTTGTGATACTTGGAGTATCGACCAGTATCTCGTGGAGCGGACCCTCCCGGAGACGAGCGTACGGAGTACGGAGACCGTGTAGCTGGCTGAGACCTGAAGACTGCTTGTTCAATTCGAGTCGGAGAGACTTGTTTAGCCCAGTGGATGGAGCACTACCTTGTTTGGGTGCAGACCCATGGCGGACGGAGTACTACCTGTGTGATAGTGGAGACCTGCGGTGCTCGTCCGGAGAGTACCTCAGCAGGCTACTAGGGGGTGTGCACTACTGTGTTTGGGTGACATACCACTGCGGGAAGCACTACTGTGTTTGGGTGGCTGGCCCGCGGTACTCGACAGGAGGAGTACCTTAGTAGTCTTAGGTTAGTGAGCAGTACCTCGGAGTCGTGACAGGACCACTACACACTCTAGAGACGGAGCTCTTCAGCAGTTACGGTTTCGATAATGAAAATCTTGGTTTGAGCTGAGACTTTTGTCCATGTGTTTCCTCATGATTGAGATGGGTTACTTGATGACTTAGGTATATGTATGGGCATATACCTAAGTAAAGGTTATCTGTTGAGATCTTCTTTGTGGTTATCCTTATTGGTTTAGTGAGACCTTGAGGGTGTCGGGGTCCCTACTGAGTATCGTTATACTAACCCCTGCACGGGCTATGCCCGCACCTCGTTGTGTTGGTTGCAGACGACGGGTAGTGCTGACGGAGGCTGAGTGTTCGAGGACTGGAAAGTACCCGGAGGTGGACTACACGACGAGTCAGTACCCGGAGGTAGACTACACGATGTGACAACTCAAAGAGGAGGTTGACAGATGAGAGCGTGGAGGAGGCCATCTGTACCTACCCTTCAGGTAGGATTCGTGGTGGACGACCAGGAGCTGCGCTATCTATACCTACCCTTCAGGTAGGATCCGAGGAGGACGACCTAGGAGCTGCTTCCTTCTTCCAGCTGTTTGTCTTTTTGCTGTTGTACCTTGTTCGGTTGTAGTCGTACTTTCTTTTGGGTTTGTATTCTGGCCCATTTACTTTTCATCATTTCTTTGGTACTTAGTGTTATGCTTCCTCTTGTACTCTATGGTGCTTGTTTTCTTTTATAAAGGCAATGCCTTCCCAGTTATCGATATTTTACGCCTTTGGTGCTAGTTGCCAGTCCCTGGCCTATGGAATGCGGGCTTGGGGTAGTCACGGCACGGTCCCCGAGGACGGGTCCTGACAAATTGGTATCAGAGGAGTTCGGTTCTACCGTAGAACTCAGGACTCTGATCTTTTTCTTTCTGTGAAGCAATAGTGTTAAGCGTACCAAGTGTGGTCTTCAGTTCAGGGAGTCCAGTGTTGGTGCAGCGGCCGACGTATCCATACACCAGGACCCTGACTTCTGATTTCCGACTTAATGCATGAAAACACTGATTGCGTGTGTGTTTCCTAAAAGCTTTACGTCAGATCAAACCAGGTCAGCTCACCAGGTATAAACGTTGACTGTGTCACATCTGTTCAGGATATCCCACGCAGACAGTCAGTTGAAGTTCCAAGAGAGTACTCGATGACGGCTCACCGAGCAACGAGGCTCCAGTGCAGGGCCCTTTTTCTATGTTGGCACCCTCGGGTGGTGTACCAGCAGCACCACCACCTGTTGGGTAGTAGATTCCACTAGCCTTACTAGCTAACTGTGCACGCTGGCAGAGCATGTTGCACGAGTTCCAGCAGCAGTGGCCTCCGAGGATACGAGGCGAGGCAGATTCCCAGACAGCAGAGCATTGGTTGGAGGCGATTGCTAGAGTTTTTCGCCTAGCTGAGACATCAGTGGAGTGGATGGTGGACTTGGCTACTAGTGTTTTCCAGTGAATGACCATGAGGATGGTCCGCTTAGTGATAAGGCTTCGGTACGTGAACCGATTCCTGTGATAGTGCCTTTGGGTATTGTGTCATCTATACGTCACTACCTGTTGGTCAACAGTTACAACTGGCGGTACCGGTAGGTGACACATGTAGGCTTAGTACCTTAAACATGTTTCAGCATCAGATACCCTCAAGTTCCGAGGTGAACCGGACCCACAGGCGGCTGAGGATTGGATGGAGGCTGTGGTGAGAGTCTTCAAGCTAGTGGGGATGCTGGCAGACTTCACGGTGATCTTTACTGCCAGCCTCCTTCAGGTAGCAGCAGGCAGGTGGTGGAGCCACTTGTTTCAGTTTTGTGACAGGATGACCTTCGCCTGGGAAGACTTAGAGACCTTCTTCAGGGGGGAGTTTGTGCCAGTAGCTCTACACCCCGAGCGTGTACAGGAGCTTCTACCTTTTCCACGTGATTTTCAATTAGCAGCCGAGTCATCTATGGGCAGTAGACAGATGATGCAGAGGTCCAGGAGGACCAGACTAGCAGTTGGACGATCTCGGGTTTTAGGACCGGTGGTGCGGGGAACCCGGGGTGGGAACAGAGGTAGGCGTGCCAGAAGCAGGTTGTGTTACTCATGCGGCAGAAAGAGTCACCTGGCACGTGACTGTCCGAATCCTCATACAGTTGATCCACAGGATTTGGAGGAGCCACAGAGGCAGAAGCAGTGGCGAGTGCTTGAGCAATAGCCGAGCAGTGAACAAGGAAGTAGAGCTCCGGGAGCAGGTGGACAGGAGCGGAACTAGTGGATACGTCCCTTATACTTCTAGTTCCATGTTGCTATTGTATTCGTGTCTTTATACTATGAGCTGCAATAATAAAAGACACTTATCTTCGTTTTCTTTCATGTCCTATTTGTTTGGTTGATACTGAGTGGTCCCGGTTAAAAACTGTTGACTTGACCCTCACTTTCGAGATTTCTACTGGAGGAGACCTAGTGACCTCACACTGATGCCGACAGTGTGACTCAACCCTTGGAGGCGATAGTGACAGTTGGATCTCTTGGTAGTTACGTCGAGGCCTTACGACATCATCCATGGCATGAATGCATCATTCATGTTTGGATTGACTATATTAGGCAATGAATGTGGTTCATCCAGGGGATGAGACCATATTTCTCTTATCGGCAAAGAAGAAATCATAGCAGCTCTTGTGAGACTAAAGAAGGTCCAGTTCATCCAGGAACGGATGAAGACTGCATAGTGCGGTAAGAAACAGGGAACCGGTGCCAGTCTTAGAGACTCGGGCGTGTTAAATGTTTCATGAAGAGGAAGCTTTAAATGGAGATGAGTCTGGGAAGCGGCAAACGTGGAGGCAGAGCTAGGAGAGAAGAATGAGGTGGTGTACATCTTAGCATGGTACAACCACCCACCTTAGTTATTTCTGCCAGGCTCAAGGAGCTGGGGGGCGTAGGAAGAGTGCAGCTGCATGCGGTCAAGGAGTGTGACCCAATGGCTCTAGAAATGATTCAAGAGACTTTCTGTGTCCACTACTAGCTGCTGTAGTAACGGACGTCGATATGAATCATTACTTTCTTTCACAATCTTGTTCCAGACCTAGAGTTTCCGATAATCCGTGGACTTGACCCTCACATCTGGAGATACCTTAGGAGGAGACTCGATAATCACACTTACGCCGATGGTGTGGTCAGACCCTCAAGGCAAGAGTTCCGGTTGGAATCTCATGGTGGCAGCGTCGAGGCCATATGACGATAGATTGAGTATAGAATGGGCAATAACTGTTCATACTCAAATTGATGGTTTTAGGCAAACATCAGGATGGGTTTTCCTTGGTCGGCGAAAAGGAAACCCCAGGCAGCACAAGATAAACTCTTCCACAGGAGGGTGTGACCAATCACTCTTGAGTCGGTCAATCTTACCCTAGTAGCGGAAGTCGTTTCGAGTTCCAGTTCTAACAGAAAATGGAGACCTCTGGAGTTCGAGGATGACGATCACGTCTTTATACGGGTCTCACCTCGACAAGGTTTACGGAGATGTGGCCAAGGCGGAAAGTTATCTCCGAGGGTCAACGGACCTTCTTAGGTCCTTAGCTGGGTAGGCGGGGTGGTTTACCGCTTGACCCATTCACCGCAGTTGCACCATGTGCACAACGACTTCCACGTATCTCAAATGAGGAGATACGTGCTTGACCCTTCGCATATCATCGACCTTGTGGAGCTGGACGATGGTAATGGAGTGTCTTTCACGGAGGTTCCAGTGGGGATCGAGGATCGACAGGAGCAGATCCTACGAGGATGATCGATTCCTCATGTACACTTTCTTTGGTAGTACGCAACCTCCAGGTGAGCACATGGGAGCAGAAGGCTCAGATAAGTGCTCTGTACCGCTTTTGTAACGTTAGTTTGTGTTAAAGCTTTACGAGGACATAAATCCCTGAGGTGGGAGTAATATGAATACCCGGAAATTTCAAGGAAATTTTTTTTCTTAATTTTATTTGGAATTTTACAAGAATGTAGTTTCTGATGGTGCCTGATTCCGAGGCCCGGTGTGCCCGTAATCAATTTCCGAAGATTGGCTCGGGTACATTCAGTGAACTAGCGAGCGAGAATTTCTAACTTTTGAACCGGTGCCCAGAATCGAATTCCGAGGGCACCGATGAACTCGCAGCGCCAATATTCTCTTAAGGTGACTTTTTCTGAAGTTGCGTTTTATACAGGTTGAGAGTTAGTTTTGGGAGAATTAGAATGAAGTTAAAAAAAAGTAGAAACACATTTTTTTAACCATGTTGGTTATATCCTCCCAAAGGGAGTTAGAGGTGGGAACCACATCCACATTACCTTCCTTGAGAGAATTAAGTGTGGTGGGCCCACACGAAGCCTAACTCCTCAACTCCCTTCAAAACTCCCCTTTAACCCCTCTTTAATTAATGTTTGACAACTTGAAGTAATTAAATGAGGTGGGTTGTTTTAAATTTCAAACCTTTGAAATTCTAGTTGTTTAATTGTGTAAATAAAATAAGCTTTAAGCTTATTTTTTTTTGGTTGGTATTCTTTGGCACTTGAGAGGATTTGAGAAGTTCTCTCCATCTTCTTCAACCTTGAACGAAGAACACTAAGAACACTCAAGCTCCAACGAAGAACGCCGCATCCTTTCATCGTAGCCGGTGTGTTCCCGATGATCGACGACGCCGCATCTTCGATCTTCTTTCCGTGTCAACGAAAGGAGACGCCGTTTCCTCCTCGGACTTTCTTCGTCGGCTTAAAAAGATTCCCCAACGACGTACCTATTTGGACGCGCCTTGACGCCAACGAAAACGACGTTCGGTTTCCGCTACGGCCGACCTCCGCGACGCTTTTCTCCCGTGGTTTGTTGACGTACTCCGCACTTGAAACTGAGGTAGGGGAATGAATTTATTTTTTTTGGTATTCTATTATCTTTTGAGAAAAGAACGACGAGCGCAGACCAACCAATTCCAGGTTGATCTGCGGATCATTCGTTCATGCGGATTGATGTTGAAGTTTATTATTTAATTATTTTGTTCGTGAATTCTATCTTGTCATCCTTCGTGTTTTTTACAACCAGTTGTTATCGGATTAACGAGAGGGGGCTGGACCGCACAAAGACGGCCGACCCTCCTCCATTATTGATATTGTTTCTAATATGGATGGAACGGGATGGCGTGGTGCCGTCGCACCACGCGTGAATCTCGCGGTAGAATTACGTGATGCCATCACGCCACACCGAGAAGCGAAACAAGAACGTGACGCCGTCGCGCCGCGTCGAAGGAAGTCAAAGGCGTCGCGGCCGGAGCGGAGCCGCGACGAAGGGGCACGGTGCCAGCACGCCGCGCCAGAGAACCACGAAGACGACGCATTTCATTTTGACGTACGGATTGACGGGTGATGACGGAACAGGCCGTTTGGGAGTTTGAATCCCTTCGTAGTGAAGATGGGGTCCCGGGGGGACCATAGGCGAAGGCAGCAGGAAGAACGGACCACCGGAGCGCGTCCGGTGGTCCGCGAAAGTCAGTGGCGCGCGCCACACCAGCGCGGTGGCGCCGGCGACCGGCGGCGGCGGCGCGCCACCGGAGAAGAGGAGGCCGGCGAACCGCCGACCTCAATTAGCGGAGAAGGGCGGGGGATCCGCGCGCCCTGCCTGCGGTTCGGCTCGGCCACGCTGGCCGAGCCGCGGCCGGTCGGTCGGGCCGGGCCGGGTCGGACTCGGTTCGGGTCGACCCGGTCCGGCCGTCCTAGGGGGGGTCGGGCTGGGTCGGCCCGGACCCGGACCCCCCGTTTTCGGATCGATTTCGTTATTTTGCTCATAACTTGAGATACAGATCTCAAATTGAGGAACCGTCTACGGAAACATGATCCTTGGATCGAGACGGTCGTTTCGGTATATTACACTCAAGGTTTCAGAGAACTTTGGGTTCGGCCGGGTTAGTTCGTATACGAAGCCAATCGGGCCCTCGGAGCGGAAACACTCATATCTTGAGTTTCGGACGTCCGATTGATGTGCCGTCGACTTTGATGGATTCCTCTAAGTGATAAGGATCTTTTGGCTTGCTCCGCTCGAGGTTTGGATGCCGTCGGAGTGCGGTCCGGTTGGTTCGCTCACGAAACCAACTGGGCCCTTGGAACAAAAAAGCCAAAAACTCACAGACCGGGCGTCCGATTGACGCGCCGTCTGTCTCGTTGCATTCCTATTGACATTAAGAAACTTTTGGCATCCTCTGCCCGAGTTTTGGACGCAGTTGGATTTTGGCCGGGTTAGATCGTACCAAAATCCAACCGGGCCCCTGGAACGAAAAAGCTGATATCTTTCAGACTGGACGTCCATTTGACGAACCGTCAGTGGCGTTGGTGATCTCGTTTAGAAACGGTCCCTTTGAGTATACCCTATGAGAGTTCGGGGTACAGTTGATATATGGCCGGGTTTGGTTCGCTCACGAAACCAACCGGGCCCCTGGGATGAAAAGGCTAATAACTCACAGACAGAGCGTCCGATTGACGCGCCGTCTCTTGCGTTGAGATCCCTATGACGAGGCGGTACTTTGAGATACTCCTTCGTGGGAAATTGTGATACTTGGAGTATCGACCAGTATCTCGTGGAGTGTACCCTCTCGGAGACGATCGTACGGAGTATGGAGACCGTGTAGCTGGCTGAGACTTGAAGACTGCTTGTTCGATTCGAGTCGGAGAGACTTGTTTAGCCCAGTGGACGGAGCACTACCTTGTTTGGGTGCAGGCCCATGGCGGACGGAGTACTACCTGTGTGATAGTGAAGACCCGCGGTGCTTGTCCGGAGAGTACCTCAGCAGGCTACTAGGGGGTGTGCACTACTGTGTTTGGGTGACATACCTCGGCGGGAAGCACTACTTTGTTTGGGTGGCTGGCCCGCGGTACTCGACAGGAGGAGTACCTCAGCTGTCTTAGGTTAGTGATCAGTACCTCGGAGTCGTGACATGACCACTGCACACTCTAGAGACGGAGCTTTTCAGCAGTTACGGTTTCGATAATGAAAATCCTGGTTTGAGCTGAGACTTTTGTCCATGTGTTTCCTCATGATTGAGATGGGTTACTTGATGACTTAGGTATATGTATGGGCATATACCTAAGTAAAGGTTATCTGTTGAGATCTTCTTTGTGGTTATATTTGTTGGTTTAGTGAGACCTTGAGGGTCTCGGGGTCCCTACTGAGTATCGTTATACTCACCCCTGCACGGGCTATGCCCGCACCTCGTTGTGTTGGCTGCAGACGACGGGCAGTGCTGACGGAGGCCGAGTGTTCGAGGACCGGACAGTACCCGGAGGTGGACTACACGATGAGTCAGTACCCGGAGGTAGACTACACGACGTGACAACTCACAGAGGATGTTGACAGACGAGAGCGTGGAGGAGGCTATCTATACCTACCCTTCAGGTAAGATTCTTGGTGGACGACCAGGAGCTGCGCTATCTGTACCTACCCTTCAGGTAGGATCCGAGGAGGACAACCCAGGAGCTGCTTCCTTCTTCCAGCTGTTTGTCTTTTTGTTGTTGTACCTTGTTCGGTTGTAGTCGTACTTTCTTTTGGGTTTTTATTTTGGCCCATTTACTTTTCATCATTTCTTTTGTACTTAGTGTTATGCTTTCGCTTGTACTCTGTGGTGCTTTTTTTCTTTTATAAAGGCAATGCATTCCCAGTTATCGAGATTTTACACCTTTGGTGCTAGTCTCCAGCCCCTGGCCTATGGAAGGCGGGCTTGGGGTAGTCACGGCACGGTCCCCGAGGACAGGTCGTGACAAGCACGATGGTGCGGGCCCCATGTAGTCCGTTTGGGCATTGACGGTGATTTTTTCATCTCTATCACCAGGCGACTATTTTGGACAAGTGTATAGTCCATTTATTGTACTTTTTCGAGAGGATCAAAATGGTGTGATCTGTTCGTTGTGTTTCGGGACCGAGGTGCAGGTTCTGTGTCGTACCGCTCAAGTGCGGTAAGACAGAATGTATCTTCTCCTCCGTATATCTGTTCCACTCAAGTGATTAGTGCATTCAATGTTTTTTTCCGAGAGCAGTGTGATGGCGCAGTTCGCGCGACCTTTTTCGGTGACGTGGTGTGGGTCCCACCCGACCCGGCTATGGTGAATAGTACCTTTTTCACCGGGTGTC
This sequence comes from Viscum album, assembly GCA_963277665.1. Taxonomy (NCBI): domain Eukaryota; kingdom Viridiplantae; phylum Streptophyta; class Magnoliopsida; order Santalales; family Viscaceae; genus Viscum; species Viscum album. The sequence goes on along the minus strand of OY728133.1, from coordinate 1,597,428,144 downwards.
CATTTAGGGCGATTGAGTTGTCAATCCTGTGTGTTTTTCCAAGGGGATCGTTGTGGTGTGATCTGTTTGTCCAGTTTCGGGATCTTGGGCTGGGCCCCACATGGGTTGGTTACGGTGAATACTACCCTTTTCACCGGTTGACCGTTTCGGGCGATTAAGTAGTCTATCTCACGTGTTTTTCCACGAGGATTACAATTGTGTAATTTGTTCAGGCTAGCGGAGCCTCTTAAGTGATCTTATTAAATGTGGAATAATAAAAGGTGCACCAGTGGTGGTTCGTCCTACCATGGTTGTAACAGACCATTGGCGTTTGATTGCGCACTCTTGTGAGAGTGATGTGAATGATTCATAAGATGTGGATAGTCGTGCTTGGGCTTTTGAGGTGGAGTTACGTTCATACCTTCGAGTTGATGTTGGGTGTAATGTGCACGATAGCCTTTGGGCTGGAACTAGGTATACTCTGGGAGTATACGGGAATGCAGGGAGGTATATGTGGTTGCTTGTACTTGAGAACGTTTCTACGCGAGATTGTGGTTGACTTAGGGCCACACATCCTATGGTCTCCATGTGCATGCCATGTTCTACTTGCGTAATTTGACCTCTCGTGACGTAGAGGGTCCCCCTGTGCTCGTTTGTTTGACCAGTAGGGTTGAGTGGTTCCCCTGGTTTCATTTTTGATGGTTTGGCTGACAGAGATGGTTTGTTATTCTATTTCTTCAGCTATGATGGGATTCAGTAACGTTCCATTCTTCCGGACTGCAACACCGTTTACGACTACGTGTGTTCATACAGTCTGGGTGTTTCCCCCACTTTCTGGGATGAGTTGTCTTAGTCCGCTTCGACAGTGACTTAGTGGATTAGAGCGTGATCTCCTAGAGAGACCGGGGAGTTTATCACATGTCTTCTTGTTCCATGGTAGAGTTCTTGGAGACTCAGTGTGACCAATAATTTATGCAGGCACCGATCCTCTACCCAGGAGGTTGTATCCAGCAGGGCTGGCCAGTGTGGTTGTTTCCAGTAGGGATGGCCAGAGCAGTTCTGGTCTTACCCTCCACCGGGGATGGGCAGGGGGTTGCTCATCGACTTCTTCGGGTTTACCCTCCAGTAATGAATGGGCAGTGGGTTTCTCACTGACTTCTAGGGTTTACCCTCTAAGAGAGATTGGGAAGTGGGTCACCCGATGTCCTCTTGGGGTCTACTCTCCAATAGGGCTGGGCAGTGGGTCACCCATCGTCAAGTTCCAGGTCTACCCTCTAGCAAGGCAGGAAAGTGGGTTGCCTGTCGACTTATTCTAGGTCTACCATCCAACGGGGTTGGGCAGTGGGTCGCCTGATAATGTATTAGTGTTTACCCTCCAGCAGGGCTGGGTAGTGGGTCTCCTGATATCTGGTTATGGTTTACCCTCCAGCAGGGCTGGGCAATGGGTCACCTATTGACATTTCAGACTTAGTCCTTTATACGAGTCTAGTCTGTGGCTTTACTTCGTGACTAGCAGAGAAAGACCCTCATTTGTACGGCTTAGTGATGTGACAGCTTTGACTATGAGGAGACCTCTCGACAACGGGGCTGTGACAAGGTGTGGTTTGATTTTCCCCAGAAATCTCAAGTACGAGGGGTGCTTTCCCCACCGAGACACGTCCTTGTGACGCGACCTAAAACTGTGCGGGCGAGTTATTGCCGCCCAAAGCGAATAGTGTCGAGGTGTGGTGATTTGAGCCCCTTGACTTGCAGTTCGGGGAAGACGTGTGGGATGCTGGGCATCAATGATGGTTACTTCTGGTACTATTGGTGACTCATTTTCTTCGGCTGAGCTATGGGATGGAGTTCCCCTTATGAACTTGTTCGGGCTTCATGATTGAGCATTCGGATATGTATATACCTTGGTTCCAGTACCCACTTCTTGGGTTTGGTTACACTCCTTCCAAGAGAGGAAAAGACGCGCGGGGTATGCCACATACATTCCATGTCTAGCTTCTCATGTCTGGACGAGTCTACCTCAGTTCCTCTTGTTGGGTTGAGCTGGACACTCTAATGTATTATTGACTGCACTCTCGGTTGTGCTCCTTTACATTTCATGTTCGATCTTCTGCTCACCCTTCAGTACCTTATTATTTTCTCTGTCGATCATTCGGGGTATCCTACTGAGTATTTTTGTATACTCACCCGTACTTGGGATTTTCCCGCACTTGGTGTGCCCTTACAGACGATGGACAGGTTGGTCATGACTCTAGTGGAGCTTAGGAGTTCTGGAGCGTGGACCGCGTGTGGTTGTTGGAGTCGGGTCCCAGGTGGGGGACCCTTCCAGCTATTTTTCTTTCGTTTACCTGTTGCCGGGTTGTGGCACTTTTCTGGTTGGGCGCGTGTTTTTCCCTTTTCATTTCACCTTTTACATTTTACAGTTTAGAGGTCGATGCACATTGTTGCTATTTATAGGAGGTTCCCTTCTACTTTACCTATCTTTTCTCCTTTACTCTACACTTTTGCATTGTGTGTTCTACGTTTGTGTGTGTACAGGTACTTAGGAAAAGGCCTTCCTGAGTTGTTGTTCCTTCGGTGCTAGTCACCAGCCCCTGTCCTATGGAGGCAGGCTTGGGGTAGTTGCGTCTCGGGCCCGAGTAGGGTCGGGCTGTGACAATAATAGTAAATTTAATATAACTAAATTATATTATGTGGATGTTAAAAACCTTTTTTATATTTCATTTTTATCTTATGGGATATAAAATCAACACTCACGCATATGTTCAGACTACCATCTCAATATAGCGATGTGTTTTTCTATACCTCATCGTCTAACATGGATTTTTATAATGATGGATTAAATGAATATTTATTATATTAAATATTTCGTTCTTGATTTTGTAATTACAATATACCATCTTCCACATAATATTTATTCTATTTGAAATTTACTATGATGCTCATGTGTACATGGGGACTAAAAATTTGGTAATGTGTTCTAAATCATCTTTTTTATGGCTTTATTTTTTTATCTCAATTAGATTTAAATAATAAATTAATACCTAATTTATAACATAATTATGACTCTATTTTTGTAAAATATAATCTACCATATTTATTTTCCGTCATGTTTAGAAATTGAAATCGCTTATGTGTATGTGTGAAATATTACCCCATGAAATGATGTGTCACATTTTTCATGACCTCAATAAGTGGATAATATTAAATGTATATTTAATATTTATATAAAATAATTATTACGTTTTTAAGATTATTAAATGATGATCATTTGGCCAATGTATACATATCGTGGTTTTTTTTATGATTTAATATTAAATGTCCTCAAAAATAACTATTGTAAACAGAATAGATTTTGTATCTAAATTATGTCAATTAATGAATATTATGAATGTAATAATAATGATGATGATGATAAAATGATTATGAAAATGGTTATCATGCTACTAAAAAGTAACATAATTTTATTACTAACTGGATAAATGATCTTATAAAACAATTTTTTAATTTAAGTAAGATATATTCATTTAAACCCGAAATTTTATGAGTTTTTAAGTTTTATCCAAATAAATAAATAATCAAATTTTAGATTCATATACATTAAACAATAATGTAATTATTTATATAAAAAATATTTTTTTAATATTTATTTTGAATAAATTTTACATACTTTCCAATTGTATTGAAATTAATTTTTTAGCAATATGAACTATATATCTCGTTGAAATTCAATGCATGTAAGATATAGAGCTATTTTCAATGATCGGAATGGTGACGTGGTGGATGTTGTTCATAGATCTTGTGAACATTCCAATTCCCATGATGAAGAAATGACTATACTTATTGAATCCATTTGCTATTCTAGACATAAGTTTGGAACAGTATATAGTTTGAATCTAATATGACATCTATTGTTCAAAAGGCCAATATGGGAGAGGTTCAAATCTCATGCAAGATGACTAAAATATGGATCAACTATCAAGATGTTCATTCTCCTATAAAATACATTACCATGCATAGATCTCATGAACCAAACTAACCAAGCGACTGAAGCAGTTTTCTATCACTCTAACTCTTATCCTAGTGACATGCTTCCAACCATCCAACATGAGAAATGTTGAATACCATATATTAGACTCTACTATACTAATAATTTTATTTATAATTTTTTTAATAAAAAAATGTTATTTTTTATAATTATTACATGAAAATAAAATGTGATTTTTTATTATCATATATTTCTGTTCATGTGAGTTTTAAGATGAAGAGTATCAATTTCTTGACATTTCATTGTGATATGTTTTTTTTTGAAATTTATGTGATAATAGGTGATCCTAATATAATGTGGATAATGGGTGATCCTAATATATCACTCCAATAGATTGTGTAAGGAGACTAAGCATACTAGGTATAAACTATACCAAATAGTTGATTTAATTAACTAGTTAGGTTATTCAATTTATAAGTTTTCTTATAATAGTGATAAGAATGTAATATCCCGGGTCACATATATGAAATTAATACTCTTTCTATAGATTCTTAAAGAAATATAATGGCTTCACATGTTAAGTAAATGATCTTATGTATTTAAAGAAAAATGTATAATGTTTTTTCATGAAAGATTATTTTATTCATGGAAAATGTTTCATTTTTTTGATGATAACAAAATACCCTCTAGATTGTATTTTTTCCTTTTTACATGTATAAACGTTGATTTATTGAAGTCGTTGAGTAGTAATGCTATTTTCATGAATATTTAAATAATGTTTAATATAAAAATCTAATATGAAAATTGAAAAAGATTTAGTATTTTTTTAGGATTACAAAAGGACTAACTGGGATATCTTCCTTCTAAAACCATTAGAAATCATTTTTTACTAACCCAATATCATCAAATTTTATTTATATGTCTTATGGATGATTAAGAGTTCTACATATACAATGTACAATATTATCTGATTTTGACCTTAATAATCATTTTTATCATTTACATAGATTAACATTATCTTTGATGTTCAATGCATATAATCAATTAATTAAGATATTATATAATATTAGAAATATTATTTTATATATAATGACGCAAGTTTTGATATTTAATTGTTTTATCATAATTATATTAAACTATAAAACGAAAATGTCTTTGGTATGTATTTGATAAAAAATTTACCATAAGTAATGAACACGATAAGGTAACATATGGGTTGATAATGAAATAATGTTAAAAATATTTTATAGAAGGAAAAGGATAAAATTTAAACTACAGAAATTCTTAAAGTGAAAATATTATTCAATTTCATGTATGACATGAAACACAAATCATAGAATGGAATATAACATCTTAAGAAAATATTGTCTATTTAAAATAATAAATAAATTTTATATATTATTTAAATTATAATCACAAAACACTGAGTAAGATTCTATCACATGCAACAATTACTTTCATTGATGACTTGTGTTACACATAATATTGTGTTTTACCAAAAGGTAATATATTATTAAAAAAATATTATTTAGTATTATATATCATACATGTTAAATTAGTATTTATGAATACTATAAAAAACATATTAAAACTTTTTATTTATAAAAAGATATGATAAATTCAATAGATTTTAGTTAATTATAATGGAACATATAAACCAATAGGATATAAAGGATATATTTTTTTCGTCCACCAATGTAGTTTTTTCATAAAAAATTAAATTAATTACAATTAGTGAACTATATTATTGAAATATATTTTTATATATCCAATAAATTAATTTTTATATTCCTCTAATAAATGTTATAGGTGTAGAATGAGAGAAGATCCAATTTTAAGCATAAAAACATAGATTTCTGTAATGGATCTTTTAATGCATTTTAAAAAAGAACCTATTCTAAATATTTTTGTTGGAACTTTTATAAATTTTATATGTCATAATAAACATCATTTTTTATATATGAACGTATAAATATGCTTTGGGAGATTTTTTGGAATTTCTCATAGAGGTTTTATTTTTTGATGTATACTTAATAATACTAAATTTTATTTAAAAAGATATTATTATCACATATTTATCAAGTTAAGTTATTTTATTATTGGGGTTAAATTATAATTTGATATATTTTATATAATTTAAATAAATTTTTTTCATTGGTATCAATCTCAATTTTGAAATTTTATTTAATTATTTTTGAATATTATGAAAATTTTTACATTAAAACTCATCTTCGTCGTCATGTCTGAGGTAGTATATTTTAATTAATTTCTACCACATCTATAATATGAATTTGTAAAAAAGGATTTTATATTTTTAATCCTATTAATTTATAATTTATAATAATTTACAATTATTTTTTGTTCAAAAATATTAGTGAATTTAATACTAATTAATTACAACGATTAATAGAAAAAGTGGAAAAATAGGGGACTAAACGTTAGTCCTAAGTGAAAAATTGGCCTAAAAACTTGTAAAAAACAATTTTATTTTCATATATCGACTTAATAATTCCTTGCAAAAGATGGTACATATGAGACCCTAGTTTTTCCCTTGGGGATCCTTGGTGTTATTCCCCTAGAAGGAAGATGTTATCATGAGGTTATATTTGGACTACCGACTCATGAACCAGGTATCAATGATGGATATGTATCTACATACGTGGAACAATGTCATATTAAATCAGTATAAAGAGGACCAATGTCACCCATAAAATTTACTTAAGATCATTATATCACCAACTATGATTATAGGGTGAGGATATAATGATAAAGACATTCAGATTTTTCTATGTTCAATAAGTGTAATTGGTGATGCAATATGGAATGACGAACACCCTCACAATGTTCATGGGACTCATGCACTAAATATTTCAATATTTCTTAGGTTGATTCATGGTGGACTTCATTAATGATATCCTAGTGTACTCAATGTCCGAGGATGACTATTTGAGACACTTGATTATGGTTATAGACATACTCTGGTAGAACCACATTTATGGAAATATGTCAAATAGTTAGTAATGTGTTCATTAGGTCTATAACCTAGGATACATGATCGTAGAGGTATGAGTGGTGGTGGACCCAGTGATGGTTGATGTAGTGATTTCTAAGAAGCAACATATGAGTGTTACTAAGGAATGGAGTTTCATTGGGTTTGTAGCATATTATCAAAGGTTTGTTCATGATTTATACAGAGTGGTAGCACCCTTGAAAACATTAACCAATAAGGGGAAGGTATTCCAATGGTTAAAAAGATGAAAAACGTGATTTCAGTAGTTGTTGTAGACGTTGATGGGCATTCTAATATAGATATTTCAAGAGGAGGGTGTAAAATACAAAGTATACTATAATGCATTAGGGATCGTTCTATGCTGTCTTCTGAGGTAGAAATAGAAGTTTATTGCCAATGGTTTTCACTATATTATTCCACAATATTTGAACTAAATGAACCTTGAACATGAGTATGAATTAGAAGTCATTGCCCTGAAGATGTGGTGACACAATCAGATGGGTGAGTGATTTATTGAATGATCTGAAAACAAAAGTATCAATTATATATTATCAAATAATTATATCAAAATTATATACATGTGATGATTATAATTCATCTAGGAATATGAATATGATATTCATATTATTGATGGTAAGGTCAATGTGGTTGTAGACAATCGTAGTAAGAGATATTGTGTTTAGTTGTTGAATGAGGCATTAGAGAAGTTAGCCTTTTAGTAGTTGACCATAATGGAAAAGGATTATGCTTCATATTTGATGTTGATGGTTGTTATCCATCCACTTTTTTTGTATCGGGGATGTTAAACATTGATATAACATCTATGAGACCATACATACTTAGATATCCATTGGATGTGATCCTGATTGATATTTTGAATGTGGGAAGAAAACTATCCTTCTCAATGGAAGGGTGGTGTAACCACTATATGTATAAGTGTAGTATAAAAAAGAGTTTCAATCATCCCCTGTTGATGTATATCTACATGTGGAAAGAAACGTACCAATACCTTTGATGCAACTTTGGTTGCTTGTCATGAAGTATTGTGTTGTATAGTTTGTCGAATGATACCTAAATTTTTATCAAGTGATTGTTGAGGAAAATGTAATGATGGGATTCTCTCAACCAATATAGGTTATATAGTTGAAGTGGTATGGGATATCTTGGGACTTCATAATGGTTTTACCATGTATTTGATGTGAAGTGATGACACATGGGTAAAGGTAGAAAGAGTCACCAAGTCAGTTTAATTCATATCCATTCTATATCAGAGTGTATTACAAATATTTTGATGCCCACTCCTAAAATATATAGACTATCTCAAAGGATTACCCTTGAAGACCATTTTAGATCTCAATTCTCGCTCCAGGTTGTGACTATGGGGAGGATTGCTGGTGAGATATCAGACTCAATTTTGTTTGAGAACGACATTTAACCCCCATATAGGTGGCTATAAAAAGATGACAAATCAGTTCATAAATCATATGTAGTGGGCTTGAATTTTTGATTTTTTAAATACTTGGAAGAATAATCAACCATTGGTGGAGTTTTCCAAAAAAAATAGCTACCATTCCACTCTATGTATGACACTGTTTTAGGCCTGTATAGGAAACTTGGTAGGTCAACACCTTATTGGACTAATCCATGTGAGTTGGAACTCAAGATCCTTGAGTAGTAATGAGAATACATAGAGAATTTATAGATATTATAGGAGAAAATGAGGAAATATTTGAGCCAATATAAGTCTTATGTGGAACAGTTATGGAGACCTTCACATTTTCAGGAGGGAGAACATGTCTTCCTTAGGGTGTCAAATTGATGTCGATTATAGTGATATGGAAGAATCAAAAATCTATATATAAGATTTTTTTATAACTTTCCATATATTTCATAAATTTAGATAAATGGAATGACACATTTACCAATATCCACATCTAGAATGGGTTAATGAGACATTCTGTATTTTGTAGCTAAGGAGGTATGTCCATGATTCATCAAATGTTATCGAGTCCAGAAATCTGGACACTGAGGATTGAGCCCTCATTTTTAGGAACCATGTTGAGATCTAGGATCAGAAGAAGAAGATCCTTAATTTTTTACCAATTCATCTCGTTTATATCTGGTGTATGCATGTGTATATTTAAGAGAGGACAAGGGAGTGGGAGACCAATACATCTTCCTAGCACCATCATATTTATGAGTTATTTTTTCTCTTTTAGGGACAAATATCTCAAATATGGGAACACCTTAATGACGTTCACTCCCCATTTATAATAACTTTATATTATATGGATTATTTTTGGATCCAGGCACGTGGACGATGTTGGGTTCTAAGGTTTTATGAGCCATTATTAAATGTTTTGTCATGGAGAATGATTTATTATATTAATATATGATTATGGAGTTCTATGAGGGTTGGATGCTAAAACCTATAGTCCTAGGAAACTATTGAAGATCGTACATTGTAGATGACATAAGATCAGATCAAAGTCAATGATAGTTGTACCGATGGAGTTTGTGGATATCACCAATGAAGAAAATATAGAACCATCCTTGATCAACAATCAATTCAAACTTCAGGTAGGATGTTTATTTGTGATTTTCCAATCTGTTATTTAATCTCATTTGAAGATAAACCAATAACACATATAAAGCGGATACATGAATTGATAGTATATTTAAATTTATGGATTGATTTTTAATAATTTCTTATATATCCCTCATTGTTTGAAAAATATATAATAACAGATTGAGGCCAACCAAACAAAGGAATATGTTTATCCATCACACATAATAGCTGATGGTTTCCCCCTCCATCTCTGAATTCTTTCTTCACAAATATTTCCATTAGCCGACAATTCGAATATTACCTAATATTTGGTCATGGAAAGACCATTCTGTGGAACAATAGACAAATAATATAGGTATTTCTTGCAATGAAGGTAATATTTTGATGATTGTTATTGATAAATGATGATTTCAAGAGGAATGAGACCATACACATGTGATTTATTTTTATAATGTAACTCAGGGTGATATGGTTGAAGAATAATGATTACAAATCCATTTAATGGGATGAAATCAAAAATTAGGTTGATAGAAAGGATTAAAAACACCATATAAAAAGAACTTGGTTGTGATTAATGGTGAAGGTGGAAAATTTGGGAGACTAGTGAACTATGTGTGTGTAACGCACCTACCCCAGTTAACTATGGTAAGTGCATTATTATATAATATTGGAACGATTAAAGGAAATCATGTCCTAAATGACCGTTCAGTTTAGTAGCTTTGGAAATAATGGATACATTCATAAGGTCAATTATACAACATGAAATGAAGAACAATACTAAACTATTCTATTGGAAACATCAATACTTCCTAGATTATGCCTGATAGTCACTCAAAACTAACATATTCACATCTGGGAAAAAATAAAACATATAATGTGGAGATCTTAGTTGCTCAGTATAGATAACAATATAGTAGAAACATTATTAAATAAGAATAAACATTTAAGGTAACTTATAACAAAAACAAAATCCTTTTAAACAAGAACATCAACATAATATAGAAAAAAAATGACATAATTCCATTTACTTATTCAAATTGATATTCTAATAGTTGAATAATAACATGAAAAATCAATAACCACTTTCATAATGATGGAATGCATAATGCCAGACTATCATGACAACATATTCAAGGCCTTGTGCCAAGACTACAAATAAGATTTTGTCAAGGCCTTGTGGCACAAAACTAGTTTGTCTCATGAGACCTACAGATGCATTGATGAACTATAGTGGTCTCCACCCGTCACATAAATAGTCCAATTCATTCCTCATATGAAATCATTAAAATATAACATAAATATTCATATTAAAACTAGTATATAAAATTCCCATACATTATCCACAAACCAAGAATGGTATAAAAATAACACATCTTTAGTGAAATATAACTCATTCAATACAATACAGAGTATTTTATTGTAACATATTGACCTCAATCAAGAATAATGAAGGATATATACAAAGATTTTAAAAATCATCAAAAAAATTGGAGAAAAATATACTTATTTTCTTGAAAACATTTAAATGTCACACTATTTTGTAGAAGCTGTTTAGATATAGATTTCTGAATCAATGTATCCCATACCACTTTGAAACATTTTAATGGAATTTTTATTTTAAAACATTAATGTCCATATAATCAAATCCATAAAACCATTTTTATAACATGGACATTAAGGAGAATGTTATATAATAATAAATCATTAAAACTTTTAAAGTGATATGTTAGTTAGAGTTCCTAACCAAAAGAGAGACACATGAATACAAATAATTGATGTAATAAAATCATTTTAATATAAAGGTAATAAAGGGATTCATGATATACTATGTCAAAGAACATTATATACACCATATAAAAGTGAAGTAGTTTATGAAAACAATGAAGTCACAATAGAATGTAAATTGAGATGAAATCTCATATAAAGACTATATCCTTAGCTTAAGGATAATTCTACAACATAAATATTTGGGACAAATATAAATACATTAAATATTATTAGATATTAATTGTAAATCAATCAGAGGAAATTCAAATATATTTTCATAAAAACAACACAAATGAATTGGATGTTTAACACAATAAATGGAGATTGAGTTAAAATTACTCTTATCAAGTTAATATCGATGATTTTAGAATTTATAAATGGAGTGATTATGTGTATAAAATGTATATCCACATAAAGGGTAGTGGAAATTATGACATATGAAAATGAATGTTATTTCACACATAATCTTGGAGTAAAATAATCCATGAAATATGCATAAAGTCGAATGAGTGGAAATTGAAATTTCAAATTCCCTTATCGATTTGGTAACATACAAAACATACACACATGAAAGAAGGATCATACAACAATGATGAAGATATACATAAATTAAATTATATTAAAGAATGAATACAATCCTGGGAAGTACACACACCACATGCAATAAATAAGTGGTGAACAATGTAAATCTAATAGAATTAAAAGTGATATAAGAAACCCCTTACTTTGTACTTTTTCCATGGTAAAGGGTAGGTTAAACTCTTTTATAATGGTGAAATAAATTTTTTTATTCATACAAGTATCATATACATTCTTATGATATCATATAAGATCCTTTAACATTGATTTGTTAATAATATCTTAGTATTATCATCATTATCGGTGTTAACAGATTCATTTTACATTATACTCGTTATGTGAGCAATATTTTTTATAGATGGGATGCATTATATTCATATTAAGAATGATATAATGTTTCTAAACATTATTTTTAATCATAAAATGAATTTTAGCGTTTAATGGATATGATGGGGAATGAATCCCATCACGTTCGTGGAGATGGTAATCCGTACGTACGCACGAGCGACAATATAATTCTTTTGATATTAAAATAACATATGATTGGATGTTATATCATACATACAGAATAATTATAATGTTTCATTTTATTATTTACAAAAATTACATATCATTATTATACCTATCCAAAAAAAATGTATTGAATAACAATTACACCACGACGTGGAGAAAGTAATATGTGGGTACACACGTACGGTGGCATGTCCTTCAATGGATGGAAAAAATAATGAATATGGCTGTAACATATTTATAATAACATCACAGTATAAAAGAGATATAGGAGTTATTATTATATAATTGATATAACAAATAAAGAAGAAGTTGATGAAGAAAAGAACTTGAAAGTGTGTGGTGAAATTTTTACCTCTAATTCGGGTTCTTCCTTTAGATTTGCTCAAAAAAGATCTATAAGATGGATTTATGACTAATGGAAGGCCTCTAGAATGATGTGAGAAAATTTTAGATGATATTTGGGAAGGGGTTGGATGATCCAAAATGAATTGATGATTTGAATTATAGAGATAGTGGAGTTCCCTTTTATAAGAGGGGTGAGGGGAACTTAAAAAAATTATAATAATATTTTATAATTAAATAATTTTCAGTTTCCAATGGAACCAAAATGTATTATTTTAATTATAAGGTGGGTATTGGTCAAAAACCACTAAAAAATAGGTTTTAGACAATCTTGGGTAACAATATTATCCTTAAACCTTAGATTTTACTCTTAGTTAAATAGTATGACATTTACTGTGTCTCTTTATATTTTCATTTTATATGGTCAATAAAATTACTATATACATCCAAGAGAACCAAAAGTGGTCTATTAATGATACACCTATCATTATAGAAGTCCATTGGCCAATCCATATTTTTTTTAGAATTTAATATCAATTAATAATATTATATTTGATTTAAAAACTCTTTTATTTGAATTGACACTATTTGGTATTTTGATTTTTCTAAATGCATAAAAAATTATTACATAAAAAAAATTCATCTATCCAACCATAATATGTCATATTAACCAATAGAAGTAGTGGAATTCATAAAACATCTCATATATCATTTATTTGGATATTTATATTTTATTAATTAGGTAATGAATTCATCATCATTGTGTTATTAATAAATTAAATTATTTAATGATATAAAACAAAAAAATACCATTATGTAGAAAATATTGTTATCTTTCTAATTAATATTAATAATATAATTTATATTCTGTATATCCCTATATTAAGAAACTTTTATTTATTAAACTTTCATTTTAACTCTTTTAACTATTCTTTGAATTATATTATAATAAATGTCCTAATCTAATCCAAGAGGACCAAATAGGATCATATATTATTCTTAAGTTTATTTTTGGTCGAATTAAAATTATCCAATAGAATTATTACATGTGTTAGGGTATTAATAATATCATTTTTCTCTTAATTACCCTATTTACTTTTAACCAGAGTGAATAAATGTTAAAAGTTACTATTCACAACCAATTATTTTTGTCATATAGAACAAAATTACTCATTGATATTAAATGTGTATCTTTTATTTTGAAAATTAAACTCACATATGTAGTAAAATTAAATTTTATGTCAATTTGCAAATTCTCCTAGGAGGTGGGTAAATGATGGTGAAAAGTAAATAAAATTTTATATATCTAATATTATTATAAAATGACTCAAAATAATTAAATTGAACATATATGTGTATTATGTATCTATTTTTACCTAAAATAAAAATAAATAAAATAACTAAATATTTAAAAAAACTGTTTTTAAACTATAAGTCGATGTTTTTCACTATTCATCAAATTTTCAATGTTTTCAAAAACATAAAAAAATCCACCACAATATAATTGTGATATTATGATTTTAATAATGATGTCTATTTTACTAAATTCATTACATATAAATTTAATTTATTAGTTTAATATTAATTCACATTGTCAAAACCTAAAAACTTATTTTTTTGAAATAATAACTATCAAAAGATTAACTGTAGTTTCTGTCCAATTTTAAAGTGAAATTACTTCCAATGAACAACATTGGATTAAATAGTAAATATATAATCTAATTATACATCCAAACCAATCATATGTATAGCTGACCACTGTAAATTAATTTGATTAAAACAGATTTTTTCAGTTAAAATATATTATTTTCCACTATTCCCCCAAATATGAAATTTATCATAAAAATTCCAATAATTTATTTTACCTAAATTAATATTCCCTTATCCAAATGAATAAGTATATTTTTTCAAATTGAATTTATAAAATTTGTAAATAATGGATTGAAAAAAAATACATTAAATGGCTATAAAATTTCATTTTTTTAAAAATACTTCTTTTATATGATAAAATGAATTTTTCCTTACATTATGTCTATTAAACTCCTAATATGGATTCTAAAATTATAAGGGTTATATAAAGTTCAAAATTCTGTTTATACTATTGATCAACTCTTTTGAATGACTAGTATGGTAATTCGTTGTGCGATTGAACACGATTTTGTGTGTAGTGTAATTTATTGAATACTTTGAAAAACTAACATTGTATGAAATCGTAGGGTGTTACAGTCTTACCTCAAACAATAACTTCTATCCTTGTTGTTTCTAAAATTGGTCTTGGGAATATAATAGAATTTCCCACATCGGGAAAAGTGTCAATAAAACTATAACATTAAAATAATGAATGAGAAGTACAAAGGTCATCAGAGATAACTCATAATAGGATTAAATGTATGAAAACATGGATATGTGTTATTAAATTACTATCTTGTTCTGCTAGAGGGGGATAGAAAACATGATCATGAGAAAGCTAACAACAAGAAAACCACAAACATTTGATAGGACAAATGGTCATTAGTTTCCAATTAGAAAAAGTTAACAACCCACATTTTTTTAACTTACATTTCATAAGTTTATGAATTTATTTATGTGATTGAACAAGATCATAAAGAGATATACTTACTTTTTATATAGAGCTTCATTCTTTGATAAATTTATACTACTAACTCATTTTTTTAAATGAAGATTATTCTAGATGACTTGGTCACACCATATGAGCTAGAATCAACTTCTAGATAATCACATGATTCACAAAGGTCAAACTATATATTTACCTTGTCATTAGAGATTAATCAAAACCAAAATGGTTAGTACTAGATCAGATGATTTCCCAAAAATATATTCCTTTATAGATAGAAACACTAATTTTAATATATAAAATTAAACCAACATTACCCCAATGATAAATAAATATTATTCAATAAACAATTGTCTTTAAAATTCTTCAATATAATCAAAACTAATATTGAAACCTGAAACATAGAGAAACTAGGTTATGTAGTCTTCCACGTTAAATTTTATCATGAAATGAATGAAACTACACTTAAAGTCATATACTTAAATGTAATTAACCTAAACACATATTATCTATTATACATTATTCATTTCCATAAATATCACAAATCACTATAAATCCACAGTAAAAACATAGATAAAAAATCCACCATAACTCTTCAAAATAAATCCCATAGTATTGTATTTTTTGGGGCATATAGTGTTCCCAACAAAGCGAATGTATTCCAAAATATCATTTATCACATAATCACCAAATCATTTTTCTATACTAATGGTATTCATTGTATAAGCCATAAGATACCAACTCATCTTATCATTGATCAATAAAATCATACAAATAAAAATAATTAGTCACACTAACCAGGTACTTCACATTGTCCAGTGGTAAGTGATAAATCCCAATCACACTCTAGTTGTGGGTTCTATTCCTACATATTTTTCTGACCTGACAGATTTTCAAACATTCTACATGTTTTCCTTCTTCAAAAACTATATTTTTATAACATTAAAAAAATGAGATAAATACCTCAAAATAACCAGAACGTAATCTAACCACAAATTTTATCTCATACATTTCATTTTCATCCAAAAATATAATAATTTGTAATTTCCTCAAATTTAAGGACCATATAAAACCAGATGGTTATTTTCAAATGATAAATTATAAGGATACACATATAATAGAAAATTCATCCAAAGTAATCGCAACAAAAAATAGTACTAATACCTTTAAACATTTTTCCATCCATTAATTTCTACATAGGTTAATTCTTGACAAACAGGTTATCTTATAGAATATTGGATTGACTGGGGTGATTCCAAGGTCCCTCAAATTTAAAACAAATGAACGTAGTTCGAATCTTAGGATCATTTTTATATTTTACCATAATACTCATCATTTTACCTGGGCAATTCATTAATTTATGCCCTTATTTCTCACACATAAATAATTTTATTGTTCCATTTAGAATATTTTCTGGGTGTCTCCTTCCACATTTCTAGCATGATATAATGTGAGCTTTCTTCTCTCCATGGTAACCACATCTTGAGATCTTATCATTCTCTACCATCCTCTTCTTTGTTGAGTATGGGAGTTGGTTAATATTTATTTTTTTGATCATATTTTTGGAAAACTGATTTGGCATGATCTCAATATCATTTACACAAATCAACATTCCATTTTTTTATCATTTACACAACCATTAAAAAATTGTACAACATTCTAAAAGTTACTATGACTTCCTTGGAATCCATCCACTGACTAAAACCAGAAAGCATTATGTGAGTAACAGTAGTCATAAAATCATTTACAGAATATCATGACACCAAATTTTCAATTTGAAACACCTTAGGATTAACCAAGGTCATTTATTATCATCTTATATTAAAATATTTAAAATTATTTTGTAAGGAAAATGTAAATTATCCTAAGAATATCTCCTGGGAGTGTCGTAACCAATATTGAAGCAAGGCCCGTTGTCGTTCACCAGTTCCCGTTAAATTCAAGCTCAAAGAGTTGTTTTCAGGTTTTAACCCTAGGTACATCTGTCCCATAGTCGCCTCTACATACTATTATCCAGATACGTAATAATTTCTTGGGAAACTCACAAAATCTCTACAATACCAAAATTTTGGAAGTTCTTCTATACTAATCCAAACATTCTATCATGGGGCTTTGTGCTTTAATCATAGTTTATCTAAATCTAGTTTCCATGGTTTGTATAAAACTTTATCTGATGCCAATTGTAACGCCTCAACCCCTGTTACCCATAGTCGTTGCACTATTACATAAAATGTTCATGATAAAAAGAAATTATGTCCCGAAAGACCGATCAGTTTAGTAGCCTTGGAAATACTAGATACATTCATAAGGTCAATATTACCACTTGAAAATAAAAACGACACAAAATTATTACATTAGAAACATACAATCTTCATAGATTATTCTTGCAAGTCCCTCATAACTAACTTCTTCACATCCTAGGAAAAATAATACATATAAAGGGGTGAGCTCATATTCTTAGTACGTATAACAATATAGAGGAATCATTCATAAATAAGAATAAAAATTTAATTCAATTTATATCTAAAACAAAATAATTTTAACATGAAATTATGCATAATATGGAATAAAAATTAAATGAAATAATGTCATTTACTTATTCGCATGTATATTCTAATAGTCGAATAATCACATGCAATATACATAACCACTTTCATAATGGTGGAATTCATAATTCCAGACTATCACAACCACAAAGTTAAGTACTTGTGCCATGGCTACAAATAAGATTTTGTCAATTCCTTGTGCCAAGACACTAGTTTGGCTCATTAAACCTACCAACGCATCGAGGAGATATAACGGGCTCCACCCATCACTTACTATGTCCATTTCATTCCTCATATAAAAATATTAAACCATAACATAATCATTTGTATTAAAACTGGCATACGAAATATCAATACATTATCCAAAACCCATGAATGCTATAAAAATAGGACTTCCATAGTCAAACACAACTCATTCAATACAATACTGAAGATTGTATTGTAACAGATTAACAATAATCGAGAATAATGATTGATATTTATATAGATTAAAACAATCATCAAAACTATTTTAGTGAAATATCATATTTTTCTTGAAAACTTTTAATAGTCACACTATTTTCAAGAATCATTTTAGAAAGAGTTTTTTGAATCAAATTATCACATTCCACATTGAATCTTTTTAAATGAATTTTAATTTTAAAACCTGAATGTTGAAATTATTAAATTCTTAAAACCATTTTTAAAACATGGACATTGGTTGGAATGATTTAGAATAATTAATATTTAAACATTTAAAATTATATTTTAATTAGAGTTCCTAATAGAAAAAGAGACACATGAATAAAAATAATTGTGGTAATATAAACTTTATAATATCATGATAATAAATATATTCATGATATACAATGTCAAAGTACATTATATACACCATATAAAAGTTAATTGATGCATAAAAACAATGACGTCTCAATGGAATTTAAATTTAGATGAAATCACTTATAATGACCGTATTCACAGGTTAAGGATAAATAATTGACATAATTATTTTTGAAAAATATAAATACACTCAATATTATTGGATATTCAGTGTAAATCAAGAAGTGGACATTAACAATAATTATTGTAAAAACAACACCAATGGATTGGATGTTTAACTCCATAAATGGAGATTGATTTAAAATTACTATTATCAATTTCGTATCGATGATTTGAGAAGTTATCAATTGAGTGGTTATCTGTGTCAAAAGAATTTCCACAAAATGGGAGTGACAATTATGACATATTAAAATTAATAGTGATTCCACAAATAATTTTTGACTAAAATAATCAATGAAATATGCCTAATGACGAATGGGTGGAAATTGAATTTTCAATTTTTTTATCGATTTGGTAACATAAGAAACATACACCCATGAAAGAATTATCATAAAATGATTATTTATATATCCATAAATTAATTTATATTACACAATGAATACAATAATGGGAATTACACACACCACATGCTATACATAAGTAGTAAACAATGGAAATATCATGGAATTACAAGTGAGATAAGAAACCCCAAACATTGTATTTTTTACATGGTAGATGGTAGGTTATCCTCCTCTATAATGGTGAAATAATTGTTATTGAATTATACAAGAATCATATACATTTATATGATATCATTTATTATCTTTTTACATTTATTTTTTAATAATACATTAATATTATCGTCGTTTCGTGTGTGAACAGATTCATTTTCCATTATATTCAAAGTTATGTGATCAATATTTTTTAGGAATGGGATGTATATTATTAATATAAATAATGATATCATGTGTCTAATCATTATTTTTAATCAGAAAATGAAATTAAATCTTGAATGGATACGATGGGGAATGAATTTCATCGCGTTCATGGAGACGGTAATTCGTACGTACGCACAAGCGACAATAACATTAATTAGATATTTAAATTACATATAATTGGGTGATATATCATATGTACAGAATAATTATACTAATATATTTTATTATTTACATGAATTATGCAACATTATTATACAAATCCAAATAATAATGTATTGAATAATAATTACACATTGATGTGGAGACAGAAATCAGTATGTACGCACGTGCAGTGAGATGTCACTCAAAAGATAGATATAATAATGAATATGGTTGTACCATATTTCTAATAAAATCAAAGTATAAAGAAGATACTGTAGTTATTATTTTTGAATGGAAATAACAAATAATGTCAAATTGGAAGAAGAAAAGAACTTGAACAAGGGTAGTAAAATTAATACCTCTTTTCGGGTCTTCCTTTTGATTTGATAAAAATGGCTTCTTAAGTTAGATTTATGACTATGTGAAGGCCTCTAAGAAGATGTGAGAGAAGTTGAGAGGATATTTGGGTACATTTTATCCGGACAAAAAGGCTTTTTATGTGTGAATTAGAGTAAAGGGGGAGTGCCATTTTATAAAAGGGGTGAGGGGCACCTTAGGATGAACTTAAAATGATGAACAGAAAATATTATTTTATAATAAAATCATTTTTGGTTTCCAATGTTCTAAAAGTAGATTATTAAAATGCTAAGGTGGGGATGGATCTAAAACCACTCAACCAATAGGTTATAGAAACTTGTGGCACACTATATTAAACTTATCTTTTTTATTTAACTCTTAGTTAAATAGTTTGACATTTACCATGTCTATTTTTATTTTTATATTATGTTGCTATAAACATATAATATAATTCCAAGAGAACAAATAGTGGTTCATTAATGATACAATATCATTATTTATGTTCTTTGGTCGAATCATATATTTTAAGAATAGAATATCATTTAATAATGTAATATTTGATTTTTGAAACTCTTTTATGTCAATATTGACAGTATTTGGTATTTTGTTTTTGCTAAATTCATAAAAGCAATATTACTTCGATAAAAATTCATCAAAACAACATTTGTATGTAATATTAACCTATAAAATCTTAATGGTATTTTTTTTTACAATTTAAAAAAATTAATTTATTAATGACACAATGATGATGCAATAATTACCAAATTAATGAAATATTAAAATAATTGAAATTATACATATAAAAATAAATGCAATTCGAGTATTTTTATGTCAATATTGACAGTATTTGGTATTTTGTTTTTGCTAAATTCATAAAAGCAATATTACTTCGATAAAAATTCATCAAAACAACATTCGTATGTCATATTAACCTATAAAATTAGTGTAATTCATAAAAATACTCGAATTACATTTATTTTCATATGTATAATTTCAATTATTTTAATATTTCATTAATTTGGTAATTATTGCATCATCATTGTGTCATTAATAAATTAATTTTTTTAAATTGTAAAAAAAATACCATTAAGTTGGAAATATAATTAGATTTCTAATTAATATTTATTATCTAATTTATCAAATGTATAACCTTATATTAAAAATCTTTTAGTTATTAAAATTTGATTTTATCATTTTTAACACTTCTTTGAATTAAATAATAATATATGTCATAATCTAATCCAAGATGATCAAAGAGGTTCATATGTTATTCCTAAGGTTGTTTTTGGTAGATCTAAACTTAGAAAATAAAATTAGGACATGTGTTAGGGTAATAATAATATCATTTGTTCCCATAATTACCCTATTTACTTTTAACCAGGGTAATAAAAGTAAACAATTACTATTCAATAAAAATTGTTTTTATCTTATTGAACCACATTTTACTCTTTGATATTAACCATGTCTCTCGAATTTTTAAAATTTAACTCAAATAAGCAGTATAATTAAATTTTATGTGAATTTGAAAATTCTCCTAGGAGGTGGGTAAAAGACGGTGAAAAGTTCAATAAAAATTTATAATTCTGATATTATTAAAAAATGACTCCAATGAATTACATTGATCATATATGGGTTTTATGTGTCTATTTTGACAAAAAATGAAATAAAATAAAATGAAAAATTATTTAAAAAATCAGTATTAAACTATAAGTCAATGTTTTTCACTATTCATCAAAAATTAAAAGTTTTTAGAAACATACCAAAAATTCATCTTAAGCTAATTTTGATATTATGAATTCAAAAATTATGTCCATTTTACCAAATTCAAAACATAGATATTGAATTTATTAGTTTAAAATTATTTATCATTGTCAAAACCAAAAAACATATTTTTATGAAATAATAACTACCAAAAGATTGACTTTTGTTTATGTCCAATTTCAAAGTGAAATTATATCCAATTACCAAAATTGAATTAAATTATATAAGTATAATCTAATTATACATCCAAAAAATTCATATGTATAGTTGAACACTATAAATTCTTTTGATTAATTTTTTTTTTCAGATAATATATTTTATTTTCCAGTATTCTACCAAATATGAAAGTTATCAGAAAAACACCAAAAATTTATTGAAACTAAATCAATCTGTACCTATCCCAATGAAGAATTTTATTTTATCAAATTTAATATATAAAAGTTTCAATTATTTTGTTTAAAAAATGTTTTCCATTAAAAGTTGGTAAAATTTCATTTTTTGAAAAATACATCTTTTATCTGAAAAAAATAAATTTTTATTACAATATTTCTAAAGAACTCATAATATGGATTCTACAATTATAATGGTTATAAAAAGTTCAAAATTCTATTAATACTATTCATAACTTCTTTTAAATGGCTAGATTGGTAAGTCGTGGTGCACTTGAACTCAATATTGCATGTAGCGCATGTGGTTGAATTACATTAAAGAACTAACATACTATGAAAAATTGGGGTGTTATAGTGTGGGTTCCATAAAATCCCATGTTACAAAACGTGTTTTCTAGGAACTCAAATCACATGGAACCCTCTGTGCGAAGCTATTAATTCAATGAAGGAGAAAATTTTCACACACTGTATCACCCTATCACGCTTCATGTGACATATGTTTTGTGGATTAACATGTTTATAATAGGATACAATGACATGGGATAAAAATGTACACATACATGGCTATGTTAACTCGATCATCACTTGGTGTACATAGTGTAGTACACGAGCACAACCAGCGGAATATAAGTACTATCCCAAGGTAGGAGAATGTTTCCATATGATCTATACACATTGTGTACTACATTTACAAACTGCATAAATAGATATTTAGATGTAATGTAATGAATAACCACAGGAGCAGACCAAGGGTTAAGTAGATATGTCGTGTAACCACTTTGATTATCTATGTAGCCCTTTGTATCTTCAGTCAACAAATTTATCGATTTAGTGTATTCACTTGATCCATTTTTCTTGAGTTTACAATGAAACATTACATCCACATCGTACGATTGTGTTCCCCTATGTAGGATGAGACTTAGATAGAGTTTTATGTGTCCCTCTGTGAGACTATAAGGTAACCATCTATCATCTTTAGACCCTATGATGGGTTTGTGGAATCTAAGTGACCTCAATGAGTATGGTGCTGATCGTACATCTAGATGGACAAATTAGTAGGGTGTACGGTATTGTTATTGTACAATCCCTGATATATAATGTTGTTCCAGATCGGGTTTGTGGTTCCCCTAGTAGTCGCTGGCATTACCGCTTAATGATTTTAAGTATCTTATGAGACCACTGAGCATTGTTGGTGGGTCCATTTATCATGACTTATTGTATGAGTGTCTATATATATTGAATATCTAATGGAGTGAATTATCATACAACAATCATTTCTACAATCATAATCCTGTTGTCAGTAGTTGGTTGTGACTGCCTGGTGGCAAAATTTCCTTCCTGGGTATAACATGTTATACCATGTTAGGCATTGATTGTTATATGCTTGTTATGAGTGTCCAATTCATTATTATTATTGTTTATTGTTTTTGGGTTGTCTTGCAGGATTTTGATATACTTACAATTTCAAGGACTCTCCCCACAAATTTCACGTCTTTTGTAGACAACATCCCATTTGATGGTTTCCTATTAGATAATTAGTTGGGTGAATAATACCTCATTCTTGTATAACTATGGTGGTTTCATAGTTATTTAACTTGTTTACTATATTTTCCTTTGGAGTATGCTAGACTATTTATAGTTTTTTGTTGGTATGGTATTTGGCCCCATTTTCACTTTCAGTACATTACTATCATACTCTATTTGTGGTTACCTATATACATGCATGAATTTCTATCATTTTTATTACATTTCATCATTTTATGGGATAAAATTTATGTTCATGAAAATAGGTACATTAGGAAAATTCCTTCCATGTGTGGGATACACCTTCTCAATGCTTCTATCCATCGCCTAGCCTATCAGATATTCACTTATCATAGTCTAGGTTTGGACCCTAGTGGGTCAGGTAATAGAAGAGGAAACATGTTTATTTAATGTTGGTACTAATCCCGCTATATAAATATGAAATAAATTTTAATGTTCCCATATATATATATATTTAGAATTATAGAGAGATTATACAATGAGGATGTTTTCTAGTTGGTTCGACTAGAGGAAAAAAAATAAAAATACATAACCAATAGGGGGATTTGAACCATCTTTAAATAAAGATAATAGGTCTATTTTATATTTATTGATAACTTTCTCCATTTTTTTAGTTCATGGATATAGTCATAGGGATGTCCCAAATAGGTTTGACATATCCTAAGTGTTCTAGATACAAAACCATCCAATGTTGCAGGGGATGGTGGAACTGAGGAATAATATTAATGGATGTAGTTGATCAAGATGATCCTAGATCACTTAGTGACTCTCGAGAAGAGTGTGATGAATAATTTTTAGATGTTACCAGGACTCATAAATCAATTGATTGATATTTATGCATATAAGGATCCATTGGAAGGAATGTTATGGAAGGAATTATAGGTGAAGTTATTAAAAAACAACACCCTATAGACCCTAAAGAAACATAACGATACAAAGATTATATAACTGATCATTTGGAATTTTTCGGTGATGTAAAATGCTAAACTCTTCACTAAATTTCAACACAACTCTTTTAAATTTAATGGAGACGATGTATCTATAGTAATATGACTTCAAGAGTGGAATTAGTTATGTGATCATGTTCTAGGTTAACATTTTTTATTTGAATAATATTTCTGATTTAGTGGATTAGGCTACCATTTCTAAGGTGAACATGATGTAGGAATTAAGTGGTTGAAAAATTGATTGGGATTAGAGATCTGGTGGTACAACATCTGATATTACAATGTTCGAATTTGAAAATTTTTACCTAGGTAATGGAATAGTTACTATTCAAGAGATATAATTGATCATTATGGGATTTGTTATCATTATCTAGTATTAGTTTTTATGGAATATATACGTGTGTGGTTAGTGAAATAATGTACCAATGGAGTGTAGAGATTCTGGTAGGTTTTATTAAGAATTTAGGATTTGTAGGAACCCTTTATTAGAATAAATTGACATAGTATCTTCACTGATACCGAGCACCGATAGAGTATTAGTTTTCCCATAATAGTCAAACTATTGGAGATATAATGTACACACTTATTGTTGAATAAAAAATATTTCATCAATTTAAGTGTATATTTACTATAAAGGTTGTATAATAAATTTGATATAGTGTTGATCAAACGATTGAGGTGCATGTTATCTTTATTTATTTTAGCATCCACCCAATGGTGGAAAGGCTACACCATCGACTACAATTCTATTATTAGTATAGAATCAATCCCATGTAGTGATTTATTTAATATATGGGATTTTATTATTTTTACATGTATCAGAATTCAATGATATTGATATCTTTTAGAGGAATATATGTTTACAGTTATGTCGATCACCAAAGCATTTAGAGTATGATTAATTAGTATTTGATAGTGTGAGAAGTGTTCCATCAATATTAAATTATTCTAATTTTTGTGATTTATTACTGATTTATATGTCTATATTTGACCCAATAATGGGAATAGACAATTTACGTTTTTCCAAAAAAACATTTATTTTTTTTATTCGAGAGTGATCATCTCATCTCTCGAGGGTGACTTTTATGCTCATCCCATGGAAAGAGATAACAGATCAGGCCATGAAAAATAAGTTCTTCAGTAATTTTTTGAGCACACATCTTATGTTGTGATTATTTTGTTAAATTCTAAAGGATAATAGAATGATGCCGTCTCTATAGTGGTGGATTGGTTTGCAAACACATTTTAAAAGGTAATATTAGTGATTCCACCTAAAAGAGAAGATGGGTTAACGATTGATATGATTCATGGTTCTGAGAGGATAACTATTATTCATTATCGAATAAGAAAAAACATATCATAAAAAACCTAAGAAGGAGATGGATGAGTTGAAGATTAAAGGGTTTATCTATCCTTGTATGTCACCTTGTTGATCTTGAAAATTATTTTCAAAGAATGGTTTTGGATATAATAACTTATCATTCAACAACAGAAATGGTAAATCAAATTTTATCTTTGAAAATATATCCAATTTCACCTATTAATTTTATATTTAACTAGCATTGGGGTTACAATGTGTTCTACAATATTTATTTGATATTAGAGTATCATTAGATGAGGTTGATACCTTGTGATGTACTAGAAACTACTTTTAGAAGCATATATATTTAATATGATTTTTTTCACAATCCAATTAAGGTTGATGAAATCACCAACTGTATTTTCGAATTAGATGATCCAATTATTTCTCCCATACCTAGTTCAGTTTGTAGTTGATTTTGTTGATGAAATCCTGGTTTACTCCTGAACTTATGATGACCATGAAAATTATTTTGACATCATCTTTTGTAAACTCTGAGAGAATTATCTATTCTACAAGGTATCTAAGTTTTATTTCAAGATCGACAGTGTACATTTAATTGGTCATAATAACTATGAAGAAGGAAATTTGGTAGACCCAATGATGGTCTAGTATGTTGTGTCATATAAGAATCCCATAATTATTTTAATCAAAATCATATTAAGATTAGTGGGATACTTAAGAAAAATCATAATGGAATTTTATCACTCAAAAGTGCCACTCCAAGAATTGACCAAGAATATTATAAATTTTTAGTGGTTCAAGGATTGTGATAATTCCATTCATGTACAAAATTAACATTTTACTATGAAATTGATCATGAATCTAATAGAGTTGACTGTTGTGTATACCATGTTCTGTGATGCATCTATGATTGAAATGGGGTAGTTTCGATGTTGCGGGATGATTTGAGGTCTATTAACCACATATTTTAAGACCACCTGAATAGAACTATTCTAGACCTGATCTTGAGATAGCCAAATTGTCTACACATTGAAATGATTGATGATTTACCTTTTAGGTGAGATGGTTTTTGTTAATATAAATCAAAAAATTGAAATATATATCTTATTTTATTGTGATCTAAATCTATGATATCAAAAATTGGTTTATTATATATAGTCATTTTATTTGGAACTGAATTATATTTTTAGAAAGGGAAATAGTGCTATGAGACCTTCAGCTGAATGGAACCAAATTAGGTTTTCCTAGAGTCTAGTTTTATGTGGAATATTCTGAATCTATTTTAATTGATTCATGTTGGTGATTAGGAGGAGTATTTTTAAATGAAACAGATGTCCTTGAATATTAAACAATATTTTTAGAACCAGGTAAATAGGAGGATGTATATTGACCTATGTTTTTTATATTTGGCTGAAATTCTAGAGTTGTCGGAGTTCCCTCATGATTATATTTTTTATGTGAATCTGATTATCTATGATCATATATATGTTATTTAAAATACATGTATAAGGTAGGATATGATTCTTGAGTGTTATTCCTCGAAGTTGGTAGTGCACCCAGTTTAGAAAACGATGTACATCGATCTTAAAATATATTATAGTTAGATTGAAATGAAGAATGATATTATATGTTTTGCGACACGTTAATACTCCGTTAAATAGGTTAAATCCAATAATCAATGACCTTCTGGTTTATTAAATCCATTTCCCATTCTGAAATGTATGTGGGATGATGATACCATGAATTTTTTGGTGGCTATTTTTAATAACCCTCAATGGAATGAAGTGATTAGAGTTATCATTGATTGGTTGAAAAATAAGACACATTTCATATGGATTTAGTATACTTTAACCATTTATTAGTTAAAACGTCTCTATTTAATATATATTATGTTTTCCCAGGGTTCCTCAGAGTATCATTTGATTACGTGATCCACATGTTACATACTGATTCTGTAAAGGGTTTGAAAATGAACTTGTTTATCAAGTCATTATATTTATAGGCATAAACCCAATGATTGATGGTAATTATGAGAATACTATCCATGCGATAGTAAAAATGTTTAGGTAATGATTCCTATATTTTTTTTGAGATTTTGGTGAAACACTTAAAACTTATTTATTTCTCCAAAATTAATTTTTATTCAGTAACAATTCATGAGGTACCTTTGAGAAACCGTATGGAAGGCCTTGGATATAACCTTTTTGTTTGATGGAAGAGAAAATCTAATAGTTTTTGTGATTGAGTATTATGACTGATGTATCAAAGTATGTTTAGTTGATCTGATGGCATATGGATAAGGTATAGAGTAGAATCAAGTCATGTGATGATCAATGTTGTAGACCTCTTTAGTAGAAAAATGGTGAAAATGATTTACTTTGGTTTTAATTATTGTTGGGTTACCGACAAATTCGAAAATATGGTAGGTTGGTCACTAGATATATATGAAAATTTTAGAATTTATAGATGATTATATCATTGAATTATATTGTAACATCGATAGTATTATATATATATGAATTATGTTTTTCCAGAGTTATATTTTCAGAATAATCTCCCTGAAACATCTCATGTGACAGATAAAGATGATGATGATCTTGAGTATGATGTGTCCATTGAGAACCAGCCTATTTGAATTGTGGAACATCATTATAGTGTATTCTAGGGTAAATCCATTTCTTTTTTCTGATTGTTGTGGAGAAAGGAATGTTTTTATGAGAAAAAGTGGGAGAGTGTGGATGACATATGGTCTTAGTGGCCTGAAGTTTATAGCTTGGTGACATAATGTAAATTTTTTAGTGATGCTTCAGGATGATTCATTTTATATTTGGGGTTTATAAGATACATACACATCATCGATGTATATCTGGTTTTAATTTTAGTTGAACACAAATTCAAGATGTTAAATTAATTGATATCCCTAGGTGGAAAATCATAATATTTATTCTATGGAAAAGTGACATAAAACTATAGGAAAAGTGACTATATTTTGTATGTGTAATTATTGGCACATATTTAGAGCTTTCCATAAACCATTACCTGGAATAATTCATGGAATAGACCCACTATACAAAGGAAAAAAACAGTTATTTCAGCTATTATCAAACCATGATGATGGCATAGAAAAACCATGTTTCTTAGACCCCTCTTGGGGAATGAGGGAAACACATTTTGGGTACAGTTTGTCCCAAAATGTGTCTAAAACATACCCCTCATAAAAGTGAGGGAAATTCACATTTTACCTCTATTACAATATACAATTTTACCCTAATTTATCCCACATTTATTGACCACTAGCCTTATGTATAACCCATGATCTCTCATTGCTCCATTGATCAATATCCTTTGGTATTGGGAATTTAGACTGTTTTTTAGTGGGAATCGACCCATGAGTTTATCTAAAATGGAACATTATTCAATTTCCTAAAAGATTAATTATTTGATTTTTTATCTTCATATGAATCTCCTAAATTATAATTTATTAAGGTAACTATTTTTGGGGGCTGATAGTTGTTTTAGTTCAATTCAATGGTTTGGGTAAGGTATCTACTTTTCTATGATCTTCAGATAGGTGGACTATAACCATTGCCACATAGTCTTGGCTCAATCCATTTTTCTTAGGTGGATCCATGTATTTTGATGTATTTGAATTCATGTATTTGACTATGAAATGTAATGATGATGATTAAATTGAAAATGATATCCTTCAATTACAATGTTGGGTTTATTTATGATTATAACACTCTGCCTATTGTCACCTATGGATTATGCCACTTCGATGAGGATGAATAAATAAATTTTTTACTTTAAACATGATATAAAGGATGTATGGATGAACATGTTAATATTAAATGGGATATAAGATGATTTTTGTTAAATTAGATAAATTCTATGAAAAATTGACAACTGTTAAATGGTCATAAAGTAGATATGGGAGTTGCTCAAGGAGTTTGAAGTGCAACTGATTGTCAACAATCGACCATTCTAAGGTACATTACTATTCTAATATTTATAGAGGTTCTCTAGCTGAATCCTTGATAATGGTTCGTAATTTAGAGTCATTTTTTTAAATTTAATATTCATAGATTGAGGTGTGGGGTCTTTACAGAGCTAAAATAAATTGATTTTTTGATTTTGTTTTATATATAAACATGATGAATTATTGGGTGAGTTCATTATTGGGAATTTAAGATTATGTCAACCATGATCTTTTATTGTTTTGTATTTAATTAACACCCACATAACAATATTATTTAGATAGAAATTAACATGTGTTGAGGCTTTATTCCACGAATGAACATAAATGGGGTTATAATATTAATATTTTTTTATGGTAGTGTATTTATGGTTGCAATAATCGATATGATCCACATTGTAAACAAAACATGTCATATATCCCTTAAATTTTTATTCTAGCATAAAAAATCTCATCCTAATTAATATTCGTCAAGAAAAAGATCTCAATCATCAAATATTAATATAATATGAATCACCTAAATTATAGAATTTTATAGATATTATGATAATTAGTAATTGTTATTTATGTTGGTGAGTTATGAAAAGAAGAAATGGAACATGACAAGATAAGAGTAGTGCGTTGAAAAGACACACAAACAATAAATAAAATTTAAAATAACATTCAATTGAATGAAAAAAGTAAAATATATTAATTCATTTAAACATGATTTAATAAATTTTAAAACATTAATATTAATTCAAAAATTATATTAGAATAATATATAATGAAGAAAATTTCATTAATATTAAAAATAATTACAATAAAACGCTTATATTATTACAGTAAAAAAGGAATAAAAATGAACATGAAATAAAAGATAAGTGGAAAGGTCTCTGAAGAGGAAACTAGTGGTTAGAAGGTATTACTAGGCCATTGGAGAGGAATATTTCTTACCAATGTTTCATAATCTATTAGAAAATCCCATCCCCTTGAAAGGAGTAGAAGATGATTTATTTATTTCCCAATGTGGTGGATTTTTAGAAATCAAAATATTCCTCTCTTCTTTTTATTGAGAATTTTAAAATTTAGAACGCCTAATTAAGAGAAATAATCATCTTTAAAATTGTATATATAGATTTGGAAAGTAAACACTTCAAATTTTATGACCATAAGACTTTTGCAGGGAAGGTTATGTCTATTTCACTAAACAATATGTCGTTTTCCATTTTTTGTCTAGAGTTTTTCAAAGGCCACATTGTTATTGTGGTTTTTATTTGTAAGATTACCTAAAATATGAACCATTTTTTATATAAATATGTTCTCTAATAACATAAGTTTCATACCACAAAATTATATATGATTTGGTAGATTGGATTGGGAGATATGTCATTTTATGTGCGATGGTATTAATTCACAGACAGAATTTTGGGATGGAAATAAAAGCATCATTTTAGCCCCTTTTTGTGGAGTTAGACCATCATATATTTATCCATGGTTATTTTGAATAATTATTTATTTATTTACTTGTTTTATCAAATATGGGATTTGGGATTGATACTAGAAATTCAATTATCAGGTCTGGTACAATTTCTTTGATAGTTTCTTTGGGATTTAATAAAGAGAACATATGACCCTTAAAATGGAAAAATTGGTCAATGCTCCAATTTAGTGATTTTGTGGAATTGAATTAGGAACCCTAAAAAATAAAAATCCAACATTTTTATTAGTATGATGATAATTGTACTTAAAATATTATACAAACTAAAATTTGGAACAATAAGAATAATGCTAAAAAAATATTTAATATTAAAAAATGATTATTTTACACAAATTATACAGTTATCGTTAAAAATATGTAATGTGAGTAAATATAATCTTATGAATTATTGGATAAAATTAGCTCCCCTATATTTAGGATTGTGTATGTTCTCAGGATTTTTATAAAAACACAACTAAATCATTTTCACTCACAATACAATATATAAATTTTGTTTTCACTAATCATGGGGTTTGAGGCTAGTTCACTAAAACATAATTAACACCACCAATTTTTATTATGGAAAAAATGTTCAAAAAAATTCATTTTTCTTATTGAAAATTTTAAATTAAAACATTTGGCACTCATAACACACTCCTCCCAAGAAGATTAATATTTATTAATTGAAGTTCACTCATTCACCAACCAAAAGTTAAAATATTAGTGTTTTAAAGATCTCCCATATTCTATTACATATTAAAAATTAATAAAATAATCAACTGTAATTTTTAGAGGGTTTTCAATGGCTATGGTATTATAGAAATATTATGTCCAAATGATTGGAAAATAGGTTTAAAACACTAACATGTGATAAAATGCACATTTTTTATTAATCCTGGAAGGAAATGGAAAACTATATGTTTATAAGGGAGAGAATGTTCTATGGAAGGTATAGATGTGGATGAGTATTTTACAGAGATGAAAAGATGAAGTAATTATAAAACAAAAAACATCTTTAATGAAATAAGAAAAGATCATAAATGTTTTTCTTCTTTTACTTTTTTCATAAATTGGACTTGAAAAAAATCCCACACTCATATTCAAACACAATTTTTATATCCACATGAAAATAGTTATTATAGTTATAACTAGATAAATGTTTTTTGAAAAAGAATTTTGACCTTCCCAATACAAAACAAAATTTATCTATTATTTATGTTTTTTTGCTATTTTTTCTTTTTGTAGAACACAATTCAACAACATGAAAAAAATAAAATAAACATTAATCAATTCCCAAAACTCACCAAATGACAAACTCTCCCCCACAATTAAGCTTGCCCTCATAAATATGATGACGTATGGAAAAGAAGTAAATGGTACCCAAAATTAAATCAATTACACCCAAAACCGTGTGTGAAAAATATATATTTGGAAAAGATGGAAATCGATGGCCTTGGCATGGAATATGATTTTATGCCTCACTTTTGTGGACAAATCATTTTCTAAATCATAAATTTGTATTTAAGATTTATTATTCTTGAAAAAAAAATATTCCATTTTAAAATGAAATTTTAAAAAAAATTGGTGGGAAGAAATTTCATTGTACTCCATGAAATGGTCTGGAAACATTTCAAAATTGACTGGTGTGTAATACTGAATATTTTTTTCAATTTTTTATTTATTTAGTTTTATTAAAATACACATCAACACAAAAGAGATATATGAAAGAAATATATAATGATGAATGTGGATAAAAATGACATTACTAGTTAATGAATAAGAATCATTGAAGAGAAGAAGTAAGGGAGATGGATAGATAAATGGAAAGAGGTTCCCCTGGAATGGATTTTATTGGTCTCCATATCTATATAATGGTGGGTTTTCCATAGTGGTTTGTCATGCATTAGATGGTTATGTATTTACTGATATGTTTTCCCTCGCATGGCTATTCATTAACTGATATCCATTAATCATGAATGTCCAGTTTGAAGTAGGTTCTTAAACATACGCTTAACCAAATGAGTCAACGTTATTAATAATAAAAGGACATTCCCAATGAAAATTAAGCATTAACGGGTGATGAAAAATTATGATTTGAAGAGAATTACATTTTATCCTTTATGGAATTCCATTTACAGGATATGTTTATCATGGAGTTCCTTAACATTTTCATTTTAAATATTCTAATTCTCATAAAAATCTAATATAATATCCTCATATTCATTCAACTGTTACAATATCCATTAAAATGGTGTTTTACAATAAAAATTACATGTATTTATATCCCAAAATTAATATATTATATTTTAACTGGTAAATGAAATGGTTTTCCCAAAACAAGTCTAAATATATTCATCACAATTATATTGAATTAACTCTTTTATCTTTCTAATTATATTATTCATCCATGAAAATTTCTCAGGGGTGATATATAGTTTATGTTTTTTTGTGCAACACTTTTATTTTTTCAAAAGAGATACCATGGTCTGATTAGAAAAATTATTTCACAAGTAACATATTAAGGAACAATATGTTCCAAATAAATATATAATGTGTCTTCTGAAGAACCTATAAATAATATGTGACTCATCCATTTTTGTGAGATTGTCCTCAACCAAATAAAAAACATGATCGATTGTAGTAAAGACGTATTATAATTCATTGGATAGGGGAATGGTCCAAACAAATAGAACTAAAAAAAATCAATGTTTTAATATTGGATTAAATTTTTTAGTGTCATTTAATTTCATTTTAAAAGTATGAAAATAATTTTGGAAAGTGGTACCTATTTAACCGAGGCCAAACACGTCATTGAAGAGGGAATTCCACAAGAATCCCAAGTCTTGTACCCTTTAGGAGGACCTTTATGTTTTATTATGGAAACCACCTGGAATTGAGTGATAGAATGATAATATGGATGAATGTTCATCTTCATCTAGACATCACCTAATTTCCATGTTAGAAGTAATTTTAATTATTTTATTATCTTCCCAAAATTAGAATTTTGAAGCACTTTTCATCTTTATTTTATGATATTTTGAAAATATTTCAGGAAATAAACTATCAACTATGTAATTTATAATTGCGGCTTTCCATGGTAAAATATGAGAGAGAAATGACATGAGTTCAAATATAAATTCAGGATCAATTATTTCAGAATTAGAAGAATTAAAAGTTTAACTAATTCGATCAGCCATGGGGTTTTTTTCTACATATATCTTTAATCAAAATGTAAAACTATTGGATACATATGATACATCTTATTATCCTTGGGATGGAATCACTTTTCTTGAGTGAAAACATTATAGAAAAAATGTTTTTCGGAAGATGGTAATTTTGGCACTAATGATTTTGGTCTAAAATTATCCATGGATGAAACCATAACTAAACGTTCATTTTTTGTGACATTCTAATGATATTGAGGGTCATTTAGTTTTTGGGGTCATAATAGTTGACATGCGGGTTATTTTATATTCTTTGACCAAGAACGACCCCAAATACACTATCAAATGTAGGACATGTCAATTCTATGTGTATGGACCAATATAGAGGTTGGGTTATTGGGTAATATCTATGAATATTGTTTTAAATGATGGTTCCCTTGAAAGCCTCTTATAAAAGGAATGTAACGTCATTTTGGAGTAGTCGAGTGAGTTTTCGAGAAATCCTGTGACTATTATGGATGGATCAACTATAGAAAAATACATAAAAAATTAATGAACAGATGTAGCGAACTGATTTGGCTACAATAATTGATTGGATCCCCTAAATTTAGGAGATATTGACATGAATACCCTCTTGTTAGATTATATGTCATATAAATATCCCCTTAGTAAATATGAAAGGGAAATTTTTCAAAATTTATAATACGATTACATTTGACACAATTCTATATGGATAGAGAAAATTAATGCAATAATGATTGAAATAATTCTCTATAAATGGTAAATTAATCCATGAAAACCTCCATGGAATGACTAATGAATTCAAGAAAGATTCTAATCATACACCTCTATAATTTTGAAGTATCATTGCAAAGGCCAAATGATATTATTGGATATGAATATTTTAAAAAATTGAATGTGAATTTAGTATGTTCATGGTTATGAGGTACGATTGGGATTTGAACGATGTCGGTCTATCCATATATAATGGAAAAATGACTTTATAGATAATAATTCTAAAATTTGATCAATGAAATGTGTAGGTTAGTCGTATTTTTGTGTTTTAGGAATATATATGCATTGACTTATACACACACTCTTTTAATTTATCACTAGAGTTATGACAACCTCCTCTGGTTCATTTGTGACAACATTTTCCACACCATTCTTTAGTGACACATGAATGGGACAAACCAATTTGGTATTCAAAATTGTGTATATAATAACATCATGTAAAATTTCAGAAATCGCTTCCAAAACTACACCAGGTATGATCTGATTGATTCATTTTTTGGATTTAATGATTGGTTTTAAAGATTCATCTAGATTGATTTGATGCATGTAAAAGGAAAGGATGAATCCATGTATATCATCTAGGGTCCAACCTAGGGAATATTTGTTTTCCTCTAACACATGAACTTGTTCAGAATCTTTAGTTTCATTATGTGAAACAACGATAGTGTTGGGATAGTATCAATCATTTAAATGGAATGTTTATTTCAATTTTACAAGATGTGGTTTTAAATAAGTTTTAATGATCATTTGGTGGATAGAAAAATTATAGACAAGATAAGGTATTTGAGATTTTTCTTGTTCAATTTCCTTAATACTATTCAAGGTGGAATATTAGTAATTAGAGTTGTGATGGGATTCATAAAAGTTTACAAGATCCTCAAGATTGATGGTGACTATTAATGAAAGGACAACATAAAATACACCATTTTTTACTTGGTTAATCATGTAAAAATTTCACATGCTACACCATCATTTTAACATGATTAACATGATGGAATGGAGATCAATTAACACTAAGATGTTTCCTCAGGATGATGAATTGAGAAGAAAATGTGATCTTTGGATTGGTTTCCCATGGTTTGAAAAACATTGAACATGATCAGTTGGTCACCAAATTCCTTGTATAAGATGACCATATGGAAATAAATATTAGTTATAGTTGTCAGGAGGATTGATTATCCTTGAATTATTTGATATCAAGAAGATTTTATCTCACATTCCATGTCAAGGACATATAAATCTTCTAGGAAGATGATATCATAAACTCAGATAATTAAATCCTAAATTATTCACCATAGGACTTTCTATTCATTGGTTGGATAACAAGATGAAACACCTGTTGGGTGTAATGGACCTAGAACAAGGTGAGAGATTATGGAATTGGGTATTAAATTTATCAAGGCTCTTAGGTCAATCAGTGCATCACCAATGTTAGAACTGAATATTTTTTAGGAATCAATAAATTTTCCTAATATTTTCACTTCATTAGAATGTAATGATGTGTTAAAACATTATCGATGGTCATATATTTTATATTATGATCTTACAATTCCTTATTAATCATTTCATACATAGGTATATGTTTTATGGAATAATATTTTAAAATTTTATCCTCAACACGTATGAACATGTCAAGAAATTAATTTTAATATCCATCATAAGGAATGGAAATTTATTTTCAATATCAACGTGTAATTGCATTAAATTATCCTTGTGGTTGGGAAATAATTAAGATGGGATTTGGGAATATATGGTTTCTAGATGCAAGCTATGCTGTGATAAAAGTTGACCAATTTGTGTTTGAATATTTTTGAGACTCGAATGTGTGACGGAGAAATGCTCTTCTATGAAACAATACCATGGTTTTTTAAGAAGTGTCTTGTTTATTATTGGGATTTCATGGATTTTGGTTCATGGGAATGATATTATATTGGGTTGAAAATTTGGTAGGCTCACTAGGATAGTAGAATCTATTTGGAGAAAGAAGAGGATTTATCCATTGAGATTGATTAACAAAAGGGTAATATTTGTGGAAGATACCACAAACATGATGATATATTAAATTATTTATACCATGGGGATGGAACTGAGTGTTATTAGTTGTGTTATTAAAATAACTCAAGAAAGGGTTATAGGTAGAAGATAAGGTCGTAGAGTGGGTTTTGATTGAGTTTCAAATGAAATATCATGATTATTCTTGGCTGGTGTTCCAAAAAAGCTATATTTCATTCTGTTACATTGTACATGAAAAATCATGTGGATCATCACGAAGAAATAGAAATTTGTTTATTAGATGAGATGGTGAGATTCAGATTCCACAATACTTGATTGGTTCATGGAATATAGATTGTGGATATGATGAGTTTGGGGATTTGGATGCTATAGATAGATGATTGACAAGAACGATAATTTCATTGTTTCCACTTTGTAATTGGCAATGTACTTGTTTATTTAAGGTTCTAACATTTCAATTAGTTTATAACAGGTTTTTTCGTATAACCAGAAACATCCAATTATTCTATATCCATTTTAGCCTACTTTCCAAAGTAAGGCACTCATTAGTTGTAGATTAATAAGGCTTAGGAATTTTCATTGGTCGAGAGGATGGGAGGTCAAACACATCACACCTTTTTTCGGGGAATTATTGTCTACTCCAGGACTCTCTTTGTTGATTTACGTTATGTTCGTGAATCACTATTAAATTACCATGTACAAGAATGAGCTTTGATTTAAAATTTTCATTCAATGATTTATTTGTATGAGTTTAGAGAATCTTTTCCTATGTATTTGAGGTTCTTCATCGATAGAGAATCATCTGAATATGATAGAGATTCTTAGACAATGGTATCCTTCACAACATTATATTGAAATCTCTTGGTCATTTTGATGACCATACTAGTTTTTAAGACACTTAGTGGGGCACTTGATGTTTATTTTCCTCCAGCATGACATGGATTATTTCATAGTTGGGATCATACCCGTAGATGGGATACCTACGTATACATATTTAGAGAAGGAATCAGAACCCACATAGTTCGAGTAAAGAAGTATGATGTTTATTCATGATTGATGTCCCAATTTAAGATGTCATAATTACTTTTACACTCTAAGCACACATGAGTCATGCTCGGTGTGAGAAATAAGAGGTATTGGTAAAACCAGACAATTGTGCCAGGAATGATGCAATCATGGAAAATAATGTGGGGCTTATGTATGTGTGACTTCCCAGATAAAAGAATATTAGGTTTGGGATTTACATAAGGTAAGAACCCATGAACATGGTCCATAAATGTATATGTACTTTATGGAGATTTGAATACTCTAACATGGGGATTACTCGTGATAAAGATTCCCAAATTAGGAGGGGACTTATGAAGACTGGGGCATCATCTTGAAAAGGAGGCCCATATCTAGGAATTTGAGATTTGGGAACCGGGGCTTACTCTTGAAGAAGAAGACAAGATTTTGGAACTTTGAAGACTGCAGCTTACTCCTGAAATGGTGGCCCAGATCAAATGAAATTAAGACTGTTAAAAGAAATTATGATAACTATAGCTTACTCCTGAGAAGGAGGCCCAAGTTAAAAGGGACATGGGGCTTACTCCTATGCTGGATGCCCAAATTAAAAGAATTTAAAATGGGGATTACTCCTAAGGAGGAGGCCCAAGTTTAAGGGTAATTATCAATGGGGCTTACTCATAAAGTGGAGGACCAGGTTAAAGGAATTTTATATTTTTTGGGGACTTGTGGCTTACTCATGTAAAAGAGGCCCAAGTTAAAGGAAATTATGAGTGGGGATTATTCCGAAAAAGGAATCCCAAATTAGAAGATTTTTGGATTGGGACTTACTCCAGAAAAGGAAGCCAAGTTTTAAGGAATAGACTAAGGATTAATCTTAAAAAGGATGCCCATATCTAGGAATTTGAGATTTGGGGACTGGGGATTACTCTGGAAGAAGAGGCCCAGATTTGCGAACTCTGATGATTGTGTCTTACTCTTGAAAAGGAGGCCCAGCTTAGGGATTCTCTCATCTTTTTAAAAGATGAGGTTGAATGAATGAAATATGTAACCATAGTGACATAATGTTATGTAAATCACTAGGTATTTGAGAGATATTTCCATAGAATTCCATTCAAGTAAGGAAGTCGATCTATAAATCATGCCATAAATGGATTTGAAGAATGTTTTGAGGGAATAATTTTGAAGAAGGTAGGGGAAAGGCATAATAGAGGTTAAATAGGTAGGAGGGGCACCAAAAAATAAAGGGGTGCACTAGTCCCGGTGGGCATGCAAGTACTGCGTTGGAGCACAAGTACTGGTCGCGCAAGTAGACTTGAGTGGCACATGTGTACTTGCGCGACTTTTGACCCTTGGGGTAACACATGGGCGAGACAAGTCTCAAGCCCTTAGTAATATCCCTAGTGTCATCCAGAATAGTGGCACACAAGTTCTGGTTTAGGAGAAAGGACCTTGCACAAGTGTGGCCATTTCCCTTAAGGGTTGGCCACTCAGGCGCACACGTGTTGATGAGTTTCAACACATAAGCCTTCCTCCCACTCATTAGATCTTAGGTTCAATGTAATAAATTATCATTGAATTGTTCGGAAGATTTGAGTAGAAACTAGGGCGTAGGGAGCTCAAATATGATGTTCTGGAATTTTTACACTTCTTAAAATGGGGGGCACATAGGGGTATTTATAGGCTGGAGTAGACCCTGGGCGGTTTTCTAAGAGGGTGCGCATGTGACATGCTCTACCATTAGGTGGCGCGCAAGTATACTTGCGTGACTGTGAGGGAACTTGTTCGACCCAAGTGCATTGGACTTCTTGTTCATGCATTTGTCGATTTATTATGTTTTCATCAAAGGATAAATCTATCTAGGTTAAGTTATTTACCATTCCATTCTATAAGGAAATGTGATGAAATGGAGCATCAAAAAAAGTCCCCATTAGCATTGTATCCAAAATAATACGGATGTGACTTAGAGGAAAAGATGAAAAGCAAAGGGAAAGAGGCGTGTTGGTATGGAGCGCGCAACAGGAATCACACAGTGTGAGTCACGCAGGGTGGAGCTGAACCCAATAGAGCATCCTCAAAATCATCATGAAGATCCTGTTGAGGCTAGGAAAGATGAGGAGAAACCTCCTCAGGTTGCTGATTTACCATTGGGTAAGGGATAACATTTTTTTTGTAACTATACATAATTTATAATACATCTAATCATCTTTTGTTATCCTTTGAAATTGAAACTAACCAAAGCCTTTAATTGATTTTGTATTGCCATCAGTTTCAGTGGTTAGATCTGGAGGTAATGCTTTAGCCTCTACCCCAACAGGAATCGAGAGTTAAGAAACACAGGTAAGGGGTGATGGATCAGAACAGGGAACTTCTCTCAGTGCATTAATCACATATTATACTCCCCCCTCTGACAGTGACTTTGAGTCGAACCCGGAAGATCAAAAGTCATTCCATTTTTTCTAACACAAGGAATGGAAGAACATATAGAAAATTATATCCGAAGTTCTATTAGAAGTGTTGCCATCGAAGATTCATCGATTGTAATCTTTGTTTATCATGTTGGGACTTGGAGGTTTTGGATATGAAAAGATCCATGCAGTGGTGAAACTGGTCATTTTATGAATGGAGCAGGAGAAAAAGTGCCGTCAGGATTTAACCAGAGTGAGGTTTTCAGCCAGCATTAGTGACTTTGATGTTACAGTATCTCGATCTGAAGCCGACTATGCTACCAAGATGAAGGAGTTGAGATTAAGATCAAGGATAAAGTTTTCCATCATATGCATCTTCATCAAGAGTTAGATGTTGTTAATGAGGATCTCGACCAACTCAATAATTCAATGGAGGGAGCTCAAATGACTGCTATGAAAGCCATCTCTGATGCCCTAAAGGCACTCCATCAAGTTGAGAATAATGAGGCTGGTTGAGTGCATGAGATTCATGTAGCTGCTGATGATGCTCGAGATGATGTACATCAAATGAAGACTTATGTTGACAACCTCTTGTAATTTCTCATAAAAGAGAAGAGACTCTAATATGTGGATGTCCTTCTAATCTCTTGAGCATCAAATGAAAAACACTTTCATCCTCAATCATTTGTGCATACATTCTTTTGCTACCTACTCTAAATTTTACCTAATCCAATGGGCCTATTTGATTTTTACTAAAATTATTATGAATAACCCTAAAAAAATTGAATTCTTAATTGATAAAAATTACCTAAATCATACAAAATTCATGTTTAGTGA
Organism: Viscum album; assembly: GCA_963277665.1. Lineage (NCBI taxonomy): Eukaryota > Viridiplantae > Streptophyta > Magnoliopsida > Santalales > Viscaceae > Viscum > Viscum album. The sequence continues at coordinate 1,597,386,422 of OY728133.1, read as the reverse complement.
GCTGGGACTTGAATTTTATTTAGAGTTCCCTTGTCTTTTGTGGACAGTTTAAAGTCATTCACGACGGACATAAAAAGGCGAATGTTTATCATCGAAATATCATTGACCAAAATAGATAAAATTTTACTCAATTCCTTTACAATTTATCTTAAAACATATTACCACATTCATGTATGAAGGGAAATATGTAAACTATGACTCACAAAATTTAGAATATGAGGAATGAAATGAAAAAGGGCTAAAAGCCATTAGAAGAAGTAGTTCCTAAAAATGAAGTTTCCATTATTTAACAAACCTGTTAGGGGGTAGAATTATGCAGGTCCACCTAATGGAATTGGATGCATAGTCAAATAATAGTTTCTTTTGGTTGATAGGTCTGTTATATAGAATACTTATGCAAGGCCGCCTAAGGGCACATGCTGCATATTCAGGAAAAAGATTAATCAGAAATTTACTTTTCTTGTGCTAAAAATCCAGTTAATGTTTATGGAGATTAAAATTATCCAATGCATAGAGTTTTCTGTATGGAAAGAGGTACTTAAATATTGAGAAAATATTTCCAAACATGATTATTTAAGAACTGGATGAATGTCACTCCTACGAAGGTATTACCCAAACGCAGGGAAAGAAATTGTAGACCGTAGACATGAATAATTACAGATCATGAAAAGTCATCATGGGACAAATATGTTACATATGGTTATTTTTGAAGATCCCTACATATTTTCATTAAGACAAATATGGAAAAAAGAGTTTTTCCTCCAAATATTGAAGTTACCACCATATAACAAACCCGTTAGGGGGTTGAATTATGAAGATCCGCCTAAGGGAATTAGCTACATTGTCAAATAATTATATCTTTTGGCTGATAGGTCCGTTATGTAGACTATTTAAGCAAGGCAGCATAAGGTCACGTGTTGCATAGTCAGGAAAAAAGAACTCTTAGGTATCAAAAATTTTATGACTAGAAGTCATGAAAATGGTTATGAAGATCTAAAAATATTTAAGGTTGGGGTTATGACACATAGAAAATGGGTATTGCCTAATGAATGTAGAGATACACGGACGAATGCTAACCAAAATCATGTTTTGGTTGGGTCCTGAATTAATGTGCTGGACATCACTACATATCCCATGGGGATGGGAATAAAGCCATATGTAGTTGTTTCAATACAGTGTAACGTCGTGTGGGCTGAGTGTGTCGGAGATCTTATTTTATGTTCATAGAACTCAGACCATGATAAGGAATACACAATGTGTATTTTATATGGAATTTCCATCCAAGGGACTAAAAGTGGAATTGGTGGTTTGGTCCAAAAGACTTGGGGATGTAATCGAGGGATATTCAAATGTTCGAATGTATCTCATAAGGATGGGAATCAAGCCCATGTAGTTTTAGAAATACCCTCTGTACAGATTTGGTTTGTACATGTGAAGGGTGAAAGGGGACTTTAGTGCAATGATCATTTGACACAAGAAGAAAGGTTTGGTTATTATCATGTATGTGTGTAGCCTTTGAAACATAACATGATTGGAGATCAATGTAAGTAATGATCCCCTCCCAGGCGAGGGTATCAAAGAATGTCGTAGTTTATTGTCATACAAGACAAAAAGTGTCGTATAGTTTAATGTCATATAGAAAAGAAAATGGTGAACCAATTTGAAGATATATTCTCTATGGATCGGATTCACAATTTAACATCTCATGAGATGGATGTTAATAGATGTAAAAATATATGTTTTGGGCTTGAACCTGAGGTGGTTTCCTACGTACCTAGCCTAGAAGGAAAAGATCAATGTCCGCATAGTTCAATTGGTGTTTTGACTTAGGCATGGTTAGCGTACGAGAGTGAGTGTCAGGGTTGATGTTTTCACTAATCTAATGTGAGTTATACTTGGTGTGAGAAACAAGAGGTAGAAACAACCTAAACAATGAGCAGTTTAATGTAATGTTGGACATATGAAGGGACTATTCAATTTAATGTCTTATAGTGAGGAATATTGGTGCTGCACAGTTTAATGTCATGTAGTAGGGACAAAATACAGTTTAATTTCATGCTGGACAATAATGAACTTCTTTACAGTTTAGCAACATGTATCTAGGACAATGGGGGACAATTCAGTTTAATGTCATGTAGTAAGGACAAAAAGGAAAAAGTTTATCATCATGTAGGACGATAGTTCATAATAGTTTAAGGTCATATACACGGACCGTGAATGGTGTAGTTTAATGTCAATTCTTGACATAAGGGACATGCAAATATTTTAAAGTCGTATGCATAGGCCACACCATTTAATGTCATGTTGGATGTATAAGGTACTTTTCCACAGTGTAAATTCATGTTGGTCGTCAAAGGGATGATACAATTTAACATCATGTTGGACGAAAGGGATGCAAATAGTTTAAGGTCATATGCATGGACTGTAAATGGTGTAGTTTAACGTCATGATGGACCATAGTATATTTCTATACAGTTTAATTTCATGTAGCTAGGATGATGGTTCAAATCATTTAAGGTCTTTTTCATGGACCGTAGAGTTTAACGTCATGTTGGATGAATTAGAGAATCTTCTACAGTATAGAGTCATGTATCTAGGATGATGAATGGTGTAGTTTAATGTCATGCTAGACATAAAAGATTTTTGTACAATTTAGCATCATGTAGCTAGGACGATAGTGACAATATTTTGAGTTTATACAAAATACTTATTCAGAAATATGGCATTTGTTAGAGTCATGATGAGTTCTCCATCCATTGAGATTAAAGAATATGATCCATTGTAGTAGACTTTAGGTATTGAATAAGGTCCTTCCAATTTTGGTTCAAGCTTGGGAGGTTTCTTTCCTGGTATCATTAGATTTTTGAGGACAAATATCAATTCTCCCTGGGTGAATGAACGAAGTAGAAACTTTTTGTTGAAAGCTCATGCTATTCGATTCTGATAGACTACCAAGTGGTGCAAGGTTTACAATCTTTTCTCGTATAATCATTCAAATTCATCCAATCTCTTTTGATATTGTTCATCTGTAGATGACTAATCACAAATGGCTACTCTGAGTGATGGTATTTGAACTTCAATGGGCAAAATTGCTTTTGTTGCATATATCAGTGAATATGTAGTTGACCGCGTTTGTAGTGCGGGATGTGGTTCGATAATTCCATAAAGCATGAAAGAGTTTGTTAGTCCCAGATTTCATATCATTATCCACCATCTTTTACAATATATTTTACAGAGTCTTTTTGAAAAATTCTATCTGGCCATTAGTCATTGCATGATACCGAGATGAATTATTGGATTTCATGTTGTATTCATGATACAATTTTGTCACTTCAGATGAACAGAAGTTCGTGACATTGTCCGTCAATATGATATGAGGGACACCAAATCTGGTAATGATGTTAGACTTGATGATGCTTTCAATGCTTTTATAAATAACTTCATCTAGAGGAATTTCCTCTACCCATTTTGAATAGAAATCACTAGTAGTAAGAATATAGGTAAACTGATTCGTTGTGGCTGAAGGGTATATTCCCACCACATCCATTCCCCATGTGGTAAATGGTCACCTGTATTTAGCTGTATGAAGCAACTCTGGGGGCTATGGAATGAAATTGGCATGTACCTGGAATAAATGACACAACTTCATTAAATCAACAAAATATTGTATCATTGAGGGCCAAAAGTTTCCAAGCCTTCGAATTTGACTAGACATTCTATGTCTAGACTGGTGGGAACAACAGAATCTTGTATGTATTTCTTTCATGACATCCATTGTCTCTTTACCATCAATGCTTCTGACGAAAAATCCATCAAAACCATTCATGTAGTGAATTTTATCTAGGTGATATGTTCCATCATAAAGAGTATAATTGACCATGCATCACCAGATTTGTTCTTTCCCAGCACTATTAGGTGGAAGTGTTCCATTTTGAAAGTATTCCCTAATAGGTGTCATCCATCCTATAGTATGAACATATTGATCCGGAATGGGACAAATTTCATTGATTTCCTCTATTCTGGTTCGAACATAATGTGAAATTTTATGATGGTGGGAAATGGTGATTCTTTTCTCATCTCGTTATGGATCCGCTAGAGCTATGGCTATGTTATCCAATTCATTAGCTTGAGCATTTTGGGATCGCGGGACATAAGAAAATGTATGTTCTATAGGAAATTACTCAATTAACTCTATGACATAATCATACAAAGGGATCAATTCTTATTTTTTGATTTCATAATCCCTATTTACTTGTTTGATTACCAAGTCTGATCCACCTTTCACTTTCAAGTGATTCACTTGTGCCTAATGCACCAATTCCATGCCTTTAATGAGAACTTGGTATTATGCTTTATTTTTGGTACCACCTTCCCATAGTAAGATGGAATAGGGTAACAATGAATTTTCTGGGAAAATGAGAACAACTCCTAACCCAACATTGTTCTGTTTAAGATCTTCTATTTTCATCCATGTTGGACTTCTGGAAGCACCAACAAAATACATTTCCCATACATGAGAAATATCTTTAATAGAGATTACTTCCTCATCAGGGAGATCAATATTTGAAAGTGTATCTTCCACTGAAGGGTGTTTAGCAAGGAAATCAGCCAGATCATGGACATTTATTGCCTTTTGAGACACTTATTGGATATCAAACTGCTAGAAAATAACTGCCCACATTGCCAGACGGCTTTTATGCATTGGATGACTGAGGATGAATTTGAGCATGTTATTTCGAGATACCAATTGGACCTTGTGATGTTGCAGGTAGTGTCTCAACTTCTAAACTGCAAATATTAATGCTAGGCATCATTTCTCAATACATGAATATCGGGTTTCAGATTCCAGCATAGTTAGACAGAGGTAGTAGAGGCTGTTTTCATTCCCAGATTCATTATTCTGAGCAAAAAAGGCGCCAATGATCTCTCTAAGGCAGTTACATATAAGATAAGTGGACTTTCTTCAATAGGTGGAATTAGTGCTGGTGAACTCTAGAATGATTTCTTGAGAATATTGAATGATTTTTGACATTCTTCAGTCCACTGGTAAGTGACTTCCTTCTTCATCAATTTGGTGAAGGGTAAACTTTTTCCTGCCAAATTGGTGATGGGATGCCGAATATAGTCTAAATGTACCTGAAGCCCTCTAAATTGTTTCAAATTTTTAGGAGGTTACATACCATGTATTGACATGGTCTTCTCAGGATCGGCATCAATACCACGATGGCGTACAACAAAGCCGAGAAATATTCTTGACGTTACCCCAAAAGAAAATTTTAAGGGGATCAACTTTTAATTATGATGTCAAAGCTTGTGGAATATGTTTTCAAAATCAGCCAAGTTATTAGAACATTGCTAGGATTTGACGACAAAATCATCCACATAACATTCAACAAACATCTATAAAATGGAATTGATGATACGATGCATGGCACGCTGATATGTTGCGCCAGCATTCATTAGACCAAAGGGCATCACCCGATAGCAAAACACACCCGGAGGGGCTACGAAGGCTGTAGATTTTTCATCTTCTAGATCCATTCAGACCTGATTATATCCAGAATATCCATCCATGGATGAAAGTGCTTCATATCCAGGTATTTCATTAATCATGAGTTCTATGATCGGAACAGGAAAATCATCCTTTGGACAATACCGATTATGATCCATGAAATCAATGAAAACACTAAATTTCCCATTCTTCTTCTTCTATAGGGCAATATTAAACTACCACATGGGATATTGAACATCTCTGATGAAGTTAGAATTGATAATATTATCCACCTCAGCTTCAATTTTGTATGCATAAGTTGGGTGTGTTCTTCTCGCGGTTTGATTAAATCTTCAATGTTCTTATGGAAAACCAAAATGATGGGTAGAAGCATCAGGATCATGCCCTGGAATCTCTGTATAGTTCCAAGAAAATATATCTCAATTTTTCTTTAAAAAGGAAATATACATATCTTGTTCTTCAGGTGTCATGGCCACACTGATTAAAGTGGTTTGTGTATCTTCTTTGGTACCCAAATATATTTCTCTGAGTGTATCCACGTTGGTAGAGATACCATCATCAAATACTGGGGGAGAATTACTGAGATATTATTCTTCTTCATCAACATGAGTTGTTTCTTCTGTTTTTACTTGCATAATAGATGATGAAGTAAAATTTTCATAATCAGAAGAGATCTTAAAATTTGAACTTCTTGAAGAAGAAGCTTCCATTTCTGACCCAATTGAAGATGAAGGGTCCTCCATGGGTAACAAAGAGAATATAATGGATTGAGAATCAATATTATCATTCACCTCCAATGTTGCTATAACCTCTTCTGGCCTGATTGCAGAAGTATAGACTTGTTGGATTTGTTATATGAAATGAAGAAATCCCCATTTGGGCTTCCATCATTTCTTGGTGGATCACCAATTTCTCCGATGTTGCCTGGATCAATTGACGTAATTTCCATTATGGAATTTTCCATAAGAGTACTTTGATTTGGGCCTATCCTATCAATTTGACTGATAGGAAACACATAATATGAACTCACATGTGAAATTTATTTAGAGTAATCTTTTCAAACTAAATGGAGCATTAACCTTTGCAACCTCATTTGTTGTGGATTTCTCCTCTACCTTCATGTGATAGAATTCCACCTCAATGTATTGAGATTCACATGTATTGAATGAGGATTTATCACCATACAGTGTCCCAATTTTACCACTGAAACAATATTTAAGACATTGATGGTATGGTGAAGGGATAGCCGCAAGTTGATGTAGCCAGAGTCTTCCAAGAATAATATTGAATTCTGTGTCATGATCAACAAACATGAAATCTAAATTGGATACAAGGTCACCTAACTGAGTTCTGAGTTAAATCTTGCCCAGTGGTTCTTACTCATTTTTATCATACCCTTGCAACATTAATGTATAAGAAGATAAATTAGATTCGGTGAGTCCCAATCGACGAAGTGTGCAAATGGGGATGAGGTTGACTCTTGAAACATTATCATTAAACCTCTTCGGATATCCACACCATTGACCATTACAGATAAATAAAATGGTCTAATATGTCTATGCACGACATCATCATTATCTTCATCTGTGAATGATATCACTTAATGACATTCTGCTGGATTATTCCCTACGTCGTATACTTCAGCTGCAACAACGTCATTTTCAAACACCTGAGGACTTGAAAAAGCCTCTATGAGTGCCTCCCGAAGATCCATTGAAAGATTCAGTGCCTCCAGAATTTATAATGTAACACCCAGAGACTATATGAAAAATATTCTATTAATCTAATTGATTACTTGTGTTGTACGCCACCCCAAAATTAGCTTGTAATATTCACCTGATTTGGGTTTTTGGGCCCCCGGTTTGGGGCTAAGGGTCTCTAGGGCCTTCGAGTCATCATAGGCCTTCGGTCCACCGGGCCTTTGGGCAACGTAGACCAATTAGTAGCCTAGTTCACACAAAACAAGCCCTAGAAGAGGATCAGAGCAACAAGAGTGCAACTACAAGACGCAGAGCTAACCGGATTGGATGAATGAGAGGGTATGGAATCCGCCATCAGGACCAGGCACTGTGCAGATTTGTACGGGGAAATGCTAGACGATAAGAACTGCAAGGTGGGTTGCTAGGTGATCAATTATGCAGGTAGCTGGGGAGGGGCCGTTCAAAGTGGGATGGGCCTATGGGTCATGTATAGGGAATGGAATGCATATGGGCCTTTGGGTCATGTATGTGTGTTTGTCAGTCCTTGTGCCATGGGCCTACGGGTCATGTACGGGTTCACCTTCAACCCTTAAAATGGGGATTATCCAAAAAAAATAAAAAAATAAGGCCTTCGGGCCATTTGGTTCATATTAGCTTGTATGATATGCAAACACTATTCTTGGCTTACATTACACGCAATCGCGACCTTCCTCGATAGCGTGTGTAGTACGCAATACCAGGTTTCACTAAACAAGGATATATTTTTTAGAACAAGCCGTTATGAATAGTGATAACTAAATTTTGAATTTTAAAACATTATTATTCATCTTACACATTTTTTAAAACATTGTATGAGAACAAAAAAAATTCTGGTAAAATAAGTATTTTTAAAAAAATGCAATTTTGCCGTGTTTTGATGGCGCAATCATTTTAAATATAATTTTCGACAAGTTTATATGTTAAATTTTACAAAATAAACTTCTTATTTTGATTCAGGATTTAAAAAATAACATTGGATAAAGTTTAGATATTTTTCTAAAAACTTTCATATTTTAATGAATAGTAAAAACACGCTATATTTTAATTAAAAACAACTTTTTTCAACGTAATAATTTATATGGTTAAATTTTAATATTGAATTGTTTTAAAGTATTAATAGAATATATTTTTAAAATTTAATATAATGTATGTCACTAGCATTGATTTTACATTGAATTCATAGGTAAAATCACTTCAATCTTTTGCAATGTTTTAACTTTTAAGACTCGTTTTCTTAACAACGGGAATAATATTAAATTAATTTCTGCAACTTTTGTGTATTGAATTTAGTAAAATGGATTCCATATTTGGAATCAGTGGGTCCAAATTATGTTAATGTATTGCTTTTTATTTTTTGGTATTATGAATAGAAACTACGGTAAATTTTATTTACCATAGTAACGGAAAACCGGGTAACTAAGTTTAAATATAATATTATAAAATTACCCTAACACATACCAAAATCATATTGGATGATTTAAAGTCGACCCATATCAACTAAGGGTTAGATTAGATTCATTTAATTGACTATTTACCATGAAAATAATCTAATTATTATTAAAACCAATGAAAGTGACTACATGTCAGTCTCTTAAATCTTATAAGTATAATAATTTATATTAAGTGAGAAAATTTATGAATCTTCAAACATGAAAAATATCTAGAAAGATAATAAAATTATCTACACCATGATGATTTATTTATAATTTTTATGGATTAAATAATTGTCATTAATGGTGACACAATAGTGATGTAGAAATTATTTATTTAGTGAGAAATAAGTAATATAGTTTTTATTGAAATAATAATACCCATTAAAAGGCTCACAAACAAGACCAAAACTTATTGGATGTGTATATATACACCATTATCATCCAATTACTAAATGTATTACCGTTTGGAGTCTTATAAATTTGATTATGACAGTTATATTATTTCATTTTAAATGATGTCAAAATTGTCACCCTCATAATTTAATAAATATAACATTTTAAATGTTGGGTGTTTTAGAAAATAAATCTGACTAAAAGTATTAATATAAAATATATAAGATTTATCTTCATCATAGAAATTTAGTTTTAATTTTTATGAAACAAATAAGTACATTTAATAATTATACAAAATGATTTATAAATTATTTTATTAAGAGAAATATCAAATAAATTGTTTTACAAATATTAAAAAAATTTATATGAACTATTTAATGTGATCCACTAATTTTATAAGTGAATATGAAATGTTAGAAAACTATTAAATATTTTAAATCGAATATATCCTCTCTGTGGATTTTATTTAAATTCAAATTAATGAATATTGTCAAAATTGACAATATTGTTATTTTATAAAAATAACATATTATTAAATTTTTTAAAAATCACAAGTTTTTTAAAAATTATAAATTTAAATTTATATAGTCTACAATGTCATAAAGTATTCAATTATGGAAAATTAACAACACATGAGTCAGAATTGTTTTCCATTTAATAATTAGAATTTTATTATCACAAATAAAATTTAATAGATTAAATAATGATAAATAATGTTTATAATGTTTAAAATAAATTCCCTACATGCATAAATTTTATTGGTTGATGAGATTAAAACCCTATCTCATCTAATCATCCAATATTAGTCATTTTTGGAGGGTTTTAAGTGGGGTTTCAATTTATTATAAATTAATATTTCTTATATATCCAAAGGTGGCCCTCTCCTCCCTTATAAAAGGAAACCTCCTCCCTCTCATATTTACACAACATTTAGCCTTCAAGATCTACCAAACCATTAAAATTTCCCTTCTCAACTTCCCTATAAATATTCTAGAACTCAAGGTCATCTTCAAAGTCCAATTTTAATGCCCAAAGAAGAGGGTTCAAAAATGCGTATCAAAGAAGAGATAATATCTGTTACCGATTCGTTCAAATTTATTTCTTCTTCTACTTCTGCTTCATTAGTTTTTTCATTATGAAGTAACAAAATCAGTATCACTAACATACTGATATGTTGTTATAAATATGAAACAACCCTATTCCACATTATATCCATCCAACGGAAAAGAAATCAAAGCGTTTGCATATGTACGGAATACCGTCACCACGTCGTGGTGTAATCTGTTTTCCACCACCACCTTACTTGAATGGATATAATAGTGTAAATAATGACTATATGTCATTATGGTAAAGTGATATTGATTCTGAAATAGTATACATACAATTCAATACAATTCCATGATCAGGGGAACGATATCATCGTTTGTGCGTACGTACGGACTACTGTCTCCACGACACGATGAGATTCACTCTCCATGACAACCATTAAAGATTGATTATAAAGTATGTATAATGAATAATAATGGTATATATAACCTAATAATGATACTTGACTTATGTATATATATATTTCATCTACTTACTTCCATTCAAGTCAATATGGAAAGGAAAACAGCGTTCATGCGTACGTACGGAATACCGTCTCCATGAACGATGTATTTCATTTCATTTATCTATATTATATATATATATATATACTGGATATATATGATATATAAATAATGTTTTACATTCTGGAAGTAAGTAAATCAGGATATAAGTAATAATAATATCAATTACAATAAGTCCAAACATGTGCGGTAAATAAAACGGTTTTACCAAAAACGATGCTTTAACATGAAATTTACAAAAGAACGGGTAATATAAAGTCATAAGTAAACCATATATTATATCATAAAAAAGAATATGATTCTGAAAATAGTAAATTACATTATTTAAAGCATTATACAAGAGGTTCAGATACATACGACGCATATCAGACATAAGGTAAGTGATAACTTCTAGAATCTCGTTTTTATCCGAGATAATTTATATGTAAGTATTTACTGGGGTTATTTTTATCATCCATGCACATGATTTCTCAAAAAAAAATTATAAGATGTTTACTATTCTTCCATGTATGTTTAATGTAATATTTACACTTTTACCACATGGTATGGAAGGAATCTTTTGTCGTTTTTAGTATGAGATACTTTTTGACTTTTCCGAAAAAAATACAAGAGAAATGATTTTTTAACTTATATGAAATGAAAGGATTTTTACGGTTTAATAGAGAATTATTTTCCTGAATATTCCTCCAATATATATCATGAAAATTTTCAACAAAATCCAGTAATTTTAAAATTTAATTCATTTTTGGAAAAGAAAATGATTTTAATGAAAAAAGGATATTTTCCTCAAACATTCATTTCAAGTGTTTTATAAAAACCATTTTCCATCTAAGATGACATTATTTCATATGTGTATGATTCAAGTATAATGTCTATATGATTTACATAATTTCACTATTCTTATTATGAAATTATTTCCATTTCATTTATATAGATTATTGGATGATGGGATGATGTTTATGTCACCCATTTTATTAATTGGGTTATTATAAATGATGAATGTTTATTTTGTGGCACAAGTAAGAGTGATTTCCTTATGAGATGGGTGGGACCTATATCTCCCTCCAATGCATTAGGTAAATATTTATATCTTATAAGATAGACATGGCTGGAACTGTATGTTAATCCAATTATGTGTTACAGGATTGGAATGAGGAGTGAACTCGATTCAGAATGGGACTTTGTCCACTAAGATGGTCTTGGATGTAATGCCCCAGCTACTATGGAAATCATAACATGTGCTTAATGAATTACACAATTAAATATTTTATTCCCATTCTATTTTATCATGATTGATGTTAGTTTATGATATATGCCTTACGTACTTCCAAAATTTATGTCATTGCTCGTGATTTTGAAGTTTAGATTTTATGTTTAAGTTTTTGCATTCAAATGTTTATGGATTGTTTTATTTTCTCTATGCTTACCCTTACTGATTATTTTAGCTCACAAATTATATTTATTATTTTCCCCATTATTTAAAGAAAGGATTTAGGTAAGAAAAAAAAGGGGAATATCGTTATGGGAGATGATGAAGATCATTCACTACGATTAGAAGATTATTTTTTCCGAGTTTCCAAAGACACTAAACTATTACGGTACTTGTGTGTCTGTTTTCATTATGTATTCAATATTCCTCAAATGTAAAGTAATGTCCATGTACTCCATGCTTTGGGTCTCTACAGTTGATATCAGTGGAAAGGTTTAGTTATAAATTGGAAACTAGGATGCCAAAACATTAGTGAGATCCCTAGAGATATTTTCAAGGTAAGTCTAGGGATGTCACGGTGGTTTAGTAATATCCCTACGGTTAAGTATAAGTATAGGTTATAGTTATTGAATTATGGTAATGATCTTAGAATTTAACCTAAGATGTTAGATATTGATGGTAATCCCCCTTGATTATGATTTTGGCCTCTCACACTATTCTTTTTAGATTTTAGAAAATGGCTAGAAACAGGAAGATTCATGAAAATGGAGGATATGATGGACAATGGAATGATTTTCTTCATGAGAAACTAAATGAAATTCGATCTGGAGTTCCATATATTGTTATTATTCCTAATCAGCAATTTCATAATATGATCAAAAATCTCAACTATGGTATGTTTCTTGACTCAGCTAACAAGAGAAATATGAGATTTCATGATGATCATAGAGGAAAGAAAGTTCAATTTCCATCACGTAAATCATGTGGTAAGAGGTATCCGATAGAATGTTTTAAAGGAACTGGATGATGATTTGGGTGTTGAAAAGAAGGACACAAAGCCAGTAACTACAAAGGATAAGGTTAAGTTAACACCATGGATGAGGATAATGGTATTGCTATGACATCAAAAATGTTTTAATGTTTTAAATGTGGTATGTATGGGCATTATGAAAACCAATAACCTAAGGGAAAATATCATGGAGTAAATATGCATGGTCGTATGGGTAGTATTTATATTGATGATGATGAAGAGACTACAAATGATATGTGAGATGAAAGAATTGTTCAAGATCAGTCAATAGTTTAAGAAGGTAGTGGAATGATTACATGTTTATCAAGAGTAATGTTGTATAAATAATCTCATGGTACTATGGAATAAAGAGACATCTAAGGATTGTTACACTATTGTTTTTCATTATTTTTTTGAAAGTATATGATTAATTGTACCGGTAACCATGAACGATTATTCAATTATTATTGTAAGGTATAAGATATGTGCATAATGAAAGGATAAAAAGATAGTGATATTTTTCATAGTATTAATGATCTCATGACTGGTATAAGGACAAAGTGATATCACAGTTTGATTATATAGAAATTTGGAATTTTGTTATGCGGAAAGAGTTAACTTGTGACGACATTCTTGTTTTTAATAAGGTCAATGGGTTTTCAATTGTCAATATAATACATAATTAAGTAATCACATGTCTGGAATGAGACCAAAAAGATATATTTTATGATATATGGGGGACAAAGGTTGATATTCACATTGTTGGTTGATGTCATTTCTGGTAATTATTTTCTTTTATGTTTGGAAAAAAGTATTTTCCATAAGCCTAAAGGTTGGAATGAAATATTTTGTAAATCAGATAGAATTTTTTAAGGCTAGAAATTTTTTTCGATACTATTTTTGGAATGTTATAATAGTGTAGTTTTAGAAAAAGGGACAACCCATAGGATGTGTGACAACCCATCGTGTCAGACAATGCTGTGGGAACCGAACCCAAAACCGAAGTGCAACTTGCCTTTATCACCTGCCACTGGCCTACAGGAATTCCCTGGTTAATAGAAATTAGTTTTATTTTATTATGAAGTATGACTGTTGAAGTATAAGTTCATTTTTTGTAATCTTATATGATTATCCTCACCATAGATGGACTTATGTATATTTGATAACTTTGGATAACCTTATGTCTGAAAAATGATTGAATGAGCCATCATTCTATCACATGATCTGCTAACACTTCACGAATAACAAATTCAACTTCATTTCTTTAAGTGATGAAGTGGAAATTGTTCATGGCACAAACAACAGTGAAACTGTATCAAAATCAATTAAGTATTTCTTCTATTTCAAATTTTTCAACTTTTGGGAAATGATATTGAAAACCTAAAATGTTGTCCTATTGCACTTATATCTAATGAATCATATGGTACCTTAGATCATCATAATTTTATGGCTTTGGGATTGTTTGATTTTTCATAGCCATGTTCTCTACCACAGTTCATCAGAACATGATGGCTAGATTTTTCTTCCATATCCATATTTTCACCTATGTTCTCCTATGTGGAAACCCAGTGATGAGATACATTGTAAATTCATTATGTTTCATACATTAGTTTTTAAAATTATGTTTTAGTATACATTTTTATGATGTCTATTTATATTAAATAAAATTTCATTTAGTAAACTATTTATGACCCCGACGAATTTCGAGGGCGAAATTCATTTTAAGGGGGGTAGAATGAAACACCCCGAGATTTTAAAAAAATATTCTTGTATTCTCATTGATGACATGTGTTTTACACAACACCAAAATTATCTTGTACTATATTCAAAACAATATTATATTGTATGATATGCAAAAACTATTCTTGGCTTGCATTACAGGAAATCACGGCGTTCCTCAATAGCGTGTGTAGTACGCAATACCGGGTTTCACTAAATAATGATATATTTTTATGAACTAGCTGTTTTGAATAGTATTAAATAAATTTTGAATTTTATAACATTATTATTCATCTTACATATTTTTTAAAACATTGTATGAGAACAAAATAATTTTTTCTAGTTAAATAATTATTTTTTTAAAAATGCAGTTTTGCCGCCTTTTGATGGCGCACCAATTCTAATAATAAATTTTGACAAGTTTATAAGTTAAATTTTACAAAATAAAATTATTCTTTTGAATCAGTATATAAAAATTTACATTGGATAATGTTTTGATATTTTTCTTAAAACTTTCATATTTTAATGAATAGTAAAAACACGCTATATGTTAATTAAAAACAACTTTTTTCATCATAATAATTTATATGATTAAATTATAATATTGAATGGTTTTAATGTATAAATTGAATATAATTTTACCATTTAATATAATGTATGTCACTTGCATTGATTTTACTTTGAATTCATTGGTAAAATAACTTCAATCGTTTGCAATTTTTTATCTTTTAAGACTCGTTTTATTAACAACTGGATTAATTTTAAATTAATTTCTGCAACTTTTGTGTATTGAAATTAGAAATATGGATTCCATATTTGGAATTAGTGGGTCCAAATTATGTAAATATACTACTTTTTATTTTTGGGTATTATTAATAGTAACTACGTTAAATATTATTTACCCTAGTAAAATGTAAATCCGGTAATTAAGGGTAAATATAATATTACGAAATTACCCTAACACCTCCCAAAATCCTATTAGATGACTAAAAGTCGACCCATATCACCTAAGGGTCGGATTAGATTAATTTAATGGACTTTTTCCCATGAAAATAATTTAATTATTATTAAAACCAAAGAAAGTGACAAAATGTCACTCTCTTAAATCTTATAAGTATAATAATTTTATTTTAGTGATAAAATTAATGAATATTCAAACATGAATAATATATAGAGAGAAAATGAAATTATCTACATCATGATAATTTATTTATAATTTTTAGGGATAAAATAATTTACATTAATGGTGACACAATTGTGATGATGAAATTATTTATTTAGTAAAAAATAAGTAATATAGGGTTATTGATAATATAATACCCATTAAACGGCTAAAAACTGACCAAAACTTATTGTAAGTGTATATATACACCATAATAATACAATTATAGAATATTTGACCCTTTTGAGTCTTATAAAAGTGATTATGACACTTATATTATATTATTTTAAATGATGTCAAAATTGTCACCCTCCTAATCTAATAAATATAACATTTTAAAAGATGGGTGTTTTAGAATATAAATCCGTCTAAAAGTATTCCAACGAAATCTATATGATTTATATTCATCATAGTATTTTATTTTTAATTATTATGAAACAGATATGTACATTTAATAATTATACAAAAATGTTGTATAAATTATTTTATTAATAGATATATCAAATAAATGGTTTTAAAAATAGTAAAATATATATTATATAAACTATTTAATGTGATATACTAATTTTATAGGTTAATATGAATTGTAAGGAACCTATTAAATATTTTATTTCTAATATATCATCCTTGTGGATTTTATTTAAATTCAAATAAATGAACAATGTCAAAATTAACACTATTATTATTTTATAAAAATAACATGTTATTAAATTTCTTAAAAATCACAAAAATATATAAAAATTATAAATTAAAATTTATATATTATAAAATGTCATAAAGTATCCAATTATGGAAAATTAACAACACATAAGTTATTATTTATTTCCATTTAAAATTTATAAGTTTATTATCAGAAATAAAATTGAATAGATTAAATAAGGACAAATCAAGTTTATAATGTTTAAAATAAATTCCCTATATGTATAAATTTTATTGGTTGATGAGATTAAAACCCTATAATATCTAATATTTCCATATTATTTAATTTTTGTGGTTTTTAAGTGGGTTTACAATTTATTATAAATTAATATTTTTTATATTTCTAAAGGTGCCCCTCTACTCCCATATAAAAGGGAACCTCCTCCCTCTCATCTTTACACAACATTGATCATTCATGATCGGCCAAACCCTACCAATTTCACTTCTAAACATCCCTAAAAATATTTTAAAAGTCTTGGTCTTCTTCAATGACAAATTTTAGTTCCATACGAAGAGGTTTCAAAGAGGTGTATCACCGCGCGTGCGTACGTACGGAATACCGTCTCCACGCCGTGGTGTAAACTGTTTTCCACCACCACCTTACATCGATGGGTATAATAGTTTATAGATTAACTATATGTTATTATTTTAAAGTGATATTTATTCTGAAATAGTATACAGACAATTCTATATAGTTTCACGATCATGGGAACAATATCATCGCTTGTGCGTACGTACGGACTACCATCTCCACAACGCGATGAGATTCACTCTCCATGATAACCATTCAAGAATGATTATAAAGTATTTATAATGAATAATAATGGTATATATAACATAATAATGATACTTTACTTTTGTATATATAAATTTCATCTACTTACTTCCATTCAAGTCAATAAGGAAAGGAAAATAGCGTTCGTGCGTACATACGGAATACGGTCTCCATGAACGGTGTATTTCATTTCATTTATTTATATTATATATATATACTGTATATATATGTTATATAAATAATGTTTTACATTAATTAAGTAAGTAAATAATGATATAAGTAATAATAATATCATGAACAACAAGTCCAAACACGTACGGTAAATAAAACGATTTTACACAAAACACTGCTTTAACATGGAATTTACAAAAGAATGGGTAATATAATGTCCTAATTATACCATATATGATATCATAACAATGAGTATGATTCTATAATTTTTCAATGACATTATTTAAATCATTATATAGGAGGTTCAGTTACAAATGGTTCATATCAGACATAAGGTAAGGGATAACTTTTCCAATCTCGTTTTTATCCGAGATTGTTTATACGTAACTATTTACTGGGGTTATGTTTATCATCCATGTACATGATTTCACCAAAAGTTTTTATAATATGTTTACTATTATTCCATGTATATTTAATTTCATATTTACTCTTTTACTACATGGTATGGAATGAATCTTTTGTCGTTTTCAGAATGATATACATTTTGACTTTTCCGGCAAAAGTACAAGAGGAATAATTTTTTTTTAACTTATACGGAATGAAATGATTTTTA
The DNA here is from genome assembly GCA_963277665.1 of Viscum album. Taxonomy (NCBI): domain Eukaryota; kingdom Viridiplantae; phylum Streptophyta; class Magnoliopsida; order Santalales; family Viscaceae; genus Viscum; species Viscum album. The sequence continues at coordinate 1,597,368,377 of OY728133.1, read as the reverse complement.
CGGTTTTATAAATCCTTATTTTCATGAAGCTATCTCCAAAACATTTCATGACTATTTTAAAAAAAATCCTTTTCTTTTAAAATTGCAGGACATTTTGTTAAAAGAAAATGATTTTAAAGAAGAAAGTTTATTTTCCTGAAGAATTCATTTCAAGGGTTTTATCAAAACCATTTTCCATCTAAGATGACATTATTTCATATGTGTATGTTTCAAGTATAATTCCTATATGATTTACATGGTTTCAATTTTCATATTATGAAATTATATCCATTTCTTTTATATGGATTATGTTATATTGGGATGTTGTTTATGAAACCCATTTTATTAGTTGGGTTATTATGAATGATGAATGTTTATATTATGGCACATGTAAAAATGATTTAATTATGAGAAGGGTGGGACCTATATCTCCATCCAATTTATTGGATAAAGATTTATATATCATGAGATAGACATGGCTAGAATGGTATGTTAATCTGGTTCTGTGTTACTGGACTGGAATGGGGAGTAAACTCAATTCAGAATGGGACTTTGTCCACTAAGATGGTCTTGACAGTAATGCCTTGGCTACTAAGGAAATCAAAACATGTTCTTAATGGATGTCACAATTAAATTTTTTATTCCCATTCTATTTTATCATGATTTATGTTACTTTATGTGCCTTACGTACTTCAATAAATTATGTCATTTCTAATTATTTCGAAGTTTTGATTTTATGTTCAAGTTTTTGCATTCAAATGTTTATGGATTGTTTTATGTTCCCGATGCTTACCCTTACTGAGAATTTGAGATCACACTTTATATGTATTATTTTCCCAAGAATTTAAGGAATGTTTTTAGGCATGAAAACAAAAGGGGAAGATCTTTATGGGAGATGTTGAAGATCATTCACCATGATTAGAAGATTTTTTTTCCGAGTTTCCAAGGACACTAAACTATTACGGTCCTTGTGTGTTTGTTTTCATTATGTATTATTTATTTTTCAAATTTAAAGTAATGTCCATGTACGTCATGCTTCCGGTCTCTATAGTTGGTATCAGAATAAAGGTTTAGTTAACCTTTGGAAATTAAGATGGCAAAACATTAGTGAGATCCTTAGAGATATTTCTAAGGTATGTCAAGGGATGTCACTGAGGATTAGTAATATCACCATGGTTATGTATAAGTATAGGTTATAGTAATAGAATTATGGTAGCGATCTTTTAATTTAACCTAAGATGTTAGATATCAAAGGTAATCCCCATTGATTATGATTTTGGCCTCTCACACTATTTATTTTGGGTTTTAGAAAATGGCTGGAAACGAGATAATTCACGATAATGGTGTATATGATGGACAATGGAATGATTTTCAGTATGAGAAACCGAATGAAATTAGATCTGGAGTTCCACATATCATTATTATGCCTTATCTGCAATTTTATAATATGATCAATAATATGAACTATGGTACGTTTCCCGACTCAGAAAATAAGAGAAAGATGGGGTTTCATGATGATCATAGAGGAAAGAAAGTTCAATTTCCATCATGTAAATCATGTGGTAAGAGGCATCAGTGAGAATGTTTCAAAGGAACTGGAAGATGATTTGGGTGTGGAAAAGAAGGACACAAAGCGAGTATGTGAAATGGAAAAGGATCAGTTAACACCATGGATGAGGGTAATGGTATTGCTACGACATCAAAAATGGTTAAATGTTTTAAATTTGGAATGTATGGGCATTATGCAAACCAATTCCCTAAGGGAAAATATCATGAAGAGAATCCGCATGGTCGTAGAAGTAGTATTTATATTGATTATGATGAAGAGACTTCTAATGATATGTGAGATGAAAGAATTGTTCATGATCAGTCAATAGTTTTAGAAGGTAGTAGAGTGATTACATGTTTATCAAGTGTAATTTTGTATAATTAATCTCATGGTACTTTTGAATATAGAGACATCTGAGGATTGTTACACTATTGATTTTCTTTATGTTTTTGAATGTATATGATTAGTGGTATCAGAAACCATGAAAAATTATTCAAATGTTTTTGTAAGTTATAAGATATGTGCATAATGAAAGGTTAAAGAGATAGTGATATTTTTTATAGTATTAATGAGCTCATGACTGGTATAAGGACAAAGTGATATCATTGTTTGATTGTATAGAAATTTTGGATTTTGGTCTATGGAAAGAGTTAACTTTTGACAGAAATCTTGTTTTTATTAAGGTCAATGGGTATTAAATTTTCAATATAAAAAATAATTAAGAATTCACATGTCTGGAACGTGACCAAAAAGATATATTTTATGATATATGGGGCATAAAAGATGGTATTCACATGCCTTGTTGATGACATTTCTGGTAATAGTTTTCTTTTATGTTTGGAAAAAAGAATTTTCGATAAGCCTAAAGGTTGGAATAGATTATTTTGGACATCAGATAGAATTGTTTAAGTCTATAATTTTTTTTCGATACCATTTATTGAATGTTATAATAGTGATGTTTTAGAAAAAGGGACAACCCATAGGACGTGTGACAACCCATCATGTCGGACAATGTTGTGGGAATTGAACCCACAACCGAAGTGCGATAGGCCTTTATCACCTAACACTGGCCTACATGATGTCCTTGGTTAATAGAAATTAGTTTTATTTTATAAAAAAGTATTATGGTTGAAGTATAAGTTCATTTTTGGAATCGTATACGATTAACCTCACCATCGATGGACTTCTGTATATTTGATAACTTTTACTAACCTTATGTCTGAAAAATGATGGAATGACCCATCATTCTATAACATGATCTACTAACACTTCACGAATAACAAATTCAACTTCATTTCTTTAAGTGATGATGTCGAAATTATAATTTTTGAAAATTTTATAATTTAAATTTCACAAAATAAACTTCTTCTTTTGAATCAATATATAAAAATTTAGATTGGATAACGTTTTGATATTTTTTCTGAAAACTTTCATAGTTTAATGAATAGTAAAATCACGCTATATTTTAATTAAAAACAACCTTTATCATCGTAATAATTTATATGGTTAAATTTTAATATTGAATGGTTTTGAAGTATAAATAGAATATATTTTTACCATATAATATAATGTATGTCACTAGAATTTATTTTACATTGAATTAATAGGTAAAATAACTTCAATCTTTTGCAATGTTTTAAATTTTAAGACTCATTTTCTTAACAACGAGATTAATTTTAAACTATTTTCTGCAATTTTTGTGTATTGAATTTAGAAAAATGGATTCCATATTTGGAATCTGTTTGTCCAAATTATGTTAATAGACTACATTTTATTTTTGGGTATTATGAATAGTAACTACGGTAAATTTTATTTACCATAGTAAAAGGTAAATCTGGTAATTAAGGGTAAATATAATATTATAAAATTACCCTAACACCAACCAAAATCCTATTGGATGACTAAAAGTCGACTCATATCACCTATGTGTCGGATTAGATTTATTTAATGGACTTTTGACCCTGTAAATAATTTAATTATTATTAACACCAATGAATGTGACAACATGTCACTCTCTTAAATCTTATAAGTATAATAATTTTAATTTAGTGATAAAATTCATGAATCTTAGAAAATTAATAGTATCTAAAAATCTAATAATATTATATACATCATGATGATTTATTTATAATTTTTAGGGATTAAATAATTGTCATTAATGGTGACACAATAGTGACGAAAAATTATTTAGTTAGTGAAAAATAAGTAATATTGTTTTTGTTGAAATAATAATACCCATAAAAAGGATTACAAACCAGAAAAAAATTTATTGGAAGTGTATATATACACATAATAATACAATGACCAAATATATGACCATTTGGAGTATTATAAAATTGATTATGACACTTATATTATTTTATTTCAAATAATGTCAAAATTGTCAACCTCATAATTTAATAAATATAACATTTTAAAAGTTTGGTGTTTTAGAATATAAATCCGACTAAAAGTATTCCTATAAAATATATAAGATTTAACTTCATCATAGTAATCTATTTTTAAATTTTATGCAAAAATAAGTACATTTAATAATTATACAATAATGTTGTATAAATTATTTTATTAAGAAAGTATCAAATGAATATTTTTACAAATAGTAACATAAATATTATATGAACTCTTTAATGTGATCCACTAATATTATAGGTGAATATGACTTGTTTGGAACCAATTAAATATTTTAGTTTGATGATATCCTCTCTGTGGATTTTATTTAAATTAAAAGAATTGAATAGTGTCAAAATTGACACTATTGTTATTTTATAATAATAACATTTTATTAAATTTTTTAAAAATCACAAAAATATTTAAAAATTAAAATTTAAAATTTATATAGTATAAAATTTTATAACGTATCCAATTATGGAAAATTAACAACACAAATGTGATAATTTATAGCGATTTCATATTTAGAAGATTATTATCACAAATAAAATTTAATAGATTAAGTAAGAATAAATCATGTTTATAATGTTTAAAATAAATTCTCTACATGTCTAAATTTTATTTGTTGATGCGATTAAAACCCTATCTCATCTAATATTCCAATATTAGTCATTTTTTGAGGTTTTAAAGTGGGGTTTCATTTTATTATAAATTAATATTTTTTATATTACCAAAGGTTCCCATCTCCTCCCTTATAAAAGGGCACCACCTCCCTCTCATCTTTACACATCATTGAGCCTTCAAGCTTGGAAATACCCTGAACATTTCCCTTATAAACTTTCCAATAAATATTCTATAAATCTTGGTCCTCTTCAAAGACAAATTTTATTGCACTAAGAAGAGGATTCAAAAAGGCGTATCAAAGAAGAGGTAATATCCGTTACTGATTCCTTCAAATATATTTCTTCTTATATGTACTCTTCTTTAGATGTTGCATTATGAAGTAATAAAATCAGTATCACTCATATACTGGTATGTTATTATAAATATGAAACAACCCTCTTCCACCTTCTATACATCCTATGGAAAATGAAATCACCGTGCGTGCGTTCGTACGGAATACCTTCTCCACGTCGTTGTGTAATCTGTTTTCCACCACCACCTTGCATGGATGTGTATAATAGTGTCATGAATAACTATATGTGATTATTGTAATGTGATATTGATTATGAAATATTATACATACAATTCAATACAATTCTACGGTCATGGGAACAATATCATCGCTCGTGCGTACGTACGGACTACCGTCTCCACTACGTGATGAGATTCACTCTCCATGATATCCATTCAAGAATAATAATAAAGTATGTATAATGAATAATAATGGTTTATATAACATAATAATGATACTGGACTTATGTATATATATATATATGTCATCTACATACTTCCATTCATGTCAGTAAGGAAAGGAAAACAACGTTCATGCATACATACAGAATATCGTCTCCATGAACGATGTATTTTATTTAATTTATCTATATTATATATATATACTGGATATATACAATATATAAATCATGTTTTACATTCTTTAAGTGTGTAAATCATGATATAATTAATAATAATATCAATAACAACAAGTCCAAAGACGTACGGTAAATAAAACTATTTTACCCAAAACGCTACTTTAACATGGAATTTAGAAAAGAACGGGAAATATAAAGTCATAAGTAAACCATATATGATATCATAACAATGAATATGATTCTGTAATATGTCAATGACATTATTTAAATCATTATCTAAAAGGTTTGGAAACATAAAAATCATATCAGACATAAGGTAAGGGATAACATTTCCAATCACTTTTTTATCCGAGATTGTATATACATAAGTATATACTGGGGTTATATATATCATCCGTGTCCATGATATCTCAAAACGTTTTTATAAAATGTTTACTATTCATCCATGTATGCTTAATGTCATATTTATTCTTTTACCACATGGTATGGAAGAAATCTTTTGTCATTTTCAAAATGAGATACTTTTTGACTTTTCAACAAAAGTAAAATGGGAAAGATTTTTTTAAATTATACAGCATGAATGGATTTTTACAATTTTATAATGCCTTATTTTTATGAAGATTCCTCCAAAATATTTCATGACTATTTTCAAACAAAACCTTTTCTTTTAAAATTGCATGAAATTTTTTGAAAGGAAAATGATTTTAATGATGAAAGTATATTTTCCTCAAGAATTAATTTCATGTGTTTTATCAAAACCATTTTCCATCTAAGATGTCATTATTTCAAATGTGTATGTTTCAAGTATAATGCCTATATGATTTACATGGTTTCAATTTTCTTATTATGAAATGATATCCATTTCTATTATATGGATTATGTGATAATGGGATGATGTTTATGAAACCAATTTTATTCGTTGGGTTATTATGAATGATGAATGTTTATTTTGTGGCACAAGTAAGAATGATTTCATTATGATATGAGTGGGACTATATCTCCCTCTAATTCATTGGGTAAAGATTTATAATTCATGAGATAGACATGGCTGGAATGGTAAGTTAATCCGGTTCAGTTTTACAGGACTGGAACGAGGAGTGAACTCGATTAAGAATGGGGCTTTGTCCACTAAGATATTCTTGGCAGTAATTCCTTCGCTACTAAAGAAATCATAACATGTAATTAATGGATGCCAAAATTAAATGTGTTATTCCAATTCTATTTTATCATGATTGATGTTACTATTTGATATATTCCTTACCTACTTCCATGATTTATGTCATTGCTCATGAATTTGAAGTTAAGATTTTATGTTCATGTTTTTGCATTTAAATGTTTATGGTTGTTTTATGTACTATATGCTTACACTTACTGAGCATTTGAGCACACACTTTATATGTTATCTTTTCAACTGGATTTAAGTAATGGTTTTAGTTAAGAAAACAATAGGGTATGATCATTATGGGAGATGTTGAAGATCTTTCACGACGATTAGATGATTATTTTTTCAGAGTTCCCAAAGACACAAACTATTATGGTCCTTGTGTGTCTGTCATCATTATATATTAAGTATTATGCAAATGTAATGTAATGTCCATGTACGTCAAGCTTCTGGTCTCTACAGATAACATGGTTGGTACTTGGTCCTGGTGTTTCAATACATCAAACATTTGATCCAGAGGTCTGCATTTCCCAACAGGAACATGTGGTTCAGAAGGTGCTTGGGAAGATGATTTTTTGAATGTAGATGAATTTTGTATTGATATAAGAGTTGGAAATACTCCTGGATTTGGAATATTGGACCGATTAGATCCATTTACTCGTTGAGAGGACAAAGGTGGAACCTCTAACTCATCCTCCAAAATGAATGTGCTAGGACAGAATCTGCTATTGGTGGAAGAACTTTCTTGTTCTTGTTGAGCTCACTGAAGGGATCTGCCCCAAGTTTACGCTGCATACACAGTTTTGGCATGGGTAGAATTGGAATAGTGTCTTCTGGGATATCCATGTCTTCCTCTATATCCCAAACCCCTGGAACATTCTAAAATTCCTCTGTTTGATACAGTGAATTCAGTCTCATCGAGATCGAAACTGCCACTGGAATAAGGATATGTAAAGTGAATCATATTAATAGAACTGAAGATCAACTCTTCATCTGAGGAAGACTCTACCTGAATAGACAATTTAGGATATGCTTTTTGGTGGGGTGGTTCTCGATGCTTCGAATTAGATGGCATAAAATATTTTATATTCAAAGACAGCATGAGCTTGGACACATACACATCATCTTCTGATTCTTCTTCCTTCACTTAATTATGATGCCCCTGTGAGGATTTTTCATTTGATTGAGGTTTCACTGTGGCATTTAAAGTAGAAGACACATTTGGTTTCTTCAATTGTGATGGAAAAATGTCCTGAGTCCGATTGATCATTTTTCTGACCATCCAATCATCATATTTCTTCCAATTTTTGCTTTTGACTTCCTACCACTCGCCTCCTTCCTATGGATCTTTAGTAGTAACACATGCTACATGAGCTGATTAACACTTCAAATTGACTTTCCCCGAGTCGACCATCTTTTGTAGGAGGTCCTTGAATTCAAAACACTCTTTGAGGGGATGCCCCAACATCTAATGAAATGGGAAATAATTAGGATGGTCTTCATCTTCTTCCTTGTTTGGCCTTTTGGGCCTCAGCAATGAAACCATGTTATTTTCCAAATCTGAAATGAAGTAACTAAGAACTTGTTCATTTTGGAAAGAATTAACATTGCTATGCAACTCATCAAACAATTTTCATCATTGATCTCTTTGATCGTCTTGATGAAACGACCTTTTCTGTTGACGCTCAGGAGGTGGAGCTCTTTAGGAAGATCAAGGCATTGAGGTTGAAGCAGGTAAATGTGCCTGTTTAAGCATTATTATAGTATTCTATGCTCTACCCATTCTCCTTCCTGGAGATGATGGAATTACACGAGCTTTATCCATAGTCTTCGTAATAGATTCTTCAATCTGCTAAGCAATTGATGTAAGGTATCGAAAACCTCATGTGTATTTCACAAGGATCAACAACATGGGTAATTCACCTCGCAAATTTTCCACATAGATCGACAACAGTTCCTCTTGATAGAGTTCTAAGCTCAAAGAATATGTAAATCCCATATAGAGAGCAATGAAATTTGAAACCCTTTCATTCTCCCTTTTCATACAGTTTGTATGATCGAAAATGGTTGTCTTTGGCAATGTGGAACTGAATGAAGATGAAATCATTGATGAATATCTTACCATCTTGTAATTGACCAGGATTGATACCTTGTATTACAAAAAAAGCAGGCCCTTGTAATGACTGTACAAATCACCAGAACTTAACTGCTTCTTTTTTTTAGGAGTTTCCATCATAGGATCACAACAAGAAACAAAATGTGTTATGTGTTGCTTTGGATCTCCCAAACCATTACAGATTGTGAATGTGGTACTTCAAAAATTTGATGGGGGAGGAATATTATCTACCCATTCAGGGTAAGCTATCTTTTCTGGTTGAATATGATCACACTTTGCCTCCATATCCTCCAACCGAGCTGTCAATGACTCTATAGTAGTTATTAACTTTTGAGAAACATCTCGTAGAGCTTGGACCTGAACAGGTACGGTGGCTGGTTCTGCAACTGAAGGTAGCACCATTGACTATTGTTGCGCATGACCCATATGATTAGACCTGTGAGGGTGTACTGGTAGAGGAGGATAGTCTATATCTATCTCAACATCCGCTACAAATTTCCTTGATTGAATGGCTCCAGTACTCTTAGGAGGAATACTACCATGAAGTAGTTATACCTACATCCTCCTTAGATCCTTCATTTCTTCTCCTGTTTCCTAAATATTTTCTCTAATGAGATCGACTGGCCTTCTATAGAGGAAGGGTAGGAAGTAACCTAATTATTTCCATTCCCCTTGTTGGATGCCTTTCGGAGAGGGGGAAGTGGGTTATTTGACGGAGAACCCAGATTCTGGGTAAGCCTTTGATTTTGTGTATTCACACCTTCTTCATTTACATCTTAGTGTACAACTTCGTGAGTAGGAACTTCTTCATCTGATTCTACTGAATGAGCCTTATCTGTGGGATCAGAAACAATGACATTGATGACATTAATGGATGAAAAATTCATGGCATCTCTTCTATCAATATTTCAGTGATATTATCTCCATCTATGTCGTGGATGAGACATTGCCTTCCATAGATTCAATCCCTCATGAACTTCTTGGAGAATCATAACTTGGAGAGAATCTCTTGATAATTTGGCACTTAGTTTCTCTTGTGGATTCTTCCCTAATCTAGAGATGAATGAATTTCTCTGAGGGAGGGATTGAGGATTTGAAAAAGTCCCCAGTCCATTGGACTGGGGCGGTTCCTTCTGTTCCGCTCAACACATCGGATTCTATTTGTTGATTCTGAGGGTTGGGTTAATAGAGTCCCCAATCTTGCATGTTGGGATGGTTCTTGACATGCTATGTCTGAGACATTCTTAAAAGCTCTCTTGATCTTGAATACCTTAGACTAGAAAATAGGTGGATGCATAAATTGACATCCACTTTTATCACCCAGTTCAAAAGACAGTTGGATGATTTCTGACACTTCTATCACTTGATGATGTTCTTACTCCATACGAGAGGCATGTTCAATGTTCTCATTTTCTTGATACATTTGCAACTAAATAACATGTTCTTTGTACACATTATTTTGAGAAGAACTAGTTGAGGCATGTTTTTGGGCAAGCCTTTGATTGCAAACAAAGCCAATTGACTATGGCCGACTAGGGGCAATAACATTACATGAGACCATTTTCATAGGGCTTTGTTGATTGGAGAGCACAGTGAAATGTAGTGTTCCATGAAAACCTCGTCCTATGATATGAATACCAGAAGGGGCATGGGAAATTAACTGGATCAATCTTCTTAGTGTTCCAAAGAATGAATGCTGAAGGGTTCTTTGCTGCTTTTCAGCCTTCGAATATCGAGAGACTGATAGAGAAGCCTAGTCAATTTGGCTTTGTAACCCTTCCATTATCATAATATGATTTTCATATTCATCATAAGATAATACATTCTTTTTCAAATGAAAAAGAGTCTTCCATATGTTGAGATGAATATCATGAATCCCATCTTTCGTCAACATCTATGGAATGTCGTATTGAGAATCGGCCATAGGCCAAAACATAACTGGTACATCACCATTCGTAAGTTGTTTTACGATATTCAACACTTCCTCTTTATCATTCAATAAAGATTCATCCACCTGTTTAGATAAGATATAGTGTGGTTTTTTTTCTTCATCAGATTCAATGAAACAGGTAAAGAATCCATTGATCAAATTAGAAGATAAATGACCCAGGGGTGGTTCGGAGAATGACCTGCACCCCAGACTATCTTCTAATGGAGAAAGTATTTCACTTGCTGATAGTAAAGAATCAGACATGATTGTATTCACATTTTCAAGTGCCTCAACATAAGAGGGCTTTCTCATCACAACATTGTTCTCTGAAGAATTTTACAGACAATGAAAATTACTACTGGGGAGAAAACTTTCGCAGATAAATTCATCATAATGTAAAGGACCACCATGGTGGGATACACAAAAAGATGAAACCTCTTTCTTCGTGATCTTCTGACCACATAGAGAGTTATTGTGGCTCTCATCTGAAAATGAAAAATCAAAATCGATAGAACTATCATGAAGAAAGACTTCATGTGGAAGTGCCTAATGAAGTCCTTTGGAATTAATATTCCGACTATTGGGAAATGACAGAGTAGAATCTGGAATTCCAACAGATAATTGTTTGAGGGCTTCAAGAACTCCATCATCGATTAAGGACTCATTACAGATTGTATTTTGATTTCTTGATTGTACTGGGTGGGTCTTCTTCTTAGACGCTTTCTTACTAACTTTGGCAAGTGTATTTTCCTACACAAGAGGAATGATCAGGTTAGGCTGATTACCTCAGCTCAAACCAGGTGTATGTGCCCGACTTGGTTGTCTGTATAATATGGGGGAGTACGCCCCACAACCCTCATGGACTGGAACAGAGGTGTGTGTCTGTTCCGGAGTGATATATTGATGCGTCACTCCACTTATAGGAAATGATTTATGTGTCTTTCCCTGAGATGTTGTAGAAGTTGTTATAATATCCGAATAGGCATCCAGGATATGAGCTAGAATTTTCTTCTGCTCTTTCACCATTGATAGAATATGCTTGGTGACTTCAGACGCTGGAACGGGGATATACATCCATTCCGTGCTAGGAGTAGGTGTATGTTCTGGCTCCTGTCCTCATTTTCCTATCAGTGATACCAGATAGTACTCATGTGTGGGGGCAGAGAGTTGAGTCCAACTCTTGTTGGTCGCCGGAACATTCATACTGACTTCTCTGAGTGCTACCAAATGAGACTACTGGTAGACTTGATCAATACTATTAGTTGTAGATGCTTGCTGATTGCACTCCTCCAAAAGTGGTTGACGAGCTTCCTTTAATACTGACATACAAGGCTGATGGCAGGATTGAAAAGTGTAAGTAACATCATGTTCATGTTTACCAATTTTCAACATGTTGGGTTGGCGGGTTTCATCGTATGTAGTCAGACGAGACTTCTGACTAGCAGATGATTTAAAAATAGGTGCATGTTCTTGTCTATAGTACTCCGCCAAAATTTCTTGGCAGGATTGGCATGGTGATGCCAGACGAGTCTGATGGATAGCAAAATTAAAACATATGGGTGTATATGCCCGCTAGTTACATTCCACCATGTTTTGTTGGTGGTCTCCTCTGGAAACGGCAGAAATGAGAACCTACTCACTGTTAACTGGATTTCACCACTGGTGATTCATCTTTCCTTCTCAGGTTCGAGGAACCTAAGATGAACACCTGGAGACGATGCCCTCATCATGTTTGGGGCACACTACTGCAAAAGTCTGGCTGTGATTGTTGATGGAAGCCCTCAAGAAGGACTCAAGTCATATTGAATTAAGGCCCTTATAGGCCTTCTCATTCACCTCCCTAAAATATGGGAGGTTCTGGTGATTGCGTTCTGGGGATAACGACTCGAATCGGTTGAAAACGGTGGTTGGAACCACCTGCCTCTTGATCACTGGTCTTATAAGGACGCGACCTTAAACCTTGCTTAATATTGAATTAAATGAATAATTCACATTGAGGATCTTTTCAGGTTTAGTGTTTTAGAGAATTATGCCATAACTATTACATTACAACTTAAATATTACAAGTAGACACTACTACTCAGTATACAATTTTTATCATAAAATAAAAACTCTTAAAAAGAAACATGTCTAGTTCCATGTTTTAGACAGCATGACATTTCCTTGATCCCATCCTTGAACCTATTAATCTTTAAGTCATGTGGAAAACATTTTAAAAACCTAGGATGAGCATAAAAGGCTCAGTAAGGGTTATAATATAAGGAAGGAAAACATTATCCCATAAATAAATACAAATCAAAGAAACCATGTTTTTCAATCATAACATGCCTTATGAAATCATAAGATTTATGAATAATACCCATAAATAATTAATCATAAAGGTTAATTATGGAATCCATAACAAACTTACATTGTAGCTATAATTTCTACGTAGGGTGTTAATTTAGAATACCCATCAAAATATATTCCCTAAATCTCTTAGGAGAAACATCATGTTTACCTCCATCACGTTACCCAAAGCATTGGAGAGAAATCTCGGGCTCACCCGCCCTTGGTTTATCATGGAACCACCCGTATACGTAAACAATGCCGGTAACATCCCGAGATTTTATGAGATATATTCTTTTTAGTTTCATTGATGTCTTCTATTGTACAACAAGATTAGTTTTTACTATACGCAACACCATATTAGCTTGCAGTATATGCAACACTATTCTTGGAAAGTGTTACACATGGTTTCATGTTTATTTTGTAAAAATTATTCTACGCAACATTAAGTATAGATTTCATTCAATGAATAAATGAAATAAGTTTTGTTTATGTTATATGCAACAACAAAGGGAGCTTGCACTACAAACAACCCTCACTTGGCTTGCATTACACACAATCGCGACCTTCCTTGAAAGCGTGTGTAGTATGCAATACCGGGTTTCACTAAACAACGATATATTATTAAATTAATATATAAACTAGCCGTTATGAATAGTAGTAATCACTTTTTGAAATTTTATAAATTTTACCTTTCAAAATGGGATGGATTTTTGGATTTGGAATATCAAAATTATCCTAGGGTGAATTTTTGGTATTTTTCTGAAAACTATCAATTTTTGAGGAATAGTGAAAACACTGAGTTACTATTTAAAAACCGACTTTTTATTTAAATAATTATTTATTTTATTTAAATTTATTTTAAGTCAAAATAGATACAAAATACCTATATAAGTTCATTTTAATTCATTGGAGTCAGTTTATAGAAATTTTAGAGAAAAGAAAATTATATTGAACTTTTCACAGTCTTTTACCCACCTCCTAAGAGATTTTGCAAATTTATATAAAACATAATTTTACCACTTCTGTGAGTGGAATTTAAAAAATCTGAGAGACATAGTTGATGTCAGTATGTAAAATGTGGTTCAATTAGATGAAATTTTTTTTTGGTGAATAGTAACTTTTTACTTTTATTTACCGCAGCTAATATTAAATAAGGTAATTAAGGGTAAAAATGATATTACTATTACCCTAAATCATGTCCTAATTTTATTGGATAAGTGTAATTTGACCAAAAATAACCTTTGGAATATAATATTATCATTTAGGTCTACTTGGATTAGATTAGGAAATTTAATATTATTTTATTTAAAGAAGAGTTAAAAGAGTTAAAATCAAAGTTTAATAACTAAATTTTTTTAATATGGGTTTATTCATAAGATAAATTCTACTATAAATATTAATTAGAAATATAAAAAAATTTCCTACATAATGGTATTTTATTTATAATTTTTAGACTTTAAATAATTTAATTTATTTATGACCCAACAATGAAGCAGTAATTACGTTATAAAGAAACTATTAACATAATTGATGTTATAAATGCCCAAATAAATGTTATTTAAGACTTTTTATGAATTACACTATTTTTATAGGTTAATATGACATGTTATTATAGATTTAATTAACTTTTTTTTGATATTATCATTCTGTTATGATTTTCACAGAAATCAATTACCAAATAGTGTCAAAATTGACAAAAAATAGTTTTCAAAACAAATATTATATTATTAATTGTTATTTTATTCCTAAAAATATAAATATCGGCCAAAGGACATATATAAAGATATATATATTAATAATGAACCACTTGGGGTTCTTTTGGCATTTTAGAGTAAGTTTATTAACCATATAGGGAAAGAAAACAAGAAGACACGGTAAAAGTTAAATTATTTAACATAGAGTTAAATCTAAATGATAAGGTTAAAATAGTAACCTTAACATGCGTAAATACTTTTGGTTGAAGGGATTTAGACCCATACTTACCTTATATTTGAAATGAATCAATTTGGAGCCATTATAAACCGAATCTAACTTTAATATAAAATAATATTTTACGATTTTATAATGGTGCCCCTCTGTTTTCTTATAAAAGGGAACCTCCTCCCTCTTCTCTTTACACAATTTTGAGCATTAATTCTCGGCCAAACCATGCCAAAGTCTCTTCTGAACTTCCCTAGAAACATCCTAGAGGTCTTTGTCTTCTTCAAAGATCATCTTTAGTGACCTATGAGGAGGTTAAGAAGAGACGCTCCAAAGAAGAGGTAATATCCATTACCGATCCATTCCAATTTCATTCTTCTTAAACTTCTTCTTCATTAGTTGTTTAATTATAAAGTAATAACATCAGTATCACCCATATACTGATATGTTATTATAAATATAAAACAACCTTATTTCACCTTCTATCCATCCTACAGAAAATGAAATCACCGCGCGTGCGTACGTACGGAATACCATCTCCACGCAGTGGTGTAATCTGTTTTTCCAACACCACCTTACATGGATGGGTATTATGGTGTAAATAATTAATATATATAGTTATTATAACATAATACTGATTCTAAGTTATTATATAATCCACTTCAATAGAATTCCACGATCATGGGTGTGGTTTCATCGCTTGTGCATACGTACAGACTACAGTCTCCACGACGCGATGAGATTCATTCACCATGTTAACCATTCATGAATGATTATAAAGTATATATAATAAGTAACCATGAAATATATGACATAATAATGATACTGTACTTATTTATATATATATATATATGTATGTCATCTACTGAATTCCATTCATGTCAATAAGGAATGGAAATCAACGTTCATGCGTACGTACGACCTACCGTCTCCATGAATGGTGTGTTTCATTTCATTTATCTATCTATTATATATATATATACTGAATATATATGATATATAAATAATGTTTTATATTCTGGAAGTAATTAAATTATGATATAAGTGATAATAATATCAAGAACAACAAGTCCAAACGCATACGATAAATGAAACGATTTTACCCAAAACGCTACTTAAACATTGAATTTACAAAAGAACGGTAATATAAAGTCATAAGTGAACCATATATGATATAATAACAACAAAAATGATTCTGTAATAAGTCAATGACATAATTAAAATCATTATACAAGATGTTCAGATACGTACGAAGCATATCAGACCTAAGGTAATGGATAACTATTCCAATCTCATTCTTATCCGAGATTGTTTAATTCGTAAGTATTTACTGGGGTTATATTTATCATCAATATCCCTATTTTATAAAAATGGTTTCATGTATGTATAAAGTCATTTTTACCCATTTTTGTCTTTTACTACATGGTATGAAAAGAATCTTTCTTTTAGAAGGTACTTTTTGACTTTTACGACAAAAGTACGAGGAGAATGTTATTTTTATCTTTTATGGCATGAAGGAATTTTTACGATTTCATAACGCCTCATTTTTATAAAGATTCATCTACAAGATTGCATGATTATTTTCAACATAACCCTTTTCATTAAAAATTTCATGACGTTTTGTGAAAAGAAAATGATTTCGATGAAGAATGGATATTTTCCTCAAAAATTCATATCATGTGTTTTTATAAAAACCATTTTCCATCTAAGATGATATTATTTCATATGTGTATGCTTCAAGTATAAAGTCTCTATGATTTACATGGTTTCACTTTTCTTATTATGAAATTATATCCATTTCTTTTATATGGATTATTTGATGATGGGATGATGTTTATGAAACCTATTTTATTCGTTTGGTTATTATGAATGATGTATGTTTATTTTGTGGCACAAGTAAGAATGATTTCATTATGAGATGGGTGGGACCTATATCTCCCTCCAATGCATTGGTTAATGATTTATATCTCATGAGATAGACATGGATGGAACAGTAAGTTAACCCGGTTCAGTACATGACTGGAACGAGGAGTGAACTCGATTCAGAAAGGGACTTTGTCCACTAAGATGGTCTTGGCAGCAATGCCTTGACAACTATGGAAATCATAACAAGTGCATAATGGATTCCACAATTACATGATTTATTCCCATGCTATTTTATCAAGATTAATGTTTCTTTATGATCTATTCCTTATGTACTTCCAAGATTTATGTCTTTGCTCATGATTTTGATGCTTAGATTTTATGTTCATGTTTTTTCATTCAAATGTTTATGGTTTGTTTTAAGATCTTTATGTTTCCCTTAATAAACATTTGAGCTCACCCTTTTTATGTTTTCTTTTCCCTCGGATATAAAGAAAGGTTTTAGGTAAGAAAAAAGGGGAAGATCATTATGGGAGATGTTGAAGATCTTTCACCACGATTAGAAGATTATTTTTCTATGTTTCGGAAGACACTAAACTATTATGGTCCTTATGTGTCTATTTTTGTTATGTATTAAGTGTTCCGAAAAATTAATGTAATGTCCGTGTACATTAGGCTTTGGGTCTCTACTGTTGGTATCTGAGGCAAAGGAGGTAGGAATGAATCTGATCCTTGGGAACTCTAACATGTGAGCGTTGGACGAAGCATGGCTCTCCGCCCAAGGGCTTCATGAAAAAATGGCTGCCACTAGGGATGGTTGTGTGTCCCGCCCAGGGGGTGTAGCTGCCCATGGAGTGCCCTGATAGGTATCAATTATAGTCCACTGGATGTAATTCTAGACCGCTACAGTTGGTATCAGAGGAAACGTTTAGTCAACCATTAGAAACTAGGATGTGATAACATTAGTGAGATCATGAGTACATTAGTGAGATCCCTAGAGATATTTCTAAAGTATGTCTTGGGATGTCCTTAAGGATTAGTAATTCCTCTAATGATAAGTATAAGTATAGTTTATAGTCCTAGAATTACTGTAACAATCTTAGAAATAAACCTAAGATGTGAGATATTGAAGGTACTCCCCCTCTATTATGTTGTTTTTCCTAGCATGATTTTTGCCTCTCACACTATTTTTTTTGGGTTTTAGACGATGGATGGAAATCGAAGGAACCCTATTGATAGATGTAATGGATAATGCAATAATTTTCCTATTGAACAATCCAATGTTATGGGAGATGGAGTACAAAATCTTATTGCTATACATACACAAGCTATGAATCATTCTGGACTACCAAATGAGTAGAGAAAGGATCAATATTCTACTGAATCCTTCATGAGGCAACGTCCACCCTCATTCAGTGGGTATACTGATCTATTAGTTTCTGAACAATGGATTAGTAGTAATGAAAAGATATTTTCAGTTCTTTAATGTTTTGAACATGATAAATTTATCTTAGCAGTATATCGTTTGGAAGGTGAAGCTGATCAATGGTGGAATCTTATCAAGAATACAAGGCCCCAAGATGAAATTGAATCCCTAAAATGGGATGATTTCAAGAACTTATTTTTCAATAAGTACTTACCTTGTATTCATCGAACAAAGATGGAAAAGGATTTCCTGAAGCTTAAGAAAAAGGATGATGAATCTATTGGTATATACGAAGCAAATTTTACAAGGCTTTCAAGGTATGCATATGTCATTATCATCCAACCTGAAAGTAAAGTTGATCGATTCTTCAGTGGCATAAAACCAAGTCATCTATGGGAATTATCTATAAGAGACTTCAATAGCTATAAAAAAATTGTGTGTTATGCTATCAAGGTAGAAATGGAAGTTGGTGTTACATATCCATCTCATGGTTTTGATAAGAAACGAAAGGTGGAGTTCAAGGAGAAATCTCAGAATAATGGTGAAAAGGGAATGAATGTTTCTTTATGCTCAATGTTTAGAAATAATCATGGTAGAGATTGTTTTAAAGGGACTAGAAAATGTTTTATGTGTGGAAAAGAAGGTCATCGAGCAGCTAAGTGTCTAATTAATGGAAAAAGGGTTGCTAAAGATGTGAATAAAGAAAATACTACAGAGAACACTTCACCAACACTTCAATGCTTCAAGTGAAAGGAAATGGGGCATTATGATAATCAATTTTCTAATCTAAGGGCTAATGATGATCAAATTGAGAAACCGCTTAAGGAAATGGATAAAGGAGAGTCACATGAAATCAATATTTGTGATATTGAGAATGACAATGAAGTTGTGTAATGATTAAGTGTTTATGTAATGGGATTAAAAATATATCATGGAATCTCATTTATGGTATCGTGAAGTTTTAGAATATCTATGTATTGATTTTCAATAATTATATGGTACTGGTAACCATGAAAAGTGGTTGAAATATGTTTGGAAAAAAGATGATATGCGAAAAATGAAGGTATAAGGGGAAAAATAATATATTTGATAGTATTCATGAGCTCATGATTGATATAAGGACTATGTGATATCATGGGTTGAGTATATAGAAATTTTGGGATGTGGAAAGAGCTTACTTTTTACAACATTCAAGTTTTCACTAAGGTTCAATGGGTATTCATTTTTAAGGTATTCACATGTTTGGAATGTGACACACAAGATATATCTTGTGATATATGGGAGATAAATGAGGTATTCACGTTCTTGTTATGTGACATTTCAAGTAATCATTTTCTTTATACTATGAGATTGGACATATGTATTTTGGATAAGCCTAATGATTGGAATGGATTATGTTGGACATCAGATAGTATTGTTAGATCTTTTTTTGATACTATTTCTGGAATGTTATAAAAGTATTGTTTTAGAAAAATGGGAAACCCATAGGACGTGTGGCAACCCGTCGCATCGGACAAGGCTGTGGGAATCGAACAAACAACCAAAGTTCAATAGGCCTCTATCTCCTACCATTGTCCTACCGGAAGTCCCTGGTTAGTAGAAACTAGTTTTATTATATTAAGAAGTATGATATATGAAGTATAAGTCCATTTTAGGAACTATATATGGTTAATCTCACTATAGATGGACTTATTTATATTTAATAACTTTTTCTATCCTTTTGTTTGAGATAGATGGAATGACATTTCATTCTATTGCATGATCTGGTAACACATCATGGAAGAAAAATTCAACTTCATTTCTTTAAGATATGAAGTCGAAATTGTTCAAGGAACAAACAACAGTGAGATTATACAAAAATCAAGTATGTATTTCTTCTAATTAAAAATTTTGAACTTTAGGGAAAGTATATTAAAAATGTTGTCCTAGTGCTCTTATATCTGATGAATTAGATGGTACCTTAGATCATCACAAATTTATGGCTTTATGATTTTTATCTTTTTCATAGCCATGTTCTCTACCACTCTTCATCAGATCTTGATGGTTAGAATTTTCTTCCATATTCATATTTTCAAAATGGATCTCCTATGTGGAAACCAAGTGATTAGTTAATTTGGGAAACCATTAAGTTTCATACTTCAGTTTTTAATGTTATGTTTTTGTATTCCTTTTTACGATGTGGTTTTATATTGAAGAAACTTTCATGTAGTAGTCCATTAATAACCCCGATGAATTTCGAGGGTGAAACTCATTTTAAAAGCGGTAGAATGTAACACCCCGAGATTTTATGAGATATATTCTTTTCAGTTTAATTGATGACATCTTTTTTACACCATGATTAGTTTGTACTATATGTAACACCGTATTAGCTTGCAGTATATGCAACTCTATTATTGGAAAGTGTTACACATGGTTTCATGTTTGTTTTGTAGAAATTATTATACTCAACATTAAGTATAGATTTTGTTCAATGCATAAATGAAATATTTTTTGTTTATGTTATACACAACACCAAAGGGAGCTTGCACTGCATGCAGCCCTGACTTGGCTTGCATTACACGCAATCACAACCTTCCTTGATAGCGTGTGTAGTACGCAATACGAGGTTTCACTAAACAATGATATATTATTAAAATAATATATAAACTAGTCGTTATGAATAGTAATGACAACTTTTTGAAATTTTATAAATTTTAACATTCAAATTGGACTTCATTTTTGGATTCATAATATCGAAATTAGCCTAGGGTG
This sequence comes from Viscum album, assembly GCA_963277665.1. Lineage (NCBI taxonomy): Eukaryota > Viridiplantae > Streptophyta > Magnoliopsida > Santalales > Viscaceae > Viscum > Viscum album. The sequence continues at coordinate 1,597,347,430 of OY728133.1, read as the reverse complement.
AATTTTAGGTATTATTCTGAAAACATTCAATTTTTTATGAATAGTGAAAACACTGAGTTACTATTTAAAATCCGACTTTTTATTTAAATAATTATTTATTTTATTTAAATTCATTTTAAGTCAAAATAGATACAAAATACCTATATAAGTTCAATGTAATTTATTGGAGCCAGTTTATAATAATTTTAGAGATATAAAAATTAGGACATTTAATATTATTTTATCGCGGTTAATAGTAAATAGGGTAATTAAGGGTAAAAATGATATTACTATTACCCTAACACATGTCCTAATATTATTGGATAAATTTAATTCGACCAAAAAAAACATAGGAATATAATATTATCATTTAGGTCGACATGGATTAGATTAGGACATTTAATATTATTTTATTTAAAGAAGAGTAAAAAGAGTTAAAATCAATGTTTAATAACTAAAACATTTTTAATACGGGGTTATACATAAGATAAATTAGACTATAAATATAAATTAGAAAGATAAAAAATGTTCCTACATAATGTTATTTTATTTATAATTTTTAGACTTTAAATAATTAAATATATTTATGACACAATGATGATGCAGTAATTACCTTATTAAGAAAATATTAACACAATTGATGTTATAAATGCCCAAATAAATGTAATTTAGACTTTTTATGAATTACACTAATTTTATAGGTTAATATGACATGTTATTATTGATTTAATTTACTTTTTTCGAACTAACAATTCTTTTATGATGTTTAAAAAAATCAATTACCAAATAGTGTCAAAATTGACATAAAATAGTTTTTAAAACAAATATTATATTATTAATTGTTATTTTGTTCATAAAAATCTAAGGATCGGCTAAATGACTTAGATAAAGATATATATATTAATAATGAATCACTTTGGGTTCATTTGTGTTGTTATAGTATGTTTATTAACCATGTAGGGTAAGAAAACAAGAAGAAGCGGTAAAAGATAAATTATTTAACATAGAGTTAAATATAAATGATAAGGATAAAATAGTAACCTAAACTTTTCTAAATTCTGTTGGTCGAGAGGATATAGACCCATCCTTACCTTATCATCTAAATGAATAAATTTGGAGCCATTATAAACCGAATTTGTCTTTAATATAAAATAATATTTTAAGATTTTTCTAAGGTTCCCCTCTCCGCCCTTATGAAAGGGCACCTCCTCCCTCTTCTCTTTACACAACTTTGATCATTAAATCTCGGTTAAACCATGCCAAAATCTCTTCTCTACTTCCATAGAAACATCCTATAGGTCTTGGTTTTCTACAAATACCATCTTTAGTGCCCTAAGAGGAGGTTAAGAAGAGACGCATCAAAAAGAGGTAAAATCCATTACCGATCATTTCCAAATTCTTTCTTCCTCATATTCTTCTTCCTTAGTTGTTTCATTATAAAGTAATAACATCAGTATCACCCATATAATGATATGTTATTATAAATATGAAACAACCTCATTTCACCTTCTATCCATCCTATAGAAAATGAAATCACCGCGCATGTGTACGTACGGAATACCGTCTCCACGCCGTTGTGTAATCTGTTTTTCCAACACCACCTTACATGGATGAGTATAATGGTGTAAAGAATTACTATAAATAGTTATTATAACATTATACTTATTCTAACATATTATATCATCCATTTCAATAAAATTCGACAATCATGGGAATGGTATGATCACTCGTGCGTACGTACGGACTACCGTCTCCACGACACGATGAGATTCATTCTCCATGTTAACCATTAATGAATGATTATAAAATATATATAACAAGTAATCATGAAATATATGACAAAATAATGATACTTGATTTAGGTATATATATATGTATGTCATCTACTTAATTCCATTCAAGTCAATAACGAAAGGAAAACAGGGTTCATGCGTACGTACGGCCTACCGTCTCCATGAATGGTGTGTTTCATTTCATTTATCTATCTATTATATATATATATACTGAATATATATGATATATAAATCATGTTTTATATTCTGGAAGTAAGTAAATTATGATATAAGTGATAATAATATCAAGAACAACAAGTCCAAACGCATACGATAAATGAAACGATTTTACCCAAAAAGCTACTTCAACATAGAATTTAAAAAAGAATGGGAAATATAAAGTCATAAGTCAACCATATATGACATAATAACAATTAATATGAATATGTAATAAGTCAATGAAATAATTTAAATAATTATATAGGAGGCTTGGATACGTACGAAGCATATCAGACCTAAGGTAAAGGATAACTATTCCAATCTCATTCTTATCCAAGATTGTTTAATTCGTAAGTATTTACTGGGGTTATATTTATCATCCATGTCCCTATTTTATAAAATTTTTCATGTATTTATAAAGTCCTTTTTACCCATTTTTGGATTTTACTACATTGTATGAAAATAATATTTATTTTACGAGGTACATTTAGACTTTTCGGACAAAAGTACGAGGAGGATGTTATTTTTAACTTTTATGGCGCGAAGGGATTTTTACGATTTTATAACACCTCATTTTTATAAATATTCATTTACAAGATTGCATGATTATTTTCAAAAAAACCCTTTTCTTTAAAATTTCATGACATTTTGTGAAAAGAAAATGATTTTGATGAAGAAAGGATATTTTCCTCAAGAATTCATTTCAAGTGTTTTTATCAAAACCATTTTCTATATAAGATAATATTATTTTATATGTGTTTGTTTCAAGTATAATGTCTCTATGATTTACATGGTTTCAATTTTCTTATTATGAAATTATATCCATTTCTTTTATATGGATTATTTGATGATGGGATGATGTTTATGATACCCATTTTATTCATTGGGTTATTATGAATGATGTATGTTTATTTTGTGGCACAAGTAAGAATGATTTAGTTATGAGATTGGTGGGACCTATATATCCCTCCAATGCATTGGGTAATGATTTATATCTCATGAAATAGATATGGATGGAACTGTAAGTTAATCTGGTTCAGTACAGGACTGGAACGAGGAGTGAACTTGATTCAAAAAAAGACTTTGTCCACTAAGATGGTCTTGGCTGCAATGCCTTGTCTACTATGGAAATAATAACAAGTGCTTAATGGATTCCACAATTACATGTTTTATTCCCCTGCCATTTTATCATTATTAATGTATCATTATGATTTATTCCTTATGTACTTCCGTAAATTATGTCTTTACTCATGATTTTGATTCTTAGATTTTATGTTCATGTTTATGCATTCAAATGTTCATGGATTGTTTTATGATCTTTATGTTTACCCTTAATGAGCATTTGAGCTCAACCTTTTTATGTTTTATTTTCCCCAGGATATAAATAAATGTTTTAGGTAAAAAAAAAATAGGGAATATCTTTATGGGAGATGATGAAGATCTTTCACCATGATTAAAAGATTATTTTTCTGAGTATCCAAAGACAATAAACTATTACCGTCCTTGTGTGTATATTTTTGTTATGTATTAAGTATTTCTCAAAATTAATGTCATTTCCATGTATGTCAAGCTTTGGGTCTCTACAGTTGGTATCAGAGGCAAAGGAGGTAGTAATGAATCTGATCCTTAGGAACTCTCACATGTGAGCGTTGGACGATGCATGGCTCTCCGCCCAAGGGATTCATGAGGAAATGGCTGCAATTGGGGATGGTGGTGTGTCCCGCCCAGGGGGTGTAGCCGCCCATGGAGTGCCCTGATAGGTATCAATTATAGTCCACTGGAAGTAATTCCAGACCACTACAATTCCCAATAACCATAACATAACATATAAAACAAGCATAAAGTAAAGATACCATTTCCACATTTCAATCAAAATATATCATACCATGATATTGAAATAAACAATGCTTTGCCAAACCATTTTCATAACCATTTAAATCATTTAACACACAAATTTTTGAATCAATGTGCCCCATACCACATTGAAGATTTTAAAGAAATTAACATTTTAAAACATTAATGTCCATATAATTAAATTCCAAAACCAATTTGAAAACATGGATATTGATGATAAATTTATTGAACAATTAATCTTTAATACATTTAAAATGATATTTTAGTTAACGAGTTTTTAACAAAATGAGAGACTCTTGAATACAAAAAATTGAGGAATAACATTTAATCAAAACATTATAATATTACGAGAATAAAAGGATTCATGATATAATATGTAGAAGGACAGTATATAAACCATATAATAGTGAATTGGTGCATAAAAATAATGTGGTCTCAATAGAAATGTAAATTTAGATGAAATCCTTTATAAAGACTGTATCCTTAAATTAAGGATAAATCAATCGCATAATTATGTGTGATGAATATAAATACACCCATTATAAGTGGATATTAAGTGTAAAACAATTATAGTTCATTCACATATATTCATAGGATGACAGAATGAAGAATTTCAAGTTGAACCCAAAGAATTGAAATTGGGATAAGTAGTCCCTTTACAAAAATTCGATAGCCTAACGGCGTCACATTAAAATTTAGAAAACGTGTTGATGAGATAAAAAGGGTATCTCATCACATGGACATAATATTTACATCAATAAGGATATAGAAAAACTTATCCCAACATAAGAATATGTAAATTAAAAGGCATAACAAAAAGAAGTCTTTTAAAAAGAGGAGGGTGAAAGGTTCCTTACCGATTTGGTATCTTTTGAAACATACACTACATGAAAGAAGGATCGTAAAATGAAGATGTAATTACCCATAAATTAAATTTTATTACATATGGAATACATTAATCGGAAGTACATACACCAAATTCAATAAATAAGTGGCTAACAATGGAAATCATACAGAATTGAAAGTGAGATAAGAAATCCCTTACGAAAATCCAGCAGCCTAATGGTGCCACTTATGACTTCCAAAAATGGATTGATGTGATAAAATAGGGTCTCTCATCATATGAACATAAAAATTAAAGTATTATTAATACAAAATAACATCCCCATACAAAACAAAGAGGAGCATAGAAGAAGTGACATAAAAGAGAGTACATAAAATCAAAGAGAGAGGTAGGATCCCTTACCTCGTGTCCGACTTGACTCTATCATTCTTTAATATCCTGAATAATAAAATAAAGATAATTTCTAATTGATTAATAAAGTTTTTCAAGTTTATTATTCCTTTTTATATAACTTATTACCGCGATATAAACATTATGTAATCCTTTAATTTAATAATGATTGTTTTGTCGATATTTGGAACTTGAGTCAAAAATGGACTTCTTATAATTACATGTTGTTCATGTGGTCAAAGGTTCATTATATCCAGTATGATATTCAAGATTTAGATATAAAATTTATCATATATATAGAGTATATACATGCATTTATAATATTACATAACATTTATAGGTATGAAATAAAATGCAGCGTTTATGGGGAAAGTTAGCCGTACGTACGCATGAACGCTACTTTAAGTTCTTTTTTTTACATTAATGGAATAAAAATATATTGATACATAGGTATATTATAATTCCAGTATAATATCATTTATATTATCATTAACTCCATCTTTTATACATCCCACATAATTCATTAACGAATCATATCATTTTGAGGGGGCAGTAGTCCGCCCTTACTCTAATTAGATTATTGTATTTACCGACTATGGAAAACATAAAGGCTTGATATAATTGGGAAGTACAGAAACATAAGGAAACCAGAAACATAATATATATCATAAATAAATATAGTACCATCATAATGGCCACCATGAGATGCGTTAAGATGTAATTGAACAATCATCCTTTCGTAAGGCGTTAGTTTGACATCCACATAAACATTATGTTCTTCATCCATTAGATGGAGGTGTGTGTAAGTGTTGTTAGAATATTTCTTATAAAAACATCCTAGTATATTTAGGATACTAGGGATGTTACAAAAGAATGGATATAAAAAGAGTTTTGGGGTTGTAGAAGAAAAATAAAAGAAAGCAATTTACGAGAAACAATTACCTTTAATTTGGGTAACTCACTTTGCTTGGAACAAAAGGAATTCTTGAAGTGCCTTCTACCTAAGGTAAGGATTATAGGTGGAGGAGAGGGATGTAGGGAGCTTAACTGGGTAGAGTTTGTATGAGAAAAAAAGTCTTGAGAGGTGTGAGTATTTGGTTAGATGTGGTCTCTTTTTATAATGGAGAGGAGGGGCTCTTTAGGAAAGAGTGAAAGTATTATTTTAAAATATAATGATATTCGGTTTTTAATTTTCCAAAAATCATTATAGTATAAGATAGGATGACTCATGGTAAAAATATAATCAACCAATAGTAATTGAACATGTTTTGGGTAATATTTTAATCATTATAATTTTATTTATTTAAATGATTTATTAATGAGATAAATACTGCATCATTATTGTGTCATAAATATTTTAATTTATATGTTGTATAAAAATTAAAAAAAATACCTTGATGTTGGAAATCGTTTTAAATTTCCAATGAATATTTATAGTCTAAAAAAGGTCTTATATAACACCAGAAAAAAAATTATGTACTGAAATATATTTGTTAATGTCAATTTTGTCTTTACATTAAATTAATTAATCTAAAGTGTAATTATCTTTAGGAAGTGGCTCCATGGGGCCCAAAAATCAACCAAAGGATACCCATGGTCGGATAGTACTCATCTAATAAGTTTTGGACAAGTTTTAAGGTAATTTTAAATTATTATAATATTCCTTTAACCTTTAATTACCCTATTTACCTTTAACCGTGGTAAATAAAAGTCAAAAGTTACTAATCAACAAAAATTATTTTCGACTTATTGAACCACATTTTAATAACTAATAACAACCAAGTATGTCAGATTTTTGAAATTCCATTCACAGAAGTCGTAAAATTTAATTTAAATTAAAAAGTCAGTTTTTAACTACCGCTAAGTGGTTTCACTATTCATCAAAAAATGATGTTTGTCAGAAAAATACAAAAAATTCAGCCAAAGATATATTTTATATTCCAAATTCAAAAATGATGTCCATTTTTTCATATTCAAATCATAGATGTTGTATTAATTAATTTTAAATTAATTTTTGCTGTTAGAACGAAGAGCGTGTTTTTAAGAAACAATAACTATCCAAAGATTAACACTTGTTTAAGTCCAATTTCAAAGAGAAATTAACTCCAATGACCAAAATTGGATTAAATGGTAAAAATATATTTCAATTTAACTTTAATAATAAATAAAAATATAATCTAACCATATAAATAAAGTAGATTAAAATGAACTTTTGAATTAAAATACAATGTTTTTCACTATTCATTAAAAATGAACTTTATCAGAAAAATACCAAAAAATTACTCAAAGTAAATTTAGATCTCTCCATTATAAAGAAGGATTTTATTTGGCCATAAACAATGTATTAATGTGACCAAAAATAGATTTAATAATGGTTCTCCACTAAAAGGCGGTAAATCGGCCTTTTAATGTAAATTATTATTAAAATTATATTCATTCACATTTTAAGCCTCTAAATTTTATTGGAAAAATGTAAATACATTTATCAAACATGTATAATCATATTTTAGTTAGTTTTTTTTATTCCTGCCAATACAACGTCTAGGAGTTAATAACCATTTTATATAATAATATTATATTATTAGTGTGCAATGTAAGATTCAAAAGAAACCCGTTGTTCCATATTGGGTACGCTATCAAACATAGAAACCCTTTTAATGTAAAATTAATATTTAATTCACAATATTAATAAATATGAAAATTTAATATTCCTTATTTTCCTAGGATGTTAAAGGTCATCACTATCCAGACGACCAGGTTGAATTATTGACTTGGAGGGCTTGTCGAACAGCCTCCAGATTTTTAATAGTACAGTTTTGACGGTACTTCTTAACCAGCGCATTTGATACCAAGCATTGAAGATGCTGAGTAGGTGATTTTATCCAAAGAGCGGACGACGATCCAGCAGGATTAGCAGCAGTGGCATTCGCAGTAAATGTTTTCACATCAGAGATTTTCACAAGAGTGAACTTGAGAGAATCCATTTCTTAAATGTATAAGTTCATGGAAAAGATTTCCTATTTGATATAACAGAAATAATCAAGATTAATTCAGCCACAACATCTTTTTGATGATCACGTATGTCATTTAATTCTTTGTTGTCCCTCTTATTGAGTTTAAATAGGGGCCTAACAAAATAAGAAAAACATCATTTTAACATGGATAAGGATTCACGTTGGGTTCACCATTTTTGTTTCCTCTCTGGAATTGGGGATGACCTCTTTGATTTACGATTCAAACATTCCAATAGGTTTTAAATGGTTTTTTCGTAGAATTGGAAACAACTAATGATTTCATATCCATTTATACTTACATTCCAAAGGTAGACACTCATTAGTTTTGTACTAATAAGGCTTAGGAATTTGAATTGTTCATGAGGATGGGTGGGCGGACTCATCACACCTTTTTGAGTGGAATTATTGCCTTTTCCAGGACAATCTTTGTAGATTTAAGTTACGTTCATGAATACTTATTAAATTACCAAGTATAAGAATGAGAATTCCTTTAGAATTTGTTATTAATGATTGATATGTAAGAGTTTAGAGAACCTTTTCATATTTATTCGAGGTTCTTCATCGATAGAGAATCTTCTATATTTGATATCAATTCTAAGTCAATTGTATCCCTAAAAACATTATATAGAAGTCTCTTGGTCATTGTGATGACCATACTGGTTTCTAATCCACTCAATTGGGCAATTGATTTTAATTTTCATTCAGTAGGACATTGATTATTTCATAGTTGGGATCATACTCGCAGATGGGCTAACAACATATCCTTATTTAGAGAACTAATCAGAACCCACATAGTTCGAGTAAAGAGGTATGATGTTTATTTAGGATTGAGGTCCCAAAAAAATATGTCATAATTAATTTTACACTCTAAGCTCACGTGAGTCATGCTCGGTGTGAGAAACAAGAGGTATTGGTAAAACCAGACCATTGTGCTAGAAAAGATGCCATTATGAAAAATAAAGTGGGGATTATGTATATGTGACTGCATAGATAGTTGAAGATTCGGTTTGGGATTTACATCTGGGAATAAACCAAGGAATAAGGTCCAAAAAGGTATATTTACATTATGAATATTTGAGTACTCTTACTTGGGGACCTTGCAGACCTAAGTGCATTGGCCTTCATGATCATGCCTTTGTCGACTTTTCAAGTTTTCTTCAAAGGATGGATCAATTTGGGTTATGTAATATCCCTTTACATTCCTTTAGAAAATGTGACCAAATTGAACATCAGCATTCACGCATCCACACAGTCATTCTGTTATGCTCTATCGATTGATTATATTGGAATATATTAACATGAGCTTTTTCTCGAGGATATAATTTTGGTGCATTTTTTTAAATGATGCTTATAATATGTCGTAAAGCTCCATGAGTTTTGTGAACAAGAGATCTACCATATAAAACATCAATGAATGTTATATCCATTTATAATAATCCTTTATATATGTAATAGATCAAGAGTTGATTCAGGATTTTGTGGTGTTGTAAGGTTGTCACAAAAATTTTGAACCTCTCATAGTACTGATGGAGCGATCCATTGGAGAAATTGATGGATACTAATTATTACCCTTTTGATAGATGAAATTCATGATGTAGGAATTAATTTGTCTATGAAAATTCACTTAATTTCTATCCATGTGGTTATAAATCTAGGAGGGTGGGAGCAGAGCCCTGGTAAAGAAGATTCATCAAGGGAGAATGAGAATTCTCAATGTTTGTGTTTTTTCATTAGAAACCACTTGATGATTCATAGTAGAGCACACCACCTGGATCTAACTGAGGTATATATGATGATCCTCACAATCTATCCCTTGGAAATGTTGTTGAAGATGAATAAAACATGATTTGATTTTCAAATCATCATCGATGTTTTGATATTGAATAACATGGGGTTGGTAATAAATATCTAAAGAAACATGTTATTTATGTATTTTTTCCTAGGTATTGGCCATACCTATTACAATTGGATGTTAAATGATTTGGTCATGATTGATTTTTTTATACCTAATGGTCCTCTTATGTTGACGAAATGTTTTCTAAATTTCTTGGTCAAACAAATAAAACATATTTTTTGGGAGGCTATGGTGTATTGATAGATGTTGGGAAAAGAGGATTTAGAAGGTGTTTTATTTGTATTTTTTTTCATATTTTTTAGTTGTTTTTTTATTTAATATATTTATTTTATTATGAAAACAAAAAACTATTGACAACGTGAAGAACAATCCCCATAAATGGTGTCATTTTATGTGTATTATATTATTACCTATCAACAACTCAATGGTATAGTGCACTAATAATGCTTATAGAGGCATACGGGTTGAATCTTATTAGATGATACTGATCTTAGAGTTGGTTGTTTTTAAATGATTTTATTTTGATTGGGGGGGGGGTTGTTTAAATAGTTTAACTAAATTGATATGTGGATTTTTTACTATTTGATTATTATTTAGGTGATATAATTATTGTGGATATATTTTTTTTGAAATTTTTTCCCTATGCTTAATATTGAACTAAATTAACACCCACTTCACAACATGATTTTGATAGGAATTGCCATGTTTTGAGGAATTAATATAAAAATTAACTTAACTAGGGTTCTAATATTATTCCAACCTTATTTACGGTGGTGTAATTTTGGTTCCATTAATCTATTGAATCCACACAATAAATAAAAAATTTCATCAATCCATGTAAATTTATGTTTAACATACACATCTTTAACCTAATAAATATTATTCTATCAAAAGACTTCAATCACTTAACAACCCCATATCACGACTCACTCCAATAGTATATTTACTCATCCATTTAGATGGTAATTAATCTATTTTATGATGTATAGTTTGATGAGTTGAAAAAATAATCATATATAATATGATTAGTGGTCCTAACACGCAAACTAACATTAAAGAGAATTAAAATAAACTATTTGATTGAATGTAAATGAGAAAGAAGGTATTGATTTATTAATTGATTTAATAAATTTTTAAATTTTTTTATTAATATATTGATGGGAGATGAGAATATCATTTTATGATGAAACATGAATTATTCTATAAACAAAATAACAACCAAACACCAACATGAAAGAAAGGAAAATGAATAAAAAAGAAAATAAAATAAATGACAGTTAGAAATTTCACAAAAGTTAAAACATGATTTTAGAGCGTCCTCCCAGGCATTTGGAATGCCTCTGATCATGGAAATGTATCCTCCATTATTATGAAATTTCTTACCCTTATAGAATGAATAAGAGGATGTATTTATAGCCTAATGTGGTGGACTATTTTCCTTCCAAATGTTGCCCACATCATTTCTTGAAGATTTTATAATTCATATAGCAGAATATAGTGAAATATTATTAGTTAATGATATATATATTGATTTAGAATTTACACCCTTCAATTTAACCTTTATATCCTATGTTATTTCTATTTTACTTAATAATGTATTTTTTTCAATTTTAGTCAATACATTTTAGAAGTACGCATTGTTTTTTGGTTATTGAACATGGTGATTCCCTAAAATCGGAATTTCTTCTTAAAATTAATTTCTCATTTCATAGATTTCACATCAGAAAATTCATAATCATTTAGTCAATTGGATTGGAATAAATATCAAGAATGGCGGGATGGTTTTAATCATTGTATAGAATGGTGGGTTGGTATTCAAAACATTAGTTGGGTTCCTTTTTGGTGGATTTGGGTCTTCAAATTTTTATCCATGATTTTTTTAGAAACTCAACAATATATTCAAAATTGTTATAAATATTTTTCTTCTATATGGATACCATATAATCAAACATCATGGCTGGTACAGTTTCATTGACAGAATCAATGGGCATTACTACGTGGACCATTTGAACCTTGAAATGGCCAAATTGGTCCGAGAACTAGATTATTGATTGGTTGGAAATTTAATTAGGAAATATAAAAAACTATTATTATAGAATTTGATAATTTTTATCAAAGATATAATTAAAATAATAAACAAAATTCAATCTAAATCAATTAAAATAATGCTCAAAAATTATATTTAACATGAAAACATGATTATTTCACAATAATTAAACTATTTTCATTAAAAATAATTAAATTGATGAAATAAAAATCTATGAATACATGAATAACCTATAATATCAGAAAATCTATAATAATTTTTCTCATGGAGTTCCATATTGAGTAATGTGAGTTTTTTCTTGGGGTTCCACCCCATAGTAATGATTTTGGTGATAGTGGTGCAAATCATATATTGGTATATTTTGGTAATAGAATTCTTGATTATTTTATGGATTCTCCAATGTATAATGAATTTTAAAGAAATAATGGATTAAATCTGTTATGACTATATGATCTTAACCCCTCATGGTATATTTTTCAAACATTTGACATTGTTTGAATAAGGTTTTCTATGTTGGTGCTTTGTCAAATATGAGAGACCTATAGGAGTTTTTGTAAAATATTTAAATATGAAACCTATATATATTTAATTCTTGTCTACTGTTTTTTATGATTCAATATATTCTTTTATAAGACACAATATATAATAGCCCTACTTTTTATTACACACATAAACTTGATTTATTGCATAAAATCATCAATTGATACAATATTTATGATCGAGAGGTCTAGTGTATTTCGGTCATAGTAATATTACATAATGAATTACAATATGAAACAAATCACCATTATCGATAAATTCTATTAGATGACTTCTACATTTCCTCATACCTAACATTTCATAGGATATCCTACAGACATGAAAAACAATGGTGGGGAATAAATCCCATTAATGGTGTAAACAAATAATAACACGAATAACACAATACATATAGGCAATAGACATATCAATGGAGCAAAAGAGAAACATGAACATAAATGATTTATATAGCATGATCATCATATCATAGAAATGTGGCTACAATACTAATCATAGTATTAGTATGATCCAAGGATCATTACAAATAGAGGATGAATAAACCATCATTTCACATTAATTATAATGGGTAAAACCTCATTGCACTTGATATATCATGATACTAATTTTTACCTAATTTATTGGAGACCTATCAAGGTGCGTCATTATTAAACATTTCATTTCATTCATAAGTGTGCCACATGGATCATACAAAATTGAATCAATAAATATCATCATTTATTACACAATAATGGAATGTGGAATTCAAACATGAATTTCTATAATCTATATGTAAATTTTCATTAATGTGAAAACCATTGATAGAGAAATGGGCATGGTATTAACAACACAATGACCATGGCTTTGAAAACCGTGTTGCAATTTTGACAGCATAACCGCATTTCATAAGAATTAATAAAATGGATTATGAGAGATAAAGTGGTATCTAATCATATTTTAATTAAATGTATAGTAAGGGGTTATATAGAAAAATTTACCAACATGAGTAATTTATTTTTGGATTCATAATACAAAACAATTGCTTGAATGTAAATTAGAAGAGATAAATTCATTTTGGATTTTCTGCATTGTAAAATGTGCACATGGGAGGAATTAATGAGATATAAATGGTAATATCATCATTAAAACATTAAGAGGGATGTATGGAAAAGGATAGAAAACTTACCCCAACATTTATAATTGAAAATAAAAAGGGAAGAACAATATTATGAAACTTGTATAAAATTAGACAGGAAGGAACCCCTTACAAGGATGTGTGTTCAGAAATCGTTAAGAGTGGATTGAGAGAGGTTTCATGGGTTGTTGGGGCACCATTGGAGGATTTGATAGAGAGGATAGTAAATTTTGGTCGATATCTAAAGGATTTGAGAGCATAGAAAGTGGGAGTTTTGGTGGTTTTATATAGGAAAATAGAAAAAATTCTTTGTTATTTAGGATTGGGACTCCACACATTAAACTAATCAAAACCATAAACCAACCAATGAATTTCCCCCCTGGGTTTTTCAAATATGAAGTGGAAAATATTATTTTATAATTTCAATGGTCTAAATTCTTAAAATAATATAGTTTCTTATTTGTAGGTGAGTCAGACTCTCAAGGCAATCGATTTAATACGATAATATGTTTTATTAATCATGGATGGTCCACTAAGGCTTGTAAAATAAATTTATAAACCTAAAAAATAGAATATTTATATATTAAAAAATATATTGGCCGAAGATAATGTTTATAGTAATTAATTAAGTCACAATTTGGTCATTATGATGTCATAAAACACATTATATATAAATACCGCATTTACTTTTTATAAAAAAACTCGATTCTCTAAAAAATTATGAAAAATTCACAGTTGTATAATTTCAACATCTAGATTCCAAAAATAACATCCATTTAATATAAAAAATTATCTAAATATGTGAATTAATAATTTTAAAATAAAAAATTACATTTATAAAAAATTCAAGGGTTTTGACACAAACGACTTTCAAACCATACTAAAAATTACAATAGTATTCCTCAAAATTATAGGATCAATTATATCTTAATAAAAATTAGTTATGTAATAAAATTTTATTATTTAAATATTATCTACAAAAATCCATTAATTCATCAAAATAGACTTATTAATTAAACATTAACGAAAAAAAATAATATTTTTTTAATAAATATTTACAAAGTAACAATAATAAATTGTATGTATATAATCTATAAAAAAGTTTACATAATCATTGGGCTAGGTTATTGTTACCTAACACTTTATAACAAAAAAATAAGACCAAAGTGTAAGGTTTGTGATGGTGAATAGCTCTTTTAGTGGCTCAGATAACATCGCTCGGGTGGTAATCTCAATTATCTTTAACTTCTCCCACAGGCAGTTTTGTTCAAGCTTTATGTGCTGACGCTCAGCATGGGTGTCGTCAGGAGTAAAGCCCAGTGACACCACCTCATTTCCGATCTCTAACAACTGGGCCTCATACGGAGAAATTATTTTTGTTGAGACCATCACTTCATTTTTCAGAGTAATTTGGATTTGTTATAGCCCTATATTTATACCAATAATGTGATCAGTATTTAATGAATAAATTAATTATGAACACAATTAATAATGGAATTTTAAAATAAAAAAATTAAAACCAAATAATTGCACATTTTATATAAACATTTCAAGGAATAAATCATTTAATTAGACCATGAATCATATTCATTAGCATTATTCGGGGTCGTTAGACAGTATTCTTGTAGACAAAATTTGGTTATGGCTTTATAAGTTTTAAAGACATCCATGTCAGGCCACCACGGGTACCCATTTATATTTCATGGTTGCATTTTAATATAATTAAAGGGGCCTTATATTAGATAGATGATTTTGGATACCTCATAGGGAATGTATGAGGAAAATATATTGGGATTAGGATAAATTTTGATGATTTTATATGTTTCTATAATAGGGGTTTCTTTTGGGACATGACACTACATGACATGACATGTATACTATTTGGGATATGTGAATTTACATAGTTTTGGGCTTTTTTATGTGATGTATTCTTATTATTGGTTATTTACCAACACTAATTGGTTATTATTTTTCATATTCTAACTATTTTTACAACATTAATAATGTTATTATCCCCCAACATACATTATTATACAATCGCTACTAGTTAGAAACCTCTTGTAAATAATGATGCATGCTTGAGGTCATGTGGCACACTGGATCTTGGAACTTATTTAATGGAACTAGGAATATGATGTTTATATATGGATTAAAAGATACACAATACTCATAAATTTATAAATTATGATTACTGATGATATAATGGATAGAATACAAAAAATATATTTTTCATAGGTGAATTTTCAATAGACTATCTACATGAAGATCAAGGATTCCTATAATGATGAAATAGAGCTAAAAAAGGTAATGAATATTCCATAGATCTAGTTTGATAAAGTTATAGTTAGGTGTTTGTCAACCTAGATGTTTTCCATAAAACTAGGAATTGAAGAATGAGGATTCCATTTATTAACATAGATCATTATTATCTACAAATCTGCGAAATATGAAGGCACAGAAACATTATAAAAAAATAATACTGGATAACATTAAGATAAAAATAGTAGAATATGTATCATAATTATTTAAATTTAATAAAGATAATATTTAATGAACAAATTATAAAGATATGTTTAAAATATTACACATAAAAGTATAAAAATGATAAAAAATCTGCATAAATTTTATCACAGGACTCCCCAAAAAATCAAAAGGCCAGATATATTTTTTAGGATGTATTGGATGACCTATAATTATAATTGCATTTTATTTTTTAATCCAATTATATTTATCTCTTGAATAACTTTCCAGTATATAAATAATGGATATTATAAGGTTTCATAGATTCCAAATCACCATTTTATATAGTTAGAATCAAAGGCATTATCTTTGGTTAAGAGAAGTCTTCTAAATGAGTTGTAGAAGTTGTAATGATTCAAAAATACTTATCATCCCCAAACATATGGTTGTTCTAATAGGACCACTGAAACTCTAGACAGTATATTGAGATGTTGTTTTAGGGATATCCATATATTTTTCTATTAATAGCTGCACATGGTAATATCAATATATAAAAATTGTTTTATTCTATAATTTATCAAACACATTTTAATGTTCATTATGGAAAGAGATGATGGACTATAACATTCTAGGATGATGATGGAGTGAGGATGATGAAGTGTCTTATCCCTATCTATTAAAATTTAAAGAAGGTTCAAATAATTCAATGGTGTAATAATGTGGAATAAATTCAATAGATGAGTTATAATGATAATAAACAATGGGATAATGATAATGGAGTTGGTGAAAAGGTGTTCCATTGAATATCTTCATAGAGGACAGTTATGACATTCAAGAGGATTGGGAAGCTAATCCAAGATACATTAGTTTCTTTAGGATCCATGATCATGTTAGGGTAATTCTTATTACTTTTTTCCATCTTCACAAACCCCTTAATGAAACGATATATTCCTTGTATTTTTTTGAGGAGGTGCATACAAAAATTCTCACTAGTATGATGAATATAAGATGTATGATTGGAACATAAAAATTCATATAAAGATCAACATGTGTAATTTTGTGATTTTAAGGATAGTTTTACGAGGAACAAGACCACCTATAAAGTCAATGTTTTCCAATAGAATAATAAATTTTATTAGAATACATTGGAACCTAAGGAATTGATATGATAAAAGTACAATGACTTTTTTTCCATCATGTAATAAAATTTAGAAGACCAAATTCATCATTAATGATGGAATAATATTACCTAAAAGGATTTTAGTAATTAATATTCCTGAATTAAAAATTGTGTTCTATATTTTATTCAATGAAAAATTATAATAAATAAAAAAAACAATTTTATGTTAATAAAATTGTTAAATAATACAATTATATTATTGTCATTTTTAGGGATCATTAATAAGATTAACATAATTAAAATAACTATATCCAAATTTATAGCAAAAAAAAGAATATAATTATTATAAGATTCATGTTTCACACAATTATTTTTATGTGTTTTTCACATTTTTTTCACATTTAATTATATTAATATTTTAATTATTATTAACGAGGATGATGAAATTAAATAATGTGTAAAATATCATTTTGTGGAAAAAATTATCATGGTAAATATTTCTTACCATTAAAAAAATATTTTATATAAAATGTTACTTTTTTTAATATAGAATATTTTTTAAATTAAATGAATCTATTTTCAATTAATTACATAAAATGATTTTGAAAATATGTAATATTTATTCAACACTAATTTTATTATTAATCAATGTTAAATAAGGTTAAGGAATATAAATTTTTAAAATCACATAGATAAATAAATTTCGACACATTATATGTTTTAATTTAAATTTTATTTTATTATTTTTTCCTATGAAAAAAATTAAAATAAACCCCAAATTATAAAACCATGGATTAAAATTTTTTAAGAGGGATTATAATTTATTTTTATTTATAAAATAATAAATATAATATATATTTTATTATGACTAATATTTTCTAAAATTTGTAATCTAACATGCCTTTTATTTTTACTAAATTAATTGGATACAAGAACATCTCAAAATATCATTGTTATATTGGAAAGTAATATATAAATTTATCACCCATAATTATCCACCAATATCACCTAAATCCCATGAAAATCCATTCTTACCCCATACCTAAAAATATTTTGAAATAATTTGTCCTGTTTTTTCACCAATAAAAGGATCTCACATGCACCATTTTCATGCTACACCCATAGTTAAAAATACCTACTAAAACCTAAAAAATTTATGTCTTATAGGTACCAATCACATTTTGGGTTGCATTTCTACTCATCAATGTTCTCTAATACCTTTATTCCCAAAATTTAAATCCAGAGAAGAACCAAATTCTCAACATATGTATTACATACCATTAAAATTTCTTTCATTATCCTTTCTATATACCCTCATAGAAATCCATTATATTAAAAAATATATATATATAATCACATATGTATAAATAATATAATAAAATGTTTCTATATTAATTGTAAGACTATTATCTATTCAAATTTCATGCATTAAGAAAATGAAAACATTGTTATTGTGTGTGTGAAAACAATAACCACCATTGACAGCATGTTTAATTTTTCATCACCACCATTCCAAGGATGGTTATATGAATGGGTTTAGTGGATAACTTGGATACTAATAATGCGATTTATAATTTTATAATATAAATTACAAATTAAATAATTAAGATTAGAAATAAACGGTCCCTATAAATATATACTAAAAAACAAAAAAACCAACCCTTGATTTTCCCCTTGGTTTTTTCCAATGTGAAGTGGAAACTATTATTTTAAAATTTCAATGGTTGAAATTCTTAAAATAATACAATTTCTTATTTGGAGGTGAGTCACACTCTCAAGGTACTTGATTTATAACGATAATATGTTTTATTAATCATGGATGGTCCATTAAGGCTTGTAAAATAAATCAAATAAACCTAAAAAATAGAATATTTTAATAGTAAAAAATATATTGTTTGAAAATAATGTCTATAGTAATTAATTATGTCACTATTTTCTCATTATGATGTCCTAAAACACATTATATATAAATACCGCATTTACTATTTACAAAAAAATCGATTCTCTAAAAAATTATTAAAAAATCACAGTTGTATAATTTAAACATCTAGATTCCAAAAATAACATCCATTTTATATAAATAATTATCTAAATGTGTGAATTAATAATTTAAAAAAAATTACATTTATAAAAAATTCAAGGGGTTTGACACAAACGGCTTTCAAACCATACTAAAAATTATAATTGTATTCCTCAAAATTATAAGATCATTTATATCTTAAAAAAATTAGTTATGTAATAAAATTTTATTATTTAAATATCATTCAAAAAAATCCATTAATTCATCAAAATAGAATTATTAATTGAATATTAACTAAAAAAATACTGTTTTTGTTTTAATAAATATTTAAAATGTAACAATAATAAATTGTATGTATATAATCTATTAAAAAATTTACATAATCATTGGGCTAGGTTAATGTTACCTAACAGTTTATAACACCAAAATAATACCGAAGTGTAAGGTTTGTGATAGTGAATATCTCTTTTAGTGGATCAGATAACATCACTTGGTTGGTAATCTCTATTAACTTTTACTTCTCCCATAGGCGGTTTTGTTCAAGCTTCATGTGCTGAAGCTCATCATGGGTTTCGTCAGGAGTGAAGCATAGTGGCACCACCTCATTTCCGATCTCCGACAAATGGGCCTCATACGGAGCAATTATTGTTGTTGAGACCATCACTTCATTTTTCTGAGTAATTTAGATTTGTTATAGCCCAATATTTATACCAATAATGTGATCATTATTTAATGACTATATTAATTATGAACACAATTAATAATGGTATTTTAAAATTAAAAAAACCAAAAACCAAATAATTGCACATTTTATATACACATTTCAGGGAATAAAACATTTAATTAGACCTTGAATAATTTTCATTGGCATAATTCGGGGTTTTTAGATAGTATTCTTATAGAAAAAATTTGGTTATGGCTTTATATGTTTTAAATACATCCATGTCAGGCCACCACAGGTACCCATTTATATTTCATGGTTGCATTTTAATATAAGTGAAGGGGCCTTATATTAGATTGCTGATTTTGGATACAATATAGAGCATGTATGAGGGGAATATATTGGTATAAGGTTAAATTTTGATGATTTTATATGTTTCTATAATTGGGGTTTCTTTTGGGACATGACATTACATGACATGACATGTATACAATTTGGTATTTAGGAATTTACATAGTTTTGGGCTCTGTTATGTGATGTATTGTTATTATTGGTTATTGACCAACACTGATTGGTTATTATTTATCATATTTTCACTATTTTTACAACATTAATAATGCTATTATCGCCCAACATACATTATTATACAATCGCTACTAGTTAGAAACCTCTTGTAAATAAAAAGGCATGCCTGAGGTCATGTGGCACACTGGATCTGGGAACTTATTTAATGGAACCAGGAATGTGATGTTTCAATATGGATTAAAAGATACACAATACTCATAAATTTATAAATTATGATTACTCATGATATAGTAGATAGATTTCAAAAAATATATTTTTCATAGGTGAATTTTCAATATTCTATCTACATGAAGATCAAGGATTCCTATAATGATGAAATAGAGCTACAAAAAAGGTAATGAATATTCCAGAGTTTTAGTTTGATAATGTTACAGTTAGGTGTTTTTAAACCTAGATGGGTTCCATCAAACTAGGAATTGAAGAATGAGGATTCCATTTATTAACCTAGATCATTATTATCTACAAATCTGTGAAATATGAAGGCATATATACATTATAACAAATTTATATGGGATAACATTAAGATAAAAATAGTAGAATATGTATCATAACTATTTCAATTAAATAAAGATAATAATAAATGAAAAAATTATAAGGATATTTCTAAAATATTACACATTAAAGTATAAAAATGATAAAAAATCGTCATAAATTTTATCACAGGACTCCCCAAAAAATAAAAAGGCAATATATATTTTTTAGGATGTATTGGATGATCTATAATTATAAAGGCATTTTATTTTAATCCAATTATATTTATCTCTTGAATACCTTTCCAGGATATAAATAATGAATATTATAAGGTTTTATAGATTCCAAATCACCATTTTATATAGTTAGAATCAAAGTCATTATCTTTGGTTAAGAGAAGTCTTCTAAATGAGTTGTAGAAGTTGTAATGATTCGAAAATACTTATCATCCCCAAACATATGGTTGTTCTAAGAGGACCACTCAAACTCTAGACAGTATACTGAGATGTTGTTTTAGGGATATCCATATATTTTTCCATTAACAGCTATGCATGGTAATGTCAATATATAAAAATTGTTTTATTGTATAATTTATATAACACATTTTAATGTTCATTATAGAAATAGATTATGGACTATAACATTCTAGGATGATGTTAGAGTGAGGATGATGAAGTGTCTTATCCCTATCTATGAAATTTTAAAGAAGGATCAAATAATTCAATGGTGTAATAAAATGGAATAAATTCAATAGAAGAGTTATAATGATAATAAACAATGAGATAATAATAATGGAGTTGGTGTAAAGGTGTTCCATTGTATATCTCCATAGAGGAAAGTTATGATATTCAAGAGGAATGGGAAGCTAATCCCAAGATACATTAGTTGCTTTAAGATCCTTGATCATGTTAGGGTAATTCTTATTACTTTTTTCCATCTCCACAAATCCCTTAAGGAAAAGATATATTCCATGTATTTTTTTGAGGAGGTGGATAAAAAAATCGTCACTAGTACGATGAAAATAAGATGAATGATTTGAACATAAACATCATATGAAGAACAACATGTGTAATTGTGTGATTTTGAGGACAGTTTTATGAGGAACAAGACCACCTATAAAGTCAATGTTTTCCAATAGAATAATAAATTTTATTAGAATACATGGGAACCTAAGGAAGTGATATGATAAAAGTACAATGACATTTTTTCCATCATGTAATAAAATTTAGAGGAACAAATTCACCTTTAAGAATGGAATAATGTTACCTATAAGAATTTTAGTAACTAATATTCCTAAATTAAAAATGGTGTTCATTTATTTTATTCCCTGACAAACTAGAATAAATAAAAAACAATGTTATGTTAATAAAATTGTTAAATAACACCATTTTATTAATGTCATTTTTGGGGATCATTAATAAAATTAACTTAATTAAAATAACTATATCCAAATTTATAGCAAAACAAAAATAATATAATGATTAGAAGATTCATGTTTCACACAATTAATTTTATGTGTTTTTTTACAGTTTAATATATTTAATTATATTAATATTTTAATTATTATTAATGAGGATGATGAAATTAAATAATGTGTAAAATGTCATTTTGTGGAAAAAATTATCATGTTAAATATTTGTTACCATTAAAAAAATATTTTATAAAAAATGTTACTTTTATTATTATTGAATATTTTTTAATTAAATGAATCTATTTTAAATTAATTGCCTAAAATGATGTTTAAAATATATAATATGTATTTAACACTAATTTTATTATTAATAAATGTTAAATAAGGTTAATGAATATCAATTTTTAAAATCACATATATAAATTAATTTCAACACATTATATGTTTTAATTTAAAATTTAATTTATTATTTCTTCCTGTCAAAAAAATTAAAATAAAACCCAAATTCTAAAACAATGGATTAAATTTTTTTAAGAGGTATTATAATTTATTTTTATTTATTAAATAATAACTATAATATATATTTTATTATGACTAATAAGTGCTAAAATTTGTAACCTAACATGCCTTGAATTTTTACGAAATTAATTGAATACAAAAACATCTAAAAATATCATTGTTATGTTGGAAAGTAATATATAAATTTTTCACCCTCAATTATCCATCAATATCACCTAAATCCAATGAAAATCCATTCTTACCCCATAACTAAAAATATTTTGAAATAATTAGTCCTGCTTTTTCACCAATAAAAGGATCTGACATGCACCATTTTCATGCTATACCCATAGTCAAAAATCCCTAATAAAAGATAAAAATTTTATGTCTTATAGGTACCATTCACATTTTGGGTTGCATTTATACTCATAAATGTTCTCTAATACCTTTATTCCCAAAATATAAATCCAGAGATGAACCAAATTCTCAACATATGTATTATATACCATTTAAATTTCTTTCATTATCCTTCCCATATAACCTCATCAAAATACATTATATTAATATATATATATATATATAATCACATATGTATAAATAATATAATAAAATATTTCTATATTTATTTTCAGACTATTATCTATTCAAATTCCATTCATTAAGAAAATGAAAACATTGTTATTGTGTGTGTTAAAACAATAGCCACCATTGACAGCATGTTTCTTTTTTCATCACCACCATTCCAAGGATGGTTATATGAATGGGTTTAGTGAATAAATTTGATACAAATAATGAAACATATAATTTTATAATATAAATTACAAATTAAATAATTAATATTAGAAATAAACGGTCGCTATAAATCTATACTAGAAAATAAATAAACCAAGAAGCAAATATAACAACTATAAACCCATAAACCTGGATCTATATATGAATCATAAAAAATAATTTTTTGTATTTAATGATGAAAAATTTGAATTTTTTGTCATCTTGATGTCAGAACATAAAAAGGTAAAATTGTATCACATACAACCTCAATGAGATTTTATGTTTATGGTTTTAGAGAAGTTAGAAAAACAACTACAAAAACATATCTAATTATTTTAAGAGAAACTTTATAAAATATAACCTATATTTTCATTTTCACATTAATTCATCACCCTCATAACAATTAAATCCCTTTAAGAAATAACTCATTCAATATTATTAATTATAACATGGTGAGAATAAAACATAATAAGGGTGATCACAAAATCAAAATTATGGTAAACAAAATCATTATCAACTGAATGTAATCACTGAACATAATTAGTTAATAAGGTTATAATGACATAATTATAGTGCCTTAGAAAATCATGAAACAACTCATACTAATAAATACATATATTGTACAATAGAGAAAAAGTAAAATGAAAGAGTGATCAGAATTTGTAATAATTACCCATGTGATATCACTCTCAATATTGATAAATATTTTAAACCTGTAACAATAAACTAAATATATTTTTTGGAAAAGGGATAATAATTTTCATAAATCCATATTCTTGGAACAGCCATATGGTCATGTTATAATATAATCAACACCAAATTAATTGAAGCTTTATTCGGGAACACCCATCTTTTAAGACATAATGTGCTCAATCAGCACTATATGGTCCACCAAATCATATAAGTTGTAATGATATCATAAAATGTTATCTATTAAACTCAATTGTATAAGCTATAATAGTATCACCCGATGATATCTATTCCACCTAATCATATAAGTTGTAACTATATCACCTCGCTTTATATGGGACACTTCATTATATAAGAAATTTCCAAGAACATAAATAAGAATAATTTATATAAAAAATTTATCATAAAACTCCTACAACATGAATAATCAATGTCAAAGAAATGATTTACATATTAGTCCATTTTTATCATAATTGACCCGTCTACAAGAAATAGGTTTCAATATGTTCTCATTGAAAAAATATTAATCCACCAGAATATTTTTTTGATTGTATCGTTAAAAAATATAATCATATTTTAATATGTATAAACAAGGGTGGATGATAATTATGAAATCAAACTACCATTAAAAGTTTGTTATTTTTTGGGTAAAAATACCCAATTCTATTTTTAAAATCCCATTTTTATTCATATTGATTAATCATTTATTTTAAAGTTCACTTGAATGGTTATAACAGATGATTTTAAAAATAATTAAAAAAATTTAATGAGGAGAATAACATTTTGTTTCTTTAAATTTTTTATAAACATTTTTTAAGAAACATGGTTTTAGAGGAGAATAGATTTATATACAAATAGAGAAATAATGATGGATTTTCAAAAAAACAATTTATCAATTACTATAAGAAATAATGTGTGGAAAAAATGGAACAACTACTTTTAAATATCAAGAATATTTATAGTAAAATAAAATAATTGAGTTTCATTAGAGTTGGATAATAGGACATTATCCTTGGAAAGCTAATCTAAAGCCCTCTCCCAATATAATGAGATTGAAACATAATGTACTTACCACATTGATAACATTTAAATGTAGAACCCAAAAAAGTGTTTAAAAACATAATATAACATGATTATAAATAAATTTAGTACATCATATTTCTAGGGGGATGTATATACCCCTCATAAAATAAGATAGGTCCATATCATGACATAATTCTACCAAAATGAAAATTGTGAGAAAAATTTATTATGGAATTGATAACATTGAAAATATAATACCAACAAAATTTAGATAATAAAGTGGATATTTAAATCCACATAAATTTAGTGTTAATAATAAAAAAATTAATGGTAAATATATACACCACACAACACAAAAGTGGTTAATATGTCATTTATATCTCAAAAAAAAGTAATATTTGAAAAACCATTACCTAGTGTCTTATTTATCACACTTATTCCATATCATATTAATAATAAACTAATGTTAATAATTTAATTTCCTGATATCATTGTAATTTTTTATTATTATTTCCACGTAATTAATAATAATATTCTTTATAATATTTTAATTAATTAATTTTAAGTCAAATTCATTGAACATATTCTCTTTATGTGTTCTAAATAACATATGATGGTTGAATATGGTCAATAATGAAATTACATAAAGACAATAAAAAAATTATTTAATAATTGTAATATTTATACATAACATAAAATTTGAAACACATTCATCAAATATGGTTATGAAAAATAAACAGATGTTATAATCATGGAGACTATAGGTTGTAAAAAAAGATGAGTAACAATTCAATTTTCAGATGATATTTATATAAAGAAGGTTAGTAATATTATACCTTTACATGAATTTAAATATATATTACATATAATTTTATTTATTTATATATAAATATATATATATATATAATAACAATGATTTAAAATGAATCAAACTACATCTAGGAGGTGATAGTCTGCATGTCCATGGATGACATTATGTATTTTTCAGTGTGTTAAAGGTAATTTTGAAAATGATATATTATATTTAATGATAGATAATTATGTCATTAATATCATACTAACTTCATTTATAACATATATATTTATTATTTTATAAACATAATACCTTTTATGTAACACGTTAGTGGAAATTTCTTGTCGTCGCTTGTGAGGGGGTAGTCCACCGTACTCTTGAGTTGAGGTATCATAACCAATATAATATAGAATGTTAAAAAGGTAATATATATATAATGACATAATATTAATATATATTTTATAAGTATCATATATAAACATTATATCCATGTTTTCACCCATCGATGTGAGGAGGTAAAACCAAACAAGGACATCGATTCATGGGGTGGTAGCCCACCGTACATACAAATTATTACTTCCTAACCAATATAATGGATGTTTAGTTGTTTTAGATAAATACAAAATATAAAAAATCAAATTAATATTAGTATAATTGTGTTATTATATAATAATGTTATAGAAAGAACTCAAGGTGGTGTATAAATTAATACAAAAATGATCGTTGATTAGAACTAACTCTTCATCATGTAACTCTATTTAGTTTGAACAAAACTCCTTCAATGGTATGAATTATTATCAAATATGTTGGACCTAAGGTTATTTTGGGTTTTATTTTTGTAATTGTTGATATATGTTTTAAGTTAGGAGGATGAGAAGTTTCTTTTTTATGAACCCCAAAAATCGTATTGGGGAATTACACTCTCCCCATCAGTGAGAATAATTAAATATGATATATCATATTGGGATTTCCATTGAATGCTGCTAGAAATCATATTAAGTCAATAATGAAGGTATCGATCCTAATAAAACCTAATCGGAGTCTCCATGACCCCAATTTTAAATTCTATAATGATTTTGTATTTTTTATTTCTCGAAAATCATATGTATATTTTCAATCTTATGATACAAGCATTATAAAGAAAAATGTGAGGAATTAGATTATTTTGATATGGGTTAGGATCAAAATGATATTGTTGAGGCTCTAAAAGAAAAAAATGTAGATATATCTAAATAAGAAAAGTATGTTGATAAAGATGAGAAATGAATTTTTTTTGATGAGAATCAGGAAGGAAACAATGATTATGATGCTCAAAAAGAAAGATATATTGAAGAGGTTCTAGAAGAGAAATATGTTGCTGATCATGGGGAAGAATATGACTTTAATAATAGTTCTGAGTTTCTCATACTAAAATTTTCGTACTGATATTTTTGTACTGATATTTCTATAGTGTGATTTTCGTTCTGATATATCCATATAGGGTTTTACAAACTAATGAAATGATACTGATTACTTTTTAATAAAGGATTCAAATCGAAGATATCTTAATAAATAAATAATTCTGTAAAATTTATACTGAAGAAACCATACAAATGAATTTTTACATTAAAATTTCATAAAAAAGAAATAACAGAAATGAAATAGTTATAAGGAAATTTTATCGATGAAACTGTATTGATGAATTCATACTGAATAAATCATACTAAAAAATTAAGACTGATGATATCATAATGAAAAAATAATAAAATGATTTATTATTGAAAAATAATAATGGTATTTCATAATAATAAAATAATATTGTGATTTCTTAATGAAAATAATCATAATTGGATTTCATAATGAAAAAATATTAATATAATTTATTAAGAAGAAATCATACAAGCATTTCATAATTAAACAATCATAGTAGAAGTTTTTAATGAGAAAATTGTATATGGATTTCTTATTGAAAATTCAAACTAATAATTAGTAATGAAAAATTAATATTGGGATTTTATAATGAAATGTAAATGAGAAATTAATAATCAAAATAAAATTGAATGTGTTAATGGGGATACAAAATTAAAATTGATTTGATGATTATAAATTATTTTGAATAAGTCAAGGATATGATCTGCGAATAAAGGTAATATAACATTCTAGAAATTTTGTTAAATGCTAATGGTTTTTAGAAACCTTATTATACCATTATTGAGGTTACTATAAAAGAAGAGATGAGTTCATTTGAATATGTGATCAAAAAACTATTTCACAGCATGAGGACCAGAATTTGTGGAATAGGTATTAAGTACAAATCCATACATTATAATTGGGGATTATGATGAGGATGATTTTTATTGATGTTTTTGAATAAGTGTTAGGACTAGTAATTTCCAATGAAAATTATTCATGTTCTAGACAGATTTCGGTAGGTAAATTTTGATTTAGCATACTTGTGGATGAAGTGATGACTTTATTTAGTAGATGAGCAAGGATGGAATGTGAAGCTTCTGTCTGTAGATACTTACAAGTTTATGGAAAGTATTTCTTGAGTTATATTTGAGAAAATAATTACTCTAAATAGTTTTATATTGTAATTAGTTTTTTTTGACGAAACGTTATTCTAAATAAATTATATCATGTAATCACTCCTCCCCCTATCAATGCTCTTGATCATACATGAGATGAAAAATTGATATATATGAAAATGTGTTCATTGAATGATCCTTCTAAGCAATATAGAATTACAGTTCTATGAACTATAATGGGATTCTGTTATTTAATGAAAATAATAATCATATATATATATATATATATAGAATTCATTCATATCTTATGTCCCTTGAGTATGATGTTTTTGAAATTACAACTGATGGATTTTCTACTTGTATTTAGAATACTCTACTTATTATAGTTGAAAAAGCAAATATTGATAAGGGAGTAAGAAAGATTATTTTTACTCTCATCACTTAATAAATGTTATTTTCATTTAATAACATTAGTTGGAACAATAAATTCAATTTAAGATAAGTTTAAAAATATTTATGAAGGAAATAAAAATCTTAAAATTGAAAATATACAAATTTTGAGGCAGAAAAATAACTATCTAAAATTTATGAGAATGAAATTGTTGGTATGATATATATAATAGTAAATTATATTTCTAGCACTGTAGGATGTTTTGGTGAGATATTATATGACTCTACAATATTTCAAATTATATTTAAAATTATTTCTAATATGTTTTATTACAATGTTTCAAATTTGGAATATTGAGATCCTGAATCCTTGTCTCTAGATGATCTACAAGGTATAATTAATACTTATGAAATGAGAAGACATAATGTTAAAGAATCAAATGAATAGGATTATAGGGAAATTTATTAAAAATCCTTGATAAATGGAAAAAACATATATAAATAAATTAATAAAGAATAAACTGATTTACTTGTAGATGATGAAGATAACGATTTCAATATAATTTTTCCCTTAGTACAAAGGAATAAAATAATGAAAATGGAAAAGAAAAACTATCAAATGTTGGACTTGTGAATGGAAATAAAACATTGTACGAAATTTTATTTTGAATAAAATTGAATTATAAGAGTCTAAAGATGATTATTATAGAATATAGAAAGAAAAGAGTATGAAAAATAAGTAAATATTTCCTTATGAAAAAGGAATAATAGTTATGTGAGTTGAATAATGAAGTATCATTACTAATCTGATGATGCATCTGATCACTAACTCATGTATAATTCTCATGAAACATTTGGATAGTATTTTTCAATGAGTGTTGATAATAATTAAGTGGGGATTGAAATGGAATGCATTTGTAAAAATAATTTTGTGAATTCACATAAACAAAATAATCAACTCAAGAAATATATAAGGAAGTTGAATAATGATATTAAAGTACTAAAATTTTTTAATAGTGAGATGGAAGGAGTTCCTAATATTTGTGATGAAAATCCATATAGAAATTAGTATATAATCAATATACAATATACATGTAATGGAAAATTAAATATAACATGTTGAAGGTACCTGAATCCATAAAATTATTGATGTACGTAAAACTATCATGGTTGATAAAGATGTATTTTTTTAAGAAACCAAATTAATTCTTCTTAAAAAAATATAGTATGACAAGTATGGGAGAAAAATTCACTATGCAAGATTATCTTAATGGGAAGACATCTAAACAATGTTTTTAAATGATTTCTAAAGTTGATTTGTAAGAAACAACGTTCAATAAGAGAGATAGAAATTCATCAAAAATGTATTCTCTAATGGAACATTGTCCACTATTAGTGATGAAACAAAAACAATATAATTGTTTTAAAAATATTTACTATCATTCTAAAAAATCATTATTCAAAGGTCATTATTGTTATTGTAGAGTTTTCTAACATAGAAATTATTATTGTTGGTTTTACAAGCCTGTACCTGGAAACATGTATAAATATTGGAGAACTTTGATGATAAAATTAGATCAAATTTTCCAAAAATAAAAAAATATATAGAATGAATATTATGTTAATAAATATAAGTATTTTATGAAATATTAGTATATTTAAAATTTTTAGAAAATTATTCATGTTGTTTATAAGAAGAAAAATTCATTGTAATTTGGACAGAATAAATCATCAATTCTAGAAACATAGAAGAAGATCTAAAAGTTGATGATGAAATGTGAAAAGGGAATTTTTCTAAAAAAATGATAAAATTTTAGAAAAATATATCAATATAATTTCATTTGAAAATTCATAAAATATTCATCATATGTACTCTAGAAGGGCATGTTACTTTTTCTGGACTATCATACCAAAACAAGATGTATGTATGAAAGAGTTTCTACAAACTCACTAAAAAAAGCTTCAGAAAGTTGAAAAATAGTTGGAAGACATATTGGAAGAGTCCATTCTTGATGTGAAACTTTTAAAAATCCAATATGTATGAACAAAAAAATGCTAATACATCCAATTCCAAATCCATAAAAAAGAATAAAAAGGAAATATTTAGAGAAGACTCGTAGTCTGAAAATATGTTTTATGGAAATTTAACAGCTAGTATTTATTCCTATTTTTTTGAATTTATAAAAACATTAATGAAAGTAAATAATTTGAATTAATGAAGCTAATGGTTATCCCCTTACTATTCTTTCTAAATAATGAATTTATGCGATACAATTTTTTTGAATGTTATATGTATACAACTGAAATTTTTTGATATATATATTGAGGTGGGTTTATGTTATTTTTATCATAAATTAATTCATTTCATGATTACCATTGAAATTATAATTTTAATAGAATCATGAAAATGTATTACATGAAAGTATATTAATGAACAACATCAGCAATCTTGATTACACATTGTTGTTGTTACAAAGGGTTCACCCATAGGAACATTGGTTGGTGTATTTTATGTCTATATATATGAATCTAAAGTGATATATATGTTATCCTAAAAAATACAATGATGTTTTTTAGATGAAGAGTTCACATATTTTGAAAAGATTATTTTTTAATAAAGAGGGAATCTTTTCATGATAACCCCATTAAATTTTATTCTAAATTAGGGTGAGTGAAAATATTATATGGAAGATGAATTAAACTAACTAGAGACAATATATAGGTGTAGAAATAAAATAATACACACATAAGGAAATGTGAGAAAATGAAACAATATGGAATAATATTTTTAAGTGAATATTGAGCTAGGGTGTATTCATAACAAACACAAAGGGAGAGATATTTATATCCAAGGTTTTTTTGGTTGTATTTATTGTGAATAATTGATATATGTTTGATAATAGGAACATGAAATGTATGTAGTTTTTGGACCCAATAAAATAATATTAATGAATTATACTCTTCCCATATATGTGAGTAATTTAATATTATTTATCCTGTAGAGATATCTACTGAAAGCCGCATGAAATAATATTGTGTTTGGAATTAAAATGTTTATCATAATAAAAACCCTATAAAATTTTTCTAGACCATGATGTTAATATTGATGTAGATTTATAGATTTTTATCTCTGATAAATCATAATTATAGTGTGAATGTCATGGTAAAATATTTATGAAAAAAAGAGGATGGAAATGTTGTTGATGAGACTCATTATGGAGAATATTTTGATGAAGCTCAAGAAATTTTTTTTTCATGATGATCATGAAGAGAAAATGTTGATAAAAATCAAGAAGGAAAATATGTTGATGAGTATCAGGAAAGAAATGATGTTGACGAGGATTAGAAAGGAATATGTGTTGAAGAGGCTCAAGAAGAATAAGATATTATTGATTCTGAGGAAGAATCAGACTGGGAGAACAATACTAATATTTTTGTACTGAGATTTTTTTCTGAGATTTTTTGTTCTAGGATTCTAATACTAGGATTTTTTAATTGATATGTTCTTACTAGGGTTATAATAATAATGAAATCATACTGAATAATTTATACTAATTAAACCATCTTAAATAGTTCCTACTGAATAATTTGTACAGAAAAAGTTATACTATACATATGATAAAAAATATTTCATAATGAATTAATAATACTGAATAACTCATTTTAAAGAAATCATATTGAAAAAATATATTTAAAATAATCATATTGATGATATTTTACAAAAGAAATCATACTGATGAATTTGAAATGAAAAAATCACAATGGAGAAATCATACTAAAATAATCATACTTTTACTCCTTATTGAAAAATCAACCTTGAATTTGTTATTGAAAAAATCATTCTCAGAATTCATAATTAACAATGTGTATTAGGATTTCATATGAATAATGCATAATTGGATTTCATAGTGAAACAATCATACTGGTATTTCTTATTTGAAAAATCATTGTTGGAATTCCTAATTAAAAAAATCATGAATATTTTAAGATTCAAAAATAAAACGAAT
The DNA here is from genome assembly GCA_963277665.1 of Viscum album. Taxonomy (NCBI): domain Eukaryota; kingdom Viridiplantae; phylum Streptophyta; class Magnoliopsida; order Santalales; family Viscaceae; genus Viscum; species Viscum album. The sequence goes on along the minus strand of OY728133.1, from coordinate 1,597,314,398 downwards.
AAGTCACATGAATATATAAAAATTAAAGATATTTTAATATTTGAAAAAGAATTTATTGATTCAAATATATTATCTATTTTAATGGAAAATTAATGATTCTTGAAATATTATTAACTGAGAAAATGGTTTTTTGAACCCCACATAATCTATTTATTGGTCCATATAAAAGGAGTTGTGAGTTCATTTGTATAGGTTACCAAAAAACCATTCGAGTGCTCATGCTATAGAATTTTTGTAACATGTATTGAGTACCGAAATATTGTTTTAATGAATGTTATAGATAAAAAAAAATACTTCCTGACTAATTTTCTTGAATAAATTTCAAGACCCAAAAGTCCATTAGTGAATTTTTTTAGTTCATTATGTTTGTACACATGCAATGGTCGATTCCACATTATTATGTAGGATGTAAAGTATAATTTTGAGGATCAAAAAGAAGAACGATTGTGAATCTTTTGACTAGGGATACATACCAGTTTCTAAAAAGGCATATTTGTTAGAAGTGGGTATTGTGAATGATTGTTGGGTGGTATAAAAAAATATAAAAATAATAATTCAACTCATCTTGTAGAATTATTATTTTTAAGTTCCTTTCATTTCTAGAATGATGATTTTAAAATATTCCATGTTTGTGGAACCATCAAACATAGAAAATAGTACGAATTTAACCAAATAATATAAATTTTATCTGTTAAAATCAATGTATATTTTTTGAATAGAAATGGGGAGGTTTTGATTTTTATTTGAGAGGATAATTATACTAACATGTTTATGAGGTTAAGAAAGTATTTTTTACGAATATTTCTTATAAAATAAAAAAGAGCCACTAATTCACCCCCTTATAGTGGTCTCGATCATACATGGGAAAATGTGAGGATCCTTTTTCAAAATTAGGCATGTATTAATCATATTTTGGCTGATTTCAGATAATCCAAATGGTTTACGATGTGTGAATATGTGATGGGAGTGTGTTCACTTTTATAAATGATGACTAGTGGAATTCTTGAAAATAATCAATTATAATCAATATTGTTAGGTCTCATATACATCATGTTCCAATAAAATTTAATAAACATATAGGGGAGGTAGTATACAATCAATAAAAACCATAACCACAAAAAACAGATAAATTTTATGAAAATTTAATTTCACAACTCTAATGATTCCATTTTTTCATAGGTTTTCATTAATGTTACATGTTTTTTAAACATAATTAATTTTTATATTAAAAAAAATTTAAATGATAAATATTGGAAAATTTATAATAAATTATTGTAATAATTAATTTAAAATAATAAAATAAATATCCAATCTTTTAGAAATTTATTTTAATATAATTTCATAGAACCCAAAGAAGAAATACTTTATCCTTAACCATGAAAATGCTGTATTTATTATTTAAGGGTCAATATGATCATTATCAAATATCACTTGGTATTTTTATGGGACATTTTTTACATTTATTATCACTAAAAAATAACTATCTTGATGATAATATTTTTTAAAATATTATCTCATGTAATAATAAACATTCATTATAATATAACATTGATATCATTTTTTTTATTTTTTATTTAATATAAATTAAAAAAATAGAAAAAAAAAGATTTAATGTGAATATATTAATTTCAAAACACTGTGAAATTATATATTATCATACAATTTTAATGGAATAAAATACTTTATATCAATTATATAGCCCTTAATATTTTTAGTATAATTTATTTTAGCTAATTATTTACTAAATAATTACATCACTGGAATTTCTAAAGTATTTAAAGTAATTATTTCATATATAAAATTATAATATAAATTATAATGATAAATAATATATTTATCAGTAAAAAGGATATATATAAACAAACATATGTTTTTCCTATCCGATGGCTATATAGAATAAAAAATGGAAAAGGGTACCTTTTTGTCTTTTTCATTACATTACTTTTTATATGGTCCATGTTCAAGGAAACTATCCCAAAATCCCTTATATATATATAAAAAGGTATTAAGTGTCGAAATATTTACCAAAAATGTGTTTTGGACAAGTCTATAAGTCATTTACCACTTCTATTAAATGTTTAATCCCTTGGTAACTTAGTTATTACCGTAATTGTTGTAACTTTGTTGTTCTATTTTCACTAATTACATTGGTCAATAAATAATTTGGAATTATTAGAAATTAAAATTAATTCAAATACAATATATAGAATACATTTTTTCAATTTCATTCCACTAAAGTGTTAAAGTATAATTTAATATTAACCTCACAGACACAGTGATAATGTATCATTTCAAAAAAATTGTTTTTTTCAAAAAGATGATTCTATATTAAACAAATGAAAATAAATATTCATTTAATGAAACTTATTTAATTTTTAAATATATACAATCTATATAACTCATTTAAAAAATTTCTCACTAGGTATTATTCTAATAAATTTTAAAGGATAAACATTATGAATTTTAAAAAAATTAGAATAAATAGTTTTTAAACCAATCAAAAAAACATATAATAAAATAAATATAAATTTAATTTTAATGTAATTAAGTACATTAAAGATATATTCAGTTACTATCATTCATATTAAAAAATATTGTCCATTTTAAATTATATAATTTTGTTAAAATAAAATAGAAAAATAATCTATATTTTTAATATTTCAAAAAATATAATATTTTTAAGAAAATACAAAAAATATCACCCAAAGTAGATTATGATATTATGATTCAAAACATTCAGTTCATTTTATCAAATATATTTACCAAAATTTTAAATAATTTATTACATATATTTTCCAATAATGTTAAATAAAATCATTTTTGAAGAAAACATACTTTTTGGTGAATATTATAACTTTACTAAAGTTTTATTGATTTTTATTAAGAATTTATTAATAATTTATATTGAGTTATACATATTTATATTTCATTATGTTTTTTATATTATTCATAGAGTCCAAATTATTGGATTGGTTATAAAAATAATATATATCATTGGTCATTTATGTGTGGTGATGTGTATTTAATAAGACATCGAACATGAAAATATCGATGATGTGTGTAACATAAACTAAAATGAGTTTCCCAATCAATGAAATATAAAATTAATGTTGATTTTCATAATTCACAGGAATATAATTTTATTATATTAAATTCTCATGGTGTTAAATACACCCCCTTTAATTAATTATGTCCTTTTAATTTGAATGATATCTATGTAATCAATGGATGTATATTTGAAGATATTATTAAAATAAAATAAAATAAAATTAATTGTTAATAAATCAATTTCTAAAATGTGGAGAATGAAAAGTAAAAATGTTATATGAAAAAATATATGACTCTTATTCCATAGAATAGAAAATATGTGGTAATGGCGGAATGTCTAAATAATTATAGAGATGGATTGATGTCATTATTAAAAAACAAGTGAATGTTTAATGAAATGTTAATTTAACAAAATCAATAAATCAATGGAGTTTGAAAAAATGATCAGTTCCTCAAAAATGATAGTACTATGAAAATAGTTTTGTCACGTTATGTTTTTCCTAGATTTATAGAATTCACATAAATAACTAAAATAAAAAATTATATATATCATAGTTATAAAACAGATAAAAATATATTCCCATTGTCTCTAATTATAAACCAAACCCAAAATGGTTATTTTATTGTAAGTCAAATTAAAAAATTAATAAATCATTATACATTCATCCTTATATTTCAATATTAATAACCAAATTTCAAACCAAATTAATCCATAAATTAATATCCCTAAGATTGTTTATTCATTAACATAGTTTGAAACCAAAATATTAGAAGAATTATATTATATTTTCGTCAATGCTAAATAATTTTTTATTTCTCAAATGAAATTAAAAATATTTCTAAAATAAATATAATATTTACCTCAAAAAATTCATACGAATAAAGAATTGATGTTCACCAGAGGTAGGCGCTACACCATTGTCACCCATTGGTTATGGATTCAAGCCCCACGGCCTTACCAGATGTAATGGGTTATCACCTAGCCTTTGGGTTGTCCTTTATTTCCCTTTTCACATGAAAAATAGAATTCCGCCCCAGACATCACATTATTTAGTTCATATGGGTTAAAAATACTGAAACCAAATAAAAATAATCAATAAAATATCATTAATAAACCTCAATGATGTTTACTAATTAAAATCCTACAATTAGTTAGCTAAGGAATTGAACATTTGTTCACCGATAATTTTATTGATCAATGATGGTGTCCAAGATACATTAGGTATCTGAAAATTTAAGCATCCTACTATATACTATTACCTAAATTGATGTTTGATACCAACTAGAATAGTCCAAAACCCACACATAGAGATTTAGTACTGAAATCGTAGTCTATAAATTTATATCTTTGATGCCAATATTTTTGACCGATTTGATTTCATCAAAACCATACAAAATAACAAGGAATATTTGGATAACATAAAACCATAAAGAAGTTATAGTTTTATATTTTTAGAGTATTCGATAAAATCCAAAACAAATCACAGGAATTTAAATGAGAATTTATCCACCTTATGCCATCTTTTAATTTTCACTCTAATAAATCAACATCATATATATTAAATAAATTATAATAAAAAATAGTTAAAAATAAATGTTTAAAACATATAGAAATTGAAAAATAATAATTGTTATATCAAACTATTAATAAGGGTAATCAAAAGAATTTTCATTTGAATATCTTCAAATAACTCATAACCATAATGATTTGGGTCATTAAATTTGAAAACATGGAAATGATAGATTTTTTAAAATATAAAATCTGGTTCCATGTGATTTCAATAACAATCATTAGATGAATTATAATACCATTAAATTTAATTTAAACTATTTTTGTTTACTTGGAGATTCATTTTCATAAAACATTTTTAAAAACATTTTAATTAGAATAACCATATCGCCTAATTTATATATAATAATTACCATATGCAATGGATTACAATTCGGTACGCCCATAATTTAGGATATGAATGGATCAACCAATTCTATCATGGTCTCCCCGTTATATATGATGTAATGAGATCACCATGTCCTATCTTGTCCACTCCATTATATAAGATGTAACTGGCTGAACTGTTGCTATTTTAGAAACCCCATCACAGTAGCTGTAATGATGTCACCTGATGCTATATTGGCTACCAAATAATATAACTAATATAAAAGAAGAAGAAAATGAATAATATATATAGATTATTTATTATAAAAACCTTAAAACCATGATAAACACAAAAAATGAAATGGGTTTCATATCAATCTAATTTTAATAAAATTGAACATTGGAAAAGAAACATGTTTGAAAACAAGATTTTTTTAGTATAAATTAATCAATCCAGTAAAATAAAAATTATTTTATAACTAAAAAATATCCCTATTTACGAATATATTACAATATTGGGGATTTATGTTATTTATTGTAAATTCCATGAATGTATTATAAAAATCATTGTGATGAAAATAACAATATTCATTTTGAATATAACTTTTTAAAACATTTTTACTTTTTTTCTATATGAATAATCATGAATGATTATAACTTATTGTTTTGAAATAATTTAAACCATTTCACATAATTTTTTTTAGAGAATGTTTTTTTTCTAAAAAATTGATTTATTTAGATAACATGGTATCAGAAGTGAATAGATTTCTGATAGAAAATAGAAAAAATGACATATTTTTTAAGAAACAATATCTAAAATATTTTAAATTGGAATGAGTGGAAAATTTTACAATTATATGAAAAAATAAATAATATACATAGGATAATAAAATTTATGAGTTCATTGAGGAATGGATAATAAAAATTTATCATTTGAAACATAATCATAAATAATTTGGATAGATGATTGAGATTGTAATATAATTTTTTTTCTACTTTAGACACATTGAACAATAAAACCCATGAAAGAAATTAAAATAAGAATAAAATATGAGAGAATAAATAAATTCATGATTTTATCTATCAAAATGGATGTATATACACCTTATAACAGAAGTCACTTTTATAATAATTCATAAGTCTCAACGAAGGTAATTTGGGACAATAAACCAATACTACTTTGTTAACATTGAAACAGTCAACCCCATGATAGTGAGATCCTAAAATTAATATTTAAATCCCTGTATATTCAATAATAAAAATCATATATAACATTCATGGGTAGTATGTATGCCACGCAATATAAATAAGTGTGGAATATCACATTTACCTCAGATACATAAATACGAGACACGAAAAACAATAATCTTGAGTCTAATTCACCACAAATGTAATTTATATTCTTGAATAATTAAATTATTCTATTATTTACTTCCTTGATAACATTTGACATGCTTATTAATTTTTTTATTTAAATTATAAATACATATAAGAATTTATATAATAGATTTTGTTTAAGTTGACTTTTTTTAACACATTCGGATTATGTGTCATAAATGAATTTGGTAGATTGAATTTTAAAAATTACATCATTATTTAAAATTATTTATAATAATAATTATACAATAACTAAAATATTCATTCATAAATTATACTTTTAATAAAAATCATGAAATATGGTTATAAAAAATGAACTAAAATTATGATCATTGAGATGGTAGGTCGTAAGTATGATGTTTTAACTTATACTGATTCCAAATGTAACAATTAGAATGATTTATTATATTTAAAAATATATAATTATAACAATTATATTATTTATATTCATTAGAGTTAACCTTATAAAATTTTATATAACCCATTACTGAAAAAAATACTTTCCATCACTTCAGAAGACTATTCTAAATCTTACACATGAGTAACAATAGCATATACCGTAAAATTTTGAATGTAAAAATGAAAAATATAAAATAATTAATCTATAGGTATAAATATGTTTTAAATATCACATATAAACATTATATCCACCATTATACCCAACCATGAGATGTGTTAAAGGAAAAAATGAATGACTTTGGTTTGTGAGACGATAATTCTCTACACCGAAAAACAATGATTTAACTACACATAAGATGGATGTTTATATGTTTGTAGTTCATACCCATAAAATAAATAAAATATTTATATTTTGGGTAAGGATGTTATTATATAAAAATGTTATTAGAATAATTTATACAGTTGGAGAATGAAAAAAATCAACTAGGATGAACGATAACTCTAATACGAGAAACTCATTTTGGTTTGTACCAAAGGCATTCCATGGATTTATTTTTTCTCAATTTTATTCTTATAAATTAATAAAAGGAACTCTGGTATGTTTTTGAGGAGATTTTTGATGATCCAAATTGCTTTAGAAGTGTGAGAAAGTGAGGGGAGTGTGAAAATCTTAATAGTTTAGGTGGAGTGTCATTCTTATAAATACTCAAAGGTATTCAATATTAGGAGGACTCCCATACCTCATGTGGCTTGAAACATTTATCAATAATGTATTTCAGGGATTATATGTTTTAAAAAAACCTCCAAATACAATTATAAATAAATTTTTAAACTTTTTTTATAACTCATATATTTCCATAATTATTTTATTTGGGTTTGACATTAACGTAACTTGTTTTTTATCCTAAGTAATTTATCTATTAAGACTATATTATAGGTAACATTATAATAAAAAATATAACAAAATATCATAAATAAAAAATAAAAATAATAAAAGTAAAAATCTTATGTGTTTCTTGAAAGTAGTTTTAACATAAGTGCGTTTAACATGAAAAAATACTACTTTAACTCTATATGTGTCAACCCATTTTTTACTATTTAGTGGTGAATTTTTTAAATATTGATGTTAAATTGGTCTCTAAAAGTATAATATTTTATATTTATTAATATTTTAAAATATTTCAAAAGATGATAATAATTTTTATGTATTTTAAATCATTTAATAAAATATAATTTATTATAAAATAAAATTGATGTCAATTTGTACATTATATATTTAATTTAAATTTAAAAATATAAATGATAATATGGGATTGTATTATATATTTTTTTAAATTTCTTAAAAAGTTTTATTCTTATAAAATATTAATGTAACATAATAATTCATCTAATTTACTACATTTTTAATATTTTTCGTTTAATTTATATGAGTTAATTGTCGACTAAATAATTACTAAATTGTAATTTCAGATGAATTTTAAGTAATTATTTAATCATTATATATTAATATAAAATAAAAATGTTAAAAGAACTAATTTATCTTTTAATATGATATATATAACTTAATATAAGTTTTTATTTCCCTATCCAAATGTTTTATTGAAATTAAATGGAAAAATGGTTTCCTTTTGTCTTTTTCATCACATAACATATTATATGGGTAACATTCATGGAATAGTTTCCAAATATATATATATATATATATCCTAATGAACAAATTGATAACATATTTATATATAATTCTTTTTGGCCATGTTTATAAGTCAATTATCAATAATGTTTAAAATTTAATCCCTTAGTAAATATGTTTTTAAATTATTTTTTGGAAATGAATGCAACTATTTGGAAAAAAAATTTCTCAAAAAATAAGATTCCTTTATTAGAAATTATAAATAATTCTTATCCCAAATAATTTATAATTTTTTAAATATTAAATTTTTTGTAGTATAGAATTTTTTGTCCATATAAATCCTGAAGAGATTGTATGAAAGTATGTTTTTAAAAATAGTACTTTTTTAAATAATGATGTTTCTATATTTACACAATGACTAATAATAAATAATTTATTAACATAATATATGTTTTAATGATATAAATTTCATAAAATTATTTTATAATATTTGTTATTACTTATAGTATTAGTTAATTGAAAATTAAAAACATTTTTTCATTTAAAAAAAGTTTTAAAAAATAAAATTTTAAACCCATAAAAATATTGTATTAAAATCAATATATAGATGATTAAAAAAATTTATACTAAATATAATATTGTTTATGTTAAAAAATCAAACCTATTTGATGTTTTTAATTAATAAATATATTGAATATTAATGAATTTGAAAATAATCATTTTCTTAATATTCACTAAGATATCAATCTTTTCAAAAAACCCAAAAAATTCACACAAAATAAATTTTGACATTCTAATTCCAAAAAAAGTTAAATTTATCCAATAAATTTTCATAAATTTATATAATATTATTATAATATTTTTTTCAATAATATAAATGGAAATAAGTTTTCTAGAAAAAAAACTTTTGAATAATGTAACCAATTTAATAAAAAATGATTTTTTTTACAAAACATTGTCAATAAATTATTATTGAGTAATATATATATATCATGAATTTTTTTAATAATATTTATAATAACCAAGTTATGGTAAAGGTTATCACTATAATACATAACATCGGTAATTTATGTAAGGTATTGCAAGTTAAATATTCAATTTAGCATAAAAAAATCAGGGTTTCATGTATCCGAAACATAAATTATTGTTCTATGTAAACTAAAATGAACTCATTTTTTGTGTCCCTTATTATATCATATATAATTATCATATTTTAAAATCTTTGTTTGTTCTTTCCTCCCCCAATTGATACATTTCATCAATAAAAGTTGAACTTTTTATTTATAATAAAAGGATGGATATTCAAAAATAGTTATGTTCAAAACCCACTTTATAGAAATTGATAATAAATCACCGTTAAAACATCAGAGAAAGGGACATACAATTTTCATATTGGAGAAAACATAACTATGTTTATAAATATTAGTACATACCTGGGAATATAAGAAAAGATGGTATAATTATACAGAGTCATTGTGTTCATTGATAAAAAATAAGTGAATTATCAAAGGAATGATAAGGGCCAAAAAACATAAATATATGATTTTTTAAAATACAATACGGTTCTTATAAATTAATGTTTTGGGCTAGAATTTTTGTATCACTTTACATTTCATTGATTTATGGAATTCTCATAAATTCTAGACTAGGATAAATAGAAATAAACAGAAATGATTAGTCGAATTTAACACTTTATTGAAATTCCACAAAAAATATCATGTTTTTCTCATAATTATGTATATTCATGATGCAATTTTAATTATAGAAAAACTAAAATAATAATTTCAAGGCAACATAACCATTAAAGTTATAATAAGTTATTCATTATATAATTAGACATTTAACAGAAACAAAATGGATCGAAAATGTAAAAATAAATTTCAAAATGAAAAAACCATCATACATTGATATAAAAATATAAATAGTAATACCCATAATCTGATCCAATTTATTCAATAATTTATTTTATATAATATTCATCAATATTTGACTAAGATCAAAAAAATATTAGAAGTATTTGATCATATATTGTTCCTTGATTAATAAAACATTAATCCTAAAATAAATTCCCATATGCTTCAAAAATAACAGAAAATTTACCAGTAAAAATTTCATATTAAGTAGTTCACCAAAGAGGCTAGTGGTAGGAATAACACCCTTATCTACCTTATGTTATGGGTTCAAGACTCACATCCTTGTTAGATGCGACGATTTTTCATTTTCTCTAGGTTGTCCTCATATTTACAATTAATCATTAAAAAATAACCCCCCGAGGGATATAAAATCATGTTGATCATAGGGTTTATAAATACCCCAAACCAATAAAATGTCCCCAAAAAATGTGACTAATAACCACAACTAAATAACAACTTAAAACAGTCAAATGAGATGTTTAACAAATTGAGATTATGTTCAACCTTAATCATACAGACCTAGGTTGGGATCCATAAACCATAAGATATTATTAAATTTATACATGAAAATATATAAATTTACCTAAAATGAACTTCAATACAATCTATAATAACCCAAAACAATCACTCTATGAATCAGGGATGAAATTGAAAAAATCTGATATTTGAATTTGATTCAAATATCTATCAAATAATATTTTTTGATTTATACCATACAACATCAGATGTAGATATTGGATAACATAAAACCTTATAGACCATTTAGTTTTAGATTTATATAAAATTGGGACAAACATGTATATAAAAAATTAACAAGAAATTAAATGATCACTTGTCCCACTTATGTTGTCCGTTGTTTTTCACATTAATACATCATGATTATCAATATGAATTATATTCTAGAAAAAACTCATAACATGCCATCATTTTGAACTGGGGAAATAGAAGCTTAAAATGGGGGAATTCAAATTCGTAGTAAGGGTTAAAATTATTATTAATAATTGAATGTAATCAATGATCTCAAGAAGTGAAAAGTGAATGATGACATATTAATAGTGCATTGTTGAATAATAAAATAAATAATAACCATCAATACCCATATCATCAAATATAAAAATAATTAAAATACATGAGTCATAAAATAAGTAACCATGATCAATTTGATATCATTATGTATCCAGTGAAACATTATAAACACATAACAAGAAACTAGATCCCTATTTTCTAACATGGAACATTATTTTCAAAAAAATATTTCAGATCATATTTAATTAGAATAACCATAATAGTCAAATACTAATACAATCATTACCCAATTCATTAGAGTGATATCTAGGTTCACTAATCGTATAAAATATAACATGTTCAGACGACTCTATCTGGTTCGGACCATCATATATGTTTCAATGGGATCACCAAGAACTATGATTTCCATCACATTATAAACTTATTTATAGGCTTACCTGATGTAATATGGGCCACCCTATCATATATGTAATAATAGCATCACCCGACACTATCTGGCCAATCCCATATTATATTATATTCCCATGAAACACAAGATGACTGATTTAAAAAACATAAATAAGAATTAAAATCATAAAAAACATGAATAACACATTGATTAATAAACGTGTTTTATATTAATTTCTTTTAAACAAGATTTATATGTTGAAAAGAAATAGGTTTTATTACAGTCACTTTCACACAATCGTAATACATCCAGAGAAAGAATGGATATTGTTTCTATATAAAATATACCCAATTTATAATAATTAAATATATAAGTTTTTTTCATTGATGATTTAATATAGCATTAAAAAAAATTTAAAACACTTTGGGGGAATACCCATTTCCATTTAAAGAATCACTTTTTAAAATAATCTAAAATCAAATAATTTAAAAATATCCTTGATATATTATAATTGAATATTTTCTAAACTAATTAAAATACTTCTTGACAAAAATAAAATATTTTGGGAAAAAAAAATTTAAATAAATTTTAAAATCAATCTTTGGAAACATGGTTTTTGATGAGAAAAATTAAATCATTATAGAGAGATAAAAAAGAATTTTGTTTTAAAAAATCTCAATTATTCTATTTTTAATTATGTAGATGAAATGTTAATATTAACTGATAATATCAAGAATATCCCAATTATAATAAAATTCATGTGTTTCTAAATCTAAGATTGTAATACATTATCCTCGAAAACATAATAAAAAACAATCATGATAAAAGTTGAGATTGTAACATAAATGTATATCTCTTCGATAAAATTAAAACATAAATCCAAAAAATGGAATTAAATTACATAACATGTAATGAGAATAAATAAATTCATGACATAATATTTCAATGGGGTTCTATTTACACCACATAAAATATTATGGTTGCATAACACCACATAAGTTTGAAAGAATGAAAATTTTGACAAAATCCTTTATCATTATGGAAACATTGAAACTATTAACCCCATGAAATTTTGGTCCAAGAATGGGAATTTAAATACGAATAAAATTAAGTATAATAAAAAAAAAATACAATTATGTCTATTATATACCACAGAAAATATAAATAAGTGTTGAATACTGAATGTATCTCACATACATAAAACTCATACGTGAAAACCCATAATGATGAGCCTAATTTATCACAATTTTTCTTTATCATCATATATTATAAAATATTTTTAATTTTTTAAATTATTTAAAATATTATCCATGGGTATTTTTATTTTCATTTAACATATAAAAAGTAATATATAATTTTTGAATCAATAAATTTTATGTCGGATATTTTGATAATATTCATCTAATAAGTCAAAAACATATTTAGTAGGTGGGATATACTCAAATATTTCATTATTAAAACATACATAGAATAATAATCATGAAATAATTATCATATTTATTAATAAATAATTATATTTAATCTTCTAGTGAAGGATGGTGATAATAAATGTAAAAATATTATGATAATGGAGATGTAAGGACTTACCTATGAATGAGAAATGTTTCCAATTTATGTTATCATTATAGAAATAAGTTATTTAAAATATTATCTATAAATAATCATCATTATATAAAAAATCCATTATATTTAATTAAGTATACATGTGTTTATCATTTTTTTAATTTTAAAGGAACCACACCGCTTCAAGAAGACGTATTCCACAAATTTGTTAATGAGATTATCACATTTTAATGTCTGAAAAGGACTTAAGGAGTATGATATAATATTATAATATAATTATAATAATTTCAGTAATAAAATAATTAATTAATTTATTTCATATATAATCATTAACTTCACCTTTAATATCTTTTATGAAACGATTTAGTGATAAATGATTCACATCGCTGAGTGAGGTATGGTTTTATTATACAAAACAATGAAGATTTATTATATGATATTATAGGGAATGAAAAATGAGATTATATGATATAATTAATCTATTGATATAATTATTTTATAAATACCACATATAAACTTTTGATCAATCATTATTCCCAACATTGAATGGTGGTCATGGGAAAAGAAATGACATCGAACCACGAGGCAATAGTCTGCCATAGATGTGAATGATGATTTTGAGACACATTTTAATGAATAATGTGTTGTGGTGGGTCAAAATATTAATATAAAAATTTATAATTATATTTAGTTTAAAAAAGTTGTTATATATTCTTGGAATAATAATAATTAAAGGGGTGGAGAAAGAAATAACAAAATCTTATTTCATGAATGCCAACTCTTCTTCAGGTAACACCTTTTATATTGAATGAATGGCCTTCAAAGGTTTTATTTATTTGAAAATTAATATGTAGAGACATGAGTTTTTTGGATTTTGAATGTTGAGCCATATTTTTTTTTCAAGGGTCATCATGAACGGTAAAATAATAATTTTCTTCTTTCACGAGGTATCGAATAATTTTTTTGACAAATTTATCGGTCCATTAATAGTGTGTTTACCCAATGAGTGGAATTTTGTAAAATTTTGATCAATTTGAATTTTGGATGAATATTTAATATTTAATTAATTAAATTTTAATGTATTTGTGATGTTTTGAGTGGATGTATCTTTGTAATTGAGGGTATGATTGATATTATGACTCCAATTTATTTTTATTTAATTAAGGGGTTTTATGTTTGGTATAACTCACTATAGGTTATATGATTTTGAATGTTTTTGAAAAAAGAAAATTAATTTATTAAATAATTAACTTATTAAATAAATCTATTATAACATATCCCCTCATTTCGAGTTTGTTCATATAAAAGAAGGTGGGGAGAGAATCCTCCTTATACATTATGTGTTGGGATAGTATGTAAAGGGGAGTAGGTGCCACTCGACATTATCAATGGAATACATCAGGACCAAATCAAGATGTGATAATTTCCATGAGAGTACTTGGAACTGATTCATTGGTATTTACACTATCAGGATGGCCAGTTTTTAAGTTTTATGGACCAATCCCAATATATTATTTTTTATTTTTTCATGCCATATGTTTATTTCTAATGGCCTCATGGTGTTCGAACTATTATTATTAGAAAAAAATGGTAGTTTCTCGAGGTTTAGAGGCATTTCCCATTAAGAAACCCTATATACATGTTGTGTGATTCTAGTAAGAAATTACATTATTTATTCGCAATTGGGGAAAGTCTTTTAATATGTAAACTATATGTACATTATGTATGAAACGCATAGTAGTACATGTCCATGTACATATCTATGTGGAAATGAACCCAAACTACCAATTTTGGAATGTAAACATCATGTATATTGGGTACACGTCATGTAGAAGTACACAAGAATACCCCATGATACAATGGACATGTAAAATTACATGTCTATGAAGATTTATGGAGTGAATTCCATGTAATCAAATGTACATTCCACATATATTATCCATCTTGGAAGTTTTGGGTATTTTCTTCCATGTAAGTAGGAATTTCAGTTTTGAGAATTACATTATGATAATTTTTCACTACAGATCATAGTGGTGAGATCTATTAATAAAATAGACTTCATATGAATGGTTTTCGAAAAAAATTATGTTAGGTATGAGGATTCCCTTGAGGATTCAAAAAATAATCATCTAGTGGGATGTGTTGTGAGATTGGAAGATCAGTTTAGGGTAACGAGTTTAGTGATTTTCCAAGCTAGTGTGACATGTTGAGTTTCATGAGGTTTTGTATATGAATATATGAATATGGGATGTGAAATTTTTCTCTTGGATGATCTTGGTTTTTACATATGTTCCAGTTCTAGTGAATCTAGGTAACAGATATTATGGTTTGGACCATATGTTAGAAGTTTATAGTGTTTGGATCCATTGGGTTTTGATGACATCGTAAGACGGATGTTATTTCTTAGTTTTTTTGTTGTGTTTATTTGAATTGAAGGAAACCTGTAGTATTTTCTAGTTGGATTGTTCTTGATCTTGTGAATATATGATTCCTTAGTTGGATGATGATATTTCATGTGTGGAACATGTTTTCTATTCTATTTCCTTGTTGGAATGTTGTTGATCAAGGATTTGTTGGAGGCCACATAAGTCCTCCTGAAGAATTTTTTTATGATGGGTATTGGACCAAGTATTTAGTTTTTATCAGGGATAGGGAGGATTTTTACTCATGAGTCATAGTTTTGAGGATCCATGGATGGATGCCTCTGTTTATATGTGGTTTAGTGGACAATGTATGTGATTGATTGATAGGACGACCTTGGGTGGGTGCATGTACTTGTGTTGTTTAGTTAGGGGTGTTCCGTGTGACCCAAATTATGTATGAGATTATGGGGATATTATTTTTCATACCCAGAAAATTTATATTGATACTGTATTATGGGTTAGTTTGATTAGGTGTTGATTAGGTTTATGTCCATTGGGAGATTTTATATGGTTGGGTTTCCACATTCAGAAACCATGTTTAATGTTATGTTACGTGACGGATGAGAGAGTTATCCAGAATATCTATAGCTTTCATTTAGAATATTAATGAATGATATTTTGGATCAAGAGACACCAGGTATGGTTATCATGCTGAATATGACGTGTTAAACCATGGTAGTAGATGCAGATAGTTTATTTATTTGGTTATGTTCTAAACTGATTTTTTGAGAATTAATGGTATACTAGAATGATGGATGTCAACCCATTATCTGTAATGATGGTTTTAGTGATGGATTTTGTTCCTGTGAATGTTGTTTTATACTCTCGAGTATATTATATGTGGTTTCACTTTTATGTGGCATGGTTCTAAACAAGATGTTACAAACACAAGAGTAATACTTCTAAAATGGTGTTATATTGAAGATCTGGACACTGATAGTATACTTCATGGTTATAGTGAAGACTATGACTCTGGGTAATTTTAGCATTCCATATGAAATATGACATTGGACTGATGCTCCCTCTCCTTCTGTTGGGCTATATTGATGCTTTGGGCACCATTGATGTTATGCATAGATGGTTTTCAGATAAAATCTCCAAGCCCAATTTTTTTTTGTGATTGGATTGATATTCCTGATGATTTTTATTAGTACCAATTGTATGGATTTTTGATTTTTTAATTGAGTAATTCTCTATGAAATATTGTTAATGATACATGAGATAAATATCAAATTGTTGGTATGTTATTGGTACTGCTTTCATTGAAATTGTAATGATGGGTCATAATGCTGAGCACTAGATGATGTTTGTGTCAAGAGAATGTGGAATGGAATAACCTAGAATTGTATCTCGAATGATAGTACTACCATATGGTGGGGTCGTGGTATTATCATGTTTGGTTGAAGGTTCCATGGCCATGGATCCAGCATGTTTTTTTGGACGAATGATCATTGAAAAAGGTTTTGAGACACTCTCGATTGCGCAGATGTATGTATGTTCTATAGTGGTATCAAACCTTTGGATCGAAGGATTTTTATTTATATATAATTTTCATATTTGAAATTGGAATTTCATATTCAATTAGCTGAAAATTATTGAATAACATTGTAGGTTAACCATTTGGGTGACCTACAGAGATTTAATTATCACCCACTATACATGCACCTTGCTGTGTGTACTGAGAATCTTTATATTTTTTGGTTGATCTAAGATGCATGATGGATCAGGGCAAGGACGCGAGATTCATAGTTGAGTAGGAGGCTTGTGTGGATTTTATAGGCTGGGTTGAAGCATCTTGACAAGGTACTGAAGACCAGGTTTGTGTTAAGGCCTAGAGATGGCAGTCAGGGCTATTATATATACCTTTTTTATTTTTTTTTTCTGATTGGACTTGTGGTTGATTGTGGTTGTATATATGACATGGATATTTGTACCATTACTACATTTTCATTTTAATATAACATGCATCGATCCTATTAATTTATTCATTTTCATTATTTATTATGTATTGTATTTTCTTATTTACATCTAGTTGTGAACTCCGATATGGGGATATATTTTTCTCATGGTTCCAACATTATAACCCTACTTCTTGTTGGAATCCTCTCACATACGAAGATTTGTGCATTGGGTATTATGGTGAATCCATTTAGATCACTGGTTTCATGGATACTATGTCAGGACAATACACAGTGGTATCATAATAGTTACATTCATGTAACTTCTTAATATGGGGTTAGTTCGATATAAGATATAAGAATGTGTCAGAACATGTGAATGATACAAGGATGGTGCGTCACAAACTCTTATTCTGGTCAGTTATCCAAGTTATAATGATTGGGATTCATGTTAAGTTTTTGTGATTTTATAGTTGTATATTTTCTTAACATTGAGTAACACACATGTTTTTGGGATTTTATAGTTTATATTTGATTTTAGTCTCTTGGAAAATGTGCCAGAGGCATATGCGTTGATTTTGACATAAAAAATGTAAAGGAAAGATTTTTACCATGCATGAAGATAGGAACATAGGATCCCCATGTTGCAGTCCATCTAGTGTTTCATTTTTAGGGTTTTCTACATACAGTAGGTTTTGCGGAAGTACGAAGATATGCTCTATGGGGGGATGTTAGTGTTGTCCTTATGTCCAGCTTGGGTATTGACTCTGGTGGGTCTATATGGCATAATTTTATGGTTGTTGACCCATTTTAAAACATTTTGTTTGAGGTTGATAGTCTTTCTGGGTTTTCTATAGTGATGTCTAATGTGACTATTCTCAAAGAGGACATACACCATAGTTTTGGGATGTTTGTTGGTGAGAAAAAACATTATAGTTTGAGGCCATAGAGGATGATTTTTTACTAGTCGATGTCATTCTATGATGGGACACGTAATTGTGGATTCTCCATGGTCTGTGTACTTATTTTATTTTTCATATATATATTTTTTTGTTCCATATGGACATGGATTGAGAAATTATTTATAGTGCTAGATGGGAGTTTCTAGTGGAATTGTGATATGAATCTAGAGCATAGATTTAGAGATGTCTGACTTTCAAAGGTGACATCTATGGGGGGGGGGGGGGTTGACTAAGTTATGAATTCTTTTTTAGTACATGAGGAGTGGATGAATGATTTGGACACTTTAAAATGGTGTGAAAGGGGTGCATCTAGTTTTAGGATTAGGCTTTTTGGATTCATTTTATATAAAAATGGTGCACTTGTTTTTCAATGTTTACACCCAATAGTTTTTTTTGAGATGGTAATTTTCATTTAACTACCCTTTCTAGGAAATTGATGTGTACGAGAGTTGATCTTGGTGGCATTGAGATGGATTCAGAGGACTTGTAGTACTCATATTTGCTTGCTTCTGTATTGGGAGTTGAGTTTTTTTACATGTGACTAATTGTAGTCAATGCAATTTCGGTTGTTGACTTACAGAAGGGAGTGTAATGGTTTCATGATAAAGGAATCATAGAGATGAATGACCTGGTGATGTGATGTATAATTTTTATATTATTATCAGATGATACATGGGTGTACATATGAGGATCTAGAGTTGCACTGGAGGCTATTAGAGGGCTATGAATTATTGTGGTTGTGTAGAGAGGCATGTGGGCATGGTGACCCGAGAGTTTTGGATAGAACAATTATGTTATAAAATATATTAGGTTGTAGTGTTACTCATCGTTGAAATCATAATATCCTCATGGTTTTGATATGTTTATTCCCAAAGATATCACATAATACTGAGTCTTATAATAGAGAACCAACATCCTAAAATGATATAAATATTTTTTCTTGGATTGATAAGGGGCCACCTGGGAATTTGTTCTCATGGATCATTGTGTGTAAATATTTATGGTGGGTATCCCACTGATGGTTTAGAGTGGTTGAGGTCCCTATTATGGAAAATATATTTAGAAATATCAAGGGTGTTTTCCTCAGATGATAGTAATGAGAAATAGTAGCTATTCCGTTTTGTTTCTCTGGATGGATCAAGAAGGGCATGTCTAGCTCCAGGGTTACGTTGTGATTAGGGCATGAGATGGGGAAAAGATATTTTGTTATGAGGGGATAATTAGGTTACTGTAATGGTCGGGAGTACTAGATCAGATATGGTGTTGTGAACCACTTGGGGGTTGGGTTAAGGATGCAAAGAGAACCATGTGGAGCCGGTTGGTGGACTGTTGAGAATGTTTTTGAAAGGTGACTTTAATGATGGTAAGTGTCATGGATAAGTATTAGTAGATGTGGTTGAGTTTTATTGTGGGGAAGACCATGAGTTTGACGAATAGTTCCAAAATATGACAGGATATATCTTGATGCATGGGTGTGGGTAGGAACTTTCCTAGTGGGCTTTTAATGGTGTCATGCAGTGCCTTGGATTTTGATGGGCTGTATATAATTTCATCAGAGTTCTGTAGTGAATCTTATTTTTCATCTTTGAGTAGATGTAAATGAGTTGAGATTGATTTGATGGCTAGTAGGGAGAATATTTTTGGATGAAAATAATTCAGTCTTCATGGCGACGAGAAGGATTATGTTATAGAATTTTTACATAGATTAGTTTTCTGGATTTTGAAATATGATTTGAAATTTAATTTATTGTTCTATGGGTGATATTCATAAGAAAAAATTGTCATTTTTCACTATAACATGGTCTTTTATAATCTTTCTAACCACTCTATTGGTCTTGGAATCAGGTCTTCACACTAGTACAAGAGGTTTTTAGAATTTTGAGTAATTTGAGTTTTGGTAGAATATTTATTATTTAATTATATAAATATTAAATCGTTCGGGAATATTTGGGTTTATTTATCATTTGAATGGAATGACGTATTATGATTCTTAGTCCACCATGGTGTTTGGAATCGGAAGTTTACCTAGGAGAGGTATAAACTCACTTCATGTTCTGGTACTCAAGACATGTATTAAAATGGGAAATTAATTAATTATAATTTTTATAAATAAATAGAATTAAATTAAATCATATCCCTCCTATATAGGTGGTTCCTATACATGGATAAGTTGGGTAGTCTGTCCCCATATTCTTAATGACTAGACCATGTGGATAAGTGGGGGAAAATGTCACCAAACATTCCCCATTCTGTAAATCGGAACATTATTGAGTTCCAATAGTTTCCAGGAGATGATTTTGAACTGATGGTTTTGTGTTTACTCTATGAGGTTGGACATTTTCAATTTATATTCCCTAATATTCATAGATTTTTTTTCTATAAGGTTATTCATTATTACCAAATCTAACGACCCTAGGGGGTTGAAATGTGCTTATTTAGGAAATGATGGGGGTCTTAAGAGGTTTTCAAGGGTTTCTCATTCACAAACCATGTATACACAATGTGCGGTTCTATGAACACACACCATTTGTCCATCCTATTTTGGAAATGAATTTTTTGATGTAAATTCAATGTGCATTAAGTACAAATCATTTTTTATTACATGTTTATGTACTTGGACCTGTGGAAAATTATATACACATAGAATATTTAGAAAGTACACATCATTTACTAATGGTACATGGAATATAATTTTGGTGCAATCTAATTCATAGAACACATGTATAACCCATGTTTTCTCTATCCATGATAAACTACATGGCTAGGAAGAAATATGATATTAAACTCTGTGTACTCAAAAGTACATGCCATGTTCTTTTTTCCATCAATGTGGTTTGTAGTGGTTTGTTACATGGAAGGAAAATATTGGCTCGTGAGTATTATATTCTGAACATTTTTATAATAATATAATAGTTTTGGGATATGCTAGATATATAGAGTTTATCTGGATTATTTTTTCAATAGATGTAATTATGTAGGAGGACTTCCTTGATGTTTGGATTCTAAATCCACTAGTGGGTCAGATTTTGACCAATGAGTCTTGGGTGAGGGATGTGAGCTTTGTTATTTTCCAATCCATAGTGTTCCATATTTGTTTTTTAGGATTCATAGATGAATATTATAAGGATAGAATATAGTTGTATCTCCTGGAGGATCTTGTTTTTTACATGAGTGACTGGACTTGTGGATCGAGATTATAGAAGTTATGGTTTTGATTCTATGTTTGAGGTTTATAGTAGTTTGATCCTTTAGGGTTGGTTTAAAATTAGATTGGTGTTATGTCTGAGTGAAATTGTGTTCATGAGTTGAGTCTAAGGTTCACTCTATGATTCCATAATAGGAAGTTACTTGATTGAGGTATAATTGGTTATCGTGGATGGATGCTGAGATTTCCAAAGTGGCATGAGTTTTCTTTTATAGTTTCTTGCTGCGATGTGATTGACCAAGGATTAGTTGGATGTGATTTTGATACTATTGAGTATGATTCTTATGATAGGTCATTCCCAAAGGTTTTTTTATTACTATGTTTAGAGACGATTACTCCACATTAGTGCTAGTTTCAAGGATCGAATGATTATTGACTATGTTTATATATGTTATGAAGGACAATGTGTGGGCCTGATTGATAAAATAACCCAGGGTGGGAGATTTTACTTATGTTAATTGGTTATAGTTGTTCAATGGGACACATTAAGATGTATGATACAATGGCTATAAGATGTTTCTGGCTGAGATGGAAAAATAGCCATCCCTTGTTATGTATTAGTTCTTTGAGGTTGATAATTGGCTTATGAACAGGATAGAATATCATATGATTGGGTAAAAACATATTGGAAACGTGTTTAATGGTAAGACATATTTTAGATAAAGAAATTTTACAAATGATATAAAATTATCATTCATAAATTTTTGTGATTGAGATTGAAGGATGTGAGGCTCCATGTATGGTTAATATAAAATGACATGGTGTTATACATATGGTTTATACACAAACAATATAATTATTTGGTTATTATTGAGACTAATGTTTTAGAAATTAATGGTATACCATCTTGATGGATAGAGTACCAACACTCCACATCCAATATCATGGTGATGGGATATGGTTTCAGTCATATTATTGTACTACTGAGTATAGTGTGTGTGATGTCACATGTCTGAGGAATGGTTCTTGACTTTAGGTACTAGGAACTTGAGTTATACAACCGAGATGGTGTTAGGATAAGGATATAGACATTGTTAGTTGAGTGCATAATGAATCTCCACATAGTGTTTGCAGGAAATGTGAAAATGGATGTTGGAATGATGCTCCTACTCATTGGGATGGATCATATGGAGGCTCTGGGAACAACTGATGTTATGTATAAATGATCATTGTACATAGATTATTGGAACTACATTTATGTTTATTATTTGTTCGACAATATGACTTCATTTTTTTGGTACTTATGATTTGAATATGGGGTTTAGTTTTTCGACTGATGCTATAGGCTTTAATTTTTTATGATACATGTGATAAATATCAAACGGAGGGTCTGTGATTTGTACTAAATTTTTGAAAACCGAATATATTTGTTAAGGTAATCAGTATGAGATGATGTTTTGATCATAATAGAGTGGTATGGGATGACGTATCATATTATAATTGATGATAAGACTCTTATATGACGGTTTCCTGATATTATCCGGTTTAGTAGTGGAAGCCATGGTCATGGAGCCCACATTTTATTTATGAAACACAATCATGGAAACATGCTCAATAAATCTCAGAAATGTTTTTATGAAAATTGGTTACAGGAATAGGTTTCTGAATTCATGTCTCCTATGGAGTTTATTAATGTCGAGAAAAGAAATTACAACCTCGAGGTTTAAAGAACTTACACCAATAGAGAATAAAATGGGTCACTAATAATATTCAATGAATCTCGGAATTTATCCAAAGAAGTTATTGTTAATCTTTGTATGATTCCTTAGCACTAGTGAATATTTTATTTATATTTAATTATATTATCATTCAACTAGGCTCTACATGTTTCTTGAGAATTCACATATGGTAGAAATTTAAATCTTCACCATTGGGGGTGGCCTATTAGTGTTTATTTCTCACTGCTATACATGAACCATAGGGTGAAAATTTACATTCTATCTTATTTCTGGTTAATCACATATGTACAATGTATTAGGATGAGGAATCATATTTCATAGTTGACCAGGATGCACTTGTGGGGTTTACATGTTGGGCTAGAGCAGCTCGATAGGGAACTAGGAACCCGACATATGTTATATCATAGAGTTTGAGTTATGTCTTGTTGCATGTAATATTATGTTATCTATTTTGTGTATGTTATCAACCAAGTATGTGATAGTGGTTGTATATATGGAATGGGTGTTCATCCCTTTTCTGTAGTTTCATGTTATTACATCATGCTTAGTTTCAATTTAATTATTATTTTTCATTATCTATTATGTATGATGATTAGTTATTTACATTCGGTTGTTGACTCTAATATAGAGTTATAGTCTCATCCCATATCCACCATTACACCCTATATACTAATCGTTGTCCTTTTTTATACAAGGATTAAAACATGAGGTCTTGTGGAGAACTATCTTGGAGAACCAAATTAATGGATAATAGGTCGAGACATTACATGATAATTCTATGATGAGATTATTGGTATTAGAATGTGATTTGGGAGGATTTTGTATAATACAAATGGATTAATTGGCTTTAATGGTTTAAGGGATTGGGTAAACATTTATAGTTGAAATGGAGTGACATTTTAGAAAATACACTAATATATTCACTGGAGGGATGTCTGCATTAATTATACTCTTAAAAATTGAATATTAATGGATTAAAGGGATGGTTGTTTCAAAAAAACATATACAATATAAAATACATACATTGTTTAAACATTTTTTCCCTAACTCATTAGTTTCATAGTTTTTTTCATTATGGTTTTTCATAATGTTTTAACTAGTTTTTTATCCTATATAATATATCTATTACAACAAATCTAAATTCATGTCTATAAGAACATTTATACCCAATTATTCAAATTATTAAATTAATATTATAATATAAAAATCACATGTGGTTTGGAAATTAAGTTTAACCAAAGTATATGTAATGTTCAAAAAAATTACGTTTACCCTAACAGTTCCAACAATGGGTTTAATATTTATGTGTTAATATAATAATTATTGAAAATAAATTCATATATAAGTGGAATAAATTTTATATATATTAATTTTTAAAAATACCATGGCAGAAGATATGATTCTTATTAGTTATTAATTAATTTATAAAAAAAAATTTAGTAAAAAATTACATAAATGTCATTTTTGAAATTATTTATATAATTTATATTTAATAATATCAAGGGATAAAATGAATTTAAATATATAATGTTCACACAAGTGTATCATTATATATTCCCTTATAAAATTAATTTAATATAATTTTATATTCAATATATTGATATTTTAATATTTTATTATAATTATTAATGTTTTTTTATTATGAAGTAATTACTACATTGGTAATTGATAAAAAAATGTTAATTAATTGTTTCATTAATAATAATTAAATAAAAAATTCATGATAATAGAATAATTAGTTTTTCAAATAGATAATTATTAATGAAAATATGTTTTTTTCACATTCACAAGTCATTATATGATTTAAAAGGAATTCCTTTTTGTATTTTCATTAATTAACAAATTATATGGGTCACATTCATGGAATATTGTACTAAAAACTAATAAATGTATATCCTAATGTTATAAGGACAGAAATATATCCATGAAATGGGGTTTAGAAAATGTATATGCCATTTTCCCCTTTTTTATTAATTTTATTACTTCTCAAAACTTGTTTTTACCTTGAACATTTTAATTGAATTTAACTACTTTCATTAATAAATTTGGTAAATAATTAATTTTACCTTATTATATAATATAAATTGTGGTTATTCCAAATATGGAATTCATTTTGGCAAATCCAATTCAAATATTTTAAAATATTAAATTAATATTAATCCCACTAACGCGGTGAACAATGATTTTTCAATAATGTATTATTTGAATAAGATTGTTTTATATTAAATCATTGACTAATAATAAACATTTTATTAAAATAATTTAATATTTAATTATATATAGTATATAAAATAAATTTTAATCATTTATTATTATGGATTTATTAATTAATTGAAATGTAGAATTAGTATGCATTTTAAAATATTTTTTAGAAAATAATCGTTTCTATTAGAAAAAACAAAGCTATACTAAAAAACAATTTAAAGATTATTAAAAAATGAAATGATAAAAATTTAATTAATTTTACCTAAAAAAATATTCAAATAATATCGAAAAAATTAATTAATTAATTAATTATAATGCTCAATGTTTTTAAAAAATCATAATTTTTTACAATTTATCAAAAAATCTATATTTTTATAAAAAAACTCAAGATTTCATCTAATGTGAAATTCGTTTTCCCAATTCCAAGAATTAAGAAAATATTATAAATGATATTAAATAAATTTACAAAAATTGATTATTATATTTATTTGACGTTATTCAATAAAAATAATTTTTTGAATTAAATTTTTTTTGAAGAACAAAAAAACTACTAAAATATGATTAATTATTTACACAATTTTTTTATAATTTATATTTTGTGAGATATATATATATATATATACATATATATTTATATAGTTAATAAAACTCATACCCACCAATTTAATGGACAGGATATTATGGTAATTTATATCATGTGTTGTTTATGTTCGGTGTTTCATGTTAAATAAACCAATAATCAAACAAATAGAGGGGTTTAATGTAACATAATCTAAAAAAAGTGTTTCATGTAATGATTGATAATCTCATAGTTTCATGTCCCTTATTCCATTAAATATAATTTTAGATTTTTAATATATCAATGAGTTACAAAAAAAATATTTTATTAATATTTGTAGAATTAATTTTAATTTTACTTCTTCTTATACCTATTAAAAATTTTGATTCAATTCCACAATAACATATAAATAACATAATTATACATATTAAATAGTAATATTATAACAAGATAATATATTTTATAGATATACTCACAAAAATATTATTCCCTATTCTTATTGGATATATATTATCCCGAAAATAAAGAAATCCTATAAATTTATAACATAAATGGAATGTGATATAATATTGGATATTGATATATAATTAATGATTTTTTCTGTATTTTTCACACGAACAGTTATTTAATTAATTAAGATGACACTATAAATTTTCTAAAACCCATCGAAAAATGCATGCCGAGAATTTCATTTAAAAGAACTATTTCTAAAACTCAAATGGAGTTATAATACGACATTATAAAATATTCCAAAAAATATATTCTATTTACTTGTATTATATATGAGTTATTCAATTTTTGAGAATAATGAATAAAAACATCGTAAATAATGAAACAAATAAAAACTGATCATGATTACTCTTATTAGATAATGAATATTGATAATAAATAAATAATTCACATATTGATAAATATTATATATGAATTTAATTAAATGTTATGCATTATAATGTTTAGGAAACTCTTGATTATGATAATTTTTTTGTCATACATGAGTTTCGAGTGCAATCAACTATGTTAGAATTCAATGTAAGGGCACCATTGACACAATTTTCGGTTCTTTGGGTCATAATATTTCATAATATAATTGAAATTTTCTTTTGTCATATATTGCCCTATTTTTCACGTTTCTTAATTTTATTCTCTCAAAAAGTTACATGATATTATAAATTAAAAAATATTTAATATATTTTTTCCAAAAAATATATATATCTTTGTTAAGACAAAATCTAAATCTAATCAATAAATCTTGTATTCCAGGTATATATTTTTCTTATCAAAATTTATTTATTTAAGGAAATACATGTTTGTATTTTTGTTATTATTCTAAAAAATTTATTTAGCATCTTTTATTAAATGAAAATCCATTAATGATTCTCTAATGTGTTTTTATAAAAAATGGCCTAAATTTGTTAACAAATTTCTTTCTTTCTTTATTTACCAATCATGATTTATTAAATTATTTTTTCTTTTAATTCAAGGATATTTTATTTACATCTTTTCATTATAATGTTTCAAAATTATTTTGTTTTTGTATCAAAAATATGTTCTACATTTAATCATTACTTATTCTTTTTTACTAATATTTAAATTTATTTTGAAATATTCTTTATATTCAATTATTTTTATATTATGGTTTGTCTATCATGATATAATTTATTTATGAAACTCAATATTATATTATGTTTTTATTTATTTTTTAAAATTTATATTTATGTTATATTTTGATATAGGGCGTTCATATTATGTCATAATAGTAAAAATTAAAGGAATCTCATTCCTTTTAAGGGTTATTTATGTTTTAATGATTGATTTTAAGTGGCAGACATATGTTTGGATGAGGACTGTTGGTTCCTTTATGAATTTACAATGCATTTAATTATTATTACATCTATTGATATAGTCACGAATATACATAATATGTTTTTAACATATGCTTGGTCATAATGGAATTTCATGCATTTTTTGGCGAGGAACTAATGAGTTAGTATACATGGGCATGGGCATAATCAGTTTTTTCCTATAGATAGTTTCTATTAATATTCTTGTAACACATTTACATGCATTTATCAAATTTATCGGACATTTATAATATTCATTTTTTATTAATTTTTATGCTTTCATATTATTCATTATATTTATAATATTCTAAATAATAATGAAAATATACCAAGTTATATTTTTATTGTGATGTATTTTAGGCCATATCATGACATATATTCTAACATAATGATATATTTTATGTCATGTTTCCTTAAAATGATTTATAATTATCATATATGATCCTATGATCATATAATAAGATATTTATTCTCTTTTTCGTGTTCTCTTTGATGTTTATTATCTTATACATTAATATATTTTCCTACCATATGATGTATTTAATATCACCAATTTCTTATGTTTCAAATTTGTATGCTATAATTATTATTTTATAATGTTCTATATCTATAAATGCATCTATAGGATCTGATGAAGGAGATAGATTAGAAGTTCCGTAAAAAATATGTTCAAGAAGTGAATATAAATGGCAATAAACCATTCGGTTCATGTTTTGTGTGAATTTTTTTGAGATGAATTATTTTAATCAGGAAATTAACGTATTGATTATGTTTTTTGTAGCATGGGTAACTTTAGATGGTATTAGATAATGGTTTAATTATTTATGGTATTATTTCAATTATTTTGTAGACTAATTAAACAAAATTTACAGAAAACTATGGGGATATATTTATGTATATAATTACAACATTATGTTATGGTAAATTATAGATCATGTGGTTTTCACAAAATAACATGTAACTCCACTTGTTATTTTGAGTTTTCTGATAAATTATTTTTTTTATAACATATGTTTCATGACTACACCATGCTAATAGTGTGCTATATACAACACCATTTGATTCTTATGCTACATACACTACAAATTTATCTTTAATTAAATTAGACATTGAGTTATAAAAAAAAGTTATATAATTAAAATAGTTATTTAAAAATTACTCGTTATACCCTAGTAATTAGAAATAGAAAAATGAAGAGAAATAACTAATTATAAAATATTAATTATAATTGGATTACTTTAAAGAATAATATTTGTAATGAAATATTTATAACGATCGGTAAACCCATTATATGTATGAAAATATTATTTTCGAAAAAACAAATTTTTATGTATTATTCTGAAAAATAAAAATATAAATTTTTTTAATCTTTTCGAAATATAATTTTTTAAATTAAATTTAAATATTAATTTAGAATGTAAAAATTTTAATCAGGTAATTTTTTTTTGATTTTTTATAAAAGTCTAATTTTTTAATGAATACTGAAAATAC
The DNA here is from genome assembly GCA_963277665.1 of Viscum album. Lineage (NCBI taxonomy): Eukaryota > Viridiplantae > Streptophyta > Magnoliopsida > Santalales > Viscaceae > Viscum > Viscum album. Next base: position 1,597,284,915 of record OY728133.1, on the reverse strand, counting down.
AGAATATTAATTCAAATATACATTTGTTTAATTTATTAATAAAGGTAAAAGCTATTTTAATTTTTTTTTAAATTTTAGTAAGTTAATTATAAATAAATTAATAAAAATTTTATAATTGAAACCAAATCACATTGAATTTAGATATAAACGCATTTTAAACTTATTATCTTCTTCACATTAAAAGCAATCCCCCTCAACACATATGCATGTATAATTTTTAAATATTTGTTGTAAATTTTTTTATTATAATTTTGAAAAATGGTTTAAATATTTTTAATCAGAAGGACAAATAATTTATAATAAGAGGAAATTAATTTTTGACTAATGTTATTCATAAAATAATTTATTATTTAATTACAATGATTAAGGTAAAAACAAAATTAATTAATAGTAAAAATTTAAATATATTGTTTACAAATGATATAATTCATTTTAAACCCCAATTTTATGTCCACATTTTGAAATTATATTGTCTAAGGTTATAATTGGAGTAATTTAAGACAATTTCAATTTTTAAAAACATGATTTGAATTCCATTTTTAAAATATTAACATGATTCCAAATCACCTCCCTTATAAAAGGCCACCAACTCTCCCCAAATATTAAATCTTTAAAGACTAATTTGTTTAGTAAATACCTACCCAAAAAAATTCTTAACTATCATTATCTCATAATAGTGTTATTTTCATGGGTGTATATCATTCCAACGAATAAATTTGCTATAATCCAAAAGGATATACACGATGGAGAGGTACCATTTATTAAAGAATGTTTTAGATTAATTTCTCATTATAACAATTTAAATATTTGTATAAAATTATTATATAATATTCTGAGTATCTTCCATGTAATTAAATGTTTTAATGTCTATGGTGAGAAATACATCCAAACACACTTGTATTTGATGGGTTACAAAATCCTAATTCATTTGTACGATAGTCTAAGCCTCTTGAACCAGTTTCATTTTTTTCATTATCACAACTATATCCCAACACACTTGTATGCGATGGGTTACAAAATCCTAATTCATTATTACGATAGTCTCTTCCTCTTGTACTAGTGTCATTTTTTTCATTATAAATTTTAATTAAATGTTATAATGAATAATAGTATACATATATATTATATTTATTAATTTAATGATTTATTTATGATTCATAATTCATATATTCCACATTCCATCGGGAATTCCATTTTTAGCAAAACGATAATGTTGCTCTTTTGTACGATGGACTACCGCCTCATGAAGTGACATAATTTATTCACTATTTATATTTTATTTATAAATGATAAATATAAAATAATTTTCTATAATTGACATAATAATGTCTCTTCGATTATAAATATCCAATATTTTTATTTCTGTAAATCCGAAATGTAAATGCAAATAGTGTTTATGAGTATGTACAGACTACCATCTCCATGAATTGTGTATTTCATGTATAACATATTTCTTTTATATATTATTATAAATATTTATAAATAAATAATATTCATGATATTTATATAATTGTTATGATCTATGATAGTAAGAAATCCGGAGTAATTTATGAAAACAAAAAATATAACTAATCAATACATTTAAGAAAAACCAATGTGGTTATTCCCTAGAACGTAACAATGGCTAGAGAATTGTAATAAACTATTTGAATAATGTCATAAGTAAACAATATATGGTATTATATATAGGATTAATGTTATTTCATATATATTTAATTAATATATATATATATATTATACAAGAGTTTTTATTGAGTAAAATGAGATTCAAGACTTATGTTAAGGTAATTATATATCATATTGCCTTCTATGTGACACTTGTAAAATTATTTTTTACACAATTTCACACTATTAAATTTTTTTTTCAATGGAATATTGTTTTCGTTATTAAAAAATGGTCATTTAGAATTTACATCTAATATGAACGAAACATTAATTTTAATATGTATATACTGAATATTTATTTAAAAAGTAATGAAGAATTATTTATAAAAATATTTCATTATATTTTTTGTAATTTCTTTTAAAAAATCATGAAAAAACAATTAGGTTTTAAAAACCTTTTTTAATAAAAAAACATATTATCTTCAAGAAATGATTTAAATGATTCTTTGAAATTATTTTATATCTAATATAAAATTTATTGGAGTTAAATATTCCTTACTCTGAATAGGATCTAATAATACCATTCACATTATTTCTCAAAATGCTTAGTTTTTTTATATCATGATTTTTATGAAACACGTTTCTATTTTTCAGGCTATTCCACAATACAAATCTTATAAACCCTAATTATTTTCATAGATAATACTCTTATGAAATTATTAAAAAATAAATATCTTTTTCAAAGGTTATGATATCATTAACTATTTATGATACCATTATCATTTCATGGGTAATGGTATGAATGATTTTATTGATCTTATGAAACACATAAGGTTGATTTTATTATGTGATGGGAGAGACCTGTATATTCCACTTATGTATTGTGAAAAGAAATATATTTCATGGGAGCCACACAATTGGAATAGGGAGAAAACATAGTTAATAAATAAAGTGGTGGAACGTGAAGTTATATAGGATCAATAATACATGAATGTAATGAGGAACGATAATTGTTCAGTAAATTAAATTGTTTTTTACAATTCTATAGACAACTAGTTTTGACTAATATGGAAATTATTTTTTATTCTTATGTGTATGGAAATATTTCATGTCTTATGATCTCCTTAGATCAGGTTACATGATTTACATTTGATTAGTTTCTTATGAAATGACAATATTTATTCGATGAATCATGATTATGATATTTTATATTTTGTGTATGGTTTTATAATGTAATGAAAATGTTCTCCTACCCTCATGTTAATGTTATTCTAATATATATCGATTGTTTTACCTTACTGATAATCTAATCAAATCCATTATTTTGTTTCTGTTACCTACATTACGATTATATGTATTATGTATTAGATGTCTATGATGGGTGTTAGATATGAAGAACATAGGTGATAAAACGAATCTCACTTATGTAATCATGTTTATGATTTCATGCTTCAATTGGAACTAATCTACTACGATTATTAGGTGTATTTTTATGTAATGTAATGAATATTCCAAAAAATATATTTCTTGACTATTTATGAAAATCCTAGATTATTATATAAAATCATTTTCATGCTACTAAAATTAGATGTAGGATATATCATAGAATTATCTAGGGATAATATGAGAAAAAATGGTGTATTCAATACTATCTCAATCATGAACTGGGGTACTAAAAAGAGGCCTAATTATACACCTGGTATCATACTATGGATACTCTTTGAATAAATCACTTTTCCATTATTCATCATTATAAATTATTTGAATATATGACTACTTCCATTAGAAAACTATCTCTAGATAACCAAAATTGACACTAGAAAATTTATATGTTGATGTATTCGTGTAATTTATAATTTGATCGTTATAATTTACTAGTTTTCGTATTTTTAAATTTAATAATTACATTATACTCATTCCCAATATTCTTTTATTAAATGTAATCCATCAGAAATGAATAGAACAAATTAAAATTTTTGAAATGTAAATTTTCAGGAATTCTCTAACAAGAAACCAATATGATTGGAGCTATAATTCATAACAATAATGAAATAAAAAACTAATTGTCTCATGATATGTTAAACAATAATTATTTTGTGAGATACCAAAAAACTCATGGAAGTAGAATCTCATTATCATGTCATTCATGGGGTAATATCCATATCGTCTTAGAATGTTCTATAATCCACTTGTATTTGTGTATTGGGTAAATGTTGTTGAAAAATGTTTTCTATTATCCTAGGATTTGACCATGAGAGAACCATTTTGGCAATTTATTATTAAGGAGTAGATTTTGACCAGTTGTGAAATATAATAAGAAATGCCATTACAAGGGGGAAGAAATATTTATATAATGTAATCCATTCATGAAATTTTTTTCATTAAAAACATTCATTTAATAATCAACATTGAAAAGTAGTGTCAATTTATAGAATTAGTGAAATAGAGGATGAAACTTTTAGATCTAAAAATTAAAATTTCATAACACCTCTAAGGAATGACATTAGTTATATACATGTAACCATAAAAATAAATGATCGTTTCTTTTGAAGAATAATGAATAGCCTTATAAGGGATATATTGAGATAAACATTTAGTATATATGAAGAGACTATTCAATTTTTCTATTTTGGTAGAAATTGACTCAGTAACCTTTGAATATTCATGTGAAATTAAAAAAAATTTAATGTATCAAGTATGGTGTGATGGAAGAAAACATTATTTTTACAAAGTAATATGTCTTAGATGTAATTAATTTTGGATAACGAACTCAATAAATCACTTGAGGGGATCAATTATTCATATTATGTATGGTAATGAATGAATCAAATACCAAAATAATGAATGTTAAGATAAGAGATCGATAAACCCCATAAAAGATAAGAATGTCCCCACAAATAGTCCACCAACAATATAATTGTTTAAGTTTAATGGGTTATACATTATGTGATACAATAGCCAACCCCACATAATGATGTAGAATATATGATACATTGTCCTTTCAAATAAATCAATCAAGGAAGAGATGTCATGTTCACTAACTGAAAATAAAATCAATTTATTGAAGTGTTGTATGTTATATATTATATATTTTATAGATATGTAAATACATTATTTGATTTTTGTTCCTGGAATTGTTTTATATCACACATATTTTCTATGAATGTGAGATCAAATCCCCATGAAATAGATATAGAACTATCAATGAAACACCTGGTTACACAATCATCACATCGAAGTTATAGAAATATTCACTGATTAAGATTTTTGGGATGATATTACATGAATATCTAATAATTTTTTCATTTAGTTAAAATTGACATAATCATGGGTATGGATTGGATTTCTTCCCATTCAATACAAATCAACTATAAAGATTTGGTAATATTACCTCATATTCCCAGTCATATTATTATCAAGTATCAATCAAAGTACTATTATGAACTAATTGTGAAATAAAATTCTATAATATGGTTTATGACACAAAAAATAATGGAAAATTATTTAAAAATAATATGGACGAAGTATATATTTGTTACATACATACTATTTGAGAGTATACTGATATATTAATCGATATAATGTTGATTATTTCTACATATAAAGGTGTTTAGTTTTATTTCATACTCTTATGAGGATCCATTCATAACTCAAAAATTAATTGAGAATAACTCATATTGCATTGGAATAAATAAGTAAGAAACTTATAGATAATAATGAAAAGGTTTTTATATAAAATAGTAATCATATAGGGGTGATACTATGATATTTTATTGCAATATAACAATATGGGTTGACTCATATGTTTAAAATAATTGATTCCCCTCAAGGACTAATGCGTGTTCTTGATTCACATGAGATGGATTCAACTAGCTACATATCACACAATAGTAGTTGGGAATAATTTCACCCTCAATAGAAAAAATTTAGTCAATATAAATAGAGTACAAATGTGATAAAAACGAGAATATATTATATGTCACAATAAGAACATAAAAGGTCACATCTAACAACTAAATAATAAGCTCTCAATATTTATTAATATTATTTCCAGATACATGGATTAAAAAAATAACACATGGTTCCATATATACATGCCTATAAGTCACCATCATCTAAACCCACTAGTAGGAAAATCGAACAATGAGAGTCATCATATACATGATGATCTTACCTTTATCAATATCATAAAAAATAAGCCTATAAAATACCAATGTCAAAAGTAGTGGGTGATCTCATGATCACATTAAGATACCACCATGAATCTATAAATTTTTTAACCACATAGATCCACTCGTTCATATTTAACACCTAATTTTATAACACCATTAAAGAAATCATTTTCCATTTCCTAAAATGTCTTTTGAGTTTCATTTATGAAAACTAGTGTTTTTCAGTAAAGCGTAGAAATATTTACAATTAATATTTTAATGATATAGACACATAATCAAATAGTTTTCATGAATCAATATAAATAACATTAGGAGGTGGGGGAAAATAATTTCATTTGATAATACATGTAATTTAATATAAATTAATTGTATTTGGATATACATAAAATCTCTGTCTAAAAAACCAAAATACTAAGACACTAAAATGGAACACTAGCTGGGATAATCTAAATTCTATAGTACATGAACATGAGTTCCATAGAAAAAATAACTCCCAGTGATAAGAAAATCAAATTAAAACCCAAGTTGCAATATATTTTTTCATTATGGATTGTATTTTTATCTTTTTCATTATACCCTATTGTCTCCCGTTAATGAATTTACATTATCAATACATTAAAGATAAAAACTTGTTTCACAATATTTTCCGAAGTCATATGATAAAACAACATTTCATACGTATTTTCAATGGCGTAATAAATTTTATATCCAAGTGATAGTTTTTTAAAACGTTTCTACAGTGATCCACAATGTGTTCCATGATTTAATACCCAATTTAATATTTGAATTTTTAATTGAGTAAACTGAAAAATCACATAAAATGTCCCAAATGGGTTCAATGATAACCCCGCATTTTTGTAATCAAAAAATTACATGTAATATAAGTTCCATTGTAAATAATAAATTTAATAATCATAACCATTGGAACATTTCAAATAATATAATGCATTCCACGAGTTAGACTTTGGGATATATAAACTTACTTTGGAAAGGATGAAAATTCATTACTGTTTTAAGACTGATGATGGTAGGAGAAGATATCGAACCGCGGGACACCTAGATCTACTAGAAACAATATCAAAACTCTATATATATATATATATATATATATGATAGATCCATTGATCTATTATTGATTTACATAAATTTTATTGAGAAATAAATGAGAAATCAAAATATTAGGAATACTTAAAATAGATTATGGAGAACATAGAGGCAATCCATTTATTGGAATCAATATTTACCACATAAAAGGTGGGAACCAAGAGTTTCACTTTACGGACTTTTATTTGAGGAACATAATGTTTGAGAAATTGTGAAACAATTAGAGGAATTAAATGATTAATTTGGGTGAAAATTACCTATTCAACCTTATTAATATGAATATTTAATGATGAATCCCATGAGTTAGTGGAAGACCAATGAATTGCAAGTGGAATATGAAATTATATATATGTTTTTTCAAAACTAACAGGTGATCCTATGACAACCATCAGATAGATGGTTCCCTTCAACATATATAAACAAGATATAAAACCCCTTCTATCCTATGAGAGACCCAACTATCAGAATTCAAAAAGATAAATGGGTCCATGCTAGGTTCATTATACATAGAAATGATAGGTATCCCTATAATAAAATATTTTAGACAATATAACGATAGAATCTCACGATGTTTTGAAAAGTTGAGGCCATTATTCATCATCAATACCTAAATCCTTAATGCATCATAAATGTCTGAACCACATTTATAACTCATGTGAACTATTGAGATCACCTAGACATGTTATGATCTTATTTTAGTGGAATACTATCTGAATAAGTGTTTTAACCACATTTGATTCATTTTCAGAATCAACATCTTTGAACTCCAACACAAAAGATATTTTTGGTTGATAAATACTCCATTTTGAAACATAGAACACATTTTTTTATAAATTCCCCCCATTTCATCTATGTCCATTTATGTATTTATGTGATGAAGATAACCTTGGAGTCCTCTTGAGTTTTGTGAAGGGGATAAATCATCTACGTCCACTTGAACCATGACTCAATGTGTTTTAGACACTTTTCACCACTTAGGATTATTGGATTATACATAGCGGGATTTGATTGATGATAAATTTTATATTCAGGTTCAGCAGTGTTAAATTATATGATATATTAGATAATATAAATGATAGATTCATTTTTAACTGGAACAATTTGAGGATTCAATTATGCCACTTATTCAATAGAAACCATCTAATATATCTTGATAATTCTTCTTATAGGATCTGTAATATGTAAAATAAAATTCTATGAACATTTTCGAGTAAAATTATCATGCATTTATCAGAAAGTGAATATAATAAATAACGTAAAAATATTAAAATAATAGAAAATAACACTAGATAACAACAATATTTAAATGGTTATATAATTTTTGTCTTGAAATTATGATTTAAAGCTACACTCCCACACTACCTCTTGTGTTTTGATAGTCTTATATGTTGTTAATATAAAGAAAAAAAACTATTAATGATGATAAAAAACAATTATTTTTGTTTTTAACACCATCCAAGGATCCTATATAATTTTCCAAAACCATAACTTCCTCGATCCATGTACATTGTTATCTGACCCCTACGGTCACTTATAATACCACGGTCTCAATCTAGGAGCCCTATATCCTTACCAGCATAGGTAACTAATATGAATAATTACAATCCTCATAAACCAAAAATTAAATTTTAGTGTCCTCTTCCATTAACTCACACACAATGTGGGAAACATCCAAATCAGATTCTGATCATGAAAATACTCATGTAAAAGACATGTTTAACTATATTTTTATTATAATGTAGGATCCCAAAAAAATGATTCACCTTATTGATTGGCGTAGTAATTTTATTTTCACTGTGTCTGACCTTTTTAGGAGAATTTCACTATCAAACCCTTTAATGAAAATTTTCCTCATTGTAGACTATACACATCATACCAAAATAGTTCCTATGCACTTCATTCTAGGTATTGGATTTAAATGTATTATTAATTTGTTGATCTATATAAACCCTTAACATTACATGAAATTTAATTTCCCAAGATCTAAATAACATTTCTAATCACCACATGCTAAGGAAATGATCAAGGGTATTATATAAAATGTTTTTGGAATGATTTAAATTATAAAATAAAAAAGATAATTGAAACAGATAGAGTACTGAAGTGTAAAACATAAAAATATCATATGTTAAAACAACAAGTACAATGATCATGTACAATATCTAAATACAAGGTATCAAAACAAAACATGATTGTTATAAAAAATATGGAACCTAGAACTACCCACGATTTTTTCTACACACCATCATAATTTTCCTCTATCCAAAACCACAGGTAAGAATCTCAAACATGAATAGTCATCATGTAAATGAATCCCTTTACATGACCTATATATTTTGAATCCAAGGATATAAAAAAATTAATTTTTTTATTATGAGCACAATATGATATGACCCGGAACAATACAATATCTAAAAAAATTCATACGCTAGTTCATATTAAGTACGCATTTCAACAAGAGTGTAAAAGATATAATTTTTTATTTCAGAAAACAATGTTTTGTTTTTTTAAAATCCAAACCATTTTTATTAATATAGATCAAAATAGTATATTAAATTTTCAATGGAATAAATTAATAAAGAAATAGTACAAAAGAATCAATATAAAAATATGATTTAGTATAAGATAAACATATAGAAAATATCACACCAAAAATATAATACCAGTGAAACAATGATAGTTATACATGACATGAAGGTGTACACGATTAAATTGCTTAGTCTTTCATAAGAAAAAAAAACTAATATAAGATGACTTCAATAGTTAGGGAACCTTAGTCTTACATAACGGTAACCCATAGTCTCAATGACATCAATGGTACCTCCCCTTGTGATATAAAACTCAAGTAGGTACATTATTTTAATAGTTTAATACATACACCTAGGCCACCCATTTGTGACTTTAAATCATCCTTACATTAACGAAAACAAAAAATGCATCATAAAAAATAATTAAGGGAAAAACCCATATTTATTAAATATACTCCAAGTCATAAACAATTTTAAATCCAAGAGAGCTTTTTTTTAAATATTATTATATATATACAATCCTCTTTACACTCTTAATAACATATTTCTCTTTTTAAACAAATTTAGAAATCAAATGATCACATAACATATCCCAAATGGTTTCTATAAAAAAATCATTTTTGAAAACATTACAAAAAATATAAAATTATAATTCAACATTCAAGAATTAGTTTCATAATCAAAAACAAAAGAGAATAAAATAACATAACTCATACCAAGGGTGAGACCATAAGATAAAGACGTATACTTTGGAAATGGTGGGTGTCAATTTGTTCTTTAAATCCAGTGAGGATAGGAAAACATATTTGGTCATAGAACAATAATACCTGATGGAAACAATATTAAAACGAAATGTTAATTCTAGATCCAACAATAGAGTCTCAAGAAAAATAATTTTAATTGTGAATGAGTGGAGAGAATCGATTAGAAGGAGCCCTTCTATTAGTTTATGAGGAACAATGAGAATAACATTAAATTCGATGTAGGAGTCACCAATAGAATATTGAGGGGAGTTATGAATGTCACTATAGAGCATATAATCTTAGAAATATTATGTTTTTCTAAATTAAAGCTTAATTTGGCAGATTAAAATATTAATTCTGCTGAAATGAAAAACTCAACCTCATTAATAAACAACTCATGTGATTCCACCAACTGAGCATGGTGTAAAAGAAGAATACATGCTCATACATGAATTTTATAAAATGTCCAGTAGCACCTCTAGAAAAAAATGTTTTCTTTCATACCACACCAAATAGAGGATATCGTCCATGGACTAGTTAGTGGACACATTCTACAACTAACAAGGAAAAACACCTCACTCGGTCTATGAGTTACCGAAAAAACAAAATAAATAACATCCTTTCTAAAAAATATACATTATACCTATAGTTGACATTGAAAAAATAAAAATTCATCATTCTATATTTTAATTTATTTTTGTGATCTTAATAAAAACATGAACAATAAAAAGTATCACTACCTCATATCAATGGAATACTCTATCAAATCATGGGAAGAAAATAATATTTTATTATTTACCATTGATATGGATACCATCAGTTAATGGTCAAAAGATTAGATATTTCAAAGGCATTTTTCATATGAGGTATGTACACTATGAATTTATTTAGGTTCAATTTTTACTTGTAAATTCTCCCACAATATTCATTGATATAATGAATAGAGTCTATAAAGACTACATTAACCCATTTTTAATTTTATTTATAGATGATATTCTTATATATTTAATATTAATGGATGTTAATGAAGATAAATTTTATATTGTTTTAAATAACATGATAAAAGGTAAAAAATATTATAAATTTCACAAAGGTCATGTAATCAACAGAATTTGAATATTACTAAATCATCCAAAGAAGAAACTAATTATAAAATGTCATAAATTAACCATTTTAAATGAGATCCACAATTTTCTCAGGATATGTATACTACAATGTCTTATACCCGAATTCCAATAAAAGGTTCCATGAGACTTGTTGGCCACATAGACTCAGGTGAATTTTCCAGACACTAGAGGCTACCAACTAGTAGTGAGGGAATAGGTGTGTTAGTGTGGTGATTATTTCAAAATTACCAGAGTAAAACATAATGGTCATAAAATAATATTAATGTAACAATATAAATTAATCATGCAGACAATAGATAATGAGTAGGAATAGATAAAAAAGACAAATTGAATCACAAATAAAAATTAACGGTTCATTTCTAGTGTCTGTTATAACGTAGATATAACATGTATACAGGGAATAAATACAATACATATAAAAAATTATATAAATGAAAAAACGTTTCTAGGTTGCATCACGAGACACTTCTCAAACTCATCCTCCCATTCTCATAAGATTTAATCAATAACCTATAAAAGGGTGCTTTCCCTTATCCATACCTGCAATAATATTGTATGTTTGGGTAACTAGTAGTGAATCAATAAGATTTTGATATATAATCCGAGTAGGAATACACCGAAGGTCAGGTTCCAATCAGTATGTGAATAAATATAATATACAATGTATAATGTAATCAATTATTTAATGGGTTTTCTGAAAAGTAAACATCGTATATGACTAGGTTCTCATTTTAATTTAACGATAATATTTATTTAATTTAAATTTAATTACTCTCGATATATATAACAAGAATACCCATTTTTATTGCATGACTAAAATACTACTAAAAAGGGCATCCATATTGTGTATGTCAAGACCAACTATAAGCTCATTCTTTGGCTTGACATACATTTCAAATAATTCTTTTAATTTTTTAGTTTGTTTAGAAAAACAATATAATCCATAACATTCCAATGATAGAAAATAGGGATTGATCTAGGTAAAATATAAACCAACATCCTACAATCCCGTACATGGAAGTCCTCTAAAGAACCCAGGTATCGATCTAGGTGTGTTATAAAGTCTCATCCACTTGCTTTTATCCTAATTGGTCCCCTGATGGAGACCATGTATCACCAATGATGATATAAAAAAAAATCCATTTTGTGTATGTCAATGTAGTTCTAATATAAATCCATTTATTACATGACATATTGTCACAAGCTGACCCTACCCGGGCTTGAGCCACAACTACCCCAATCCTGCCTCCATAGGCCAGGGGCTGACGACCAGTGCCGAAGGCTAAACAACTTGGGGAGGCCTTTGCCTAATTACCTGTACCCACACCCAGCACACTCAATGTAAAAGTGCAGAGATAAGGAAAATGTAATGTAAAGAAAAGTGCAACTGCTGTAAATGAAACACAGAGTGTATCGACCTATAAATAGTACAAAGCAAGATCATAAGGTAAAATAAAAAGAAAAGGCAAAAAACACGTGCCCAAACAGAAAATTTCCACAACTTGGCAACATGTATACAAAAGAAAAATAGATGGAAGGGTCCCACACCAAGAACCCGACTCCAACAACTGCACGTGGTCTAAGCTCTCGAACTCCTATGCTCTGCTGAAGTCACGACCAACCTGTCTCTCGAATGCAAGGGCACACCAAGTGTGGGAAAAGCCAAAGCAGGTGTGAGTAGCTTGAGGGAGAAACAAAAGAGGTACCAAAGGGTGAGCAGCAGATTGAACAGGGGAAAGTAAATGAGTACAAATTAGAGTGCAGTAAAGAGTAACCGTAGAGAGTCCAACTCAACCCAACAAGAGAATGGAGTGACGGAGAAGCCCTGTGTGGTAGGCGTCTTTTTGTTTCGTTTTTAGTTCCCACATATTCTTTTTTCTTAATTTATAACATTGAATTGTTGAGGAATGTAAAAACGAATACCATGGCCATGTATTATAAATTATGATCCTTCTAACGCATCTGTCGGTTTTGAATTTGGAGTCTCGAGGCCTACGCAATCGCCCAACAAAGATTACAGGATTCGGTGTGTTTCCGGCAGTTTTTGGGGCGTTCTAATGAGAACTGGTTGGCGGTCCGACGAGCCAGCATGGGGGCACAAAAGGCGGTCCTGGCGGATGCGGCGACTCAACATCTCTGTACGGGCGGTGGTCTTTAGCGGAGCAGGCAGCTCCAGCCAGTCGGAGGTGAGCAGTGGCGAGTGGCAGGGAGGAGCCGCGTGGAGAAAGGTAGTTTTATTGTGGGGATGAGGTGGAGTGACGTGGGTGATCTGGGGGTGACAACACCCTGAAGTCCAATGGAGAAGCATGGGGCGCCTGCAGGAGAGTGAGGTCAGATGAGGATGACCAGACGACTATCGGTCGGTCGGTGCGTACGAGGGGAGAACGGGGTCAGCGACCCCGACTGGTAGACCGCGACCCACCCTTTGAGGGTCGCCATGGAAAGAGAGACAGACCGGCTGAAGCCAGTCTGTGGGAGGTAGGCATGCCCGCGTAGTGAACGGTGGGCCAGTTCGGACAGGGTGGGCTGGTAGATTCGGCCCGACCCACCTCATTTCATCCATGGGAATTTAAAACGCCAATAAAATGCGGACCTGATGTTGGATTTGCAAGCCGTTAGCGGTGACACATTACTTAGCTTGAGGCGATCATTTTGAGATGGTTTCAGGAGTTATTAATTCCCTAAACGAGGGACCACAGTGGTGCGACACGACGTTTTGTGGATGGGTGTTTCTCTCGAAGTTCATGTTTTGGACGACGTAGACAAATTTGATGTCCGGTATGAGTGTCTTCAGTGTTTTTGCACCCCTGGAATCAAGACAGAGATTTCGAGTGTGAATTCAGGCATTGATGCCAGAGTTGAAGTGTGGGACCCACGCCCCATCTTCCGAGCTATACGCAGCTTTTTGTAACATTTTCATCGGATGCCCGTTAGGGCCTTGAGACTAGTCAATTTTGGATGTTTTTCCGAGGGAATTGAAATTGCGCAATCTGCCCACTTTAATTCTGCACGAGGGTTCGGGCCCCACGAGGGCCATTTTGGGAGTTTTCTGTGATTTCCAGATTTATCACCGGGTGTCCGTTTTGGGCAAGTGCATAGTCAATCTAGTTTAATTTTTCGATAGGATTCCAATAGTGTGATCTGTTCGTTGCGATTCAGAGACGGGGTGTGGGTCCCATGTAGAACCGCTCGTGTGCAGTATAGTGAAATGAATATTTTTTATTTGGATATTGGTTCCAATCAAGTGAGAAGTCCTTTTGACGTGATTTCCAGAGGGGATCACAATGGTGCAATGTTCTCGACTTTTTTCGGGGCTGAGGGTCGGGACTACGGGAGGTCGTTTGGGCATAAAGCGGTGTTAGACGACTATTCTGTCAGATATCTGTTGAAGGAAAGTAAGTAGTCGATCATGCTTGTTTTCTCGAGAGGATTACAATGGTGCACTCTGTTTGGATGTACAGAGACTCCTTCAAGATCTCATTTAAATTTGGAAGCACGATAGGTGTACCAGTGGAGGTTCTTCCTGTGGAGTTTATAGAGAACCCATGGCGTGTGATCGCGTTCACTCTTGGAAGAGTAAAGTGAATGCTTGAAGAGATGTGGTTGGTCGTGCCTCAGTCATTTAGGTGACATGTTGGAGTTTTCATGTTTACACCTTCGCATTGACAATGGGTGGAGTGTGCATGTTAGTCTTTTGGCTGGAGTCGTGGTATACTCCAGGAGTATACTAGAATGCTAGGAGTTTCATGTGGATGTTGGTACCTGAGAATGTTTGTGCGCTTGGTTGGGGTTCACTTGGGGAAACACGTCATCTGGGCCCCATGTGCGTGTCATGTTCTGCTTTACGTACTTTTGACCTCTCGCAACGTAGAGGGTTCCTCCGGTTTTATTCTCGTTTGTTAACCAGTAGGGTTGAGTTTTTCCTGGTTGTGTTCTCGTTTGTTGATCGGCAGGGTTGAGTTTTCACTGTCCTTCTTCACAATGGTTAGGAACAACATGATTTAGTGGTTTTCCCCTATTTTTGTTCACAATGGTTTGGCCGACAGAGGTGCTTAGTGTTCCCTGGTAGATTTCTTGTGGATTCTGTGTGACCAACACATTATGTCGGAATTGATCCTCTATCCAAGAGGTTGTTTTCAGCAGGGCTAGCTAGTGAGGTACCATCTAGCTGATATGGATAGTGTGGTACCATATAGCAGGTAGGATCTGTGGGTTACCATCCAGCAGGGATGGCCAGTAAAACAGTGTTCACCGAGTAGTACCATCCAGCAGTGATGGCCAGTGTTATTACGAGATTACCTATAGAGGGGCTAGGACGTGGTCCACTATGCATGGTTTACCTCCAGCTAGGCTGGGAAGTGGTCCCCGATGATAGTTCTGAGCCTCCCTCTAGTGGATTACCCTTTTAGAGAATTGATCATTGGGACTCTTCGACGACTATAGCCGGGTCACCCGACAGTGGATTACCCTTTTACGAGACTGGACAGTGTGGCAGCCATTGACTTTCGTCTGGTCTCCCTCCAGTGGGAACTCGTTGACATCAAGATATTAGTCTCCAACAAGGCTGGTCAGGGGGTTTCCTATTGACATTGAGGAGAGATCTTGACTACGATGCAGTGACAAGGTGTGGTTTGACATTCACCCAGAACACTGAAGTACGAGGGGCACCTTCCCCACTGAGACGCGTCATTGCGACGTGACATAATACCGTGCGGGCAAGTCGGTGACTCCCAAAGTGGATAGTATCCAGGTGCGGTGATTTGAGCCCCTTAACTTGCAGTTTGGGGCAGACATGTGGGATGCTGGGCATCAATGGTGTTAACTTCTAGGACTGTTGGCTACACACATTCTTGGGCTGAGCTAAGAGATGAGATCCCCTTACTATCTTGTTTTAGCTTCTTGATTGAGCATATGGATATGTATATACCTTGTTCTAGAAAAAAATCATTGGGTTTTTGGATACTCTCCTTCCAAGAGAGGATAAGACCCGCTGGATATGCCACATGCTTTTCGAATCTAGCTTATCGTGGTTAGACGTGTCTACTCTCCTTCTATAGGCATCAAATACTCAACGAGAATTTCACCTTTTCACCATTTCTAGCTCTTTGTGCCTGGATGAGTCTACATCTTTTCTCTTGTTGGGTTGAGCTGGACTCTCTACTATTACTCATTACTAAACTCTCAGTTGTAGTACATTACTTTTTTTTGTTCAATCTACTATGCACCCTTCGATACATCCATTGTTGCTCCCTCAAGCCTTCGGGGTATCCTACTGAGTATTTTTATAGTCACCCCTGCTTGGGCTTTTCCCGCACTTGGTGTGCCCTTACAGTCGAAGGAAATGTTGGTCATGACATCAGCGGAGCTTAGTAGTTCAGGAGCTTGGACTAGATGCTGTGGTCGGAGTCGGGTTCCAGGTGGGGGACACTTCTAACTATTTTTATGTTGTTTATCAGTTGCCAAGTTGTGGAACTTTTCTAGTTGGGCACGTGTTTTTCCCATTTTCATTTCAGTTTACCTTAAGCACATTCTTTGTATTGTTTAGAGGTCGATGCACTCTATGGTTCATTTATAGAAGTTGCACGATGCTTTACTTTTTTTTCATTTACTCTGCACTTTTGGATTGAGTGTGTTGCGTCTGTGTGTATAGGTACTTATGAAAATGCCTCCCTGAGTTATTTAGCCATCGGCACTGGTCACCATCCCCTGGCCTATGGAGGCGGGCATGGGGTAGTTGCGGCTCGAGCCTGGGTAGGGTCCGGTCATGACACAAATAATAGTCATTCCTCAGATTCCATCCTTGGAAGTTCTCTATGGAGTTCAAGTATCATTCCTGCGTAAAAACTGTTCAATCAAATTTAGTCCATCAATGGAATTTTTTTTCCGGATCCGTGTGTCACCCTTGGAATAAGAGTATTTAACCAATTCAATACAATTTATCCATTTTTAGTTAACATGCCAATGTCAAAAATAAGAATAATACATTTCAATCCTCACTTAAAAAGGTTGATATGGAATGAACAATGCTTATTGGGATTTCCTCTCAAATAATAACATGGTAATTTGATTTAAACTAGAACTTAAACATAAAAATTATATCACTTAATAAATGTTAAGAGAAAATACATCAATCCATCTAGTTTTCAATTCCAATTATTGAACATATCACCATTAAAATCTTAAATTTATTTTATAATTCATTTGAAAAATCACATCCTATGGATGTGTAACTAGGCATAACATAAGGCATCCCATATCTTATACAATCAAATGGTACATTTAATTAACAGTTCACTCTAATGGGAAGTTTTTATTTCATGTTGTTGAACCTATAACCAAAAATCGAAACACTCATTAAATATAGATTCCATAAAAAAATAAAATGAATAAATAAAACTACTCTTGTTGACTCCTAGAAATTTGGCGCATAGAACAATGCCATGTATAATAACTCGACATTAAAAAAGGACCATAAATTCTATTCTATGTCCATAAGGGATAGCTCGCCCAGTTTTGACATCATATTTCACTTTATTTGAGATAAAATTGGTGATGAAAAGTAGAACACACTAAAAACGATTCCTGATTTTACCAATGAAGATCCAACTAGATGAGAGATTCATGAATTTGATTCCAGAGGGAGAATATCTTTTGATACCTAGAATAGTCATCCAAAAAAGTTCTGTCAAGGGAGATGTTGTTCAATAGGGAGAGAGAAATATTGAATATGGTTGATGAATTATTTATGTGGAAATTTTCATTTACCCAAAATATCTTGATCGTATTTTTTTTCAAATATTTCAGTAATCGGGAATGGTCATCAATAAGGAGTATAATTCTTGGTTTGACTAAATGTGAAAAAACTAAGCAAAATCACAGAACCAATAATTGAAGAGGTTGTTAGATTATAGTGTGGCTCAAATATCATGGTTTGGTCTCCCCATGTGAACTCATTCTACTCTCTATCAATGAAATTGAATACATATAATATTGTTTGTCATGCCCTTCATGGTTGGTAATAACCATGTTCCGTGCTTTATTCATAAAAAAATCATCAGTTATAGGCATCAAATGAGCTCCAAACACCACCTTTACCATTATAACCTCCAACATAATTCATATAATTCCATATTTAATCATTTTAGAAAATAATATATGGAATATAAGTGATACATACCTCAAAGGAGAACAATTTTCATGGCACCTTCCACACAAAAATCAATTCATCCTTGAATTTCCTATCCAAGGGTGGTGAATAATGATCGGTGAATTACACTGGCCAGGGAGCTCATACATTAGCATACTGCTCCAACATATCGTCTTGTACTCATCCATGAAACCATAAAACTTGTACTAATGGAACAAACTAACCATGGAGAATCATTTTTCAATGATCCAAAAAATGTATAGGATTCTCCTAAAAGGACACAACTATATGTAACTAAACCTCCTCCTAGAGAAAGTCATGAGATAGGTCTGAATTGTAATGTCATAGTTTAGATACATGGAAGAAGCCATGCATCGATCTATACATTTGAGGTAATTATAACTGATAGGATAAAGTCCTGACTCTCTACAGAATATAAAATGGATCGACATAACAGAGTGAAAGGTTACCTTGTCTCATGATCCATTGACATCCTATCCTCGTTGAAACATCTATGAAAACATGATCCCTGGCCTTTAACGATATAGGTCATCTCGTAAAATCAATATATGATATCTAGGGAGAATTTTTAGTGGAAATCGCCTAAATCATCTACACATACTCCACAATCTTCTAGACATGATGTGGTAACTGAATAGTTACCTCCCCACCACTAACACACAATGAGGTGATTTTCATAGAATACCATATAATTCATCATAAGGAACCACATAGATTGTAAAAAAATGTTATTGTTGATGGAGATTTTATCTAGAAATATTTGTATCTCTTATGTACCACAAAAATTATGAAGCATTCCCACATATTGTCCACATGTTCATGAATCGTGCACTCTGATCCACCCACATTATTGTGGTGGTATCCTATGCTCAGAAGCACCTATTTACACAATACCTTATTTATCCCTTCCTAAACAGTGATGTAAATTTTTAATCCCAATCTAAAATGATTGTGAACATTACCCTATGAAGTCATACATACTCATAGATATAAAACCTCCAAATCTCATCCAAATTAAAGGTCACCTTGTTCAGAATGAATTGTTCATCCTATGTGACCATCTAAAAAACAAATCACACAACATCAAAAATTCGAAGTGACCTTAGTAACCCTATTATAATGTCCATCACAACATCAACCCACATCCACTCATGGATGGATAACTGCAATGAAAGTGTAGCTAGTGCCTGTTTTTCTGCCTTTACCTATTTATAGGTGGGGATCCTCATTAAATAAACAACTACTTAACTTTTCAAAACCAAAGAACAATATTGGTGATGTAAATCACAATAAATCTTGGTGACACCATGTTACACTACACATGATGAAGCTTTAAAGTATCACATGAGCTTCACATGTATTTATGTTAAGAAACATACATGTCCTTGTACATCAATAATCACATATTTACCTACAGTCCAAGTTGAAGGAGGGTGCTCACCAGATACAATCTTCCAAATGATAATTCCATTTTATTTCAATAACAAACTCATCCCTACTCTATATAGAAGTGTATAAGTTACAAATATGGATGATATAATATTATTTTCCAGACAATTGTGCTCTTCGAGTTGAATCTCAGTGATCAAACCAATGAGCCTCCACTATCTGCTGGCATGCTAAATATCATGTATCTAATAACTCTTAGAATGTGCACTAAAACAACATTATCATTACTATATGTGAAGGAGAAGTCTAATAAAAAGACTATAGGTATTCAACCAACCATTTCTATCATAGTATTATATGACACTGTTTAAATATGTACCCGATACTTCTGTTTTATATGTAAAAAATGCTCTTCTAATATGTAATGTCTTCAAAAGTTAAATGTGTGAAGAACTTTTCCAAACATGAGATCGTAAGATGGGTAATTCCTCTCATGTGGAATCACCATTCGAAACTCATACACCATGACTTTATCCCATTGCATATTACATCTCCAAGCCCAATACCTGATGCCTCACTATACACAGTGTAACTCTTACATGACTCTAGAAATATTATTATCAGTGAAAAAATTAATCTTCTTTTTAGCTTCTCAAATGATGTATCTCTTGAATCTAACCATATAAACATCACACCCATTATTGTCAAATATTTATATGTCTCTTATATGGTTGTGAAGTATTTCATGATATACCTGTAGTGACCATCTATCCCCATGAAACATCATACCTCAAATAAATTATTTTGTTAATCCCAAGTATCCACAACTCTCACATTCTATACATCAACATATACGAATATATCTTTGATAATGTGACAGAGGATGTGAATCTAAACTATATAGAACATGAAAATTTTGAGAATATAATATTACTTACTCTCTCTCAATGAATTTAATATGAAACCAATAAATTTTTCATGGTCTTGTTTATCATGTGGATACATCATGATGTCATTGATGAATTCCAAAATAAATGAATCATGACTTGGATGGAAAAATATATACATCAGTTCCATGACGTCCATAAGAATGTTTGTGAGAACGAACAAAATAACCAAATTCACATTCAAACCATACCTAGTATAATAGTATATGTATTGAATGTACTAATGTCTAAAACAAAATTTACAATTACAATACCTCAAATAAATATTTATGAATACCCCATATACCTAAAGCTAGTCGAAGAGATCATCCATCATTGATAGAGGATACTGATTCTTAAATGACACATGCATAAATTTCTGATAATTCACACATAGAAAAAGTGTTTAATCCTTTTTTTCATTGATAGGATGAGTAAACCCCAATGATATGTTCTGTGTTTGATAAGACCATTTTCCTCTGAATACAATAGTTACCTCTTGAGTTTTTAAATTTTTTTCATAGCCATATTTTATGGGGGGAATGGTAACTAAAGAATATATTGGATTTAATATGATGGAGAAATCTTCTTATATCACCAAAGGTAACCAAAGACAATGTATTGGAATAAAATACAAAATCAATAAAACAATGGAGGAATGTTTTCTTGACATCTTCCTTGATCATCTATATATAAAAATGAAATATAGGATATCATCTGTCCAACCCACAATGCTCGGATCTAACTCAACACTCTTAAACATTCCATTCTATTATATGAATAAAATCTATTCCCATTGTTGTTGTGAAGGTAAATCTATGAAAATATAAATAAACAAAGTATTAAATGGATAATAACTAGTCCATCAAGATAACAATGTCAAAACTTGTACTCATGAGGAAAACAAGGTCCCATACCATACGACACCCCCAATCACAAGGGTAACTCCCTTCACTAATGTAGATCCTCCATTCTAATCACCAATTGTGTGTCAATTATTAATCCATCATAATTATAAAAAATAAACCGAAGGCTCCCAACATGGGGCTTGTAACACCCGCGATTTTATGAGAAATATTTTGTTTTATGAACTATGTAATACACCAAGGAATCTTTCACTACACACAGCACTTTCTTGGATTGCTTTACACAAAATCACAACCTTCCTCGATAGCTTGCGTTGTACGCAATAACGAGTTTCACTAAACAACAATATATTGTTAAAATATTATATAAATTAACCATTATGAATATTAATAACCAATTTTTCAAATTTCATAAATTTTATCATTCAAAATGGATCTCTTTTTTGGATTCGGAATACCGAAATTAGCCTAGGTTGAATTTTTTATATTTTTCTGAACACATTCAATTTTTGAGGAATAGTGGATACACTAGGTTACTAGTTAAAAACAGACTTTTTATTTAAATAATTATTTATATTATTTATAATTAATTTAGGTTAAAATAGATACATAATACCTATATATGTTAAATTTAATACATTGGAGTAATTTTATAATTATTTTAGATATATAAAAATTTTATTGAATTTTTCACCGTCTTTTACCCACCTCCTAGGAGCTCTCAAAAATATGCATAAAACATAATTTTTCCGCTTCTGTGAGTGTAATTTCAAAAATCTGAGAGACGTGGTTGATATCAGTAAGTAAAATGTGGTTTAATGAGATGAAAATAATTTTTGGTTAATAGTAACTTTTTACTTTTTTACCACAGTTACAGGTAAATAGGGTAATTATTTGTAAAAATGATATTACTATTACCATAACACATGTCCTAATTCTATTGGATAAGTGTAATTAGACAAAAAACAACCCTAGGAATAAAATATGACAATTTTGGTCCACTTGGATTAGATTTTGACATTTAATATTATTTTATTTAAAGTAGAGATAAAATAGTTAATATCAATATTTAATAACTACATAATTTTTAATATAGGGTAATACATAAGATAAATTCGACTATAAATATTCATTATAAATTTAAAACTATTTCCTACATAATTGTATTTTATTTATAATTTTTATACTTTAAATAATTTAATTTATTAATGACACAACAATGATGCAGTAATTACATAATTAAAAAAATATTAACATAATTGATGTTATAAATGCCCAAATAAATGTAATTTAAGACTTTTTATGAATTGCACTTATTTTCAAGGTTAATATGACATGTTAGAGTTGATTTAATTAACTTAGATCAAACTTATCTTTCTATTATTATTTTCACAGAAATCATGTACCAAATAGTGTCGAAATTGACAAAAAATACTTTTTAAAACAAATATTATATTATTAATTGTAATTTTATTCCTAAAAATATATGGCTCGGCCAAATGACATAGATATGAATACACATATTAATAATTAACTACTTGGGGTTCGTTTGGATTGATATAGTATGTTTATTAACCATATAGTGTAATAAAATGAAAAGACATGGTAAAAGTTAAATTATTTAACATATAGTTACATATAAATGATAAGGAAAAAATAGTAACATAAACCTATCTAAAACCTATTAGTTGAGAGTATTTTGACCCATCCCCACATTATCTTAGAAATAAATTAAATTGGAGGTATTATAAACCGAATTTGACACTATTATAAAATAATATTTTATGTTTTCCTAAGGTACCCCTCTCCACCCTTATAAAAGAAAACCCCATCCCTCTTCTCATTAAACAACATTGAGAATTCAAGATCGGCCAACTTCTGCGAAAATCACTTCTCCACTTCCCTAGAAACATACTAGAGGTCTTGGTCTTCTTCAAAGACCATCTTTAGTGCCCTTAGAGGAGTTTAAGTAGAGGCGCGTCAAAGAATAGGTAATATACATTACGGATCCTTTTCAATTTATTTCTTCATAAACATATTCTTATTTAGTTGTTTCATGACAAAGTAATAAAATTAGTATTAATTATATACTGATATGTAATTATAAATATGAAAAAACCCTAATTTACCTTTTATCTATCCTATAGAAAATGAAATCACTCCTCGTGTGTACGTACGGAATACCGTCTCCACGCCGTGGTGTAATCTGTTTTCCACCACCACCTTACTTGGATGGGTATAATGGTGTAAAAAATAACTATATATGGTTATTGTATATTGATATTGATTCTGAAATAGTATACATACACTTCAATACAATTCCACAATCATGGGAACGATATCATCGCTCGTGCGTACGTAGGGCCTACCATCTCCACGATGTGATGTGACTCGTTCTATATGGTCTTCATTGTATAATGATTATGTAAATGAAATGAATGAATAAATATAATATATATTACACTAATACCATTATTGAAATGAGTTATCTATATCCAAAAAATAAAGATAATAATTTATTCGAAAAAACACACATAAGAACAAAGAGAAACAAACATCCGAATAACAAGTAACAATGGAATATTACTAATAATAAGCTAAGAATATGACCATATATGATATCATATAAATTGGTTAGATTTTGGAATATGTCAATAACATTATTTAAATCATTATACAGGAGGTTCAGACATGTACAAAGCTAATCGGATCGAAGGTAAGGTAAAATCTCACAATCTCATTTTCATCCTAGATTGATTATAATTTTAGTATTTACTAGGGTGTACTTATCATAGACATCCATGTTTACTCATTATGTAATTTTATTCCTATCCTCCTACAATTTTTTAAATGCAATTTTACCTATTGTTTAATTTTAGAAAAACATATTAATGGAATCTTTTATCGTTTTCAGTACGAGATACTTTTTGACTTTTCTAGAAAAAGAACGAGGAGAATGTTTTTTTTAACTTATACTACATGAATGGATTCATAGATAATTATTTCAATAAAGATTACATTACATGTTTTCATGATTATTTTTAAAAAAATTATTTGATTTTTAAATTATATGACATATTAAGAAATGAATAATTTTTTTGAAGCAGAAAGGATATTTTCCTCAAGAATGGAGTTCAAATGTTTTATCAAAATTATTTTCCATCTAAGATAATATAGTGTTCTGTTTCTATCCCAATTATTACATTGATTTGATTATGTTGTGATGGAATTATTTTTATGAAGTCCATTACATTATATGAATTGTTTTATGAAGTCGTGATGTTCTAAGAATCCTGTTTTTATTATATGGGTTATTCGATTATATATGATTTATGATTTAGTGGAACACATAAGAAAGGATTCATTATGATATGGGTGGACCTATATATCCCTCCAATCCATTGGATAATGATTTATAACTCATGATATAGACATGGATAGAATTGCGGGTTAAAACGGTTCAGTGATACGGGCAGAAACGAGGAGTGAACTCGGTTCAGAAATGGACTTTGTCCGCTAAGATAATATTGGAAATGAGTCATGAATAACAAGAAATGATTTTCTATTATTATGTGTGCATGCCACAATGTTTCATGTTTTATGTTATAATTACTGGGATTTAATTTTCACTTCTATGTTTTTTCCCATGTTTGGATAATATGATCTCTTTTGCAGGTTCTGATTTTCAAAAGGATATGATATAATTGTTATTACCTTTATTTTCCCTTTCTGAGAATTTGAGCTCACCCTTGTATATGTTTTCTTTTCCACAGGTCAGGAAGAAGGATATTAAGTAGGATATACTAAAAAGGACTCTAGATATGATGAAATAAATGGGAGACACTGTAGAATATTTATAAACTAGTTGTTTATGTTTCCCAGTTTCTAAAGACACTATACCTATATGGTCCTACCATGGTTCTATTATATATTGTAATAAGTATGATTAAATTGTGAAGTAATAACCATGTATGTAAAGTATGGGTCTCTAAAGTTGGTATCAGAGGAACGATATAGTCAACCATTGGAAACTAGGATATGAAAGCATTAGTAAGAACCTTAAAGGATATATCTGTGATTAGAAAAATATTAGTGTTTTAGAAATGGCCATGAAGAACCTATTATAAGTCTTTAAGCGTGAAATTGTATTCTTGATTATGTGATTTTCCAATTATAATTATGTTTCTCACACAATTCTTCTTGGTTTTAGTCAATGGATGGAAACCAAACGAACCGTGTTAATGCAAAATGTGACAGGAAATATAATTATTGTCCTTCTGAGAAACCAAATGATATGGGAGTTGGAAGGAAAACTCTTGTAGCCATGCTCACACAACTTTCTCAAGCTATGAATCATAGAGGACTTCTAAATGAGCAAAGGAAGGAGAAAAATTCTGTTGAATCCTTCCTGAGGCATCATCCACCCTCATTCAGCGGGTCTACTGATCCATTAGTGGATGAACAATGGATCAGTACCACTGAAAAGATATTTTCAATTCTTCAACGTTCTGAACATGATAATGTCATCTTAGAGGTATATCGTTTGGAAGGTGATGCTGATCAATGGTGGAATCTTATCAAGAATACGAGTCCAAGAGCTGAAAATGAGTCAATGGAATGGGATAAAATCAAGAACTTATTTTTCAATAAGTACTTCCCTCGTATTCTTCAAACAATGATGGAGAAGGAGTTTCTAGAACAGAATTAAAAGGAAGATGAATCTGTTGGTACCTATGAAGAAAATTTTACAAGATTTGCAAGGTACGCTTCTGGGATTATTATCCAATATGAGAGTAAGATCGATCGATTCGTTAGTGGCTTAATACAAGGACTTAGAAGGGTGTTAGACATAAGGGACTTCAATAGCTATGAGGAAATTGTTCAATGTGCTCTCAAGGTTGAGATGGAGATTGGAGTAACCCATCAGTCATATGAGTTTGATAAGAAAAGGAAAATGAAATTCCAAGGAAAATCTAAAGACCACACTGAAAATAAGATGAGTTTTCCCTTATGCTCAATGTGTGGAATGAAACATGGAGGTAGTTTTCTTAATGGGACATGTAAATGTTTCAAATGTGGAAAATAAGGTCATCGGGAATTTTAATTCCGCAATGATGGGAAGAAGGTG
This sequence comes from Viscum album, assembly GCA_963277665.1. Lineage (NCBI taxonomy): Eukaryota > Viridiplantae > Streptophyta > Magnoliopsida > Santalales > Viscaceae > Viscum > Viscum album. Next base: position 1,597,258,159 of record OY728133.1, on the reverse strand, counting down.
TCTAGTGATGCGAACAATGAAAAGGCTACACATAATGCACCTCCTAATCATCAATGTTTCAAGTTCATGGAAATGGGGAATTATGCTAATCGATGCCCTAATCCAATGGTTTTTGAGGACAATAGACGTCAATAAACTCTTAAGGCTAGAGACAATGGATAGCCACATGCAATTTCTATCAGTGATATGGAGTGCGATAACGATGTGGTGAAAGGTACACTTACCATACACTTTAAAGTAGAAAATGTTTAATTTTTTTTCTAGATCCACCCACTCTTTAATTTATGAACAATTTTCTAAGGGTATCTCCATATTACCTCAAATAATAGATTTTGAGATTGTTGTGACAACTCCTAATTGAACAACGGTTGCATCAAAAGTTTATAATTCTTCTCTAATTGACGTTTGTGGGAAAGTTCTTCCTGAAAATCTTGTGATCCTTCCTATAGTGGAATTCAATGTGATTCCTGGCATGGATTGACTTTCTTTATTCGGAGCTCATATTGATTTCCAAAGGAGGGAAGTCACATTTCATATTCCAAATCAATCTATGATCATCTATCGATGCAAGGATGAACATAACCGTCCAGTGGAAATTTCTTCTATTTTATGGGTCTTGATTCCACTAAATGAAGGTTATTTATCCCAAATGGTTGGAGAGAAACTCGCTATTAAGAATATTCCCATTGTACAAGAGTTTGATGATTTTATTCCGGAGGAATTGCCAGGTCCTCCACCAAATCGTGATGTTGAGTTTTTAATAGAACTCATATTGGGTGATATTACTATTTCAAAGACACCTTATAGAATGGCCCCAATTGAGTTGCAGGAATTGAAGAAGCAACTCCAAGAGAATATTGATAAGGAATTCATACTCCCATGTGCATAACCTTGGGGAGCACCTGTTCTGTTTGTTAAGATGGAAGATGGATCAATGCGACTCTGCATTGATTATCGAGAACTTAACAAGATCACTGTCAAGAACGAATATCCTCTCCCGTGCATTGATGATGTATTTGATCAACTAAGCGGAGCTCAATACTTTTAGAAGATTGATCTTCGTTCAGGGTATCATCAATTAAGGGTCAAAAGGGAGGATATACCAAAGAAGACTTTCCGTACAAGGTATGGAAACTATGAATTTATAGTGATGCCATTTGGTCTTACTAATGCCCCTGCAATCTTCATGGATCTGATGAATATAGACTTTAGATAATATCTTGATCAGTTCGTGGTGGTCTTTATAGATGATATTATTGGCTATTCAAAGATCAAGGAAGAACATGAATATCACTTGATAATTGTATTGAAGATCTTGATAAAGGAGAAGCTTTATGCCAAATTTACCAAGTGTGATTTTTGGCTTCAAAAAGTACCATTTCTGGGTCACATAATCTAAAAAGAGGGGATATATGTGGATCCTGTAAAAATAGAGGTTATCGAAATATGGTCGAGACCAATAACAGAAACTGAGATCCAAATTTTTCTTGGTATGGCTAGATATTATCCGAGTTTTGTGAAAGATTTGTCAAGGTTATCTAATCCACTCACCAGGTTGACTCGAAAATAAGTAATGTTTGTGTGGACGGAGGAGTATAAAGAGAATTTCATGGAGTTAAAAAGAAGGTTATCCGGTGAAAATGTTCTCACACTTCCTTGTAGTGGAGAATGTTTTCTGATCTACAGTGATGCATCCAAGAAGGGATCGGGGTGTGTTCTCAAGCAAAATGAAATGGTGATAGCTTATGCCTCATGACAGTTGAAAAATCATGAACAAAATTACCCAACTCATGATTTGGAGTTAGTTGTGGTAATCATTGAATATGGAGGCATTATCTTTATTATGAAAGGTGTGATATTTATACTGATCATAAATGTTTAAGGTATATTTTCACAATAAAGGAGCGGAATATGCACCATAGAAGATGGTTGGAGCTGATTAAAGATTACGACTTCTCAATTCATTATCACCCTGGTAAAGCAAACAAGGTGGCAAATGCATTAAGTCGAGAAGACCATGCTAGACTATCCATGATGAGGATTTCAAAAGACCCAATATTTATGGATTTACAATGGATGGATCTTGGAATCATAATGGAAGGGGAAAAATCATATCTTTTTCAAATGAATGTTCAACCATTTATGCATGTGAAGATTAAAGAGGCATAGAATGAATATGTAGAATTACGAAAGAAGGTGAGAAATGTTCCGGAATTCAACCTTGATTGTGATGGGATAATAAGGTTTAGGAATCAGGTTTGTGTTCCTCCCATCCCAGAATTAAATAAGGAGCTACTATATGATGCTCATTGTTCTTCATTTTCTATTCATCCTGGAAGCACGAAGATATATAGAGACCAGAAAGTGTACTTCTGGTGGGATGGAATGAAAAGAGATATTGCTGAATATGTCTCTCGATGCTTGGTTTTTCTGCAAGTTAAAGCTGAGAGAAAGAAGTCTAAGGGGATGTTACAACCATTACTCATACCCTAATGGAAATTAGAAAACATCAATATGGACTTTGTCACCGGACTTCGTAAATCATCCATTGGAAATAATGTTATCTGGGTTATAGTTGATTGTCTTACGATGTCAGCACACTTCATTGCTATAAGAGAGGATTTATCTCTTGATCATCTTACCATGATATATGTAAATTAAGTGGTATGTTTTCATGGAGTACCACTTCCCATTATATCTGTTCGGGATACGAGGTTTACCTCAATGTATTGGTGAAATCTTCAGTATACTCTAGATACAGTGTTGAGTTTTAGCACTTCTTATCATCCACAGACAGACGGTCAGTCTGAGAGGACAATTCAAACTCTAGAAGATAAGTTGAGAGCAAGCTCTATGGATTTTAAAGGTGGTTTGTATCAACACCTACCTTTGGTGGAATTTTCTTATAATAATATCTTTCACTCCAGTATTCAGATGGATCCTTATGAAGATCTCTATGGAAAGAAATGTAGAACTCCATCTTCCTGGGATGAAGTTGGGGAAAGAAAGTTATTAGGACCTGATCATGGTGATGAGATGGCAGAAAATCTTCGATCTATTCAACAACACATAAGAGAAACTCAGAGTCGACAAAAAAGTTACGCCTATAACCTAAGAGAAGACCTAGAGTTTGAAGTGTGCGATAAAGGTTTCTTACAAATATCTCTCTGGAAGAGAGAAATGAGATTTGGGAAGAAGGAAAAGTTATGCCCTAGGTATATCGGTCCTTTTGAAATACTGGATCATGTTGTGAAGGTAGATTACCAATTGGCGCTTCCAACAAATCTCTCTCAAATTCATGATGTGTTTCATGTATCGCTCCTATGAAAGTACATACCCGGTCCTTCACATGTACTCAGCTCAGAAGTTGTACCGATGGAGTAAGATATTTCTTATGAAGAATAGACGATAAGGAATCTAGATCGTAGCTTAAAAGTCCTACGGATCAAGACCACTCACTTGGAGAAAGTTGTATGGAGGAACCACCAATTAGAAAAAGATACATGGGAGCTTGAGGATATTATGAGGGAGAGGTATCCTCATCTGTTTGTTACAAAGTGACAAATTTCTAGAGCGAAATTCATTTTAAGGGGGGTAGAATGTAACACCCAAAACTTTTTATTAGAAATATTTTGTTTTTATGAACTATGTAATACACAAAAAAAACATTCACTACACACAACACTAGCTTGGCTTGCATTACACGCAATCGCGACCTTCCTCGATAGACTGCGTTGTATGCAATACCGAGTTTCACTAAACAACGATATGCTATTAAAATATTATATAAAATAGCTGTTATGAATAGTAAAAACCACTTATTTAAATTTCATATATTTTATCTTTCAAAATGGACTTCATTTTTGGATTCATAAAAACAAAATTAGCATAGGGTGAATTTTTGGTATCTTTCTGAAAACATTCAATTTTTGATGAATAGTGAAAGCACTATGTTAATAGTTAAAAACCGAATTTTTATTTAAAAAATTATTTATATTTTCTTAACTTTATTTTAGGTAAAAATTGATTCATAATACCTATATAAGTTCAATGTAATAAACTGGTGCCATTTTATAATGATTTTAGTTATCTAAAAATTTTATTGAACTTTTCACCGTCTTTTACCCACCTCCTAGGAGCTTTCGCCAATTTGCATTAAACATAATTTTACCGCTTCTATGAGTAGAATTACAAAAAGCTGAGAGACACGGTTGATATAAGTAAGTAAAATGTGGTTCAATGAGATGAAAATAATTTTTGGTGAATAGTAACTTTTTACTTTTATTTACCACCGTTAAAAGTAAATAGAGTAAATTATGGGTAAAAATGATATTACTATTAACAAAACACACGTACTAATTCTATTGGATAAGTGTATTTCGACCAAAAACAACATTAGGAATAAAATATGACAATTTAGGTCTACTTGGATTAGATTAGGATATTTAATATTATTTTATTTAAAGTAGAGATAAATAGTTAAAATCAATGTTTAATAATTAAAACATTTTTAATATAAGGATATACATAAGATAGATTTGACTATAAATATTAATTAGAAATATAATACGATTTCCTAAATAATGGTATTTTATTTATAATTTTTATACTTTATATAATTTAATATATTTATGACACAACGATGATGAAGTAATTACATTATTAAAGAAATATTAACATAATTGATGTTATAAATGCCCAAATAAATGTAATTTTAGACTTTTATTGAATTTAACTAATTTTCTTGCTTAATATGACATGTTATTGTTGATTTAATTAACTTTTTTCGAACATATCATTCTGTTATAATTTTCAAAAAAATCATGTACCAAATAGTGTCAAAATTGACTTAAAATAGTTTTTAAAACAAATATTAAATTATTAAATGTTATTTTATTCCTAAAAATCTAAGGCTCGGCCGAATGACATAGATAAAGATATATATATTAATAATGAACCTCTTGGGGTTCGTTTCTATTGATATAGTAAGTTTATTAACCATATAGTGTAAGAAAATGAAAAGACACAGTAAAAGTTAAATTATTTAACATAGAGTTAAATCTAAATGATAAGGATAAAATAGTAACCTAAACTTGTCAAAAACATATTGGTTGATAGTGTTTCGACCCATCCCCACATTATCTTCTAAATAAATCAAATTGGTGATATTATAAACATAATTTTACTTTATTCTACAATAATATATTAAGTTTTCCTAAGGTTCCCCTCTCCTCCATTATAAAAGGGCACCTCCTCCCTCTTCTCTTTACACAACTTTGTGCATTAAATATCAGCCAAATCCTGCCAAAATATCTTCTAAACTTCCCTAGAAACATCATATTGGTCCTGGTCTTCTGCTAAGACCATCTTTAGTAGCCTAAGAGGATTTTAACAAGAGGCACGTCAATGAAGTGGTAATATCCATTACCGATCCTTTTCAATATCTTTTTTCTTAAACTTATTATTCTTTAGTTGTTTCATGATAAAGTAATAACATAAGTATTACTTTTATACTGAAATGTTATTATAAATATGAAACAACCCTAATTCACAATCTATCCATCCTACGAAAAATGAAATCACCGTGCGTGCGTACGTACGGAATACCCTCTCCACGCCGTGGTGTAAACCGTTTTACACCATCACATTACATGGAAGGGTATAATGGTGTAAATAATAACTATGTATGATTATTTTAAATTGATATTGATTCTGAAATAGTATACATACACTTCAATACAATTCCACGATCATGGGAACGATATCATCACTCGTGCGTACGTACGGCCGACCGTCTACACGATGTGATGCGACTCGTTCTATATGATCTTCATTGTATAATGATTATGTAAATGAAATGTATTAATAAATATGATATATATTACAGTAATACCATTCTGGAAATGAGTTATCTATAACCTAAAAATAAGGTTATGAATTTATTCAAAAAAACACGCATAAGAACAAAGAGAAATAAACACACGAATAACAAGTAACAATGGAATATTACTAATAAGAAGCTAAGAATATGACCATATATGATATAATATCAATGTGTTAGATTCCAGAATATGTAAATAACATTATTTAAATCATTATACAAGAGGATCATACACGTACAAATCTAATCAGACCTAATGTAAGGGAAAATCTCACAATCTCATTTTCATATGAGATTGTTTATACTTTGGTATTTACTGGGGTGTATTTATCATCCAAATACATGTTTCCTCAATATGTAATATTATTCATATCCTCCTAAAATTGTTTAAATACAATTTTTTCTATTGTTTAATTTTATAAAATGATATGAAAATAATCTTTTGTCATTTTCAGTACGAGATACTTTTTGACTTTTTTGGAAAAGGTACGAGGAGAAAGTTTATTTAACTTATATAGCTTGAATGGATTCATAGAACATTATTTCAATGAAGATTAATTTACAAGTATTCAAGTTTATTTTTAATTAACTTCTTTTAGTTTAAAATTATATTACATGTTATGAAATGAAAAATGTTTTTGAAGCAGAAAGTATTTTTTACTCAAGAATGGAGATCAAATGTTCTATCAAAATTATTTTCCATCTAAGATAATATAGTGTTCTATTTCTATCCCTATTATTACATTGATTTGATTATGTTATGATGGAATTATTTTTATGAATTCCTTTACCTTATATTAATTGTTTTATGATGTCGTGATGTTTTAAGAATTCCATTTTTATTACATGGGTTCTGCGATGATATATGATTTATGATTTTGTGGAACACATAAGAAAGGATTCATTATGAGATGGGTGAGACCTATATCTCCCTCCAATGAATTGGGTAAAGATTTATATCTCATGAGATAAACATGGGTTGAATGGAAGGTTAAACTGGATCAGTGATACAGGACTGAAACGAGGAGTGAACTCAGTTCAGAAATGGACACTGTCCACTAAGATAGTCTTGGAAATGAGTCATGACTAACAAGAAATGATTTTCTATGATTATGTGTACATGCCAAAGTGTTTCATGTTTTATGTTATGATTATTGGATTTCATTTTCACTTCTATGGTTTTACCCATGTAAAGATATTATGATCTCTTTTGTAGGTTATGATTTTCAAAAGTATATGATCTGATTGTTATTACCATTATTTGCCCTTGTTGAGAATTTGATCTCTCCCTTTTGTGTATTTTATTTTCCCCAGGCCAGGAAGAATGATTTTAAGTAGGATATGATAAATGGAACTCCAGATATGATGAAATAAATGGGAGACACTGTTGAAGATTTATAAACCACTTGATTATGTTTCCCAGTTTCTAAAGACACTATACCTATACTGCCTTACCATGGTTCTATTATATGTTGTACTATGTATGATTAAATTGTGAAGTAATAACCATGTATGTAACGTATGGGTCTCTATAGGTCATCGATTTAAAATATTTGAAAAACATGTATCAAAATGTATAAAATCTAATGTAGAGGATAATAGAATAATACCCTTCATATTTCATGTTCCTAGATATTGATCCTTATGGGTTTGTTTCACTATGTATATCTGGCTTGTACTACAACTCTATGATAGAACATAAATACCCTATGCAGATTTCCTTCAAAGAATCCATAATTATGGGGTCTAGCTACCAAGACCATGACCAACCCCTTATCCTGATTAGCCACTTATATTATATATTCATGCTTAATGGGAGGTTACTGACCCTAATCTAGAACATGGATTTGATTAATACCCTCTCTCACTAGATGTAAGAAAAAATGTACTATAATATTGTTTTATATGAACAATATTTCCCCATGATTGACACATGAATGACCCCCTCATACATTGATTCCTCGTCTATCTCAGACTAACATACTAGTATCACCATAATGTGATACTTGGAAATGTGTCCTAAATGATGATTTCACTTTTAGGAAGATATAGACGACTCTTCATACTATCGATCGATGTCGAATAAGAACAAGATGTTGAACCACCATGGCTCATATCTCTGTCCTTTCTCAGGTTAGTATCAACGATAATCTCTTAATTAACAATTCAATAAATATTATTCAACTAGAAATCATTCACCTATTTTCAGATTTCATATCTATGACCATCCATAAATCACCTCGATTTAGTTAAATCATTACCCATAGAATAGGTGATAATATATGAAGTACAATAAAATGGGTCGAGTAATCCCTAACTGATAGCACAACCCACTCTATATGAATAAAATATTGATCTTAGTTAGACTTTAACATCTTGTGATTGAAACATACTGATAATTTAATTTTTAAATCCATCCACAACATATGTTTATAAAATTCAATATTATTAATAAAATCCTATAATCTCATCGAAGAATCAAATATCACATAAGTACTGATATTTAACCTCATCATTGGAGGTATATCGTGATGATTGATGATTTTTATAATGGCCTCTAACCATGAATCTATAGCATATGGTCTGATATCCCCCATTAACATGGTAGATACCACAACTGGAATATAGAAGTCAATAATGGCATAGTCGGGGTAGCTCATGATACTCCATGGGAAGTGTTTATAAATCTTAGAAACCCATCATGGAACTATGCATCATCATCTATTTCCAGTACCATAATTGGTGTTGCAGTTGGATTAACTGGAGGATCTATTGGTTTTCATTGACCAACTAACTATTTTGTGTATTTGTATCCACTATACTATTATATGACTATTTTAAATCATGGAGGAATACCACTACACATGACAAGAACACACCACATTCTAATGACATTATAAATGATTCTAACAAAAAAGTGTTGATGCTGAAATACGATAGCTACAAGTATCCCTATATATGAACACACCCCATTACGTTCTCTATGGGTTTGGTATATGATACATACAGATCACACAAAATCCAGAGAAACTACATATTACCCACTACATTGTCTATTTTTGGATCAATTTACCTACTATAACCAAATTTCATTCCCTTTCATTTCCATTTATTTGTTTCCATGTAATCCATACTCATTTAACATTTATATCATGGTTATATAAAAATATTGAACTACTGTTTCTCTCAATTATGATCCATGACGTGCCAGACACCTTATGAAAAATGGTGTGGAATCCACTAATTTTTACCAAAATACATTCAATAATACCCATCCCAATAGTTTGTATATCTATAAAAACACCTATCAATACATTTTGAAACATGTAATACATCCTTAATGGCATGGTATAATGAAAGGCATGTGATTCATGTAATGTTCCAAACATGATGCATGAGATGGAATAACCTGACAACATTGGATTGCAACATAATATAACACATAATAATATGAATAATTAAATCCAAAATCATGTTCATCACTCAATGATATAATCAAATAAACTATAATATTAAAATCCAAAAAAATAACATGGCAATTCAAGGGAATTTTGATAATTCCTCTATTTAGGGTAGCTACACCAAGGAACATCTCATTTCTGAAATCCAATTCCTTCCATTCACTGTTTATTATAACAAAATAGTGAGGAAAACGAAAAAATAAGGCAATGATACAACTTATTAACGCCTTGGACCCATATACAAAAAATCGGTACCCCTAGCCCAGTTTGTCACATTGACTCAATAACATATCCCCAAATGAAATAAGATGACCACAAGCAGCAAGGGGGTAGTTGTGTTAGTGGGTAGACTATTCCCTCTTTACTAGATTGTATCCTAGAAGAATTAAATTAAATTAATGTATTATATGCAGTAAATAATGAAAATAATAGATAAATAATAGGAATAGATAATCAAATCTAGATGGAATCTCATATCTAAAAATATGGTACCTGTCATATGTACGTAATAATACATCTAAAACATGTATACATGGGGAATATAAAATATCAGTAACATAATTAAAAAAGGCCAAAATTATCAAGCAAGCATCAGAAGCCTCATTCGGGTCCCATCCTCCATTAATCTTAAGCTGCAGTCAAGAGCCTATAGAAGGGTGCCTTACATTATCCATACGTGCATTTATATATTCTGTTTCAGTATGAAATGGTTGGACTAAAAAGGTTTCAGATATAATCCCACAGGGTAGCCATGCAATTTCAGGTCCCAATCAGTAAGTGAATATATATAATAGTCAATGGAAGAAATAATTTAACATGTAAATGATATAATCAAAAGTAAACATCTTATAAGTCTTGGATATCATTTTAATATAATGTTCAATTTCATTTAATTCGTATGTATCATGAACATTAACAAAATCCCTAATTTCCAAATATTTATTTTAGGACCATATTATTCCTAAATATTCCATCAACAAATTTTAAATGAAGATAGACTTGAATATTTTTATTTTTTGGGAAGATGTATTATAAAATTACCATCATTTGTTAATCATTTTATAACATGATCCATTCAATTGAATGCCTAATTTGGAATATTGGTACTCCTATAGGTGTAAAATAATTAAACTCCCTATAAGACCGTCCAGGGAGAACCTCTCAAAAATCCCTGTATCGTTCTAGGTATGGTATAATGTCTAAGACATTTTAGTCCATCCTACGTGGTCCATCGAGGGAGCCGAAGTGTCACACATGGATATGTACACAAATACCATTTTGAGTTTATCCATTACATTCTAATATGAATCCATTTATCAACCATAAAAAATATTTAATCCTTAGAGTCTATCCTTTGTATTCTACTAGAGAGTCCTTGTATCAACCAGAAATAAGCAAGGATCCATCCAATTGAGTGTGTCCATGGGATTCTTATTAGAATCCATGTGTCACCCAAGGCACAAAATCTTTTAACCAATTCAATACCATTAATCTATTTTTATTTTAAATTAATTTGTTAAAATAAAGAACATATAATTCAAATATAACCTTAAATAGTGGCTATGTCACATGGTATGCTTAAAGGGATTCCCACTGAAATACTAATATGATCATTACATATAAACAAGAAACTCATGCTAAACAAGATATCATATAACCATTGGAAATGGAACATCCATCAATCCTTCTAGTAACCAATTCCATTTACAAAATATATCATAATTCACAACATCAATTTTAGTTACAATTATTTTGAAAAATTACATCCTCAAAAAAGGGTAACTAGGAACTCCTAAAGTAATCAAAATTCTAAAAACATTAGATGGATCAATTAATTAACAGTTCAAAAAAAGGTATAGTTATGATATCATTTCATTCAACATATAACCAATATATTATAGCCTCTTTAAATATATATTTTATGCATAGAGACTTTTATTTTTTTTATTAAAATCCAATCATGGTGATGCCCAAAAATTGGGTACTCAACACAATGACATAAATAATGACATGGAGTTGAAGGAAAAATATGATACCACCTATCGTAGGACATCAGATGATATCTAAGGTAGGATCATATATTTATTTGAATCAAATCAGTAGATAATTTAAGAATGGATGAAGAACAAATTAATATAGAAAATTATCTTACACGTAAACAGTGAAGCTAATATGAAGAAGAAAGAAGAATGGCTAAAAAGTAATTGTTGTCTTCCTGATACAGATCTGACAAGATGAGTGGAACATGAATCCATGTTTAGATATATATGATCTATTCATTCCTATAATAGTAATACAAATGATTAATATCATGGGGGATGTCTTATGTGTGGGAGGGTGAAAAATAGAATATTTTTTATGATTAAAATGAGGGTAACATATTATCTTACCATAAAAGTCTCGGTAGCATGGGTTAGGATCATAAATTGTCAATCCACGTGATAATAATGTGAGCATGTCTGTAGGAAGGGGAATAGCATGTGGGTTTCCCACACAGATTGACTAAACCAACACAAACCATTCCAAAACAGACTATAAAACCCTGCATAGTATTTGGCATGGCCGCATGACCCAAATCAGATGGTTTTGTCTAACATTGTTGCTTTATTCTGTTTTCTTCGGAAGACTCACATGGTTTATATGACCTTATTCCCTTCCCATCACAGTTTTCTAATATTGCAACGTGCATTTTTATTCCAAAAAGCCTATGTCCTAGGGTTCATATGATACCCATACACCACTTATGCCTTTATATACTCAAAGGGAATTCATAGAGGGCCAAATTTAAACATTTAAATCATGAATTTACAAAATGTAAATCATCCTTACCTAAAAGAAAAGCTATGATCTTATAGATATTACCCCTAATTTTGAGAAATTTCAAAAGGATATCAAGTCTACTGACTATGATATCATTGAATTGTGTAATTATCCCTTAAATGGAGGAATGTGAAGAATGTATTAATTGAATTAAAATATGTGGAAATCCACTTTTGTTATGATGTTACCTAGTATTTTATAAGTCTCGGAAATATATATTGAAGTATTAAGATAATTCATTGTTCATTTACTTATATTAAATTACATGTAAATTTCTTATAACTCACAATATTTAAATATGCATGAAAAAATTGGTATGAAACATTACATGGAGTTTGATTCATTTACATTAACAATAATGATGTAATATAATTATCACTATTAGGTAAACTATGATATATATTGTAACAATAATAGAATGAAATATATATTCACATAGATGAATATGAAAATGTGGCAATGTATATGGTTCCAACATATAAGATATTATGACTTCTCTATAAGTTACCATCTATGGAAATAATCATTGTTGGATGATGCTATAATATATAAAGACCATACTATTCTATTCAAGATGAGAATTAAAAAATGCATAATGCTTAAGGATTTGCAGAGAATGAATCTAGATTTCATAATGGGAGGAGAGAAATCCATTATTTTCCAACTAGCTATTCCTCCTTCAATCATAATGAATATCAGAGAAACCCAAAAAGAATACAGAAGGATTAAAAAGTGGTAGAGAATATTATAGTGTCCAAAATTGATAAAGATGGGTTTATAAGTATTGGAAATCGAATATGTATCCCATCAAATATAGAATTATTGAATGAAATTTTTTAAGATTCATTTATATAGTCCTTCTGAATAAATCAATGATATATTAATATGTATTGAAATATAAAATGAAACATTTAACAAGATTACAAGAATAGTGAAATTATTTAATATGTATGTTGATGAATTGTGTTCCATAATGATAAGGATGAATGAATAAATTAATTGTGTATGATGAAACTAGTATTGATACAAGTATGAAAAATATAAAAAAAATGATTGATTTCCTCACAAGACTCCACGAAGTGATGGATGTATATAATTCTAGTTGGGTTGTAGTCAGACACCTAACTATATCATCGTAACATATTTCCATTAAAAAATACTTCTCTCTTGAATGACACATCATAATATAGGAAATGGATTTTTTAATGCTAAATAGGGTACAAATTTATGTAATACCTGATTGGGATTCAAGGATTACCATTGGGTTCTAAAGAGGTTTTCAAGATGTAATTGATATAGAGATATGTTTTATCCATTATTTACATCCAAATATATATGGATAGTCTTAAAGGACCAATAAATCTCTAGATGATATACTTAGATAATATTTTATGTATTTAAAATGATATTGGGATCAATATCATGACTAAAAAGAGTTATCACATTGAATCATTTTCCATTCTAGATTTTATATTCTCCCCAAATGAGTCTTGTTATAAGAAAAAATAATATACTATATTGTATACAAATGATGATTTAAATAACATTTTGACCGGTCAGGTCATTGTCGATGAAACTAAGGAGAATTTTAAAACCATTAAAAGATATAAGAATGGGGAACAATGTACATTGATGCGTTATCAATATAAAAATCGATGATATTAAAAGTTTCAGTTTTGTTAAAATGAATTCTATCAAATATTTACTTCAAATAATGTTATGAAATTTTGGATGAATGGATTTTTGTGTCCATGTTATATTGATCCCTTCATAACCCTTGATCATGTCTGGCTAATAGGATATAACTTAGTGGTCCATCTACACATCTCTCAAGTTCATTATGTGTTCCTCGTAACTATTCCAAGTAAGTGAATATTAGATCAATCACTTGTACTATGCTCCAACGTTTTAACATTATAACATAACCTTTCTTATGAATAACAATATGGTGAAATATTAGAGTAAATATACACGATATTGGATGAACACAAACACCCATTTAATCATTTTATGTTGTAATATCATGAATACAATAAGGATAAAAGATAACATGAGTATTTCATTAGAGATATGTGCACTCACTAATTTTCCTTCATGTAATTAAATTTTATAGACCATTTTAATTTTGAGGTTGGTAGAATGTAATGAAAAATTATTTTAGAATTTTGTTTTATATAATTAATTTTCATATGATTATATAATTAGTGATAAAAAATTAAACTAAAATGAAATATTTATTTAATATAATAAAATTAATAAAAATTACATGTAAAATATTTCTAATAAATTTTTAGGTATCAATAAGTGTTACAACATCATAAAAACATTTTAGAAGATAAAATAAACCAAATTTCATTTTATACAACGAAGAGTTGCGTTTATTAATATTATTTTTAGGTGTTTAAAATCATTTATTGAAATTTAATTATATAAATAAATTTTATAAATTTAATTTATATGATTAAATTATGTAATTGGGTGAATTTCATTTTTAGGTATAAAAATTCCAATGTAAATATTTGTTACAATATTTAAATTATTATTTCTTATGAATGGTACTTTTCTAAATATATGTAATGTTTAAATAAAATGAATTTTCATTAAATTAAATTTGTAATATTATATATAAAAATATCTAAAAATTATATTACACTCATCTAATTTGTAATCAATGTTAAATAATGTTAATAACAGATAATAATAATAAAAATTTTCATAAAGTATTTTTTAAAACACATTATATATTTAACATTAAATTTATTCATACTATATATTGATATTGAATTAGACACAATAGATTCAAAATTCATGTTTGTCCAATCATAATTTGGTAATATGGTGCAACAGGTATTTTTAGTGATAAAATATGGACCATGATTAATATTTGATCAATGTTAATAACAATTAATATTAATGAATTGATTTTACATTTAACGAATAATGAAGAAGGTTTTATACTGTAAAATTATATATAATGTATCACCAATAGTTACCCACATATGTCACAAATAACTCAAAAAATTCTATTTTTAACACATAAAAACATTCATTTCAAAATATTTTTCCCTCATTTTCCCATATGAAAGGAACTCACTGACACCATTTTCTAGACACACGAATATTTATAAATTAAAATGAATATCTTGCCAATTTAATTCTTATAGATCAACTATAATCATTTGGAAGTCTTTAGCATCCACATAGTGCGATAATTATTTATATATGAATTCATAAGTTATGGATAATACAAATTCTCAAAAGAATTATTAATAACCAGTAAACATATTTTCATTATCCTTGTCTTCTAATTAATAACAAAACCATTGAAAAAAATTTAATATAATGCAATATTGTAATTCCCAGACCATAGGTACCCAGAGAAAGTGCATTATTACATAACATTTGCATGATCAAATGATATCCTGTCTGGAAAGACTAATTAGTTTAATAGTTTTTTATGTACTAGACACATACATAAATTTTACATTAAATCATTAAATAAAAACCAATATTGTTTCCCCTTTGAACACAGTCATATCCCTTAGCCTATCTGTGTACGTCAATAATAATATAATTCTTCACATCCTAGGAAAAAACATAAGAAATGTGTGATCACAGATTCTTATTAAGGATATAAATCTAGCAAAAACTATCATAAATAAGAATAAATAGATAAGGCAATGTTTATGAATAAACACAAGACTTTTAAACATAAACTACGGTATAATATGGAAAAAATAAATTGAATAATTCCATTTACTAATTCAAATGGATATTATACTAGTTGAATAATGGCATGTAATAGAAATAGATAATTTTATAATGATGGAATGTATATTGTCTTATATCATACCCACATAGTCAGTATCTTTTTCCAAGACTACAAATAAGATTTTGTCTAGGCCTTCTGCCAAGATACAAGTTTGGGTTATGAGACATACTGATGAATAAATGGGCTATATAGGGCCCCACCCATCACTTTCTATGTACAATTCTATCCACATATTAAATGGGTGTAAAATAATTTAAGGAGATGTATAAGAACAAGTATATGAATTGTAAATACTTTAACCCCAAACCAGAAAAGGTATAAAATTTGCACATTCAAAGACAATAATAAGATATTAAATTCAATATGTATAATTTTATTATAATAAATCTATCTCAATAAAGAATAAAATACAATTAAATATATTTACAATGATGAAAATAATTAGTAAAACAATTTCATAGAAATACACCGTTTTTTCTTGAAAACATTTAAAAGCCACACTACTTATCAAGAAGCCATTTAAAGAGGCTTTTTAATCAATGTTTCCCATAATAGTTTAAAAATTTTAAAAGTAATTTTAATTTAAAATCATTCATTCTTATATAAATAGATTACTAAAATCATTTTTAAAACATGGAAATTAATGAAAATATTTTGATAAATTAATATTTAAGACATAAAAAACAATATTTATGTTAAATAGATCCTATCCAAATTAGAGACAAATGAATACTACTATATGAGGAATAAAATAAAAAAAAACATTATAATATAATTATAATAAAGCGATTAATGATATAATATGTCAATAGAAAGTATATACCCTATTTAAAAGTGAATTGGTGCATAAAAACATGTGTCCCGATGATATGTAAATTGAGATGAAATACCTTATAAGAATCGTATCCATAGATTATGGATAAATATATGACATAATCATGTGTAAAATATATATAAACACTCACTATGATTGGATATTCAGTGTAAATGAATCCATGGACATTCAAACATATTCTTGTAAAATCAACACCAAGGACTTGATGTTTAACACAATGAAATGAAATTGATTTAAGATTACCCTTACCAAGATCATATTAGTTACTTAAGAATTTATAGATGGATTGATATTGTGTATCATAATTGTATAAACAATAAGGTGAGTGGAATGTACTAAATAACTAGATAAATGGTTATTTCACACATAATAATAGACTAAAATATTCAAATATGTTTTTCTAAAACCAAATGAGTGGAAATTGAAAAAAAAAATTCACTCACTGATTTAGTATCATACAAAAAATACACCCCATGAAATAAGGATAATAGAATGAAGATGTATATACCTATTAATTAATAAAATATTATGAAAATAATACAATCATGTGCAGTATATACACCACACAAAAGGAAATGGTAGAAAATATATCATGAATATCACAGGAATAAAAATTGTGATGAAAACCCATTACATTGTAATTTTTCTTAGTATAGGGGAAATTAAACTCTAGTATAATAGTTAAATAATTTTTATTAGAATATACATGAACAAAATTATGAAATATGATATAATATATGATATTCTAATATATCATTTTAAATAATATTTCAGTATTATCATTGTTTAAGTTGTTAACTCATTTGTTTTCCTTTTTATGTTTTGTTATGTATGTCATGTTTGTTATGGATAAGATGTATTTCATTAATATACAGAATGATATTATGTTCTCAAGAATTATTTTTAATCATAAAATGAAAATTATACTTGAATGTTTATAATGGGGAATTAATCTCATCGTGTTTGTGGAGACAGTAATCCGTACATATGCATGAGAAGCAATATCATTCTATTTATTGTTAAATAGTATTTAATTGTTTGGTATATAATATATAAATAATCATTATATTATTAAACTTTTTATTGACATAAATTATACTCAATTTTATACCAATCTATATAATGAATTGTTGAATAACAATATACACCACAAAGATGATGTCAACAAGCTGTACGTATGCACGTACTTTGTCATTCATAGGATGGATATAATTATTAATATGGTTGTAATATATTTATAATAATGTACATTTTGTATATGTTACTGTAGTTATTATTTTGGTATTGAAAAAACATATAAAGAGGTATTGGAAGAATAAATGAACCTTGACATATGTGATGAAATTATTACCTCTTCTTCAGGTTCTTCATTTCAATTTGATTAAAATGGCTCCATAGTTTGGATTTATTATCAAATTAATGCATCTAGGTTGAATTGAGGGTATATGAGAGGTTATTAGAGAAAGGATCGGCCGAGAAAAATTACTATGAAGGGGTGAAATTAAGAGAAGTGGAAGTACCATTTTATTAAAGAGTTGAGGGTCACATTAGGAAAAACATAAAATAATATTTAATTATAAAATATGATTCTGATTATAATGTCTACAAGTAGATTAATTCTGGGTATAAAGTTGGTAAGGATATAAATATTCTCAAAAAATTGGTTTTAGAAATGTTTAGGTCCCCATCTTATCCTTATTTTTTAGATTAAATTATTAGTTGAAAAGATTAACTTTTACAATGTCTAATTGTATTTTAATTTTACAGTGTTAATAAATTTACAATAAAATTCCAATAAATCATCAATAGGTTAATTAATGAAATATATATAATTTTATATGTGTTTTCATCAAGCCATATTTTTTTTAAAATATTATATCATATAATAATATAATATTTTTTAAATAACTCAATTACGACAATTTTGACACTACTTTTTTTTGTGAAAGTCAATAAAATTATTTCATAGAAAAAAATACATTAAAGAAACCCAAAAATTTCATATTAAAATAAAAAATTAGTGGAATGCATCATAACTGTCAATTTACTTCTATTTTGATATTTATAATATCAATTATTTAAAAATATCATTAATAAGGTAATTACTGCATCATCATTGTGTCATAAATGAATATAATTATTTGACATTTTTAATTTATAAATAAAATACCATTATATTTGAAATATTTTTATCATTATAAATAATATTTATAGTAAAATATATCTTATATATAACCCTATATTAATAATTGGTCTGTTATTAAACTTTTAATTTTACACTTTTAACACTACATTAAATAAAAGAATATTAAATATTCTAATCATATTCAAGTCAGTCAAAGAAGATAATAATTTATTACTGTTTTTGATTTTGGTTTTAAAACACTTATCCAATTCAATTAGGACACGTGTTATGGTAATTATAATATCATTTCTCACCTTTAATTACACTATTTCCTTTTAATCTTTGTAAATAAAATTCTAATGTTACTATTCACCAATAATTATTTTAATCATATTGAACCACATTTTGCATACTGATGTCAATCGTGACTCTCAGATTTTAGAAATTCAATTCACAGAAGTGTTAAAATTACATTATATGGAAATTTGTAAATGTTCCTTGAAGCTGGGTAAAAGATGTTAAAACGTTCAAAAAAATATTATACATCTAATCATATTATAAAATGTTTGTAATGAAATAAATTGAACTAATAATGGTATTACATATATATTTCTACTTCCAAAAAAATAAAAATAAAAATAATTATTATTTAAAGAAAAGATTATTTTATACAATAACACAGTGTTTATCAATGATCATAAAAATTGAATGTATTCAGAAAAATGAAAAAATATTACCCTAAGATATTTTTAATATTTTTAATTAGAAAAATGTTTATTTCACCAAAAAAATAAAATTTATGTTGCATTAATTAAATTAAAATTAATATTTGTTGTGAATACCAGAAATCATGTTTTTAAGAAGAAAAAAATTTCAAAAGATTATCATATGTTTATATAATATTTAAATGTGAAAATACATCCAATGAACCACATTATATAAAATTATAAAAATATAATATATATACTCTAAAATAAATTAATAAGATAATATAACACTGTAATTCAATTTGGTGAAAAGGCTGTTATGAATTAAAAATCAGTATATTTTACTATTCATTAAACAAATATCCCATAAAATTACAAAAATTTCACCATAATCAAATATTAGTATTATGAATTATATAATTTATTAAATTTCACCAAATTGAATTTATAATAGTTTTTAAAATTAATTATATTATTATTTACAAAAGGACATAAGATGAAGTTCCTTTATCAAAATAGTACATATATAAAAATGAATCATATACATATTCTTATAAATATGGTTTATTTATGTGATAGAATTATAAATGAGATTTAAAATTTATTTGATACTATTTTATTTACTATATTTAATTTTTATGTTGTAAGTATATTATTTCAATAATTAAATAGTTTTTTACAGAAACTCAATCTTATATATAATGAATGACAAGTCACTATTGTGTAACATATAATTTATTCAATTACATTGATGATATAACTTACTATGAAGTAATGGGTCGTTAAAAATATTTATAAATAATATATTTAATTTTTATTAAATTTTTGGTATAACTATTATAAATTACACAACAATTTAATCAAATAGATAAAATTTTAATCATGTGTATGTATGATCTACAACCTCGAATAATGAAAAGACTCATTTTTCAACACCACCTTTTCATGGATAGTTATATAAATGTGTTAATTGTAAATATGATTTAGTTATTTCCTATTTTTTATTCAGGAAATATGAAATTTTCATTCATGATGTAATATTACCAATAACTGAACATTTTGAAACAATCAGCCTAAAACAATATATAAAGGCCAAAAGATGTTTATTTATAAGAAACAAAATCTTTTTCAATTTTCTTCCTTTTATATCTATTCAAAATTATTATTCCAAACCTTAATAAAATCTATATAATTTCATTGTACTTTTTTATAGTTATATAATAACATAAGAATCTCTTTTATAGCCACACTCACACAAAGACTATTTAATATTCCTATATGGTATTTATAAATACCAATGTGAAATATATATATATATATATATAATAGAAAATTAGTATCATAATATTATATATAAATGTTCAATTATTTATATTTTTGGTATTGTATTGATAATATATTTATGTGACATTTTAAGTCAGATACCAATTCTCATTTAATAAAAAGCACTAAAAAACAATTTCTCTAATTTCACATAGTTGAACCGTAACTAAAACACTCATGGATTAAAACTATGAATATATAAAATATTCTATAGTCATATTAATTGTACTTGTTATGATATGTGAATGATGATATTTTTTGAGAATAATGATGAAACAAACTACTAATAATGAAACATGTCCAAAAAGATAATGTTTACTAACAACTGATATTGAAAATAGATAATAATTAACTAATATATCATTATAAAATTATTATATGAGATGTTTATAAAATTGTATGGTTTTGAATTTTTTTTAAATAGATGATTAATTTGGTTTAATGTTTTACATGTCGGTACAGTTTGAACAACTTTGATATAATTCCCTACGAGGGTTTCATCGCCTAAATATCTTATTCATTAAGTCAAAATAATTATTACAAATAATTATTATGTTTTAAATGATCAAATAATTACTATATATAATATTATATCTAATTATGTTATATGTGGAAATTATTTATTATCATATTTAAATTCATATATTATAGAACCTTTTGCATGAGAAATTTTAATATTAGAAATAATTACTCTAATTATAACTTATGAATATTATCTTAAATTTCCATGTTTATCTTATCAAAAAAAATTTCCCCAAGGAAATAAAAATATTTATTATATTTTAATTTCATTATTTTTCTACACACATTATTAAATTTAATCATTTCAATGATTTTCTGATGTGGATTTAAAAAAAGGCCAAAAAACCATAATAAAGTCATTTAAATCATTATTTACCTCTGCACATTTATTATCTAGTTATATAGTTTAAATTCATTGAACAATTATTTTTATATAATAAAAATTTTATTTTAAAAATTATTATTTTATGTGATAAATTTTTGGATGTAATTTATAATTCTTATTTGAAAACTTTGTTTAAAAAGTTTTGTGAATAATGAATATTTTCATTTATATTTTACCCCAATGTATATCTCTCATGAAGAAATATTTTAATCACCATGTATATTTTATTATGATATTATTTAATTTTACAAATTATTATTTTTATACACTATGATTTCTAATGTTCATTATAAATATTAATTTTGAATAAATTTAGATAACCATTATTTTTTATTTTTTCATTATGATATGATGATTTATTCTATTTGGCACACATTTGTATAGATAATAATGGTTGGGGTCATATATAAACCTAAATATTATTTCAATTTATTTATTTCTAATGTGATAAATATCATTGAACATATTGAGTTTGTTCACACATGCATGGTAATAATGGGTTTTCCAAAAATTTAGGCATTGAAATAATGATTTCATTCACATAGGGATGCGAATAATGAGTTTCCTCACAAATATATTCATAAAATCAATTATTTCTCATAGTTACAAATTTTTTATCATGTTATTCATCTTTTTCAATATGAATTTCATTTTCATGAATTACCATGTTTTCATGATGCACCATATTTTAAAATAATTCCACTCTTTTATGTCATGATCACATGATTTATGATTATATTTATATATTTTGGGCCATGTTATGTCACATAGGATTAATAATTTTTTTATTTTATAATTTTATAACATGTTTTATGAATATCATCTATAATTCTATGAAATTTTATTAAATATTTTCCCACTTCCTCTAGTTATCCTTCATGTAAAAGATAAAATACATTATAAAATGTTCTTCAATTTCTGAGTATATGACCTCAGAAATATCCTATGTTTCATATTTCCAAGTAATATATATTTTTTAATAACTAAGAATATATAGTAAATGGTTTATGGGAGAGTGGTTAAGTGGAAATATTCACAATCATTGTTAAATAAGATATTCATGATGCTAATAACTATGAATCAAAAAAAAATATCAACGAGTTGTGAAACATTCTCTGAGTTAAAACAATTATATCTTAAAAATAATGTATTATTTATATAATCTCCTATTCTATAACTTTTGATGATGTTTGTCTAAGTATAAATGATGATAGATAAAGAAGGTAATAATTGCTATTTTAAAATGGATTGAAAATCATTTTACAAAAAAACAGGTCAATAATAAAATCGTATTTGGATTATTTAATTTCGATGATATTAGATTTCTGATTTGTTTCACAGAATAAAATAGAAAATAATTTTCAAGGAAATTTTTTAATCTGTGGAGTAAAGGATGTAACATATAATCCCTAATGGGATGAATATTTTTAATATCATATGTTGATTAAAAATAATAATTAACACTAATTGAAAAATTGGGATATTAGAGTAACATACGTTATATCAAAATTTGATGATGGATGTTAAGAGATATAAATAGATGATAAATTTTATGATTTATTTTCAAAATAATATAATGGGTTTTATTTTTTATCCAACAATTTATATGTTATATTTTTTATAAAAATATATTACGAATAAGGAATGGAATTATTAGATTTATTATATAGAGTAATATAGTTGTCATAACAGGTTTATAATAATTATGTTTGTCATACATAAAATTTATTAAAATTCCAAAGAGTGATTTGAATTGTAGAAATAGAATAAATATTTTTCATGATAAAAAAATGTGATACAAAAAATGCCAGTATGCTAAAGAAACCAAGAACCCTTTAATGTCAGAGTCCGTGTTTACATTCACATAGAGTTCTAAGGTAGACTATTTTGTGCTCCATGAATGTGTTGGTAATTTTTTTGGATGGATGGGATGACTCATATTGAGGATCAAAGCCACTATCTGTGGAAACATGAGTAGACCTCAATATCAAAAAGTCCCAAATGGATTAGCATATCCATATAGAGGAGTGAAATATCTTATTATGTAATTCCCATCTATATATATATTCAATGTGGTAAAAACATGAATGTAATAAATATTAATCCATTTATGAATGAAAGAGAATGAGATGAATTAATGTAACGAGACCACACTGATCTTATCCTATCATATTTATTTCCATTATCTGTATGAAAGGAGGCTTCTCACTAAGCCTACTATTGTTATTCTATGTCCATCATAGTAATATTATCTATCATATGATATCACATGAATATAATGAAATAATAGATGATATTAAGAATCAAAATTGAAGTAAAATTCCATGAAAGACCAATTAATATGGGTGAGCTTCATATATTGTTCATAGTAATATCTTCAAGAATTCTAATTCCTAAAACCGTGAAATCCATTGATTGTGTGAGTATTTGACAATTTTAGAATGAATATGGGAACATTTTAATGTTTGTTTCAATTATTAAAAAATATGATAGTAATGTAATTTCATATGATATGAAGACATCATGAAGTGGAAATGATAAATCACGATGGGACATATTAGATACTACATGATTTCATATGCTAGACTTGGTAGTTTTTTATTGGTATGTTCCTTTAATTCCATAATAGAAAAATAATGGAAATGAATTCCAAATTTGAAAGATCAAGTGGAGTGATGGGGTCCCTACAATTTTAGTAAGTGGAAATAGATGATTTCCAGGATTTTAAGGGGAAATTGTGCAATAGAAAAAAAATATTAATACCTATGAATGTAATATTTGTGTTGGATGGGGAGAACATGAGGAATACTGATACCATTTTTATAAGGGTAAAAATACTAAGACAAATCAGAATATATAGTCATTGTTATCATATGGAAATAATGAAGACCATGTATGATTCATTTTTATCTTGAGGAATGATAATTTCACTAACAGTAAGGAGAATGGTGTTTAGAGAAGTTACCAATTATTTCCTGTTCATATGAACATTATTTATGTATAACATCTATTATATTTTCCCATGTCATTTATGACTAGTGAAAATTCTATTAAATATTCTTTCAATGAAATAGATTTGAGACGATGCTTTTTTGAAAGACATAGTGAATCAATGGTTAAAAAAATGTGATTGCACAAAGATGTTTTTTTTAAAAAATAGTATTGGTATATTTTTTACAATAAAATGAGAGAGGAATTAGTGTACATACACGATTCAAGATAAGATGAAATTAATAAAAGATCCTCAATTTAGAAAATATTACAGTTAGGGAAAATAAATACAACATATTATTTTAGATAGTTTTGTTCAATAAATGTATTATATGAATAATGTATATGTTTCATTAATTTATTAGGCCATTACATGAGTAATTAATGTGGTAATTAAAATATTTTAATAATCTTCTTCTAGAAATAATTTTTGATTAAGTTTGAGAATGTACACAAACATATATCTCATTTATATGTTTTTCAGTCTATATATATTAAATATGTTGATGGGAAGTACATTAGAGTTAATATATTAGCTATATTGATTTAGAAATTCAATTAGTTCATTCGTACATTTATTAATTGAATGAAGTCCAAAATTTTAAAAACTAACCTAAAAATCCATATAAATTATGAGTTGTGTGGATAAGAATGAGTGATTGTTATGTTGTGAGTGGATGAATCAGGAATTTTGTAAAGGCAGTGTGCTAAAAATATGGTGTCCTTTTTTGGAACAATATATTCATTCAAAAAGTGAAACATAATTTTTATTTTCACATCAATTAATATCCAATGCCTTCTCCCTTGACATTTCCCATTGTGGTGTATGTAGTAAAATACATTTTCTCATTCCATTATCTATTTATAATTTTTTGTTCTATATAGTGATTGAATGAAAAATAGTTTTTTTGATGAAACACATTTATCAAAACACTAGACATTATACTAGAATAATAAAATTAATCATTTTTGTGGTATACCAATATTAAAATCTTATATAGCAATCCTAGGTGAAAAAAGTTGTATTAGTGCTTAAATATTCTGACATGGTGTACAAATAGTTCCATTTTTATATGATGATGTATTAATTATATATATATATATATTATATTTAATTCATCTTAAAATAGAATTACAATAGATCAAGAGAGATTGTTATGTAATATATATCTATAGTAAAATACATTGAATTGAGTTATTAATCTTGAAGAAGAACATAAATGGAATCTTGATGAATGAGGTATTCAATATAAGGGATTTCACAAGATTGGGTGACCATTTAAATGGTCATATCATTATAGTGAGTAACTCAAGGATAAATTATATTGAATTATAGTTGATGAAAATATGATAACTCACAATGAAGCATTATAGAATAAAAAATTATGTGAATAAACTAATGTGATTAATTGTTTGGGTGATTATATTTAATAATTAAATGATAATATTTATTATCTTGATAAATAAGATACTTCATTAAAAAGGATAATTTTTTTGGATCCCTTATAAGATAAATTGTTTTATGTAAGAAGATTTTAATGCCACTGGAATGAATAATTGTTCTATAAAAATGATGATGAAACTAATAAATGAGTGATATATAAGGATCATTTAAATTGAAGATGTTATTATCTTCATAAATATAATGAATATATAGATAATTGGTTAAAGAGTTTTTTAGTTTAAAAAATTTCTCACATCAGTTGACATTGAAAATTATGATTATAGGGTTATTCCGCTTGTAATAGAAAATTGATGAATAAAATAATGGTGATGATAAAATATCAATAATGATTTATCAATCAAAATAGACAGGGGTAGGATAATTGAAGTTGATATTGGAATCCATGATTTTCTAACTATATGTCATTGAGAAAATTATTATCAAAATTGTATGTTGTTCAAAATATTTTTAATAATAAATTAAAAATATGACGTTGTTTAGCATGGTGTATGATTTTGAACAAAAAATTGTACCAGATAAATAATTTTTTGTTAAAATAAAGAGTTTTTATTTAAATAATATGTATAAAAACTATGTATATAATTAAAAAGTGTAATTGGGTTTTGTTGAGTTATAAAAAAATAGTATGGAGTGGGGTTAAACCCAATGACTTGATATTACATGTAAATATGTATTGAATAATGATATATTATTATCAATATAAAACTAGGAGGAGGTATTTGATTACTAAAATTAAAATAATAGTATATCAAAATGATAAATCAAGAGGATAGCTTTTAAAGGAGAAAAAATTAATTGATTTAAAAAACTATATGATATGAGTGGAAAATGATATAATGTGTGTTTATTATGTTAGTACTGATCGTTGAGTGGTATACTTAGGAGATGATATGTTAAGTACTTTGTGATGTAAATGGAAATATGTATAAAAAGTATCCACCCCATTCAAAGGTAATATGCACGAGAAATATGGAAAAAATACATATAATAATATAATTCATGGTATCCGCTTTAGACGACCATTAAATTTTGTCAATATCATAACAACATGGTACTATTGATCATGAAACTTTACCAATCAAAAAAAATTTCATGATACCATTTGTGGAATATTAAATCCCATCCCACACATCGAAACATTACTCTCATTAGCCATTTACCTCAGTATCAGACAAACTCTATTTCATGTAAGAAGTCATAAACTAATAACATCATGTTAAATTAGAGTATGAAATTGTAAAATAATTAAATTTAATTTTTTTTAATACATGATATGAATTAATAAAACGAATCCAACACCACCAATAATGAGAAATCGTTCTCTTAATACAAATAGTTTACATTCACTTAAAAACAGAATACTTAAAAATAGAGATATTATCATCATACATAATAAATATAACATAAATTTACTTAAAAATGTTTATATAAATTAATAAAAATTATTTCTTAACATATATCATTGATGAATAATTATCATATGTCTCTTAGCTCTTATTGTTACATCTTGCCAACCTAGATTATATTAATCATATCACAACCTCCTTTAGAATATCTATCAAAACATATAGAGGAATAATTGATCCTTTTTCTATGAAATGATTTTGTTAGGATGATCTAACATGGATGTCTCATTGATATTATTTGTAGTACTACTCTATACAGATATATATTTTCTGGGAAAAAATTGATGAAAATTCCCACATTCAAAAATCACTCATACTGATAATACAAAGACACTAATTGTATCATCAATCAAATAAAATAAATGATCCAAATAATTATTAATAAAATATTAGTAAAAATATACATTTTGATGAAATATATTATTCATTTGTATACAGTGAAAAAAGTGAACATGAGATGTCAAACACTTGAAATAACTTGATCCAATGACTACCATTGATCTATAAATTAATTCCACTGAGTTGGTCCAACCAATCTAATAAAGATATGTGAAAAAGTATTAAAATATGAATATAAAATCAGAAAAATAATTTATAATAATTAAAATATTAATCTATAAATTATATTGTTGAATTTTATTCCTTATGAATAGATTAAAATCGTGGCATAAAATCTTCTTAATAGGAACTTCTAAATTCAAATATCCATTGAAGGCATTATCCATCCTAGGAAATAATATATTGTAATTATCCTATCGGTTGGATGATAGAACCTGTGGGTTGTCACTATGAAGAAAAAATTTCATTGAGGGCCTGATATATATCTTTATCATATTCATCATCCATTTGAAACATAAAAATAATGTTGCTTATGAATAATTATTAATATATATTTATGATTGAAAAAGAAAAAAATAATCATTTAAAAATATATATTTATTGAATATGAATATAAAGAAAATTAATAATATAATATTTTTCAGTATCAAAATATTGATTGGTTCAAATGGATTTTTCTACATTCTTATAATAATTAATTTCAACATAAGAATCAATTTCATCACATCCAGCTATTTCACATTTATTTTTATCATTATTGATATTTGAAAAACCATTTTCACATACTTATGTGATCTTATCATTGATATTTTATCTCTTTTAGTAAGCGATATATTTAGAAAATTTTCTTAAAAGAAGAAAATATATTAAACATCCACATAAACACATTCACATTATAGAAATTTATTTTCATGATATTATATTTTTATTACACATATCAAGTCATTTAAATATCTCAAATTAGTAAATTAATCAATTAAGAAAATTGATTTGATTGATGTGATAGAAAATTGGTTCATTTATATTATGAAATAATTCATACATTATATCAATATCTTCATGATTACAATGAACATGCATCAATGTCACACTATGGACAATTAAGCATTTTATCATTTTTTTAAAAGAATGAATATCTAAATTATATAATCCATTATTCTATAAATGTTCTAATTACATTTTTCATGGTGTGGTATATTTAAATAGATAACTTTTTTCATTGTTTTTTTGAGTCACTATATATTCATGTGTGAAATTCGAATCCATTACCACATATTTATTAAAATAATTTACAAATTGGGTTGGTGGATTAATCACTGCATAAAAGTTAGTAGCAATTTTATTTCAATGATATTATATGATAAAATTTGAAAATAATTAAATATATATTAATTAAAAAATTGATAATATATTTTTAACTATAATTAATTCCATTTACCTGTCTTTTAATCCAAAAAAGAAAAATTAAAATTTTTATGCTCTTCAAGTGATTCTAGGGTAAATTATTTATAATTTTTTTATTTGAACAACATTGAATCTACTAAAGAAATAAAAAATATATTTTTAAACGAATTATTGTAATAAAATATTAGTAAATTAATCACTTATTTAACTATTCATATCATTTATTCCTAATTGATAAATTAATAAGTTAAAGCTCTGAGTTTTTCGTCATCTAAATTCTATTTATCAACATTTGAACAAAAACTAAGATCATGAATATTAAATTATATTAATAATTTTTCAATTAAATCATCGATATTTTCCTTATTACTATCCAAAAGATTATGTTTTTATTGATATTTATATTAAGAATACATAAGGATAATGTTTTAGATGTCCTCATTTAACTATGTTTTTTAATTAGTCCTTCAATTTATTAAATGTTACATGTATTCAATAATTTTTTAAACATATCTAACTTGTGTATATATATCATAACTTTGCAAACATCTATTCATTGAATCATATAGAAATTATAAAAAATTTCTATGAAATAAAATCTGGAATTTTTCTTAGAGATCAAATAAATTTGAACGACATCTTTTTTGGAGTGTATGCATTTTATAATTTTCTATTGTTCCAAAAAGTGATTAATAAATTCTATTTTAGTCATCAAATCCCAAAGATATGTTTTAATGAACACTCTATGAGAAATATATAGTAATATTTCCATATGAAAAAATAAATTTTTTTCCTGATAATGGTACTTTTTATAAAAGAAGAAGAATAAAGATATGTGTATACTTCTGTTATCCCCATTTCTATTATAGACTATCATATTAATATATAATTTTTTGATTTTTTATAAGATAATTTTTAATTTTTGAGAAATAAATAATTTTTTTTTCATTTTCAATCATCAATACCCTGAATTCTTGTTGGGTGAGGTAGAATATACCAATTAATGAAGAAAAATGTAGTTCCCCAAGGATGATGAAATGAATCACAGAATTAGTAACCTTGAAAATTAGAGTTACTTTTATTAAGGAAAAGTTTTTTTATTCTTAATTTAAGGAATATTTGTTTACATAGAAGTGTGTGTATTTAAATATATCAACATTTTCATGTAATTATTATTGACCTAGTTCTTGAAGTCTATGTGATGTGATGATAAATTTCGGTGATGGACTACTTTCCTGATCATAAAAATTTTAAATTTTTATCACTAAATAGACGAACCCATTCTTGATATATGTTGAATTAATATTTCGGTATTGTTATCGAAATTATAAAGGAATAAATTGATAGATATGAATTATATTTTATATTAAATCTCACGCCTAGTTTTCTCGGAATTCTTTAACTAATATGTGAATGAATTTAATAAAAAAATATCCCACAAACTGAAATACAATCATAGGAATTCTACAGTGTAAGAGAAATAATATATAATGGTGATTGGTTTTTATGATTAGAATATTATTTAATATCCTCCATGAAATGGTATGTCATGGAATATTTAATAAAAATTTAAATTAAAATTAAATTTTGTAATGATAGAATTTATATTTGGTGGAACAATGTTATTAACCACAGTTTTTCATGATGAACAATATATCAGAGTATTTTCAGTAGGAACGTTTTCTCTAGAGAAAAAATTTAAATTTTTGTTAACATATTCCGTATTATCTTTAATCACTACTATTTTATTATGAGAATATATGTTTACCACTATATTTCTACCAGTAGTTAAAAATAGTAAGAGTAATGGAATTTCAAAAAATAATGTTTTGATGGATTCCTAATATAACAAAATCCAATACATAATGAATATATATAAATATCAGGAATCAAATAAACTAAATAAACAATAACATCCATACATTAAAAAATAACATTACAAAATTTAGAACATTAAATTACAACACACATTATTGAACTTCATGTTTCAAAAAATGTCAACACACAGATGGGTTTTGTCTACTCTTCCAAGATGCTTTCCCCACACTACCCATTACTCGATCATTGTTATTTCCATTACTTCCGTCTCGACAGAGACCTCTAATCCCTACATTTAATGTAGTAAACTACTCAACATTAATGGTGATTTTAAATTAATAATAGATTAATTTCAAACAAAATAATATATTATTTGATCTAAATTTATTTTTACATAATGATAAAATATTTAATAATTTGTAACAATTTTTTTGAATATAAATGTTGATAGGCCACTCTATGATTCCTGAAACTCACCACTATGTTTAAACCAGCACATGTCTATAAGATTTAACTGATGAATCATTTAAATTGATAGAAATATTTGATCATTGGTAACTAACACATCCATAACTAGGACCATCACTACTTTTAGATCTTCTGAATGATAGACTCTGAAGTTAATATTGGAGAATCTCACTCTCTTATGTTGAAAATCCATCACATTAAAAAAAATTAGGAGCTATATTTATATACATTAATAAATTCATGGAATGTAAATTTTTTAAATTAATTTTAACTAAAAAATAGATCTAGAAATTGTAAATATTAAAGGTTTACGAAAACATTAATACCATACTATTTTAGAAACTATTTCTATTTAATAATAATATCATCCAATATTTTTTCCTCATTATATGTAACTATATATAATGAAGAATATATACTTAAATTTATAAAATAAATACTCAAACAACTATGATGAGAGTTTATATCACTTCTGAAATGAATATTGTTATATTTAGAAACATAATACCCGAATCACATTAAAAGACTGTGACACGATCAATTTTTTTTATTAATTTGTGATTATTGACACTTAACTATATATTTCATTGAATCAATTTAACTTTGTGATCTATGATGAAAAAATCAGTAACCATCCCTACAATTGAAATCAACAATGAATACATATGTTCCCTAAATAACACCCATGATAATGATTACTCACAACCCCTCTGCATAACATTACTTAAACTCACATTTCCAAGAACTCTAGACATTGTGTTTCCCCATACATTTTATAAATTGAAGGAAAGGGTTTATATAGAACACATTTATTATACCACTCTATTTCTTTAGTTATAGCATATTATTAATTATTATTGTGACATATAATAATATGACAAACTATTTATCACTATGCTCTCGATAGGGTTATTAAGATCAATAATATTTTTTAGGGACATAAAACCACAACTCTATCCTTACAACAGAATGATATTCATATTTTTATGCATTAAAAAAAATTACATATCTAATGTTGTTAAAAATAATTAACATTAAGTGTTATAGAAATATTTTTTAATGAATTGAGTTAATTCATTCCATGACATTTCAAAGAAAATATCACTGAACAAGATGTCTTTGGAATCAACTTCTTCACTCAATCCACAAAATATCTCTCAAAATATAGATGAATAAATTACATATCAATTAAACATGAAACGTTATTAATACATTGTTTTTAAATAAAATCATTAGATAAAAACCACATTCGATTTAGTATGATGAAGATCAATCAATGTTTTCGATATTTTCATCAAATTGACTTTTTTGGACTATCTCATACATATGTAAAAAATGAAAGATATGTTTTATTTAATTCAAGGTATAATTTCCAATTAAAATATTTCATTTTAAACTAATTTCATTAAAGATCATAGAAATTTAATTGAAAGAGGAACATCAAAACAGAACAACATCTACAATTAAATACATAAAATGAATTAAATTATAAACACCTTATGTAATAATTCATAATTTAAGCCTATATGAATCCATATTAATGAAAATACCTTAATTTGAGAATCTATATACACATTATTATAAGATAATTTGTTCTACTTCATGTCTAATAATAAATATAGATGGATGCTAAATAACATGATATATTCCATAGAAATTTCAGAATTTTTCATTTTGATTCCATAGTTGGTATGCAATATTTGTTGGAAAGAGACTCTGATATTTTTAGGCTTAATTGAAAATATATTAACAATTTATTTTTGTGTCCAATTTGTATTTATGTTAACATATTTAACATATAAATTGTAAAATATTTATAATCATTCAAGAAAGTAACGTTACCACATTAAATTATAAACGGATTCATGTGACACGTCAATAACTTCTCAATGGAAAATGATCATCGACCATAAAACCAGATGGCCCTATCAAAGATTTTATATCTAATTTCTCAAAATAATTTATATAATTCATACATACATGTGGAATAATATTAAGGTAATATAAAATGGAATCAAATAGGTTTGTAAAGTATTTGATGAATTTTATGATTTGTCACAAAGGGAGACCAATAATAATGTAATATAGAATGTTTACTATTAATGAAAAATTTATATGATGACATTCATGAGAGAAAATATCCTTTATCTTATTAATATAATTTATTGTACATTCATTAATTATATAATATAACTTCCAATAATTACATAATATAAAAAAATAAATTAAAAATTCAATTCAAGATTTGTGATGTTTTTATCAGGTTCCAATTATAATAGTTTTTACCTTCTATTTAATTTTTATTTGTGTTCTTAAAACTCCATCAAAATTCTAAAATTTTAATATCATTATAAATAAAAATAATTTATTGTATTGTTAAGATGATTCATTGTCAAAAATTACTTCACATTTATCATCCATTCCATATATATCCCTTAGTATTATGTGCACAAACAAATCCACCTTCCATCCACTATATATATAATATAAAATACTATTTTTTATTGGGATGAAAGATTTTAAGGATCATGTCTTTTCCACAATCTAGTATCGATTAGATAAGAGAAATTGAAAAATGTAAAATGTAATGAATGTTTCTATATAACTATTTCAAAACTGTCATAAATATATATAAATAAAATAATTAAAAATTTCATATAATATTTTAAATAGCTAATATAAACAAAAATTACATATTAACCCTGATCTACAGCTGTGAATATACATATTTTTTGAGTTTGGAAACCTTCATCATGAAAAACATGATGAAAACTAAAATCACATATAATATAAAAATATAATATCAAATCATGATTCAAAGGATCTGCAGTTCAAAACTACTAATATTGAGGTAGTTATATAGATTAATATAATTCATTACCAATAAAAGTTGTTAAAATAATTATGATATAATTTATATAATTTTCATAATAATCAAACTAGATATTATATTAAGAACAAAATATGTGATGCACTGACCCCTGTTACCCAGAGTCGGTGCATTATTACATATCGTTGGCATGATCACAAAATATCATGTCTCGAATGATCGATTAGTTTAGTTTCCTTGGAAACACTAGATACATTCATAATGTATACATTACATCATAAAATGAAAACTTAAACAACATAGTCTCCAAATCCTCACTCATAGCCCCTAATACTATCCCTACAGGGAATTCACAAATCACTTCTTCACATCTTGGGTTAAACAAAACATATAATGGGGTGAGCTCAGATACCCAGTAAGGATAACAATATAGCGGAAACATTCATAAATAAGCATAAACATTTAAGGCAATGTTTAACTAAAACAAAAGCCTTTTAAACGTGAACTTCCGCATAATATGGCAGAAATTAAAATAAATAATGTCATTTACTCATTAACATGGAAATTCTACTAATCTAATAATCACAAGAAATATCAATAACCACTTTTGTAATGATGGAATGCATAATGCCAGACTATCAATACTACATAACCAAGGCCTCATTCCATGACTACAAATAAGATTTTGTCCAGGCCTCGTGAAAAGAAAATATTTTTTCTCATGAGACCTACTGATGCATCGAGGAGCTATAGTGGGATCCACTTGTCACTTATTAAGTCCAATGCATTGCTCATATGAACAGGTTTAAACATAACATAAAAATTTGTATTAAAACTAACATAAGAAATGTAAATACATTATCCATAAACAATGAATGGTATAAAAATAACACATCCACATTCAAACATATCACAAAACCTTAAACAAAATATAGATGTTTTGTATCATAATAAATCTACTTCAAAAAATCTTAAAATACATCAAAGGATGTTGACATAGATGAAATCAAAACTATTTGAGAGAAATATCTCTTTTTTTGAAATCATTTAAAAGTCACATAATTATAAAAGAAAACATTTACTTTAAAAATAGTTTATAATCTTTTAAATTAAGCTTAAATGATTTTATAATGGCAGAAAATAGCCGCACCCACTATGTATGTTAAAAAGGACATTCTTAACTTAATTATGTCGAAAAGGTTAAAATGACCTTTTTTGGAAAATGAAGGAATGATTCCTTTATAAACATATTATAAAAATTAAAACAAGGGTATAAATGAATTTAACCCATAGAATATAATTTATTAAGAATTTTTTGAAATACATTT
This sequence comes from Viscum album, assembly GCA_963277665.1. Classification (NCBI taxonomy): domain Eukaryota; kingdom Viridiplantae; phylum Streptophyta; class Magnoliopsida; order Santalales; family Viscaceae; genus Viscum; species Viscum album. The sequence goes on along the minus strand of OY728133.1, from coordinate 1,597,222,279 downwards.
TTAAGAAACATGGATGTGGATGATAAAAAGGCCCTAATAGAAAATTACGTATAAACAGCCTCAGATAATGAATATATTGTGAAATAAACACTTACCTTTTACTTTTCCTAGGTTGAGGGTATTATAACCTCCTGTATAATTTTTAAATCATTGTTTTTAAATTATACAAGAATAATATACATAAATATGATATCATATATGATCTTTTATTATTTCATTGTTTATAATATTTTAGTTTTATCGTCGTTTTAGGTGTTAACTTACTCGTTTTATTTTATATGTTTTGTTACATAAGCCGTGTTTGTTATGGATATGTTGTGTCATATTCATATCTAGAATGATATCAAGTCATTAAACGTTTTTTTAATCACATAATGAGAATTATACTTGAATGGATATGATGGGTAATGAATCTCATCGCGTTTGTGGAGACGGTAGTCCGTATGTACGCACAAATGCTACTTCAATGTTATTTTTCATATTAAAAGGAATTAAAACAAAATTATAAATATGTATATTATTATTCAAGTATAATATAATATCATATATTTGTTACTTATGTTAATTAATACCATTCTTTATTCATTCCATGTATGGTATGAACGAGTCATATCACTTTGAGGGGACTGTAGTCCGCACTTCCTCAAATGAAATTATCGTATAAAAATACAACACGAATCATATAATGGTATGATATGAAATGGAATTACTGAATATTCTATATAAAATAAATAACAACAATATTATATTTAATTTTAGCTCCATCATAATGGCCACCGTGAGAGGCTGTAGGAGAAAATTAAACTATCATCATTTTAGGAAGCGTTTGGTTGCCATCCACAGAAACATTATGTTCCTTACACATTATATTGAGGTGTGTGTAAGTGTAGTAAAAAAACTTCTCATAACAATATCTTATTCTATTTATGATACTGGTTTTGTTAAAAAATAAATTAATAAGAAGAGTTTATGTGTTGGAGATGTAAAATAAAAAAAAGAACCTAGAAAACCCATTACCTTTAATTTGGGTAACTCCTTTTGGTTTGAAACAAAAAATACACTTAAAGTGACTTCTGCCTAAGGTATGGATTTTTGGATGAGGATAATGATTTAAGGAACTTAATTGGGCATAGGTTGGACCAAGCCAAAAGGATTGAGAGGTGTGAGGAATTGGTTAGAAGTGGTGTCCTTTTATAAGAGGGGGGAGAGGTTTTTCAAGAAAATCCTAATGTATTAATTTATAATAAATTCATATTCTATTTCTAATGGTTCAAAGTAGATTATTAATAGTCTAAGGTGGGGGTGGGTTGAAATCCTTTCAACCAATAGATTTTAGATATGATTGTGTCATTATATTAACCTTATATTTTAGTTTTAATTCTTCGTTAATTAGATTGACATTTACCATGTCACATTGTATTTTTATATAATATATTTAATAATCATACTATATACATCCAAAATACCCCCATGTGGTCTATTAATAATTCACATATCATGAAATATTTCCTTTGGCAGAACAATAGACTTTTAGGAATATTATATCAATTAATAATATAATACTTGTTTTAAAAACTCATTTATGTCAATTTTGACAATATTTAATAATTGATTTATGTTAAAGTAATAACAAATTTATTAATTCAAACCAAATTTTTTAAGAAATCCTAACACGACACATTAACCAATAAAATTTTATGATGGTGTTAATAATTTAAAATTATATTTTTTTTCATTTATAATACAAATTATTTGATTCATTCATTAATAAGAAAAATACTGCATCATTATTGTGCTATAAATAAATTTAATTATTAAATGTATAAAAATTAATAATAAAATACCATTATTTATTAAATCTTTTTAGCTTTATAAATAATATTTATTTTCGAAAATATAACATATATAACCCTATGTAAAAATGTTTTTCTAAATGATATATGCTTATGTCATTTTTGTATTTACAAGAACTTAATTAATATAAAGTGTCCTTATCTCCAATAAGTAGCTCCATGGGGTCCCAAAATAAACCCAAAGATTCCCATGGATGGATCTGTATCAACAAATATGGTTAGAAAACGTTTAGGGTAATTTATTTTTAATATAATATTATTTGTTTACCCTTATTTACCGGATTACCCTTTAACCATGGTAAATAAAATATTTACAAAAGTAATTATTTAAAATATCTACAAATAAGAGTTATCTATTATCACAATTTGGAAAACATGATTCCAAATATGTAATACATTTTTCCAAATTCAAAACATTGATGTGGCCAAAATTAATTTAAAATTAATTCCTATTGTCGAAATAAATAGAGTGTTTTTAACAAATAATAATTATCAAAAGATTGACATATTCATATGTCCAGTTTGAATAAAAAATTATGTCCAATGACCAAAATTTGATTAAATGGAAAATTAATAATCTAATTATACTTTGAAATCACTCAAATGAATAATTTATAACAATTAATAATTTAGATTCAAAAATTGTGTTTAATTAAAATTTAGTAATTTTCAATACGTATCAAAAAATGAAAGTTATCAAAAATGATCCAAAATTTTACCCAAAGCTAATTTCGATATTCTGAATCCAAAAATTAATTCTATTTTTCAAATTCATATCATAAAGGTTTCATTTGTTAATTAAATATTAATTCCCACTATTACAACCAAAAGGCGTATGTTTAATAACAATCAAAATTTTGACAATTATTTATGTTCAATTTCAAAGTGAAATTACATACAATAACCATCATTGGATTTAATGGTAAAAATATATTCTATTTATACTTCTATAGCATTAAAATTTCTAATTTATCAATATAAATTATTTTGATTAAAAAAGTTTTTTTCAGTTAAGATATAGTATTTTTCACTATTCACCCAAATATGAAAGTTATCAGCAAAACAGCAAAACATTATCGAAACTAAATTCATATGTTCGGATTCTAATGAAAGAGTTTATTTTTTCATATTTAATATATAAAAGTTTCAAATATTGGATTTAAAAATGATTCTACGTTAAAAGGTTGTAAAATTGCATTTTTTGAAAAATACTTCTTTTATCAGAAAAAATGTATTTGTTCTTACATTATATCTAAGAAACTCATAATATGGATTATAAAATTCTAAGGATTATATAATGTTCATAATTCAGTTAATACTATTCATAACGCCTTTTTAACGGCTTGTTTGGTAAGCCATGGTGCGCTAGTACTCGGTGTTTCTTGTAGTGCAAATTATTGAAATACATTGAAGAAAAAACGTTATATGAAATCTTGGGGTGTTACATTTTTCCCACCTTCAATAAATTTAATCATCTCAATTTGAAATTATTTTTCCAAAATAAGATGTTGAAAATAGAAAATACCTTTAGGAATACCCAAATCATAAATTAGGTTAGTAAAATTTAGTCTTAATATGACGAAAAGAGAAATGAAAGGGGTCACCACTAGGTTATGAACTTGATTAAGAGAACATTGGTGGAAATTAAAGACATATAAATGAATGAAAAATGTAAATATTTAGTGGTAGTTATTGAGGTCATCAATCACAAACAAGTGTAAAATTGAGGGCCTTAAATTCATAAATCTAGGATGATTTAAAATACTATCGGTTCAACAAAACATATGGTATTAGAATAACATATTTTTTTTAATATCCCTTTCACTAAAGTATAAGAAATATATTCATTATTGAATAATAGAATAAACAAATTATAAATTTGATATGTTGAGTCCCATCCTTAAACTATGTTTTACCAAAAACATATCTTTTACCCTAAAAGATAATATTAAATGAAAGTAATATTCTATTTATCCAATTCGTATAGGGTTAGGAAAGAAAATATTTAATTTATCTATCAAAAAAATTAAAAAAACTACATTATTCAATCTAGGACATAATGTGGGTTCGTGGTATGTGATACACCCTTGTCGCCCTTCAGTTCTGCGTTTATGTCTCGCGGCCTTCCCGAACACGATGGGTTGCCGATCATCCTCTGTGTTATCATTTTTATGGAAATACAAAAATATTCTCAAACTAGAATTATCCAAATTACTTCTGTCAAAACTCACAGTACAAAATTTATATGGAAGGAAAACATAATGAAGATCCTTTTTGCTGCATAATAACATTTGAACAACTTTATCATGTATTCTTTTAAAGCACTATAAAATATTGAATTACCATAAAACCTTTTTGATTACATTCTTGATCCATTATTACTTATATAATACTTAATACACACCTTATATAAAAAAACAATGAATATTCCAACAATTATGAAACAAACATACCATTAATTAGTGCCAAGGTAGTCATGAATATGAAATATAATTTTTCCAAATCATCCATTTCTTATTATAAAATTACAACCTCAATATCAAAACCATATTAAGGATTACATTTCCATCAACCATGTATTTTCAAAAAATGATTAACTTGATGTTGAGTCACTTTTCATAGTACCATATAATGTCAAATCCTGAATGAAATAGTTCAGAAGTACAATCTGTATCTATCGCTATTATTAATGTAACCCGTACATCGTTGATTAAACACTCAAATAGAATAATTAATTAATAACAACATAATAACACTAGTCATTACTCTTCATATGTGGTAGTATCATTACTTTATTATTATCCAATAGCATCATTTGGGGCATACTCTGATGATTTGAACATTGATTCCCGTATTTTCCACAATCCATGCTGATGAAGCATTGTACATTTGAAACATTTTTCTTACCCTCAAAATCACGAACACGGTGTCCTTTTTCTCCACACATATAACATACTCCCATTACACTAAATCATTTTCTAATGTGATTCTTTCCACATTTATCACATATGGGAAAATCATTCTTTTACATCTTCCCTTAATATGTCTTTCTCTTTACCATCCCTTTCTTCTCTGGATTCCCGTAAAATCCGTAGGACTCCGAGAACTCATTAAATATATTATCATCACATGACACTATTTCATCATTTGATGATAATACGTGTGATACTATTTCCCTTCTAAATTCATTCTTAAGACCATGAATAATTTGAACCTTCTTACACATTGGATCATACGTATTGCTGGAGTTCTCATTACTTCTATTGGGTTCCATTTCTATAAATTAGCATAATCTAGGCCAGCTTATGAATTGCAATGAATAATTACAAACTTCTAAAATAACTAACATAAATTGAATGTTTTATGGATATAATCCATAATCATAAGGATGCTTTCATTGAGAAAAAATATACTCATAAAGCCTTCATAATTATTTTTAATGAAAATGGGAATTTTCCTATGCATATCCCACAGGAGTGTCATAACCAAGAGTGCAACAAGGCCTGTTGTCGTGTACCAGTTCCCATTTGAGTATAGCTCAAAGCGGTGTTTTCGACTTTTACCCCTTGGTACAACTGTGCAAGAGCCACCTTTACCTGCTCGTATCCAGACAGGGATGTATTTCTCGGAGAACTCACAAAATCTCTACAATACCAAAATTCTAGATGTTCTTCTATAATAATTCTCATTGTCCATCTTAGCTCTATGTTCCCTAATCAGAGTTTATCGAAATCTAGCTTCCGAGGCTTGTATTAAACATTCTCTAATACCAACTCTAACACCCTGAACCACGTTAACCCAAGTCATTGCATTATTACTTATCATTGGAATGATCAAAATAGATCAATTATTGAATGATATATTAGTTTAGTATCCTTGGAAACACTTGATACATTCATAATGTTTACATTACATCATAAAATGAATACTACAAAAATATATTCTCCATAGTCCACACTCAAATCCCCTCATACAATCTCTAAAGGGTATTCAAAAAATACTTCTTCACATACTGGGAAAACAAAACATAGAAATGGGTGATCTCAGATGCCCAATAAGTATAACAATATAGTGAAAACATTCATAAATAAGCATAATAATTTAAGGCAATGTATAACTAAAACAATAGCCTTTTAAAATTTAAATTCATCATAATATGGCATAAATAAAATGAAATAATTCCCATTACTCATTCATGTGGTTATTATAATAATAGAATAATCACATGGAATATCAATAACCACTTTCATAATGATGAAATGCATAATGCCAGACTATCATAACCATGTAGCCAAGGCTTCGTTCTATGACTAAAAATCGGATTTTGTCAAGGCCTAATTCCAAGACACTGGTTTGTCTCATATAACATAATGATGAATTGAGGAGATATAGTGGGATCCACCCATCACTTATAAAGTTCAATACATTCCTCATATGAACATGTTTAAACATAACATAAACATTCGTATTACAACTAGCATACAAAATGTCAATACTTTCTCCAAAAACCATGAATGGTATAAAAATAACACATACATAGTCTAACATATCAAAAAACCTTCAATAAAATATTTATGTTTTGTACCATAATAAATCAACTTCAAATGAACTTAAAATACATCAAAAGATGTTTATATAAATGAAATAAAATCTTTTTGAGAGAAATAACTCTTTTTTTTGAAATCATTTAAAAGTCACATAATTATAAAAGAAAACATTTACATTATAAGTTTTCTTATATGCTACTAATAGAAGAATCATCGATTTTATAATTGTGGACGATAACCGCACCAAACGTATAAGATAAAAAAATACATTTTTACATTAATTTTGTCGAAAAGTTTAAAAAGGACCATGTTTGGAAAACGACGGAATGATTCCTTTATAAACATCTTATAAAAAGTCAAAAAAGGGTATAAATTAATTTAACCCATTTTCTATAAAATATCATGAATTTTTTGAAGTAAAATTTTAAGAAACATGTATGTGGATGATTAAGAGGTCTCAGTAGATAAATACATATAAACAACCTCAGATAATGATGAGAATGTGAAATAAACTCTTATCTTGTAATTTTCTTGGATGAGGGTAGATTAAACTCTTGTATAATAGATAAATAACAGTTATTAAATTATTTAAGAATCATATACATAAATAAGATATCATATATGATCTTTTAATATTGCTTTGTTAATAATATTTTAGTATTATCGTCGTTTCAGTTGTTAACTTACTCATTTTATTTTATATGTTTTGTTACATAGTTTGTGTTTGTTATGAATATATAGTATCTTATTCATATAAATAACTATATCATGTCCTTAAACATTATTTTTAATCATAAAATGAGAATTAGACATGACTAGATATGATTGGAAATGAATCTCATAGCGTTCGTAGAGACGGTAGTCCGTACGTATAGACGAACGCTACTTCAATTTCATTTTTATTTTTAAATAGAATAAAAACCAAATGATACAAAGGTATATTATTATTCCTGTTTAATATAATATCTTATATCTGATAATTATGTTCATTAATACCATCTTTTATACGTTCCATGTATGGTATGAACGAGTCATATCACTTTGAGAGGAAGGTAGTCCGCATTTCCTCTAATGAAATTATCGTATATATATACAACAAGAAATGAATAATGGTATGATATAAAATGTAATTATAGAAATATATATATAAAATAAATTTCATTGATATCATGTTTAATTAAATCTCCATAATAATGGCCACCATGAGAGGCGGTAGGAGATAATTGAACAATCATCGTTTCGTGAGGCGTTTGGTTTCCATCCACATAAACATCATGTTCTTCACCCATTAGATAAAAGTGTGTATAAGTGTAGTTTGAATACATCATATAAAAATATCCTAATATATTTAGGATACTGGTTTTGTTACAAAATAAAAGAATAAAAATAGTTTAGTGGTTGGAGAAGTAAAATAAAAAATCAATCTACGGGAAACAGTTACCATTAATTTGGGTAACTCTCTTTGGATTGAACCAATAATGACTTTTTATGTGCCTTCTGCCTAAGGTAAGGCTTCTAGGAGTAGTAGAGGTATGTAGGGATATTTATTGGGTAGAATTTGGTTGAACCCAGAAGGCTTTAGATGTGTTAGGAATTGGTTTGAAGTGGTGTCTTTTTATAAGGGGGGGGGAGCAGTTCTTTAAGAAAAAATTAAATTATTAATTTTTAATAAATTCTTATTTAGTTTATAATGGATCCAAAGTGGATTATTAAAAGAATAACGTGGGTATGGGTTTAAATTCATCCAACCAATATATTTTATACAGGTTTGTGTCATTATATTAACCTTATCTTTTACTTTTAACTCTTGGTTTATTAGATTGATATTTACCATGTCACTTTGTATTTTTCTATTATATAGTTAATAAACATAATATATACATCCATGAGACCCCCAAGTTGTCAATTATTGTTAAAAATATCATGATAAATGTCCTTTGTCCGAACCATATACTTTTAGGAATATAATATCAATAAATAATATAATACATGTTTCAAAAACTCAATTATATCTATTTTGACAGTATTTAATAATTGAGTGTTGTTAATGTTTTAACAAAATTATTAAATTGAATAAAATTAATTTAAGAAATCCTAAAATTTAACATTAAATAATGAAATTATTGGATGGCATCAAAACATTAAAATTATTTTTATTTGAACTTTTATAATACCAATTATTTGATTCATTCATTAATAAAGAAAATACTGCATTGTTATTGTGTCATAAATATATTTATTTATCATATGACTAAATATTATAAATAAAATACCATTATGTAGGAAATAATTTTATATTTATAATTTATATTTATAGTAAAAAAAATAACATATATAACCTTATGTAAAAATTGTTTTTCTAAAAGATATATTATTATATCATTTTTTATTTACATTAACGTAATTATTATAAAGTGTCCATATCACCTACAAGTGGATCCATGGAGTTCCAAAATTGACCCACAGATGTCCATGGTCGGACATGTATCAACCAATATGTTTTAGACACGTTTTAGGGTAATTTATTAATATTATTATATTATATGATTACCCTTATTTACTGGATTTACCCTTAAACCAAGTTAAATAAAATATTTAATAATGTAATTATTCAAAATGACTACAAATATAAGTTAACTATTTTAAAAAATTGGAAATCCTTATTCCAAATATGGAATCCATTTTTCCAAATTCTAAACACAGAAGTGGCAGATATTAATTTAAAATTAATTCCCGTTGTCGAAAAAAAATCATGTTTTTAACAAATAATAACTATCAAAAGATTGACACTTTTTTCTGTCCAGTTTAAATATGAAATTATTTCCACTGACTAAAATTGTATTAAATGGTAAAATTATAATCTCATTATACATTAAAATCACTCAAATTCATGATTTATATCTATAAATTATTTCGATTAAAAAAGTATATTTAATTAAAATTTATTAATTTTCAATATTTATCAAAATATAAAATATATCAGAAAAGTACCAAAATTTCACACTAATCTAATTTCAATATTTTGAATTCAAAAATAAATTCTATTTTACCAAATTCAAAACATAAAATTTGAGTTTATTAATGTAAAATTAATTCCCGCTATTAAAAACCAAAGGCGTATTTTTAATAATAATATAAATTTTGACACTTGTTTATGTCCTATTTCAAATTGAAATTACATAAAATAACCCTAATTATATTAAATAGTAAAAATAAAATCTATTGATACTTCCATACCATTAAAATATATAATTTATCAATATAAATTAATTTTTTTAGAAAATTTGTTTACATTTAAAATATAGTATTTTCACTATTCACCCAAATATAAAAGTTATCACAAAAACATCAAAACATAATCGAAACTAGATTCTTATGTCCCGATTATAAATAAGGAGTTGATTTTTTTCAAATTGAAGATATTAATGATTCAAATATTGTATTTAAAAAAGATTCTCCATTAAAAGCTGTTAAAATTGTGTTTTTTGAAAAATACTTCTGTTATCTGGAAAAATGTATTTGTACTAACATAATGTCTAAGAAAAACATAATATGGATTTGAAAATTATAAGGATTATATAATGTTTAAAATTCAGTTAATACTATTCATAACCGCTTTTGAATGGCTTGTTTGGTAAGTCATGGTGCACTAGAACACAGTATTGCGTGTAGTGCAATTTATTGAATCACATTGAAGAAATAACACACTACAAAATATTGGGGTGTTACAATATATGACTTTGAAAATAGTAAATACTTTTTAGTAATAACATCTTATCTCACTGTATCATTTTGTGATCAATAACTGCGTGGTATTTTCTTTTGTGACCTTAAATATTTGACATAGGGATACTAATTATCTATGCTTTATTGAAAATTTCTATGAGATTGAATTACCTAAATATATGTGATTGAATGTGAAGAGACTCTATAAACATCTCAACCTAAAGTGGGAAACATTGATTAATTATTATTTACTTTGATTGACATATTATTATCATCAAATCCCACCTTATTGTATATTTTTACTATAGAATAAAAATTCTTTTAATAGACATTAGGATAATAATCATCATTGAATCCCTCCATAATCGATCCGTCTAGATGAGCAATATTTTTAGAATAATAATTTTAATAATCATTATACCTAATAAAAATAGTAAGTAAAAATGTATAAACATTGAGTATGAAAATTATATGTTTTAAATGGGTTCATTGTAGAAATAAAATAAAAATATATTTGATATTCCCATCAATAATTTTATGAGACCTTCAAATTTATATTCATCATACAAATTCTCTTTCAGATGAATCATCACATTGAATAAATTTAGTTGAATGAATATTTTGAAATGAAATCATGTATGTATAAATCATTTTTTATGTTTTTTACAAATGATTGTGGGTATAATTTCTTCTCACAATGATATATAAATAATGATTGAAACGTGATTTATCTAAAAAATATTATCTATGGTAAATAATTAATTAATTTAAACTGTAGATATATCTCCATCATTAGACGAGAACCATTAATTTTTAATATATTCATTTTATTATGACTTATGTTAAGAAATTATTAAATATTACCAGAATATACATCATACACATTCACATTTTATATGATTGAAGTAAAAAAAATTCAGTGAATTTTTATGATTAAAATATATTTGGGATACATAGTATTACCATTTTTTATTAATAATATTTTTATATTAATTGTTTCTTATTTCATACAAACATTTAAATGATCCTTTGATTATAACGACACATTATGCAATATAAATAATACTTTATCAAACATAAAATTCTCAATGAACATATTGTAAATATGATAAATGTAACTAGGAAAATTCCTAATATTATAATTTAATAAATATAAAAATTTTCAATGAATCTTTTTCTCAGCTTGTCATAGATGTTTTTCAAAATGGTTTTCAAAATTACACGATCTAAACAATATTTTATAAACATTATACCAACATTTTATATTTTATCATGATCTATTAACCCTATAATTTTGTTGGTCGATGACTCAAATATAAATATAAATTGAAAATTTAAAAGGCAATCTAAAATTCATGACATATATCACTGAAGATATAATTGATGATCCATATAAGGTACTCATGAATTTTAAATATTTTCATTATAGAAAAATCATATTTTTCTACACCATTATTACATAAAATATATAATTATTCAACACGAGGATTAGTGCACACATCAATGAAATTTCTAGGAATTTAATTTCCATTAATAATTATTAATATGATGAATGATTTATATTTCATACACATCCAATGTTGTCAATTATATGGTATCAAAAAACTGTAAAAATGATGAATCATCTACATAATGTCCTAATATAATCCACGAGATTTTAATTCCAAAGCGTACATTTATATGATATGACGAGAAATACAACTTTAATGAATTAAAGGTATTACATGATTTTTATTCTATTGGATGTCAAATGAAGTCATTGTTATTATTATTATATAAATAATTCCGCATCATATGTTAAATTGATATAGATAAAATAAACAATATTTTCAACCACAATTTTTTTGTAATGTAACAAAAAACAGTCATTTAGATTTTATTTTTCTGTGTCATCTTGGTAGTGTATTTATTGAAATTTAAATCAACATTTTTTTAATTACATATATAATTGTATAATCCTTTACAGTATTCTATATTTAGATCATGTTTCCAATAATATTTAAAATCATTAGGACTTGATTTTATGTTCATATAATTGAATTCATGATTGAAAATAATATCCGTAATCTAATAAAATGATACATGAATGTTATATTTTGAAACATTATCACACAATAATTCCAATATCAAAGTAATTATTTAATTTATAATTCAATACTAACACATCATTTTGTAAAACACTGGAAGAATATTTTTTTATTATTTAGCACATCCTTTATAAAATTATTGATTTATATATGTAACTAATTTATAAAACGCAGTTATTTTATTATTTGGTTTTTCCTTTTCTTAGTCTCCTCGTCATCATCCATTAATATGTTATAAAATAATTAGGATATCATTCAGTTATTAAATAATCATAGATATTTATAACAAAAACAATTGAATAAAATGATGTTTTATTTTTTTTGGTGTTTTTATGTTTTTCCAAAATCACAATTTATAATTATTTGAGGTTCATTATGAATTATATGGTAATTAACCTGTTAATTTTGACTATAGATATAATTTCATGAATTTTGTGTGATGTTAAATTATCCAGTCTGTGTAAAAAAACATATAATCTGGAGTGAATATTTTTAATATAAATTTCTAAAATATGAGTTCTATCCCTAACCATCATCTAAATTTTCATTTTGGACATGGAAAATTCACACTTCAGTCATCATATTGATATTCAATTGAAAACACCAACAGAAAACTCAGATAAATAATATAAATAGATGTGTTATGTGGTAATTAAATGGTATTTGATCAATATTAGAGCAGTGTCAATGGGGAGCCTTTTAGGGGGTTATAAATCAAGTGTCGATTAGGGTGAGGCTAAGAGGGGGTCAAACATTGAAGGGATTATGAATGGGTTGCGGTGTCAATTGATGGTGAGGGTGTGTCTAAGGGTTTTGGATATGAATCATCATAAAAAAGTGGTTTGGGGAGGCATATTTATCAACAAATTGGTTCTATTAGGAGAGGCCAAAAGGTTTTAGATAAAGAGATATTGAGTGAAAGAGAGGTATAGAGAGAGAAATATACTGAGTGTGTTCATGTCTATGTACAGGTGTGGGTGGGGGGGGGTTGGACTATGGAGATTTCATTAAAAATAATTATAGTAGAATTTAATTATTACACATAGGATTGATTATTAATATTATTTAGTGGAATGTTTAATAAAACCACAAATATGTAAATATTTTACCAATTATTTACAAAAAATATATATAAAATACGGATAAATTACTAGTTAATATTTTAGAAGTGATTTTTAAGACTATCAAAATTTACTATTATTATTATCATTATAGTACATGTACTATGTAATTTGGATGACTAAGTGAACAATCAATACATGTTCATTGTTGTACCATGGAGGATACTTTCTATCTTTAATGAATATATGTAATTCTTACCACACGATATATTGGTCTACATGGATATCCATAAAAGATGACAAATTAAAGACAGGTTTGTTTCAATTTATTTAAGATCACATAATATATGTGGCACACATAAAATATTAATGAAAATTTTTTACATGAAATTTTAAATAATTTTAATAATTAGAATAAATAATATATTCCATATATAACATCTCATTTTACCTATTGCAATATCCCATGCATTCTATCTAGTTATGTTATAGAAATTTAGTACGGGGAGGTGTTTGAGGATGTCCTAAAGATCAAGAGAGTGAATGAGAGGATGCAATTTAAAAAACTTACAATGTGGAGTCCAATGGTGTGGAGCTATATATTGTTACATTAGTGCCAGTGGATTCAACATGGATGTCATGGATAAAACATATAGATATCATTGGAGGATTTGGGATCCAAAATAATTTTTATCCTAGATCTGTTGTGGATTATATTCTATGGTTTATCCCCTATCAATAGTTGAGAGATATAAAATGGAGGCCCTAGATGAATTATTGATTCTGGAGGATTAGTTTCTAACATCTCTTCTAAAATCAGCAAAATTATGTTAGGGAGAAAAGGATGGACATAGCATCCCTTTTAAAAAATATATTCTACGACGTGGTCCTTCTCATTGCACCATTGTCCAATTACTCCATTATCAAATCTATAGTTTTTATATAATTGTTTATTTAATAGGATATTTGAGTAAAACCTCCTTTACATTGAGGATTTGGCATCCGGATGTTTTCATTTTTTTTATTAGCAATTAAAAATTATGGATCCATGTCTACACAGTAAGATTATTTTTTGGAGATAACTTATAACATTTAAAAACCCATAATATATTATCAATTTACATTCATTTATATCATTTATTAATTTCCCCATGTGCATCACATGGGGAAAATATCCTCCATTAATTAATGATAATAATCACTGACCATGGAGAAACAATCTGTTTTTGTTTTTGTTAACTCTCATATTTTTTTACTATTTTCTCCTGGTTCTTCATATGCAAGAGGTTACTATCAGGATAGATCATTTTTTTAAAGATGTTTTGGGTATGTTAAGGATGTTGTGTCTGTTTTCTATATCAGTTATGTTTTTCTACATCATTTTAGTTTTGGGTGGTGGCCTCCCTCTCATTATAACTTCTGTATCAAGTCAAAATCATATTTTGATGTTTGGAACCATTCATTTTTCAATAGTTATATCACAAAGGATGGGTAATGATCATCATTATATTTATGAAGATAGTATATCTAAGAATAATAAACACAATGATCTAATTTTATTGAAATTTATTATTAAGGGTTTTGAATCACATGATTATATTATTTTTTTATTCATTTGATATTGTGATTATATGGGCATGATGCCTCATCAAATATCATGTCTATTGGGAGCCTTTGTTTGTGATGATTTTATAACTATTACCAAATAATAATTTTTTTGAATACTTTTTATGACTATAAATATAATTTCATAATCACTTATATTTTCGAAAAATAATTTGTTTCCCCATGAAATATTGAATTTTTTGAGAATTCACATGAAATAAAAAAGTGAATTAACGAGAACCGAATTTTGAAAAATCTAAATATTGATGTTTTAATGTTTTAGAAATAATTGGTTTTATGGTATTATCTATGCATATATAACTTGTAATAATTTTTTTTGATGTGTGGTTTTTCGGTATGTTGAAGAGGTGTTGTGGTATGGAAATAATGTGAGTTAGAGGAGATGAGAGGCATTGACTCGTGTTTTGAATGATGGTGGAAATCAATAAGAATTCGTATTTTTAGAATTTATTGAATGGAAATTTCATTAAACTATGCATCATAACATAATTCATTTAGTTTTAAGGCTTTTATGTGGGTTTTTTAGATTTGGGTAAATGCATGAGGGGTCTATTGGGTGTCTCATTGTGTTTCGATATCATAAGACCCGTAAATATGAAGACATATTGAATGCCCAGGGTGATGAGTTTTTCTGAAACTGTCTGGCACCCAATACAATACCATATATAATTTGTTTGTAATTATACATAAATCACTTAGGCTATGTATATTTTACTCAAAAAATGTGTGTATCCCAAACATGTAGTATCTCTTAAGCTCTATATATGCTCTATTCATCGCAAAGTTTGAACAAAGTTTGGCTAACCATGCGACCAAAATTATATGTAGTATTTTTTTAGAAAATATTTTAAAAAATTAAATTAAATGTAATATAAAATAAATCATAATCCAATCTACTCTCCCTCTATTCTCATGAGATGCACCTCCGGTACATCTTGGTAGTGCATGACTCCCCTACATTGACAACCTATCTTCACAGAAATTTTATTTATACACTTCAAGTTTCTCATTCAATGCATCTTGGCTAGATCCCTCTTCCTTCTTCCTTCTCATCCTATACATTTTTATCCACACCAGCATAACTACCTCTAATGAACCCCATGTTTGGGTAGGTCTTAATATCAGTGGATTCATCCATTATTAGGATATGAGGTGCTCTATTCGGTCATCCTTGTTCATCATCTAGTAATCACTATTGAAAGTGAATTGTATCTGGGAATTTCTACCCCCTTGTCATAAATTTATGTTATGTTTTCTCATTTAATCCTCATTTCTCAATTTCAAAATTGTGGTTTTTATATTTTCTGAGTTTTTGGTAATTCTCATTAACTGAATTGGACCTTGACAAAGTTGTTCTGGGATTCCATTTTCATAATAGATTCACATGTGTATGAATAAGTATGTATGTAATTGTATAATTCCCAAAGTAATATATAATATTTTATGATTTTATAAATATTTATAATAGTGAATGGATTTCATATATCGATATAATAAAAAGAATACAACAATGTAAATAAAATATAGAATATTAACGTATAAAAATATTTTTAGGGATGCCCTTCCACATAAATGGACATGTTATTGTGTAAATAGGGGATAATTTTCTAGGAATATATTAGAAGTTGTATATTCATGAAAGTGGCAAATGGATATTTTTGGTTTTTGTTGTAAATTTTTTAGAGCTCTAGGATGTTCTGTTTTAGTGTTTTTATTCTTAAGGCAGGATCCCCTTCTCTTTTTTAATTAAATTGAATTATGTATGAATTGATAACTTTTGTATTATAATTTTATTTTAATAAGTGTGATATAATTTATAGTATAAGTTATTCTTTACCGTTAAATTAAAATAACTCTTGAAAAGGTGCTTAATTATGAAAAATTATTATTTGGTAAATAGAGTCATGTTTTTATATTAAAACACCAAAATGAGGTGCACTGTCTCAAATTGAACAATTATATGTGCACTGAGTTGTAGTTTTGTGATTTTTCTTATTATTAATTCCTATTTATTATGTCCATATTCCATAATTTCATGGGGTTTAATAAAAGAAATTATTTGTTTAGTGATTTTATATCAGATGTGATGGTGAAACAAGGGGTTGCATTTCTTTTGTTTCGTGATTTTATTCGAGTTATTGATGGTTCGTAAACATGCTATGAGAGATACCATCAATGCATGAGATGGACTCTTTGAGCATTATCTTTTTTACCTCCAGATGAGTTACAAATGTTCCCATTGAAAGAGTCTTTGGATTAGATCAAAGGATCTGTGGTTGTACTAGAACATGACTAAGATTCAGTCACCAATATGTTTTAGCAGTTATAGACTTTGAGTCTTGTACTTTACTTTTATTTCCATGCTCATTGTGACACATGGTACTTCATTCCCGGGTCACTAAGGACAATATCCAGGGAATTATTCATATATAGATCTCCCCAAGTGATATTTTTGATGTCCAACTAGCTCTTCAAGGAAATCCTCTCTGAGTCACATGATATTTTTAAAATTGTTTTCAAAATGTAATTTAATACAAAGGTAAAAAACCATTTCAAAAATAAGTATTAAAGCCCTTGGTATTAATGACATATGTCCATGTCAATAAATCCAAACCACAAGATTGGAGTTATTCTACCTCCTCTAATACAATCTCATCAAATATTCCATTTCTCGATTCTTTTGATCAGACTCATCGGTTTAGGCAGAAGTATGTTGATTTGATGGGTGTCCAAGTGGGACCCAAATAAAATAAATTATTTATTTACTACTACCTAGAATCATTTCGATATTGAACACTACATAACATATATTTCATAAAATGGGTTGGGAATGAAATTCAGTGTGTCAGACTAGTGAGACGATTTCACACTCTACTCGGGAACCAATTGTACATGACTGCGCTTCATGTCATTAGGTATTGCTACAAGTATGATTCTAAATTTAAAAGATTTTATTTATATTACTATGATGATGATTGTGAATATAACCAAGCTAGTTCTTGGGATGCTCACAGAACTAATCGTTGTGATGTTACTATTATATTATATTGTGTTTTATTATTATTCTTACTACATGGTCTTATAGAATCATATTTCATACAAACTTTTTTATAAATTGGCATTGGAAACATTTACTCATTTGTTATAATTTTCATCCATTTCATTTGTATTTTATTTATATATCATTAATTTATTGATATGAACCAAATATATCATTGTGCAATAGAAATAATGAGGATATATTCTAACGATAATTCCATGATTATTCCCTAAATTCTTGTCCGCTGCCTATGGCTTACACAACAGTGCCCTTAAGTCCATGTTGTTATTGGTATAACTAAGGTTTCCCTAGTCAATGGTCCTATACATTACAAATTTGATTAAATTATTTATTTGTCTTCTTCATGCTATTTTGGGACATTATATAAGACATTAGGATGTTTTAGCACTTAGTAAATTGTTGTGCCTCTGACCGTTCAACCAACATATATGGAAATGTCAAAATGTATTGGGTTGTCATTTTATTCATGTTATTCTTATTACTAATGATACAATTTCACCTTGACTGATTGTAGTATTTTTTCTACTTACTAATTTATGAAATTTAGTGATTAAACATGGATTATAATGGAAGGCATGAAACAATTAGATTCGTCATTATAGGAACATATGAATTCACATTCCATGTATATTGTATTCCTTGTAGAATGAATTGTTAAAAAAATTTGAAAAATTTTATTGTTCATTGAATGATTTATCATAACAATGTTGTGTTTTTTTACATACATAGGTATTCAATATTTTTAATTAACATATTATTGTGAATGTTTTTTATTTTTCATGCCTCCTGGCATATTAGAATATGACAAAACATTCGAGTTATAGTTAAATAGGAGTTAATTTCAAGATATTATGATGTATGTGTGCCTTATGAATTGAAAAATGCTGACTTATGGATCCATGAAATTTTAATTGAACCTCATATATTAAAGGGTTATTGAATAAATGATTAATGCTAAATAATTAGGTTTATCCTAAATATGTTGTATGTAACTAAATGGGAACCATTTTCGAATAGGTAGAGTGTATGAGTGCTTTATGAATTGGAATTGTGTGACCCATATAATAGAACCACAGTTGTCTAACCATTTATATTTAATGAATTTTACCTGAATGTTATTGTGTTTATGATTTTTTCTATATTTTGGACTTTATTTTTTCCATTAAATTGGAGCATCATCCAATGTGTAATGTTTAAGGGATCTTTTTATATTGAATAGAGGTATCAAACAATCTGGACAATCAGTTATTGACCTTTCCTATGAGATTTAAGAGTAATAAAAAATTTATTATCCTTTAATGTTATAAATTTAATAAATAAACGTCATACTATTATTTTATGGGCTTAATTATCTATGTGGCTAATTTCATAAAATCACTATTGGACCAATGTACTTATGTTTGGGATAGATATTAATAAAATGGATCAGTTATGGGGTTTTTTCAATATATAAATGCCTAAATAACATTTATTGTTCAAATGAACCCTAAATGGATCGGTATGACCCTTTTGTGTTTCCCTTTTTGTTTTTATATATTATTTTTTATACCATTGATGGTGTATTATGATTTAAAATTGAGACTATTAAACATGTCCTCTTTTATGGGTTTCATAAATAATTAATATCCCTTAGTTAATTAACTACCTTCAATTTTTTTTCAACTGATTTGTCTATAGTCTCACAATTTTTTTTAATGGATTTATGTGATAAAATTTCATTAACATAAAGAGTCATCAATAAAAATACCTCCTTGGAAGTGTTGATTAAGATACCCTTCAATTTTATATTTTTTTCTTGAGCTGTTTTTCCCTAAAACTAAATATTAAAATGATAAATATTAAAATCAGTTGGGGAATATTTTTAAAAAATAATCCATATGTACTGATTTATACTAACCTTGTGTAAGGTAACATTAAATATTCTTCTATCCACCATAAATGGATGTGTGAGAGTTAATGTAGGCATTTTACTATAGCTTGGGATTAAACGTTGTTTCCTTTTGGGGGATATCCATTTTCAGAAATTCCCATAGACACATTATTGATCTCTCTGGTTGATTATAAGGAATATATTTTGTTTATTCCTATTTATAAGCCATCATCTCTTATAGGACTATTAATAATTAAAAAAATTCACCATAAATATGGGTGGTTCTATGGTGTCTTCACCTTTAAACATAGTTCACTAATTTTGAAATTATTTTTTCTAACATGATATATATTCCAAGAGATTGAATATAATCATTTTTAGTAATTTTACTCATTATCTCCATGATTTTAAATTTTTTAAGACCTAGGAGTTAAGCACCCTGATCTAATGTAGTATGAGTAATGCGACGCTTGGATAAATTTTCATTATCAACCACGGAAAAAAAGATTGCATATGGTAGACAAACCATTGGATAGTATCATTGATGAGTCTTTTTATCATTTAATATCAGGGTAGTATTCATCGATATATGTATAATACATTTTCTTGTTAATCATTTAGTTATCTATTTATGTTCAATTCTACTTGTTAATTCATTGAGCTTTTATCTTTTTCACAATAATCATCATAGAATTATAGTGACAGGGGATTGATAAGGGTCCTTCCTGATCCTAATGCTCAGGATGATGCTCTAAGAGGATCTTATTATTGACATGATGGTTATTTGTCTTATCTCTTATGCCTAATGCAATTAAATATGTGGATGTAACTCATGGATACGATAACATGTAATTTTAAAAGATAACGTAGTATAGTGATATTCATTGGATGCGCCATGATGGTGGAAGTGGTGGTTGGAGTGGGAGTGGTATGGGTAGTGAATTATGGGGTCAAGTCCCAAAGAAATTTTTATTCATGGCATGAATTATATTGAAAAATACTAGTTCTCTTGAGTAGATTGTTAAATATATCTATTCTATTTAATGATTGACAAAAGAATGTTAGCCACCCTAACATCTAAATTCAGTGGTCGATGTAGCTTGTATCAATGAATGATATACATTGATCATAAAATCTGATTCTATACAATCACCTATGTTGGGGAGATTCATGTCAAATATGGTGAAATATTCCTCTTCATGTTGAAGGTGAAGATCCTATAGGAATTTATCAAACATGTAAAACTTACTCAAAAATCCATATGGAAGGTTATCTCCTTTGTTAAGTAAGTTATTACATGAGATAATGTTAGTGATGTGCTTGGATACATAGGAAAACTCTGAATACACTATTTTTTAGGAGTAGACTACTATGGTTGTGATTTGGTGGCCATAATATTCCATGGGTGGTAGTGGTATTGTGGATTAGTGATTGTGATGCTTTGGTAGAAGTGTTTGAGCTATTCTAAGGAAGTAAACCTCTAATGGCATGAAATCCTTTCTTATTTATGTGGGAACGGTGTATTTTGAAACATATAGGGAACACCACCTTCTTTATGGAGGAAGGGTCTTCGATCCCATATGGTGATCATTAGAACAACATAGTGTAGTCCCGACTTTAATTAGATCATTTCCCCTATCATCATATTGTCTGAGTACACTGAGGGAGTGGCCGTATTATTCCATGCTGAGGAATTATATTTTCAATGGTTTTGATTGGGTTGTTTTATTAGAGTTTATTTAGTGGAATGGTTTCAGATAATGACATGGTTAGTCAGGAGTGATAACATTATTCCCAAGTAAAAAATCATTGGATAGAACTATGAATAGAAAATATTTTATTTAACATAGTCTACAGGTAAGAGCTACATTGGGGTTAGTCAGTGTTCTTGTTATGTGGATGTTTAGCTTGTAATGATGTGTTTATTGTACGTGTGAATGTGTATCACCATGAATGAGCACCATGGTTATCAGATGTTTACTACGATGTCACCCATATTTTTATTCTTTCTTGTAACAGGGTTTTTATCACCATTATCCAAACGATTCAGATAGGGTATGTTCTATGTTAGGGATGTGGCCCAACAACTTAAATGTGATTTTTTTGTTACTACTTCTATCAAAAATTGGTTGTAGGATGTTGTTATCATTCTCAGAGAGGCCTTTAGGTGCCTTTATATTACTAATTATTGTCTATATTTCGAAATATTGTAGAAATCTATGTTGTGTTCTATGACAGTAGTGAACCATGGATGGTGTGACTTGATACCACATTCTATCCGTATGTAGTCTGCGAGAAACCTAATCTTGACATTTTCATCCAAGAAAATGTCAATGATCATGTTTTCCAATCATTTTTATAGAATAGTCGGCATAATTTATTAAAATATGTTCAGTGTTATGTAGAACCATTGATAAAATCATGTCACTTGTCATGATCATCTAAGAAATGTTGGAGCAACGTCTTGAATGAAATTTCCAAGGGCAGGTATATCGTGATTCCATATTTTCCTTATGTGAAAGAACCATGTGTTTGATGGGTTGATGATGTTATCATCTCGTAGGTAGGGCGGGCTCGAGTATGCTTTTTCACGATGCCTCAACTCAAAAGAAGGAATTGCATAAATACTCTATAGTATGTGTTCCATGTGTTAAAGTGATACTTAAAGGCAGATTATGTGGTTGGGAATGAATCATGACCATTTTAACAAGACTCTATGAAATGTATTGTTTAGGTGATGTATTCATTATCCTTAAAGAATTATTTGGGATGAGAATTTATAAGGTGGGGAGGTTATCATGAAACGTGTTTTGAGCTATGCTGAAATTCCCAGAGATTTTTCATGGGTGATGATTACAAGATAGGTCGTTCTTTGTAAAAAATTCAGAACATAATTATTTTGGTGGTAAAAACATTACATGTGGGTTTCAGAATTGGTTATATTACTGAGGGGTTACTCAGGACCCTCATTGAATTTCAATAGTGCCAGACCCTGAAAATATGAATTTTTGAGGCTCTACACTAAGCACACATTTTGGCATAAAATATGACACCCTAAGAAATAATTTTTGTGCATTATGGTAGTGAGTATATGTGAAGTGAAAGATCACTACATGCTTTACCCAAACAAAGTTTCTATCCTAGAAGGGTAGTTCCACTAACGAAGTACTTATTTACTATTCACCGTATGTTTGGAACATGATTTTACTAATCCGATGAAATGTTTTTTTTTGAAATAAAATTAATTAAAAAAAAATTACAACAAAACCTAAATTACTGTCCCCACATTCTCATATGACGCACCCTCCCACCATACCTCTTGGATACTCATAACTCCCCTCCTTTGGTGTCCTTTATTCAAGATTATTTTATCCAGATTCTATGAGTCACTCAATTGATTTCTCGAGGTATGCTCCAACATCCCTCTTCTTCACATTTTTGATGGATGTTATCTTCCCTGTCACACTACATACCACATCCAAATCCATGTCTTATATTAGATGACGTTTTTGATGTTTTTATATATTCTTACGATATGCAGTGGCACTTTTGGTTCAGTCTTTTTTGTGTTATAGAACCCTCCGCTGATGATGAAGTGTTTCAGAACTTTTTTGTCCATTCATTATTAATTTATAGATGGTTTTATTCCATTATTATCTATTTCTCAATTATAATATGTGTATTTTATTGTTTTTTAGTATCTAGAAATTATCATTTTATGCATTAGAACATTACGGTTTTTTTGCGTTTATATTGTCGAAAGATAATCACTTGTATATGTATAAGTAAAAAGGTACCTATATAATTTCCACCATTATATGTTATAACCCATGGAATGGTGATTATATATAATCGGTCTAGGTGTTCATATATTGGTGTATAAAAATTCATTCATTTTTATGTAAAGGGGTATTTTATTATACATGAAAATATGTAACAATTTCCTCAAATGTAGTTGGCCATGAAAATATATATATAACAGATATGTGTCCTTGAATATAAGTTATAATACTCATGTGTGCAAGTGGTAAATTGAAGGATTGTGTTTCCAATGTCATATTTATTGACTGCTGAGATGTTTTGATATGGTATTATTCTACTTAATGGAGGATCCATTGCAATTTTCCATTTAAATTAAAAATAATTACACAAATAGAAATTAAAATAAATGTATTAAATCAGGTAAGAAATAACATGTCTATCATAAAAAATTTCAAAAAAGTCATAAAAGCATCATAAATCATCAATTATATTCATATTGAGAAGGATACCATGATATACCAGTGGGAGTTTTCCTAGAGGGACTAGGGGGAGTAAAATATATACCAACACCACACACAAGTAGCCAGATATACTCGATCATCAGCTCATCTCACAGATGATGCTACTATTTCTTCACCACCCTCTTTTTCTGCATATGTTACAACATATCATCCAAATCTGTAATCCATTCCTCATAATTTTCAGTGTACGATGATGTCAATAATGACTCTCCACGACCTCCCTTTGTTCTCACAGATGTCATCATTGATGTATGATAAGAACTCATATGTGTCAGTCGATAACAAATTCCAGTAACATGAACTTTCTCAAAACTCTGTGC
Organism: Viscum album; assembly: GCA_963277665.1. Taxonomy (NCBI): domain Eukaryota; kingdom Viridiplantae; phylum Streptophyta; class Magnoliopsida; order Santalales; family Viscaceae; genus Viscum; species Viscum album. The sequence continues at coordinate 1,597,197,845 of OY728133.1, read as the reverse complement.
AGTCGCTATTTCCATGCCCCCGATGAAAACATGAATTAATAGTGAAAAAATATTCTTTCTCATCTTGAATCTCATATAAATGGAAATTTTTAGCCTCATATGTTTCCATTAAATTTATTGAAAAATTATAATAATAATTAAATTAATCATCATAACGTTTTTAAGCAAAATAACTAACAACAATTTTCCAATGTCGTTCTCCTACAACATATCCTTTACGAGGATCAGTATAAATCTTCTTACAAACATCAATCTATATAATAGAGGTGTCATCATCCACATATATAATATAAAATATGTTATAATATAAAAATACATAATCATTAATACATAATATCTCTTATAATATGTCATCATCATATGCCAAATTTATGACACCCAACCATATGGGTGGCCTATTTCCTCTCCCATCTCTGATGTCTAGTAGATGCTGAACTCTTAAAAGTCTCTCAAATGTTCTAGGAGAAAAAAACTCATATATCAAATAATATATATTCAAGATGATGGGAGATGCAAGAAAGATCAAAAATTGTAGCACATGATTTATCCAAAGACCACCTTCTAATGTTGTGTAGAAACTGAAGAATGTGCTCACATATACATCAATCACATGCCTCTCAGATAAAACCTATATATAAATCATATATATGAAAAAATAAATTATAAAAAATAAATTATAAAATATATATGATTTATTAAATAAATACTTAATATGTATATATTATTTTATAAAGTACAATCCTGTGGTCGATGATCTGTTCGTACACAATGATGGTTACTAGGTCTCATGACACCCATGGTTCAGAAAAATAATTTTTTAGAAATGCTCTAGCCTGCCCATTGTATAAATGAGAAAAATTATTCAAATAAAAAATAAGCATAAATCTATTTTCAAAATTAATACATATAGTTATTGTGAAATAAATATAAAAAACAATTAATAAAAAAATAAGGATCAAAATAAATTGATGGTAGTCACCCTTGAATAGGATCAAGAATTAGTAATTGAGCATGATTATGCCCACTCCTTTTAGGCACCCCATCCTGAGGAGGTGAAGATGAATCAGGCTCATCAGTACATATTCTATAATTGATGAGAGAACATAATAAATCTTCATGACCATCACCATCGTTATAAGAAAAATCTAATCAATAGTAAGTAACTGTTAATACACACATGAAATATAAAAATCTTGTTAATTTCGGAATAATATAATCTTACATATAATATATTTTAAATGCAAATAAGAATTTTTATAAAACTAATAATTATCATAGTGTAACAATTACATATAACTAATGACCAAAATATAATACATCAATCATCATCTTTATCACTATTTTCCTTTACACCAATGACTACATCCTCATCTTTAGAATTATTAACATCAATATGTCTTTTTGATTCATCATCCTTTATGACATCATCAACATTATCTATATAATAGTTCATTTATTGGGGGTTTTCATTATTGATATTTATATCTCATTGGGTAAGTGATATATTTTGCAGTGTTTCATTGAAAATTTTAATTTAATTCCATTTCACAGAATTATTTTCATTTTCAAAAAACTAGTTTCCTCACGATTTCATTTATATCACACTCCACTAGTTCTTCAAATATCTCAAAATGTCAAAATTAGATTCACAATAATCATGATATTCTTGATGTTCCAAAATAAATTGTTCATTTTATGTAATATTATTTTAATATTTAATGTCAATGAATACTTGTTGTTGATGAACATGCAACATTTGATCAGTATCAAACCACTGAAATTTAAATATTTTAACATAATTTTTTCCCAGATAACATAACTCAAGTATTTTATCTAGTATACCAAATTTGAAAACCACACATTCCTTATGATGGTATCATTTCAAATGAAAACCAATATTAATATCTTTATTTGGGTCACCATATATTGGTGTATGGAATCGGAATCCCTTAACCACATAACAATTATAATATTCAACTAAATTTTATAAAGGATTTTTAAGTGCACATAATAAACTGTAAATTTTACATTCATGTTGTGTTTCATGATAAAATTATTATTGATAATACACATCATAGAGAAATTTATTTAATATTCCATAAAATGATACTTATCATAGTAGTCTTTAAAACCAATATACACAATTCTGTATTTACATCAAGTGTAGTAGAGGTAATTTGAATACATTTATTTATATGTTAATTATATAGTCAACAAGATTGTTAATTTATATAAAGATATATTTTACAAATTTTTAAATAAATAATAGAAATGTAGTATATACATGAAAAAATAATGAAATTTTATTATAATGCAGGATAACAGAAGTAGGAGATCTATGTAGATCGGCATATGTAATCCTTTTCTCATGATATCCATCAAAACCATTATCAGGAATACAGAAAACTAAAATATAGTACTTCGTGAGATCATCAAAATGTGTCTCATTTCAATCTACGTGATTATTATTTGATGACTATTACTAATGAAAATAATAATAGAAGAAATTTTATATATTCTCTGGCATTTATGCATCTAAAATTGACCCTTCAGTAGATGATTTTTTATGTTCCATCTTCATTAATTTTTAAATACATTTTTCTAAAGTATACATCCACCAGAATTGTACTGGCCCCCACATTTATCTTCACATAGAAAATGCAATACTAAATGTTTCTCGGAATAAATGAAGCTGAGTGGGAATATTTTTTCAAATGAACATAAAATTAAAAAAAAATATTTGTATATAAAACACAATTTATTATATTGTGATTTTTTCACAAAAATATATTATTATAAATATCATATACCATTCAACACAACCATGATTAAATAATTAAACCTCCCTCTATGACCATGAATATACAATATTTCAATTATAACATGACAATCATAACTTATTAACCGTTTGACATGCCCATTAATGACACATGAGACAAATTATATGTATAAACATATAGAAAACACAAATTATTAGTCTATTTATATAATAATAAAAGGTTATATATTTTATCTGAGAAAGTTTGTTTTGGAATCATTAATTTGTGTCATCCTTCATCATAAAATAATTTAAGATAAGGATGAATCCAAATCAGTAAAATATCTAACAATGCCATTATATTACATTCGGTCCATCATGGTGTGTAGAATATAGTATAAAAAATGTTATCAAAAAAATTCTTCTCATTATTCATTGAATCTAACATGAGAAGAGCAAACAAATTGGAAAAATATGGAAGGTCCCAAAAAAATATTATGCATTATCAAATTACGAGCTCTCCATAAACCATTTTTTATTTTTTCCACCATGGATAGTTCAAAAGTAACATGACATAATTCAGTGATGATAGATTTTATATGATTATTTGAGAGATCTGTTGGAGGTGATTCTATTTCAATTGAAAATTTTGTAAAATTAATTATGTTCCAATGAAAAAATTGATATTTTGGTTGAAATATCCAATGACAGTCAAAATAACTATCCTTTCTCCCATCACCAATCACAAAATATATTTTATCATCCACGTAGTATGAACATGATTTAGACCCAATGTGACCCATCTTGATAAAATAAAATACAATATAAAATCTCTAATCAAATATATTACAGAAAACGTCAATATAAAATTCTGATATTTAGTTATATGAAATGTATTGACACTGTTGTTCCATAATGATATTAAATCAAAAATTAGTGACATCAAAAAAAACATCAATATTCTAATTTAGACATCATATTATTAATATCATCATATTTATATATATATATATATATAGTTTCTTGATTTACATCTTAGAAGAAATATCTTAAGGAGTAATGAGAAGAAGAAAAAATCAATATTTACTTTCATAAGTACTTAATAGAAAAAATACATTAGTGGAAATTCTCAACCATATGTTACGAGATTCTAAATAAAAAGAAGGATGTGTCTGATCAAAATGTTTGAATAAATCACCATCACAATGTTGATTTTATAATTTTGTGATTTAAAATATTTTATTTATGATTTTTCAACAAAACAGTAATTTTTTGACACATAAATTTGTGTTGTAAATGAGGTAAAATTTGATAATATCTCATTTATGTCATGGTAACTCTGGATTTTTTTATTATGACTCATTAATCCTTGATTCTATACATATTTTACAATTAACCAAAGATATATAGTCACTATAATATATTATTTAATCATTTGTACATTCATAGATAATTTCAAAACCTAGAATCAAATTATTAACCAACCATTTACATTTAGATAATCATGTATGTGATATAAATCAGTCAAGAAACAATGACTTATCCAAATATAAAATCATATTGAATCAACAATTAGACGTTGCAAAATATGATTAAATAGCCATAATTGTTTTAAAAACATCATTTATTCTCATCCGACATCCAGGATATATAGCCTCCACAACTGATTTCCACAAAAGGTAAAACAAAGAAGGTTTGGATTTAAGATTTGGTATATAATTATGAGTTGGTGAGTCATGAATAAATGCAAAATTTTTCTCATGTATTAAATTTAAAAATTATGGATCTGGCATTATTAATATCTCTATTGAAGTGTTTAACAATGTTAATAACAAAAAATATAATCTTTTTGATATCTGGAATGAAATATATGAATTCCATAATTTTACAATTTTTGGAATATACTAAGACTACATTTTGGACATGGACATTACTTTATTCCTTCAGAAAATAAATATGAGTTCAATGATTCAATTGATATAAAGGGTTCAACACATTGAATACCAATAGTATTAAAACATGATGTGTTTGGAAATGTTTCAATTATTATTCCAATAATGATTATGAAATACATATTTGTGTATACTTTTTGAGGTCATACTCATAAAAAAACAAGAATAAGAATAAATACTAAATATCATTATGAGTAGTTGAAAATTATTATAATGTTTTTCAATATCTATATATTATATAGAATATGAGAAGATTGATGAAATAGGTTTAAAATATATTATAGTATCTGTAGTGGTAAATCAAAGATAATATAATGGAGAATAATTATTAGTGACCATTGTAATGGATCGGACCCACCTGGTCCATTAATTTACCAATATTACTGAGTTTGGTACACCCTGGACCTTGTATGTCTAGATCTGAGGTGCAGTGTGTGAGTGGAAGGATGTAACCATGGTGTCAGCCATCAGTAAGAGCGATCAACGTGTCACTGATTAGTGTGTCACCTTGGCCACAGTGGTGTGTCAGGTTGTATTTCCTCATTTTTTTCCTGTAACACCCATTTTATGTTTTGAATATTTTTTTAAAGTAGTACAACGATGTTTTATTCGCCATAAACAACGTTTTAAATCCATTAGTAGTGGGGAGACCCCCAATGGTCACGTTTTACTCTATTTAAATGAAATCCTTTAACGAATATCTATTTTGGCCACTCCATTGATGAGAATTATTAAAAAACAATTAATCCCATCATTCGTAACCATCCATCCACGCGGTGAAACAACAATCCACCTTTATATTTGTTCAAGACTTTTTTTCTATATCATGTAACTCTAGGACCTTATCTTTTTATCACACAAGAATTCCTTTTTTCATCATCTGGGATGGTTAATTTTTTTCCTTGGTGCATTTTGTGTCCATTTTCTAGAGGCTAGTTGTGTGAATATTCTAGATCATTTCCTGCTCATTATTAGAGACCTTATAGTTTCTCACCTACAATTCATTCATCCTAGATGATGGCGTGAGAAGATAAATTTTAATTTTAGATCATACATGTCGGGTTCTTACTTCGACTTTCTTTACTATGTATCTTGTGTGGTGGGTATGAAAATGTTTCCAACGGGGATGGATGAAACCAAACCATAATGAAGATAAAAAAATTGATTTATGGATTGAATTGTTGTTTTTGATAATTTATTTGTACTCTTTTATCTTTTCGTATATGTTGTGAATTGAATGGCTTTATGTCCATAGCAAATCGTGGCTGTTGGTGGACCTTTCTTATGCACTAAAAAACCTCTGTTTTCAATATATTTATATAATAGAATGGTTGTAACATGGAAACTACTAATTCACGCAAAATCAGTTGAATAAATGGATTCCCAATGAATAATAATCTGTGTGTTATCACCCCGATTAACCATACATAACTACATAACTAAATGAATGGAAAATTCAAATTTGGAAACTACATTTCTATGTTTTGGTGATGTTACGGTTGATTCTTATGAGTTTACATAGATGGGGATGTGATCCCCAATTTGCGAAGTAGTGGGTATGTGTACCTATTTCCATGGGGGGAGGTATGTTGGGGCTTGGTTCATATCCAATACATTGATGGATCTCACATATTCTTTTTGTTGCTGTGACATTACAAGAGAACCGGGTGTGAATGTTTAAATTGATGTTTGGTTGCCTATCATTCATTGAATTGATACAATGTATTTTATTTTCCTAGATGTGATGAATTATCTATATGGAATCAATTGAATATGAAAAAGAGAATGGATTCAAAGGTGAAGTGTTTCTCATGTATGGGTTTTGACATTGTTGTGATTGTGGTGATTCTTATGAATGATTAGTATTAAGGGTGTTTGTATCTTGGATGGGTTTGAAATCCCAAGGATGGGAACTGCTCCTTTTTTATTATATGTATATTTTAGTTTCCATGTTTTTTCCATGCCCCACCCAAGTTGATCACATCATGCAGAACACCACCATTTCACAGGGGAGGGTGTTTTCCCTAACACTCTTATGAGTGGATTGTTATTCTCTTCTTTTTTTCTCCCTTTCCTGAGTAGCCCAATACTCTTAGGGCAGTCTGTAATGGATAGAGGTCTATTATAACTGAATATTCTTCAGACATATTACTTGTGGTGGTTTCCCTAGGTGTGTGCTGGAAGGTAGTTTCCCAGGTATCTTCATGATGAGGCCCCTATGACTTCAGGCATTACATTAGTTGTTAGGGCCCAGGTGACATTGGGCGTGGCAGAAGTTGTTCAGGACCAGGTATCTTCTGGCATGGTAGTTGTTTTTGTGGCCCATGTGTTTGTGGGCAGGATGTGTTATTGTGGTATCCCAGGTGTGTGCGGGTGGTGTATGGCAGTGGTACTGTGGTGAGAATGGTGGAGAAGGTGTGACACATAGGATGCCTTAAATAACCAGGGGGATAGTGGTGTAGGGTACCCAAACATAGATGTGTTATTGGTATTACTTTACTTGATTTGCTTTATTTGGGAAGTGTGCCTTTTTGAGGATTGGGTGGATAGTTTCTTTTCTAGGTGCTTTGGTTATCTACTATTCTCACATGGCATTATCATGCCTCCCCACATGTGCGTGAGACCTTTTGGTTTTCCGTATTGAGTACAACTATATACTCACCCTATGTATATAAAACTACATTATGGTTTCCATGAGGACTTCGAGGATCATGCAGGATTGTAATTGTTCGTACCATAGGACATTTGCAGTTGTTTTTTCTGTTTTTATTTTATTTGGTACATTCCATGTAGTTTTCTTGTTATGTTATAGCACTTACTTTCAGAAAATGGTTATGGAAATGATTTGTTTTTTCCATACATTTACATCCAGTTTTGGTGTTGATTAGAGATGTATCATCTTATCCCCATATCCTACTAAATAAAAATGGTAATGGATTCCATTTTGTGTGTGATTATATACCCTTCATGTTATTCGCCACTCAGGTACCTGTTGAAGGCGGGTTTCCGTGGTCATTATCTCTCCTTCAACATGAGTGAAAAAGGGTTTGGAAATCCACTATCCCCTCCCTCTAATTGGTGATGGTGGGTCATGACAGAATGTTATTAGATGAGTGGTTGAGAGATAGGATGGATATTGGAGTTAGACATTGTGATAATTTCATGGGATGGAAGGGAAACAATATTAAGAAATCATGGTGTGTGAAATAAGACGAGAAGATTCTCAAGGACATGAGATTTTAGGCCACCCATGATCCAATAAAATGAATTTGGACCTACTGAATAACCACTTATGGATACACTGATTGTAGGGTAGATACCCTAGAAAAGGTACATACATAATAATGACTTGTGTTCTTACATGTTCTGAGTGATTGAGGAATTTAAATAAATAATTAATATGTTTGAACAAAATTTAATGAAATATTTTATACTACTCGGGAATATGAATTCCTTGTATACCTTGTTGATATGGAACCTAGATGATGACCCTGAGTAGTGAGGGCGATCGTTGCCCAGGAGGTTAATTCGGTTGATCGACAGAGTGCTAGTCGAGGGGAGGACGATGACCAGTGGCAGGGGATGCTTCATTCCATTACGCGAAAGACCCTTGGGATGTTTGAGGGTAATTTCTTAGACATGGAGATTGATACCTAGATCGAGGAGCTTATGAAAGACCTCAGCATGATCTGGTCTTGGTAGGATTACTATGGTTTTCTTGGTTGTATGCCAGATGCATGGAGTGGGACGTCAATTGTGGGATCTATATATTGTGGAGAAGAGGGAGGATGCATATTCGTTGACTGATATCGGGAGGGAATATCGGGCGAAATTTCTCTCTTCCATGATAAAGGTAGAAATGAGATATAAGATATTATCCCTTTAGCAGGGGAGCATCAAAGGGATGTAGATACTAATCATGTTAAAGGATCTCCTTCATTTTTCTTTGGACATTTATTCAGATGTGGAGTCGTGGGAGAGTTGTTTAGAGGAGGCACTCAAACCTTCTCTCCAGTATGCTATTACTCACTTCACCATATAGATATAATTAGAGATCCAAAATATGGCTGAAGTAATGTATAGGATGCACATGTTGGGAGGTGTGCCATGAGTGGGGAGCTAGTTGGTCTCATCATAGGGGAAGGCCATCAGCAGTATGCCTCCAGCATCAAGGTCGTATAGGTTTCGGGTTGTGGGGTGTTGGCCCTAGCAGTTCCAGTTTCGATCTCTCAATCCCCACTCTTTCAATGCGGGCCCATTACCATGGTGATTAATCTTTGACATCCTTGAGAACCATCAAAATTAGTGCCGAGACCAAGTGCTACACAACGTGGGTGGGCAGGTTTAGCACCCACCTCAGCAGTAGCGGTTTCCATCCAGGCCCATTTAGCATAAGTAGCAGGAGGGACCACAAGTACCCACCCCTCAGAGAGAATACATTTGTAGGAGGAGGCCTACCATAGGGTTCTCTTTAGGGACCTCATCTAGGTAATGGTTGGGGAGGCGGCATACAACCGAGGGGTAAAGGATCTGGGAGTGGGATGTTTGCACACCGCAATTGAAGCAGTACACGACGGCCCGAAACTCGTTCATGGTGCGATCAACTTGATTAGAACTCCAGAATGTTCATTGTTTGATTCATTATATTATCACTCATATGATACAAATTTTCTAGCCCATAATCTGGGTCTATATTCAGAGAGACATTTTGTGCCCTTGATTTTTTGTATGCTAGTCCAGGGTTAGTCCAGCTCGTCTCATGTATTTCGGGAATGAAAACTATTTCCAGGGCCTCATCACTCTAGTGGGGGACTCCTTATACTACAAATGCATCCATTTTATGTCATCCAATGAATCTACTGGATAATCTATGTGTACTCTATTATCATCTTCTTCTAGTGAAGAATCATTTTCTCCGATGAGGGTTGTCATTGTGTGGCTATTGTCAGTGAACAGTGTTTCCAGGTGGGTTATGAAGTGTGGATAATCTTCCATCAATGATGTCTGGGATTTAGAATAATCCGTGGATACTGAGATGATGGTTGTTCTTAGCATTGTTAGAGTGTTCCTAACCATTTTTCTTGAGCTGTTTGTGACTCAACCCAATCTATGTGACGTTGTGTTCAGGATCGACTTAGAACCCAACACCCATCCAATTTTCATAGCACATTATCCGATGGATCCTTCATTGTTGTGGGTTTTGAGGATTCAGACTGACTATCTGTTGAAAAAGGTTTCTTTTGACATTGAATGTCACCATTGGGTTCTCTGGTCATGTTTGTGAAGAAGACATATGGTCATCTCAAGTTGTACATATACTACGAGAGAATAAATCAGGTAATGGTCAAGAATTGTTTCCCTATACAAGGATATACAATCACATTGACCAGATGAGGAGAGTAGGTTGGTTCTATATGATCGATCCGTGGTTTGGGTATCATCAGTTAATGGTGAAGGACAATGATATCTCAACGATTGATTTTGGGTTCATGTATGGGCACATTGTATTCATTGTCATTTTGTCTAGTTTTACAAACACAACAATTGTGTTAATGGAGCTAATGAACAATATTTTCTGAGAGCTTTGGGACAGGTTTGTCATTTTGTTTATTGATGACATTTTGATCAAATCAATATCAGAGGAAGAACATACTATTCACCTCAAGATGGTCTTGGATATCCTTTGACATCACCAGCATTATGGGAAATTGTCCTTGAGTTGGTTCATGACACGAGAAGTGCATTTCCTTGGACATGTTGTGTCTCATCATGTGGTGGATATCGATTAGTCAAATGTAGAAGTGGTTGATTCTTGGGAAGCACCATGGAATGTGATAGAGGTTCGTAGTTTTCATGGACTACTAGGATATTATCGGAAGTTCGTACCCATTATCTCTCGAGTTGTAGCCTTATTGAAATCTTTGACCAGAAAAGAGAAGGCCATCATATGAAGAGTGCAATGTAAGGCACCGTTTAACTATCAGATTTAATGGTTGGTCAACACTCTAGCGCTCATGTTTCTAGAGGAAGGGGTGTTATATGAGGTATTTTGTGATACTTCTAAACATGGCCTAGGTTGTATGCTACTGCAGCAGCGGGGGTGATATCTTATGGGAATAGGAAGTTACGTCTTCATGAGTGTAACGATTCCTCCCATAACCTAGAGCCTATATATAAAGTGTTCATGTTTAAGTTGTTTCATAAATACCTCATTGGGGATCACTTTGTGGTATTCATAGATCACAATAACTTGATACATATCGTTACCCAGTAGGACCTGATCTTGAGACAATTAAGGTTGGGGGAGGTTCGTTAGGACTACAAAATTGATATCTCTTACAAAAAATGTTAGGGGAACTTTTTGGCTAGTCCCTTGAGCATGAAGTCATGGAGGGAATCTATTCAAGAATCTATACTTGCATGGAAGGAAATATAGGATTAGGATTCCCTACATCTATGAGAAATGGTGGATAGATGTAGAGGTTGTATGTTATAGATAATAGTAAAGTCCTATCAGTTGTGGATGGTGGAGGAGTTTCAATGGGGAGACATAGAGAGTGAAGTGATGCATGATCATGTTAACCATGAAAATTCTCTGAATGTGTGGTCAGAGGATGGTCAGAATCAGTTTATTTTTTTGAGGGAAGTAGTTTGTCATGTATGCGATGTGTGTGGGTGTTCTATGTGAGTTCCATAACTCACTCATAACGGTACACCCCAGTTGTTTCCAATATGTATTGGAGCTTGAGGGGTCAGTTTTGGTGGCTTGGGGTGAATCTTGTAGTAGCGGAGTTCATGGAAATGTGACTAGAGTGTCAACAGGTGAAGGTCGAACACCAGGTCCAAGGGGGTTTGATACTTCCCTTTATAATTAATTGAGCGTAAGTGGGATTACATCTTGATGGATTTCATCATAGTACATCCAAGTGTTCAAGGAGGATGTGATTTAATATGGGTAGTGGTAGACTGGCTAAAAATTCACCTCACTTCCTATCAATCATGGTGTCAAGTGTGGTGGATGACATAACACAAATATACATGGATGAGGTGGTGTGGTTTCATGGAGTTCCAAGGTCTATAGTCTCCGATAGGGATGTATGATTTCCCTCATGAGTCTGATGGGGATTTTAGAAAGATTTTGGCAACAAACTATGTCTTAACAATGCTTTACACCCCAAGAAATATGGCCATATAGAGAACAACATCCAAACATTGTAGGATATGCTACGTGCATGTGTTTTAGTCTTCATGGGATCATTGTAATGACATTTTCAATTAGTATATTTGGCCATCCATAATTTCTATCACTCTACTATTTGCATGGAACCATTTTATGCCTTTTATGGGAGGTCATGTAATTTCCACGTTTGATGGATCGAGTTTGGAGATGCATGTTTTCTTTCACCAGATTTAGTGCAGTGTACTACATAGAAGGTTCATCATTTGAGTGAGTAGATGAAGGATGTCTAGGACCAGAAGAAATCGTATGCCAATCATAGGATGAGACCATTGGATTTCGAGGTTAGAGACCATGTGTTCTTGAATATTTCTCCTCATCATGGGAATCAATGATTCGGCATGGGGATAAATCTCTATCCTAGGTTCTTAGAACATTTTGATGTGCTGGGGAGAGTCGAAGAGGTTCCATAACATCTAGTGTTTCCACCTCAATTGTAAAGGATATACGATGTTTTCCACATATCCTAGCTTCTACAATATCTATATGAGGACTCCCAAGTCTTTGACTAGGGATAATTGGATATAGGGGACAATGCTACATTCATGGAGTGACTAGTGGGGATTGAGGATTGAAAGGATAATTTTCATCATGGACAAAAGATACCTTTGGATCATGTATTATGGAGGAAAGATGGCCTAAAATAGATTACATTGGAATGAGATGTTTAATTGTGCACCCAGTACCCAGTGTTTTTTTGAGTTACTATCCCGATAATTGTTCGTGTTGTGTTTCTGATTTAGTGGATTACCTTGTTAACTATGAAATGTTAGTTTTTATATGTTCGCTAAATGTTTCTGAAGATTCCTAACAATTGAAAATGATAGGACATGATCCCTAATCAATATTCATTAATGTGTATGAGATTGAAATAGTGTGGGTGAGTCAGTGCCGCCCAAAGCAGATAGTTTCATGACTTGGGAAAGAGACACACTAAACCACGGGGATTGATGGAGTTAACATATATGTTGTGTGATAGGTCAATGGATAGGTGTTTCTAGATGTTTAAAGTGGTTCAGTTGTGGGAGGTATCTATTAAGGTTGTTGTTCAGAATCCTCCCCATGGTTCGGGTTTCGTTTTGATTCTCAGGGAGACAAATAGTTTGAGAGTTATATATGTAATGTTTCAGACCCTCCTGGTCAATTACATTGCCAATTTTCTTAAGTTTGGGATGCCCTAGATCTAGAATGTCTAGATCCAAGGGGCAGTGTGTGGGTGGTAGGATGTCACCAAGGTGTCACACATCGGTGAGACACCAATCACTATGTCACCATGGACATAGAGTGGTGACGTGGTTTACATCCCCACCTTTTTCACATAACACCAATTTTAAGTCTTTTAACCTTTTTTGGTGGTTCAAAGCTGTTTTAGAACCACAAACAAGGTTTTAAATACCATAAGAGTGGGACGAACCAAAACAGACCCATTTTCATGTCTTTAAATAAAATTATTTAACGGAAAGCTATTTTGGAAACCCCTCCGATGAGAATTATTAAATAAAAATTAATCCCATCGTGGGAAACATTCAATCTGTGTGGTGAAACCACGAACATCCATTAGTTTTTTTGAAGATTTTATTTTTCATATCTCTTAACTACTGGACCACTTTTTATAGCACTAATGATTCACTGTTTTTCTGGATATTTGTGGGATTGGATGGCTGTAACATAGAAACTGGTAAATCATTTAAACATAGTTGATTAAAATGATTCCCAATGAATAATAATCCTTGTGTGGTCACCCTGGGTAACTAAATAGAAATAAATAACTAAATGAATGGAATATTCAAAATTTGAAACTCCCTTTTGTTGTTCTAATGATGTTTACAGTTGATGCTTATGAGGTAATTTTATTTTTATGGGACCCCCTATTTGAGCAGTTGCTGGTTTTTGGACCAAAGTCCATGTGGGCAGTATTATGGGGATTTTTTTGTTAAAGTACTTAATGGGACCTCACAGATCCCTTTTGTTTGTTATGACATTACAAGAGAACCATGTGTGACTGTTTAAATATTTTTTTGGCCCTCTATCGTTCATTGAATTATGTCCATGCCTTTTAGCTTCCCAATAATGAAGAATTATTTAAATGGTATCACATTAATAAAAAAACAATAATGAATTTTACAGGGAATTGATATCCATGAATGAGTTTTGAAAAGGTTGTTGATGTGGTGCCTATCATAAAATAATAGTAATTAGGGTGTTTGTATCTGGGTTCGTTTTAAAACCCCCAGGTTGAGAAGAGATCTTTTTTACCTATGTGTTTAATTTAGTTTTTTTGTGCCCCACACTTGTTGATCACTTCATGTGGAACACTATAATTTAATGGGGGAGGGTGTTTTATCCAACACTACAAAGAGTTGATGGTTAATAGCACCTTTTCTTATTTCTTTACCTAGTAGCCCAAGAAACATTGTGTAGGCTGTGATGGCATGAGGTCCATTATAGAAAATGATATTTCGGGCAGTGTAGGTGTAGTGATTGGCCCAGGATTGTGTGGGCATGTTTTTCCCTAGTATCTTTGAGTTGAGGCCCAGGTGTCTTCAGGCTTGGAAGTTGTTGTTTGGGCCCAATGTGTCTTCATTTGTGGTGGTAGATGATATGTCACATTCATTTGTGGGAAGGATGTGTGGTTTTTGTAGCCTAGGTGTGTGTGGGTAGGGTATGGAAATTGGACTGCGGTGAAAATGTTGGGGAAGGTTTGACATGTAGGTTGTCTTCAATAACCAATGGGAATGTGGTGTGGGGTACCCAAAAATCAATGCGTTTTTTCTATTTATTTACATGACTTTCATTATTTGTGGGGTGTACCATGGTGAGATTTGGGTGGATAGTGTCTTTTCTTGGTGCTTTGGTTATCTCTTATTATGATGGGGCATTATCATGCCTCTCCAATTGTATAAGAGAGTATTTGGTTTTCCCTAATGAGTTAACATGTATTCTCACCCTATATATATAATACTACATTTAGGTTTGTATGAGGACTTCAAGGATCGTGTGGGACCGTTCGAGTTTGGACCATGGACACTTATAGTAGATGTTTCGATTTTTCATTTCATTTGTACATTCTAGGGAATTTTCTTGTACTTTTTAGCACATACTTTTGGAACATGCATATGGTAATGGTTTGTTTTTTATTTACATTTACATCTAATTTTGGTGTTGATTAGGGATGTACCATATTTTCTCTCGATTGAACTAAATAAAAAGGTTAATGCCTTCCATTTTGTGTGTGATTATATAAACTTTGTGGTAGCTTCCACTCTAATCCCTTTTGAAGGCAGGGTTCATGGGACATTATATCTCCTTCAACTTGTGGAAGGAGGGGTCTAGCAATCCATTGTCCCTTCCCCCATCTTGGTGAAGGTGGGATGTGACAAATAGTTTAAGTAGTTGGAAATTATTAAATTATTTTACCAACATGAAATATTCAATGGAATATGAGTTGAGTGAGGATAACGGTTTCTGACGATTATGGAGCCCATAGAGGATCATTACAGATCATATAAAAATACTCTATATATTATAAAAAACACATGCTATTTTATTGAAAATAATTGAACATCTCTACGATAGTGTCACATATAATAAATAAAATATCACCATTGGGTCAGGGATATGGGTTTTAACATAGAAGCGACATTACATTTGTGTTTGTCAAGTATTTAGTTACATTTTAGTTGAGGGTAATTAATTAAATACTTTTTATAATATAGAACACTAATTTAATTTATTATTCAAATTTTTTCCAGAATGATACATCAAAGATCACCATTGAGTATGAGATAATTTGTTTTCCCTATGAGAGACATAACATTTGTGAGTTTTGATGTTTTATTAAAATTTAATGTATGGATAATCCATTTAATCCATTTATTATTATTTATTATAAAAATAAATATATCTTTTAATCTATGTATCGTATGATAAATTAGATATCACCATTGGGAAATATATGTAGATTTTATATTGTATGGTCTATAACATTTTAATTTATAATAAATATTAATAATATTTAATAATTTATAATTTTTTTTATTTTTCAAATTTTCAAAAATATTCTTTGTTTTATCATATTTTCACATTTTTAATAATACATTATATTTATCATATATATTTATTATCTATTAAAAAAATTTATAAATGCATTATTAATTATTATAAATTATTTAATGAATATTTTTAATGTAAATTTATATTAATTTTTTAACATTTTTTAGTTTTATATATTTTTATATATATATTTTTCAAATTATTATTCTTATTTTATAATTATCTTTATGAGTAACAATGTATTAATAATAATGACTCAGTAATTATTAAATATTATTAATTATTTAAATCACAACCACATTGTTAATAATTAATATATTTTTTTATTTTTTAATAAGTTTTATAATTGTTATATTTTAAATAATGTTTAGTTTAAATGTTTTATTTAAATATATTTTTTATCAAACAGAAGAAACAGTCATTTATATTTTTTCATAAATTATAATTATATATAGCACATAATTAATCAAACCTATTTTCATCAAATTAAAATTTAACAATGTTTTCAAACCAATAAACATATCAGATCTATATACATATATATAAACATACATACATATTTAATATTTATTAATAATTTTTACTAACTGACATGTAATTATAATAAATAATTTAACGAATTGTTTTAATTGTTGAAATTATTAATTTATTAATAGTTATTATATATATCTATATCATGATCTTATAATTAATATAAATACATAAATTGTATAATAAATCTTTAATAAACAAGTCAACTTATCTAATCATTATAAACATATATATATATATATATTATATTCATAAGTAGGTGTTTATATATATATATATACAAGAATATATATACATATATATAGAACTAAATTAATATTTACAACTACAATATATATATATATAATTTCACAATATGTTTTTATACATATAAGTATATATACAACATATAAACATATGTATATATATAAGCTTATATATCAGTTTATATATGCATATAAGAACATATATAAGCACACACACAGATATATATATAACAACTTATGTATTAATTTAAGAACACATATATATTATGATGAATATATATATATATATATATATATATATCAGAAAATAATATTTTTTATAACATATATATATGTATATATATGAAAATCCTTACTCAAATCATAAAATTTATATATTCGTCAAATTTTGTGAGTGCGTGCGTGTGTCAAGATTTCATAATTATTATAAATACATAAAATATATTATTATACATTAAATCAAATGTACATATTAAATCTTTATAAGCATGCATGTGTATATATATATAAAATAGTACATGTTTTTGAATCATATATATATATATATATTAAAAACATACTTGTTTATATATAACCACATATGTTTTTTAAATATATATTTATGTATTCACAATTTTATATATATAACAGTATGTAGAAACAAAAAGTAAAAAAATTAGAGAAAAAAAATATTTAAATAGTTATGTCATATATGATAAATATATCAGACATGAATAATAGATAAGAAAATAAGGAATGATAAATAGATAAATAGATAACTTTCCATATATGGAAATAAACATTTTTTAACATGAAAATATTGAATAAACTTTTTTAATAATCATAAATACAAGATCATGCATCAGAAATATAAAAGTTATCATACATAGGGATTTAAAAATTGAAAAATTGAAATAAAATGAAAAAAACCCAAAAAAAAATATAAAAATGAAGACATGATGAAACCATACCACTGAGAGTCGAACCCAGATATGTTAAAATACAATGAAAACAATATTATATGAAATTACAATGTTGGTATTGGGTTTGTTTGTTTGTCTAACTTTTTAGGAGAGGGGGATTGATTTTAAGGGGAGGTGCAGCGGTGTAGTGGAGCATCACAGCGGTGTTGTGGTGTAGCGTGGAAGGGGGGAGGTCTGGTAGAGTAGTCCAGAGGAGGACTAGTGGAACTGTGTAGGAGAGGGAGACAATGAAGAAGATAAGATAATAAAATGTATGGGCTATGTAGGTTAAATTGTTATATTTTTTGAAACAGTCTATTTGAGACAGAATTAATGTAGTTTAAAATCGTCATTAGGTCAAAATTATTTGCAATAGAATTTTTATTCATCCCCAATTACATTTGACCAAATGAAAATATTCCATGGATTAATTCTTCCATTAAAAATTATCGACTACCAATGAGTTTAGAACAAGGTGGCATGAAATCCTTCCAAATTTGTTTGAGACAAAACACATATTTCATCGTAAATAGTCCACTTTTAGAGATGATTTTTGAAGGGTTATTTTTTTCACTTTCAGACACATCTATTTATGACTATGCTACAACATGGGGAATTATATGTGGTGTATAATTTTTTTGGATGATTATCGATATAGTATGGAGGCCCTTATAGGGACATGTATTGACAGGAATTAGATTTAAGTTGTCCAATCAGAATTGGCACATTTGTGCCATGTTATCGAGGATGCGACATGACATCTATTTGAAAATGGATATTATAGGGTTGTCATTCTCAATACGTTATGATCCCTTTTATCATTTAAATTGTCTAATTCTGAAAAATATACATGGACATTAGAGAATATTTTACAAACATAACTATAGTGAGGAGGAGTAATCTTTAACATTGTCTACTCTATTTTTCAATAACTCCTCAATGTGGAGCCAAGGATTCATTGCGGTCTTGAGTTTTCTATACCACCTATAAATTCTAAAATCTCATCTTTCCTGATAAATATCTCTTCCTTTATCTCATTTTTGAAAGACCAATTTATTCATAAGTATTCCTTTCATTCTCTAATCAGTGGATTTCAACACTCTTCTTAAAAGACTGATCAATGGTTGTTTTTGGTGAGGCCCCTGTTGGTTATTTCCAAGATTCAGTCAATTATTTTTCTATGAAATGATTCTATTAATGAAAATCAATAATTATATTATTATTTTGGGTATGTGAATGATGGGATTTTTGTGTTATAGGATGTTGATGGTGTTATCTATTGTTGTGTTGTTTAGTGGTGGCCTCCCACATATTCCAAATACTGTAAATGATTAGAAATCTACTTATGATAGATATTATTTTATGTTTAAATTATGTTAATCATGTGGGATGGTTCATTATCGTTTTTACCATTATTAATCTATAATATCAATGATAAAAAATTAATCAATAGATTAAATTGATATTTAATTGGATGGGTATGAATTAAATGATTTTATATATTTTTTTATTATTTTGATATCGACGTTATATGGGCATGATGTCTCACGAAAAAACATTGATGTTGGTATCCTTTGTTTTTTAGGAATGGATAGGTGTATTGGAACACATATTTAATTTATGAAATTAAAAACCTTAAATTGAATTAAATAATAATTTATATTTATTAAAATATTTGGATTCACTTAGAAACTGTGATTACTGTAATAATTCCCTTGAAACAATGATATGAATTGATAAAAATACCATCTTTTTTAATAATAAAATTAATGTGCTAGTGTAATTAAATTTTGGTTCTATTTTATTTGATCTATTTGTCTATGAAATGTGATAATGTTTTTGTGATGTGTAGTTGTGTAGAATGTGTTTGATGTGTTGTAGTGCGGCTATGATGATGGATTGAGGTGATGAGATATAGTTAGTGGATATTGTGACAATGAGGTGGATGTTTCCATAAAATGATAATGAAGAAGGTATTCTTGGAATGACGTGATTTTTTTGGGATGTGTTTTATTGTGATAATTTACAATGTAGTATAGGTTTTAATTCTAAAGTTTAAATTGTTATTGGATTCGATTAACACATAATGAATTAACTATAATATGACATGTTGTTAAAACTTGTGGATAAATATATATAAAATAATGTACAAGAATCATTACATTGGTCAGTAATGATTAATATGGAAAATTGATTAAATTGATAAATAAGATGAAACGAAGAATTTGGATCATTGTGTATTATTGTTTATTTAGTGGTGAAAAAATGATAGAGATGGTTTTGAGTATTGGATGTGATATATTGAGTTGGTTAGTTCATTATTCTGAGCCAAATTTTTAAGATTTTGTGTGGATATATATATGTACCATTTAAAATGGGTTTTTTCATAGGTACCCCACAAGAGATGACATTTTTTTGACACCAATATATTAATGGGGATGTATTCTATAATATATCAGTGGTGAGTATGGATGGTTGGATTCCCCCTCTATCCCACTCTCTCTTCTCAGGAATTTTTACATGCCCTATCTATCAAAACTATAAGTGAAATTTGAATTATGTTTATGTTTGATGAGATGAATTATGTTGGGGTCATTTTATATAGGGAGATGGCTTGAGGTTGATTTCATTCATGTTCATGATATGATAATATTATAGTCATAATAATGTCGTTGATCTGATGGCCTATGTGTCCTCGAGTGAGATATGATGTTATTTGATGACTAATTTCCTGCATTGATCTTGGAATGTTGTGAAGGAATCCGTGTGCATGGGGTGGGGGTTAATAAATAAAAGAAATTGTAGCACCATGAGATATGATATTGGGGTGATAGAGTGACAACATGTGGGAATTTTGTAGTGGTTCCCCATTATTTGATATTCTCATTAATAAATTATTATAAATTGCTTCAATATTTGTTGAGTGTGCCTTAGTGAGGATAGGATTCATTAGTTGACCAACTTGTTTTGTTTTCTGTTATATTCTCAAGGATTAATTGTTATCTACATTTTTACATGTGAATATGATACTTTATTATGAGTATAGAGAGTATAAATATACTATACTATTACCTTATATATATAAATACAATTATAATACATTTTTATAGAAGATTTTTTTATAATATGATAGAAATTTATAGATTTGTATATGGTGTTGATGATCTATCTCTATCGAAGCTTTTTTTGGTATTTATTTTGATACTTGAATCTATATGTGATTACATTATATATGAATTGAGTGAATATTTAGGTTTATTCTTGATATTATGATATGAATTTTATTTCAATTAATTTATAATATCTTATTATCCAATTATGACGTCTGTTAATGACACCCATTTGTGAAATTTTCATATCCTCAGAAATAGTCGACAACCTATAACCTAGTGGAGTTTGGACATGTGGGTAATTATTTCTTTTCTATCATTTTCATCCTTGTAAAGATACCTTTTGATGTAATAATCCATGAATCAATTGACATTTGATAGTTTATTATGCACCTATGTACATGGTGCTGACTACATTGATAATATTAGGAAGCTGATAACATTGAAATCCATTATTTGAGGTCATGGGGTCTATGAAAATGGTTGGATGTTTAAAATTACGTGAATTTAAAATGATGAATAAATCAAACCATTTTTACTATAGGAATGAATAAATTTTATTACTCAATATCAAGAAAAATATATTTATATTACTATATTAATTGTTCTAAAAGTACAAGGGTTCACATCCAATGCTCATAAACTAGATTTCATTTGGGAAAGTATGACTTCTATTTTTAACATGAATATAGTTTGAATTATCATTTTATTTTCTTAAATGATGAAGAAGAAAAGACAGAGTGATTTATGTTGATGTCGACGCATTAATATAATGGATTAAATTGTCACTATAAGAGACAAACAATTTTGGTAATATTTCTTTTTAATTAAATTTAATGTGTTTAATAGAATTCATATAAAATGATGAATAGACTTAAATGAAATGATGGATAATATTTAAATATAAATATTTAAATATTACTGTTATAACCTAGAAATTAAAATAAATTTTATGAATAAGGATCAGAATATTATAAAAATAATTGATAATGTATTTACATATTTACAATTAATAGTTTAATCCAAAACAAAAAATTACTCATTTTAATTAAATATATTTTTCACTTTAAGAATACAATTTACTAAAATGGGGTACAATTACATTTTGAAAAAAATATATAATTATATTCAACCACTTTAAAAAAATTATAAAAAATCGATAGCATTTTTTGAATCATCATATGAAATTTATGTTAGGGATAATTTTGGAAAATTTTCAAAGATAAATAATATTATGTGAATTGTGGAAACATCGATTTCCCTATTAATATAACTTTTAAGACATAATTATTATTCATAAATGAATTAATATTATATAAATCATTTTTCATAATTAAAAATAGTAATATGTGACAAAATTATGTATTTTTAGATATTATTTTGAACTCAGTAACCCTACATTGTATTTTTTAACACGAGTTATATTTTATTTAAATGAAGAACTAGATTTTTAGATATTTTGATATAATTTTTGACTTGGAAGGTTCTAATTAGGTTTTTTTGGAAAAAAAAAAGACTAAAAGAAATACTTTTTTAGAAAACCATAAAAATTCAAAGAAACCACATTTTTACTACTATTTAATTTAAAAACATGTCTATGCTGAAAATCTGTTAATTTAAAAATTTTATTTTTGATAAATTTTCAATTCATATAAAAAAATTAATTTCCTCAAGATATATAACATTAATTTAATAAAATAGATATTAAATATGAAATTATAAGTTGGGAAAAAATTATATTTCCCCTTTTATTTATGGTCAAAATATTTTTTTATCACGAAAAAAAGATACATTATAACATTTAAAGTTAAATTAACGATAATGTTGTTTATCTAATAGATGAGGCTTAAATTATTTTGAAAATATGTCTACATGTGAAACAATGATTTTTTTCATACCATTAAAATATTATCATTTTTTTTGGTGTTTTTGTTCAAAATGAAATGATTATGTTATATATTAACAAATAGCTTATATAATTCCTTGTTTTCCTTTTCCTTCACATATAATGTAATTCCACCATTTCATTCTTCTGGACACATCATGAACCATATTTAATTGATAGTAAATTCACTAATATAGTACATGATTCCATATACATATTCTATAGAATATATTACATCAAAAAATACCACTCATTAAATGCCTAAACTGCAATCTAAATGAATTAACTCAATGAATAGGTATAATTGTAAATCGATTAAAAAATAATTATCTAAGTATATTATATATATAAAAAAATTATTATTATGATTGATTAACAATTATCCACCAATTTTTTTTCTTACGGTAAAATAAAACATCACTCATGTTAATGGGTAGGAAACCAGATCCACGAAGTGATGCATTTCATTTTTTATCACCACTTCAAAAAAAGGATGTAATGATAGATTTAATAACTATGTATCATATTTATGATATTATTACATTTATTTCATGAAACTATTGTATTATTTTATTTTTCAATCCATCTAAATGTGGAATCACCAATCGTTTATAAATAATAAATATTTTCTATAAGAAGTGAGGTAAATTTTTTTTGCACCAATTAAAATGAATATATTTAAACTTTTCTTTAAAAATTACATATTATAGTAATTAAATCATTAAAATGATATATAATATGAAATTATATTCGACGTAAAAGGATTGGGACTGCTGAACTGAAACATTTATTAAAAATGATGTCGTTTTCACCTAAATTAATTGTTTTAGAAAATAATACATAATAAAATATTCATACGATGTAATATATAGATAATTCATGGTGTGATATATATATATATATATATCTGTACAGTTATATAAAATATTATTAATAAATATATATTTTTTAGAAAATAGGTTTTAACACATACAATGAATACTAACATGAATTAAAAGAATTATGTTTCAATATCATATTTATCCTAGTTTTTTACGATTGAATATATATTGAGGAAAATTATAGAATAATTATCTTAAAGAAAACATTATTTATATTCTCCGATAATAATTCATTGAATTTGAAGCTAATTATTCCATTAATTACATTTTTAAATAAAAATTTCAAGATAATCATATAATAAAATTTCGATTATATTTTAAATTTGGCCGAGATTATTTTTATTTCATATGCATATTATAATTATAATTCATCAAATAATGTTATAACTATTCGCCATAGATTGATTTAGTTAATATTTACCCATATATTACTATATTTAAAAACCTAAAATAGAATCATCATTTAATTTTTTGAATGAGGATCTTTTTACTAAAGGTGTGAAGAAAATCATTATTTTAACATATACCGCAGAAATGAATTTTCCACAATTCTTGAATACAAATTTAATTGAAGCATCCAAAACAATTTTCCATGTTTTTTTCAATGACAATTAATTCTATAATACATTATAATTTTTTATATTTAAAATAAATGATTTCAAAATGAAATTAGTAATTTTCTCAATAAATATTATTCTGATATTTTCGATACATTCTCATCAATAGTGACATCCATTGTTATTATATTTGGTTGAATTGTGATATAATCCCATGATAACATAAATATTAATTCTTTTGATGGGTTATCTTTATTATTATGATATGTTTTAAATACTTATTTATTTTCAAAATTTTTTGCTTTTCTGATATGATGAACATTTCATTATCTTCTCGAAAACATATGAATAAATTATTACGATGTTTGGGTGGATAAGAATTGTTTATCCCTCCATTTCATTGGAGAATAATGATGATTCCCTGAAACACATAAGATATGAGGGAGTTATGAAAATTATAATTGATGAAGGGGTTTATAAAATCCTAAGAGATGATGAATGAAATAAACTCATCAGAGATGATGAACAAAAGCAGATATAAATTACCCCTAAATTAATATTTCAATTAGAATGTTTAGTAAATACAATAATAAATTTATTATTAAAATTTAATTTTTATTATTGTACTTTGGATTTATCTACACAATCCTAATGTATAATAAAAATTTGTATGGTGTGATATCATGTATTTAGATTGATTTATGATGATTCCCCAGACATATAATTATTGTCTCTTGATATAATATTGTTTCACGGCATGAATCATGCATGTGGTCAATGAAATATTTAGTATGAACATTGTACATAATAATTCTGATATCATACCCTTATAATTATATTATTCTTCCATATGAAAACTAATTTATATCTCCCATTTTTAAACTTATTGATCATTTGATATTAACCATTCGTATGCTTGTTTTATCCATGTTATGAATGATTCAGTTATGATAGGTAAGTACAGAAATACAATATGTGACATGATCGATGAATGATCTATTAAAGATCATTAATGATACAATAATCATATGTATCTAGAATCCAAATACACTAATCCTCTATAGTCCTTAAGCTTGTATTCTTTGAAGTAATTCTATATTCCCATCTCTATATATTTAATTATTATGTACATTTTGCATCGGTCTCTATTGTAACAACCACAAATCTAGTAACCTAGAGTCTATATCTATTATATGATATTCAAATAGATTCAAGGATATAATATTGAGGGACTAATCTCTTATTTATTCCATTAGAACCAAATATAGTCATGATATTATTTTATTATACAAATAGAATATAAAACGCATCAAAATAAAACCCATGGAAATCATGAAAATATATTCATGGATTATGTCTTCATATCATAGTTAATGGTTAAAAAGTTAGGTTGAGATCAAATGAATTGTTAAGGTTAATTAAAATTAAACTATCAGGAGTGATGAATGAATAATCAAAATTAAATGTTATGTAATTTAAAATGCATTCCATTTAATATATCATATAGTACAAAATGCATATATGAATAATTTCAATGTTGTAATTTGATTTATAATAATAATTTTTTATCAATAGGTCGCACAAATATAGTAAAATATTTAGGAATGTTTTCAAAAACAACCTTTTAATTTGGAAAACTGATTCATCTCATTAGACTATTTATTCATAATTATGCTATGTATAACTATTCCCCAACCATTACATCACGTCTAACACATTCCTCATACATTTGATGATCAGTAAAAATCATCTAATTTTAAATTTTTTTTCATATTGTGCACATAATTTATTTTATCAATATTTATTCATTAAATTATATCACTATATATATAAATAATATATGGTATAAGAAATTATCATATTTATTAGAAAAAGTGTAATGATAAATAAGGAAAATAAATGGCCAATGGAAAATGATCATAAGAATGTGATATTTTCAATATTGAAATAATTTCAATATATATATATTATATATTATGTAAAATTAAGTATTGTTTTAATTGGATGATATAAATTCAATTAAAATAACAATAAAATTATTATTAGGGAAAATAAATTTTTATATTGAAAAAATATTCCTTAGAAACTATAGGTTTCCCGAAATTTAAGATTTTTTTTTTCAAATATAACTTTATAAACATGTAATGGATTACTCAAAAATATTAATGGAAAATAGAACAATAAATTATAATCATTCTATATATTTTAATAAACATTCCATTCCAACATTTACAATTAAAATACCACATTCCGAAAATGGAATGAAGCATCTATATTAAAAAATTTCTAAAGTGTAAATCATGAGTAAATATTTCATTTTATAATTCATTGTATAATAGTTATACATGTTTGAAAATATTTTAATGAAAATATTGGAATGATAGAATAATATTCCCAATAAAAAGAGAAGTAAGATTATTTTCTCTTTTAAACATTTATTTTCCCAAATCAAGTTTCAAAGTGCTAAAAATCTAGAATTAAATATAGAAAATATATAAAATAGTAAACATTAAATATTAATTTAATCATAATGAAGTAATATATATTTATGTTAAAAACCACTACAAGGACTAATATACACCAACTAAAAATATACATGTTCATAATACAAAATATTTCATAATTTAGTGGAAAGATGACATCCCTTACCTCATTCTTAACTTTTTTTAAATGTGATTTAACATCTCGTATAATTGTTTGAAACATGATATTAATTTATAATATATATATATATATATATTAATAATACAATATATTACCCTCTTATAACATATTTATTCCTGTACATTAATCATATTTCATTTTTGAAATCCTTTCAGGTGTCTACTCTTTTATTTTCTTATGCATATTTTTTCATTAGAATTATGATTGTTTTGGAAATATTTTCATCATATATAGAATAATATAATATTAAAAAATATATTTTTTATTCAATAAAAATAATTTTTAATCATTATTCAAAAATGTAAATGGTAAATAAATCACACATTTTCATAATGATGGCAGACAATACACACACATAGACAGTGATATAATTTACTTAATAGTGAAATTCAAATTTTGTAGATGTTATATTACTTTTATATAATAAATATTATACTGTTATACTCATATATATATATATATATTTGTTTTTTATTTGTTTATGACATTTTGGATGGAATATAAATGACATCCGATCCTGTGGTAGTAAAACATTGTACACACAAGCGATGGTTATGTTCCCTATTTGATGGAGAAGAAAATATATAAATATTATTAAGTTATCAATATAAAATCCATGTATTTTTTATTAATATTTTAATTATATTTATATTTACAATACATAATTTATGCTGCTAAAATTATATATAAAATAATAGAAAACTGTTAAGATGAATACCTTCTAATTGAGAGACAAAATTTGTTGCTTCCAATATGGGAATTAGGGATAATTTCTCGAGAAGAAAATAAGATTAGGAACATGTATAATGGTTTATAGGATATTTTATTAATGGTATTATCAATCTAGATGGATCAAATTTTTCAAAACAACAGTGGTAAAAGAATACATTTTATATGTGTGGGTGAGGTCACACTTGAACATTTTAAAAATAATAAAATATATTAACTTATTAATAAATAAAAGTTCATCCAGAAAGCAACATTTATTAATAATAAAATCTATAGGTTATAATATTTTATAAAATATATAAAATATAAAACTTTGAAGCCATTTTAGAACATATTAATTTAGTTTGACCCATAGTAAACCGATTTTAACCATAATTGTGGTGAATTTTGTTTATTTATTCTACTATTCAGTATTGCAAAAAATAAATGTGTCCTCAATAAAAAAATTAAATTAGAATTCAAAATATGGAATAAATTTATTTAATTTAAAGCACAAAATTGAAACAACATATTAATAATTTTAGCCGGCAAAACATGAAAAGAAGTTTAATGAAAGTATAATTATTAAGTAAAAAATGAATAAATCTAAATTAATCGATAAAACTAAATCAAAATTACATTATTGGTTTATTAATAATATAAAAAAATTGTATTAATTTTTTAGTCAATATGTGACATTTTAAATTCTTGTAATAAAATGACAATTTTTAAAAAATATCATAATTTTTCACTATTCCAGAAAAAATAATACAATTTATGAAAAACCAAAAACCAAAATGTTAGATAATTTTTATACAATGACCTGAAAAATTAATTTCATTATATATAATAAATTTTTTAAAGGTTCAAAAAATTAATTAAACAATTTTTGAAATTTTTCTTAATAAATTTTTTTTTGAAGGAATAATATAAATTAGATTTACAAATAATTGAGTGTTTTTATCCTAGAATTTAAATAATATTTTTTATTTAATATTTACATAATTTGATAGTTAATAAAGTGTTTATTCATATTAATACATTATAATTTAATGTTCACATTATAAGATTCACATTTAAATGATAATATTTCAGGGTTCATTTATGATCAATGTTGCCTACATTATACACTATCGAAATTAATGTTATTTTAATCTATTAGTTTCATACATTATTCCTTAATATAAATATTTCAACCCTAAAATCTATTTAATTATTATTTTTTAATTTAATTAGTGTGGTTTTCTTCTTAACAACCTCTCTTTCCCACATTTCATTCTCAATTTCATGATTTCTATAATGTACCATTACCTGCCAAGTCGTCTGATTCCTCATAAATTAATCTCTAGTGTCAATAATACTAAAATGATCTTCAAAATTCTATATATAATGATTCAATTATATTTCATTATAGGTGGTTAAATTCATTTGGTTTGGCTTGTGCATTATTAAAAATGAGATAATAAAAAAATGTGTAATTTAGAGAATTTCAGTGGCATTTACAAATAGTAGGCCACAAATCCTATTGATTACATTTTTTAAAATAATGTAATATATCTTGTACTCTATTTTACAATATTAATAGACCATTATAATATCATTCCTCGGAAAAAAGTTTAATAAAACATGTACACACACATGATATTCTATTTATTTTATTTGGTTATTAGAATAACTTTTGTTCCTACACAGAGATTATAATATAAGTTTTAGGATAACCATAAACTTTTTCATAGTATTATCAATATGTTTACATACTTCATGATTACATTGACTATCTTCATCCTAGAAATATGTAGAATATCGTAAATGTCCATAAAATTATTCTACTTGTTCCATTTTAAAAATAAAATTGAATATAATATTACAGGAAAACTCTAAAAAATGTAAATATTGATCCCACAATCCATGAAAATATAGTGATCTAGAACTCAATGTGTCTTCAAATATTTGAGGATCCATTTTATTCTTTCATTATTTTGTATATGGTTGGTGGTGGTCCAATCAATCTTTTTCTCGATACTTTTTCAAAATCATGTCTTAAAATAGGGATCAAAATCATACACAATTGAAATGTGTTCATCATGATACCTTAAAACATCATTAATAAAGACCATTTTGAGGATCTTTAGAGGTAATATATTTCTTATAAAGAGGATGTCTCATGATTTGGTATTTTTTTGAAAATAACCCAATTTCATTCATTATTTCAATGAGTCTTTTAGTAATCTATTGATAAATTAAATAGTAATGTCATACAATTTCTATATAGGAATAAGTATAGGATACATGATTTATCTAGGATTTTTTCTCTCAGCCCTAACCTATAGAAAAAACATGTATCATAACACATAATTATACAAATCCCACATCATATTATCCAACCAAATATGTTCCTTCAAATACCTATACATCTTGAAGATAGGGAGGTGAATATAGAAATTAAACCATTTAATATCATAAAATAATTCCAATTATGTCTCACCTATCATGGAAACAAAAATACACCAACCAAATTTCAAAATTCAATTTTCATATATTTATTATTCCATTTTTACATCATTCAGGGATTTGTTTTTTTCTTATTTATTGCATTATCTGGTAGATAATTATTATAAATATTCTAATAAATATGAATCATCAGTCATTTGATAAATGAGTCATGTTTCCCTTTAATTAATGATTCCCATTTCTATCTACACTAAAAATATAAACAGGATATCACTATCAAAACTCATTTTGAAAAAAAGAATCGTTATAACATTTAATGTTAAATTAAGGCTAATGTTGTTTTTATAAGATATAAGGCTTAAATTATTTTGAAAATATGTCTACATGTGATAGAATGATTTTTTCTTGCCTTTCAAATATTATCAATTATTTTTTAGAGTTTTGTTCAAAATGGAATGATTATGGTATATATTAACTAATAGTTTATATAATTCCATTTTTTACCTTTCCTTCTCATATAATCTAATTCCACATTTTCACTCTTCGGGACACATCATAACCCGTATTTAATTGATAGAAAATTCACTAATATAGTAGATGAATCCTTATACATATTCTATATAATATATTATATAAAAAAATACCAATCATTAAATGCTTAAACTGAAATCTAAATGAATTCTTTCAATGAATAGATATTAATGTTAATCGATTACTTTCTATATAATTAATTAATTTACATTAATAAGATATATAATCCATTAAAGATTAATTAAATATTTATATTTTATATAAAAAATTATTATTATTATGTTCGATCAACTATTATCCACCAATTTTTCTTCCAATGGTAAAATAAAACATCACTCATGTTAATGGGTAGGAAACCACATCCACGAAGTGATGAATTTCGTTTTTATATCACCACATTCAAAAAATTATGTAATGATAGATTTAATTCATATGTATCATATTTATGATATTATTATAATTATTTAGAAGAATCTATAATATTATTTTCATTTTTCCATTCATCTAAATGTAGAATCACCACTCGTTTATAAAAATTAAATATTGTATCTACGAAGTGAGGTAATTATTTTTTTAGCAACAATTTAAATGAATAATATTAAAATAAATTAATAATTACATATGATAGTAATTAAATCATTAAAATACTATATATTATTAAATTATATTTAGCAAAAAATGATTGGGACTACTGATGTGGAACATTCATTAAAAAGTTGTCGTTTTCACCTGAAATAATTATATTAGAAAATAATACAGAATAAAATTCTCATAAGATCTAATATATAGACAATACAAGGAGTGATATATATTTATATATATCTATACAGTTATATAAAATACTATTAATAAATATATATTTTTTAGAAAATAGGTTTTAACACATACAACTAATACTAACATGAGTTAAAAGAATTATGTTTTAATATAATATTTATCATAGTTTTTTATGATTGAATATATATTGAGGAAAATTATACAATAATTATCTTATATAAAACATTAAATCTATTCTCCTTTAGTATTTCATAGAATCTGCATATAATTATTCCAGTAATCTCTTTTTTAAATAAAAATTTCCATGTAATCTTTTAAAAAAATTCTGTTATATTTTAAATTTGTCTGAGATTATTATTATTTCCTGTGCATATTTTTATTATAATTCATTCAATAATGTTATAACTATTATTCATTGATTGATTAAGTTCATTTTTATCCATATATTACTATATATAAAAACCTAAAATAGAATGTTTTTTTATTTTTTGAATGAGGACCATTTTTCTAAAGGTGTGATGAAAATCATTATTTTAACATATACCGCAGAAATGAATTTGGAAAAATTCTTGAATACAAATTTATTTGAAGCATCCAAAACAATTTTCTGAATTTTTTTCAATGATAATTAATTCTATAATACATTATAATTTTTAAAATTTTAAACAAATGATTTCAAAATGAAATTAGTATTTTTCTCAATAAATATAATTGTGATATTTTCAATAAATTTTTCATCTATAGTGACATCCATTGTTATTATATTTGAATTAATTGGGATATAATCCCATGATAGAATAAATATTAATTCTATGGATGGTTTATCTTTATAATTATTATTTTTTTAAATACTCATTAATTTTCTATATATTCTGCTATTCTGATATAATGATCATTTTATTATCTTCTGGAAAACATATGAATAAATTATTACGATGTGTGGGTGTCTAAGAATTATCCAACCCTCCATTTCATTGGAGAATGATGATGATTCTCACAAACACATAAGATTTGAGGATGTTATGAAACTCATAATTGATGAAGGAGTTATGAAATTATTAGGAGATGATGAATGAAATAATATCATAAGAGATGATGAACATAAGTAGATATAAATTACCCATAAAAGAATTTTTTAATTAGAATGTTTAGTAAATACTATAATAAATGTATTATTACAATTTAATTATTATTATTGAACTTTGGATTTATACACACAAACCCAATGTATAATAAAAAATTTTATGGTATGATATCTTGTATTCAGATTGATTTATGATGATTTCTTAGTCA
This sequence comes from Viscum album, assembly GCA_963277665.1. NCBI lineage: Eukaryota > Viridiplantae > Streptophyta > Magnoliopsida > Santalales > Viscaceae > Viscum > Viscum album. The sequence continues at coordinate 1,597,165,271 of OY728133.1, read as the reverse complement.
TATAATTATTGTCTCTCGAAATAATATTGTTATACCGCATGAATCATAAATGTGTTCAATGGAATATTTTGTATGAACAATGTACATAATAATTGTGATATCATACCCTTATACATATATTATTCTTTCATATGATAACTAATTTATATTTCCCATTTTTAAACTTATTGATCATTTGATATTGACCATTCATATGCTTATTTTATCCATGTTATGAATGATTCATTTATGATAGGTATGTACAGAAATACAATATGAGACATTCTCGTTGAATGATATATTAATGATCATTAATGATAAAATAATAATATGTATCTATAATCATAATACACTAATCCTCTATAGTCATTAAGCTTGTATTGTTTGAAGTAATTCTATATGCCCATCTCTAAATATTTAATTATTATGTGCATTTTTCATTGGTCACTATTTTAACAACCACAAATCTAGTAACCTAGAGTCTATGTATATTATATGATTTTAAAATAGATTCAAGTAGATAATATTGAGGGACTAATTTCTTATTTATTCTTTTAGAACCAAATACATTCAGGGTATCCATTTTATTGTACAAATAGAATATAAAACACATCAAATTAAAACCAATGGGAATCTTTAAATTTTATTCATGGATTATGTCTTAATATCATAGTTAATGGTAAAAAAGATAGAGTGAGATCAAATGAATTGTTAATGTTAATTAAAATTAAGGAATAATTAGTGATGAATGAATAATAAATATTAAATGTTATGTAATTTAAAACACATTCCATTTTATTTATCATAGAGCACAAATGCATATATGAATAATTTCAGTGTTGTAATTTCATAGATAATAAGAATTTTTTATCAATACGTTGCACAAATATAGTATAATATTTGGGAATGTATCCACAAACAACCAATTAATTTAGAAAACTGATTCATCTCAATAGATTATATATTCATAGTGGGGATATGTATAACAATTCCATAACCACTATATCATGTCTAACACATTCCTCATACAATGCATGATCAGTAAAATCCATTTACCTTTAAAACAATATACATATTCTATACATAATTTTTTTATCAATATTTATCAATTAAATTATATCAATATATATAAATAATATATCATATAAGAAATTATCATATTTATTAGAAAAAGAGTAATGATATATAAAGAAAATAAACGGCCAATGGAAAATGATCATAAGAATGTGATAATTTCAATATGGACATAATTCCAACATATATATATATATATATATTATTTAAAATTAAGGATTGTTTTAATTGGATGATATAAATATCATTAAAATATCAACAAAATCATTGTTGAAGAAAATAAATATTTATATTGAAAATATATTCTTTAGAAACTATAGGTTTCACAACAATTAAGAAATATTTTTTTTTTCAAAAATAAATTTATAAAAATGTAATGGATTACTCAAAAATATTAATAGAAAATAGAACAACAAATTATTATCATTATATATATTTTAATAAACATTCAATTTAAACATTTACAATAAAATTACTTCATTCTGAAAATGGAATGAGGCCTCTTTTATGATGAAATTTCAAAAATTTAAATCATGACTTAATATTTCAATTTAAAATAAATTTTATAATAGTAAGACATTTTAGGAAATATTTAAATGAAAATATTGGAACGATAGAAAAATATACCCAATAAAAAGGGAAGTAAGATGATTTTATCTTTTAAACATTTATTTTACCAATTTATGTTCCAAAGTGCGACAAATCTAGAAGTAAATATTTAAAATACATAAAATATTAAAACTGAAATATTAATTTATTCATAATGAAGTAATATATATTTATGTTAAATACCACTACAAGGAATTATATACACCATCTAAAAATATACATGTTCATAATAGAAAATATGTCATAATTTAGTGGAAAGATGACATCCTTTACCTCATGCTTAACTGTTTTTAATTATTAATTAACATCTCGTATAATGGTTTGAAACATGATATTTATTTATAATATATATATATATTAATAATACCATATATTAAAATCTTATAACATATTTATTCTTGTACATTAATCATATTTCATTATTAAATTTTTTTTATGTGTCTACTCTTTTATTTTCTCTTGCATGTTTTTTCATGAGAATTAAGATTGTTTTGAAAATATTTTCATCATATATTGAATAATATAATCTTAAAATATATTTTTTATTCACTAAAAATAATTTGTAATCATTATTGACATTTTTAAATGGTAAATAAATCACACATTTTCATAATGATGGCAAACAGTACACACGCATAGACCATGATATTATTTACTTAATGGTGAAATTGGAATTTATTAGATGCTATATTACTTTTATATAATTAATATTATGCAGTTATACTCATATATATATATATATATATATATTCCTTTTTTAAATATTTATCACATTGGGGATGGAAAATAAATGAAATCAGATCCTGTGACAGTAGAACATTGTACACACGAGCGATGGTTAGGTTCCCTAATTGACGAAGAAGAATATATATAAAAATTATTATGTTATCAATATAAAATCCATGTATTTTTTATTAATATTTTTTATTATCTTTTTACTTACAATACATAATTTATGGTGTAAAAATTATATCTTAAATAATAGATAACTGTTAAGATAATTACTATATAATTGAAAGACCAAATTTGTAGCTTCCAATAAGGGCTTTAGGGATAATTTCTGGAGAAGAAAATATCATTAGGAACATGTATAATGGTTTATAAGATATTTTTTAATGGTATTGTCAATCTAGATGGATCATATTTTTTTAAAACAAGAGTGGTAATAGAATTCATTTTATATGTGTGGGTTAGGTTACACATGAACATTTTAAAAATAATAAAATATATCAATTTATTACTAAATAAAATTTCTTCCAAAAAGGACAATTTATGAATAATAAAATCTATAGGATATAATATTTTCAATAATATAGAAAATATAAAATTATGAAGTAATTTTAGAACATATATATTTAGTTTGACCCACAGTAAAACAATTTTAACCCTAATTCATTGAATTTTGATTATTTGTTTTGCTATTTATTATTTCTAAAAAAAGTGTCATCAATAAAAAAATTAAATTCAGATTCAAAATATGTAATAAGTTTTATTAATCTAAATCCCAAAATTGAAACAACATATTAATAAATTAATCCTGAAAAACATGAAAAAAAGTTTAATGCAAAAATAACTTTTAAGTAAAAAATGATTCAGTAGTAAATTAATCAATAAAACTAAATCATAATTACATTATTAGTTTATTAATAAAATAAATAAATAATTTTTTTGATTAAATTTCTTAATAAAATTGTAAAATTGTGAAATCTTGGAATGAAATAACAATTTTTAGAAAATATCATAATATTTCACTGTTCCCAAAAAAAGAAGACAATTTATAAAAACCCAAAATCCAAAATGTAAGATAATTTTTATACAATGACATGAAAAATTAATTTCATTATATCTAATAAATTTTTTAATGGTTACATAAATTCATTAAACCATTTTCTAAATTATACTTAATAAATACATTTTTTAATAATGAATAAAAATTAGATTTAAAATGAATTGAGTGTTCTTATCCTAGAATTTAAATAATAATTATAATTTAATATTTACATAATATGATAGATAATAAATTGTTTATTCATATTCTTACATTATTATTTAATGTCTACATTATAATTTAATGTCTTCATTATAAGATTCACATTTAAATTAAAATATTTCATGGTTCATTTATGATCAATGTGTTCTGATTTATACACTATCAAATATAATGTTATTTTAATCTATTATTTTCCTACATTATTCCATAATATAATAATTTCATCCTTAAAATCTTATTAATTATTATCTTTTAATTTAATTAGGGTGGTTTTCTTCATAACAACCTCTCTTCCCCACATTTCGTTCTCAATTTCATGATTTCTAGAAAGGGCCATTACCAGCCGAGTGGTTTGATTACTCATCACTTAATCTCTAGTGTCAATAATATTAATATTATATTAAAACTTTTATAGATAATGTTTTAATTATATTTCATTATAGGTGTTTAAATTCATTTTTTATGGCTTGTACATTATTAACAATGAGATAATGAAAAAATGTGTAATTTAGGGAATTTCAGTGGCATTTCCAAATAGTAGGCCACAAATACAAATGATTTCATATTTTAAAATATTTTAATATAGCTTGTACTATATTTTACCATCTTAATAGACCATTATAATATCATTCCTTGGATAAAATTTTAATAAAACATGTCCGCCCACTTGATATTCTAAATATTTCATTTGGTTATTAGAATTACTTTTGTTCCTACATTGAGATTATTAAATAAATGTTTGGATAACCATAACCTTTTTCATAGTATTATCAATATGTTCTTTTCCTTCATGATTACATTAACTATCTCTATCCTATAAATATATACAATATCATAAATCCCATAAAATTCTTCAACTTGTTCCATTTTAATAATAAAATTGAATATAATATTACAAGAAAACTCTAAAAAATGTAAATATTGTTACCACAATCCGTGAAAATATAGTGATCTAGAACTCAATGTGTCATCAAATATTTTAGGATTAATTTTTTCCATGCATTATATTTTATATGGTTGGGGGTGGTCCAATCAATCTTGGTCTGGATACTTTTTCAAAATCAAGACTAAAAATAGGGATCAAAATCATACACAATTGAAATGGGTTCACCATGATACCTTAAAACATAATTAATAAAGACCCTTTCGAGGATCTCTAGAGGTAATATATTTTGTATAAAAATGATGTGTTAATATTTGATATTTTTGTTGAAAATAACCCAAATTCATTGGTTATTTCAATGCGACTTTTACTAATCCACTGATAAATAAAATAGTAATGTCATACGATTTATATATAAGAATAAGTATAGGATACATGATTTATCTAGGATGCTTTCTCTGAGCCCTCACCTATAGAAAAAACATGTATCATAACACATAATTATACATATCCCAAATAATATTATGCAACCAAATATGTTTATTCAGATCCCTCTACATCTTGAAGATATGGAGGCGAATATAGAAATTAAACCATTGAGTATCATAAAATAATTCAAATTCTATCTCACCTATGAAGGAATCAAAAATACACCATCAAAATTTTAAAATTTTATTTTCATATATTTATTATTCCATATTTCAACCATTCAAGGATTTGTTTTTTTTCTTATTTGTTACACTATCTGGTAGATAATTATTATACATTTTATAATAAAAATGAATCATCAGTCATTTGATAAATGATTCATGTTCCCCCCTCATTAATAATTCCCATTTCTATTTACACTAAAACAATAAACACGATATCACTGTCAATCCTCATTTTGAAAAAAAAGATACTTCATGATCATTTCTATATAATTCAATTAATATCTTATTTTCTTAAATTTGGAGATATGTTATGAAATAATAAAAATAATTTATTATTTTTGGATATAAAATTTCATCATTTTGATATATGTTATCCAGAATATATAATTTATATTCTCATGATCTATATATTTTTCAAATATTTTTCCAATGAGAAAATGTCTCCATATCTTCTATGAAATGATTATGGTTGACAACTCATTATAATTATAGTGATAGTTGTTTGCATGTTTTATTAATTTTATGGTTTAATATCCACTGAAATTGTCATTATACATAATCACAAAACATCGTCACATCCATAATGAATAACTATATTTAACAAAATCTATCATTACAAAATGGTATAGTCAGAATCGTATTATTGAACAACTTTTTCATTAATTAATGAAGAAATTATTCACAAACATTTATCCAAATGATCATAACCCCTTGGAATGCAAATTTGGAAAACAGGTTATCCAAATGATAAATTGTTTCACTGAAATTACAATAGTTTCAATTCCTCCCAACAAAACAATTTACCTTAATTATATTCATTTTTTTAGTCCAATAATTTAATTTTTTTTCATTATATGATCAAATGAGTTTACACCCCTACAGAAAATATATATAAAAACATTATAAATATATAATTCACAAAAGGTAAATTTACTATACCACTCATTACAATAAATAATCTCAAGAATAAACCAAAATTTTTTATTACTTTCCTCGTATATCTTATAATACACCAAACAATAATAAGTAAATACAAAAAAAATAATTAATATTTTCTTTATATACAGTGTTCATTAGATCGATAAAATTAAACTAACCAACATTAAACACAAATGGAATAACATTAAACTGATAGTGTATAAACCTTGTTATAAATGATCGTGTTTGGAATATCATCATTCACTACTCAAAATTGATAATAACCAGAATTATGTTTATTTGTTGAAAAATATTGAGATATGTGATGTTTATTAAATATGTTATCAATGTGAAGAATATTATGATTTTTATTTATTTTATTAACATTGGTTTACATAAATGCACAATTTTATAGATAATTTTTTTATTAAACAAATGAACATAGGTTCCACAAGTTGAAACACTAGGAGGATTTAAATTCTATATCACCCAATTCCTATAGATTTTTATGATAAATAACTAAATTCAAAATTTCCATTCTATCTATAGTATTTGATATTATTCAATAATTAAGGAAAAAATCAATGGAAACCCCAACATCACACTATAGTGGTTGTCTCGGTAATTCCTCATGGAATTCCTCAATTTATATTCAAACATTAAGTAAATTTTCAATTCGATGATTACCATTTTCAAGTGTAGTTTTATTCTCCACTTCCTTCATTAAAATATGATTCAGAAGAGCTACTGAGGCTGGATGTAGACACGAATCATATAATAATTTCACCCAGAAAATGATAAGTAATTCCTAATCTTTAATTTGAATAATAATTTCATTAACTCTATTGTATACATTTCGCATCATAATTTTGAAATCTAGCACAAAACATGGATTATAGGAAATTAAACCACATGTAAGATAATAATATTAAAATAAAGATTACATTAATATGTAAAATAGAAATATACTTGAAAAAATTCATTGTGGATAGGTTTCAACTAGGGGATTTAACTATCCAATCAATTCATAAGGTGGAAGGAAAATGCCTTTGTTTTTAAATTACGGTAGATATAAAATAAAGTGAGGGTCCATATTCAAATAATGTATTATTTTAATTTTGTTATAAGATTATAGTACCTACTAAAAACTAATTTGGATTATACACCATAGTTTTAATGATCATGTTTCCTTGGGATTCTCCATTCATCATCTTCTATGGCCGGTTACCCTCAAAATTGAGAATTTTGTTTCAATAAATCTCCATTTATTTATAGTTGAACCACTATATTGTAGTATTATCTATATTAATCTTAAATTTCATAACTATATGTACCTTTTCATTGCACATTTATAACTCTCCCATTAATTTGAATCTTTATTATAAGGCCCCAGTCTTAAACATTACTTAATCTTGAGATATTTCAAGAATACACATTGAGAATCTTTTCAGGTTTAGAGATTTAGAGAATTAGATCATAAATCATGCATTACATCCTACTATTAAACAAGATGGTTACATAAAATATAGTATTCATTTTCCCATCAATGGAAACACTTCTAAAATAAAAAATGGATTCTTTCTTGACACTTCTTTGAAACTATCATCTCATCATGTACCTTTCCCTTCGCTTGTGAAAAAACAATTCAAAAACATGCGATGAGCATAAAAGGCTCAGTAAGGGATTTAAAAGTATGAAAGGAAAACATTAGTCCATGTATGAAATTATACTTCACTCATAAAATATAAACACTTTAACATACCTCATGAAATCATAAGGTTTATGAATAACTCAATGAAATCATAATACATAAAGGTAACTTGAGGCATTCATAACATTATTACGTAGGGATTAATCCTCTTGGTTACATTTGGAATACCCATCACAGTATATTCTCTTACATCTCTTCGGATAATACTTAAAATTTAACTCCTTCATGTTACCCAATGCATTGGAGAGATATATGGGGCATACTCTCCCTTAGTTTATCACGGAACCACCCGTCTTCAAATACAATTCCCAAGAACTATAACATAATCGTATCACATATAACATGCATAAAAGAAATATAACATTTCCACATTACAATCACAAGATATCAAAACATGTTTATAAATTCAAAATATTAGCAAAACCATTTTCAATACCAAAATAAATGAAAAGTGAAACATGGTATTTATTTTCCATTTAAAAATAAGTTATGGCTTGTAGAGGAAGCTGAAACTCAAATAATGGTTACGACGACGGAGAATTTGTTGTCGCCGCATATGTAAGACAAAAACATTAATTTTGTAGTTTAGTAAAAATCTTTATATGAAAATAATCTTTTTGAATCAATGTTAAAGTCAAAGGGGTTTTATACACCGTATAAAAGAAATTTGTGTATAAAACAAAATATGCCTCAATGAAAGAATATTGAGACGAAGTCCCATACCTCGTATCCGACATGAAATAATCGTTCTTTAATCTACTGAATAATAAAGATGATTTAATTTTGACTTGCTTAAGAACAATTTTCAAGTTCATTATTCCTTTTATACCATGTTATGAACACCATGTAATCATCTAAGTTAATAATGATTGTTTTGTCGGTATTTGGTTCTTTAACTTCTTACACATACATGTTGCTCATTTGGTCAAAGGTTCATTATATCTAGAATGATACTAATGATTTGGAAATCATATATATCATATATATCCTGAATATACACGTATTTATAATATTACATAAAATTTATTGGTAAGAAATGAAATGCACCGTTCATGGAGATGGTAAGCCGTGCGTACGCATGAATGCTACTTCCATTTCTATTTAATATTGTATGGAATGGAATCATAATTATATAAGGGTATATTATAACTCCAGTATAATATCATATATAATACAATTATCTTTATCCTTTATAAATCCCACATATGGTATTAACGAATCAAATCACTTTCAGGGGGCGGTAGTCCGCACTTCCTAAAATAAAGATATCGTGTTTACCCATAATGGAAACCATAAAAGAATGCCATAAATCAAAAATAACGAAGCTTAAGGAATTAATAAACATATAATATATCATATATAAACATAGTTGCATCATAATATCCACCTTTGAAGGTGTTATATGAATTTTGAACAATCATCGTTTCGTGAGGCAGAATTCGCCATCCAAGGAATCATTATGTTCATTAACCATTATATGTAGGTGTGTGTGAGTTTAACTCGAATTCTTCTTATAACAACATTATAGTATATTTACGATATTTGTGTTGTTACAAAAGAAATAAATAAAAAGAATTTAGGGGGTTAGAGAAGCAAAATAAATCAAATGAACTTTAGAGAAGACACTGCCTTTAAATCGGGTAACTCTTCTTGGTTTTAACCAAAACGGTTTCATGAAGAGATTTATGCACAAAGTTAGGTTTCAAGGAAGAAGAGAGGGATGTGGAGAGTTGAAATGGGCAGGGGTTGGCCAAGCCAATGGCTTGAGGAGTGTGGGAAATGAGGTAGAGTTGGGGGCCTTTTATAAGAGGATATGAGGGGCTCTTTTGGAACCTAAAGAAATGTTACTTTATTTTAAAATGAGTTTTGGATTTTTAAGGAAAAACATTGATATATATCGAGTATATGATAATAGGGATTCGAAATATACTCATCCAATAGTTTCTGGACAAGTCTAAGTCTTAGATTTTACATTATCGTTTCATTTTATTTAAACCGTTCATTAATGAGGTAATCGTTGCATCATCATGATGTCATATATAAATTAATTAATTTAATATCTAAAAATTATAAACAAATTACCATGATGTACTAAATTGTTTAATCTTTCTAAAGAATATTTACTGTAAAACATCTTAATTGTATAACCCCATCTAAAAAATGTTTTAGTAAAACAAAACATGTTTGTTTCATTTTTACTTTTACTTTAAAGAAAAGGATTTAATGTCATTATCTCACCCAAGTGGCTTCATGGGGTCCCCTAAATTGAACTATTGGTTGTAAAGGTCGTCCATGACTCATCCAATAGGGGTAAGACAATTTTCATGGTGATTTCATATTATAATAACATTATTTTTACCTTAAATTACACTAATTACCTCTAATCATGATTAATAAAAAAAGTTACAATTCACCAAAAAATTATTTTCATCCCATTGAACCACATTTTACATACAAAATGACAACCATGTATATCGGATTTTTGAAATTCAATACAAATAATAGGTAAACATTCATTTAAATGAAAAATCAGTTTGCTTGACTACCACATAGTGGTTTCACTATTCATCAAAAATTGAAGTTTTTCAGAAAATTACCAAAAAATCACCATAAGATATATTAGATATTCCGAATTCAAAAATGATGTCTATTTTAACTAATTCGAAGAATATATGTATAATTAATTAATTTAATAATTAAATCCCGTTGTCAAAACAAATAGCCTGTTTTTTTAGAAACAGAATATATCAAAAGATTGACATTTGTTTATATCCAATCTCAATGTGAAATTAATTACAAAGTCCACCATGGGATTAAATGGTAAAAATATATTATAATTTCACTTTAAAACCAATTCAAACCTTATATAATCATATAAACAAATTATATTGAAAAGAGGTTTTGAATTAAAATACAACATTTTTCACTAATTCATAAAAAATGAACTTTATCGGAAAAATAACAAAAAAATACACAAAGTAAATTTTAATGTCCCAATTCTAAAGAAGGAAATTTTTTATTCCACTAGAATGTATAATAGTGACCGAAACTATAATTAATGAGGTTTCACCATCAAAAGGCGATAAATCGACCTTTTAGTGAATATTAGAGTATTTATGGTTAAACTTGAATTCTTATCTTATCTTAAGCCTTTATCTTTTACTGGATAAATGTAGAAACATTTAGAAACATATATATTCATATTTTAGTTAATTATATTCATTCCCACCAATACAATGGCTATGTGTTAACTAATATTTGAAATAATATTATTATATTATTAGCGTACAACGTAATATTTCAAAGAAACTCGTTGTTGCCTATCGGGTACGCTATTGAACATAGAAGCCACTTCAAAATAAAATTAAAATTTATTTCAAAAATATTAATAAATAAGAATATGTCTTATTCTATATTTACCTGGGATGTTACATCCTTCCCCCCTTTTGGGAATTGTGTCCTCGCAATTTTATCCACTTACAAATAAGTGGGGGTATTTATCCCTCATAGAATTTTCAGATTCCCATGTTTCCTCTTCAACCATATGGTTTTTCTATAAAACCTTCACCTGATAAATTACCTTATTTCATAGCACTTTCTCTCTTCCATCAAGAATCTGGACAGGTTTCTCTTCATAGGAGAGATTCTCTTCCAACTGGACTACCTCTAGGCTCAAAACATGAGATGGATCAGGCATGTACTTCCTTAACATTGAAACCTGAAAAACATTGTGTATCTGAGATAAACTCGAAGGTATTGCCACTCGGTATGCAAGTGATCCAACTCTCTCCAGAATTTCGTACGGTTCAATGAACCTTGGACTCAATTTTCATTTCTTACCAAATCGCATAACAGTTTTCCATGGACAATCATTAAGAAAGATATGATCACCTACCTCAAAAGAGAGATCCTTCCTCTTATTGTCCGCATAACTTTTTAGACTTCTATAGGATGTTCTCATGTGTTTCTGTATCAGCTGAACTTTTTCTGCCAAGTCTTCTACTAATTCTAGTCCCATCAACTTCCTTTCTCCGACATCATCCCAAAAAGCTAGAGTTCGACACCACTTCCCATATAATTCCTCAAATGGTTCCATCTATATGCTGGAATGAAAACTATTATTATATGAAAACTCAACCAAAGAAATATGTGGGTCACAACATCCCTGATAATCCATCGAACAAACACGTAGTATATCCTCTAAAGTCTGAATTGTTCATTCTGACTGCCCATCTGATTGAGGATGAAAAACTGTACTAAAATTTAATTCAGAACCTAATGACTTCTGAAGGCCTTTCCAAAAGTAAGAAGTAAACCTTGGATCGTGATCAGATATAATGGATAGGGGAACTCCATGTAACATAAATATCTCTTTAAGATACAAACGAGAAAGTTGATCTAGGGAAAAAGTATATCGTATAGCAAGGAAATGATCATATTTAGTCAAGCGATCAACAATAACCCAGATTGCATTATTACCTCGAGGTGTCTTCGGCAATCCAACAATGATTTCCATGGATATATTTTCCCATTTCCACTGTGGCACTGGTAAAGGTTGTAGCATCCCCTTCGGTAACTACCGCTCTTCTTTAACCTGTTGGAAATTTAGACACTTCACAGTAAAATTAGCAATATCTCTTTTTATTTCGTCCCACCAGTAAAACTCCCGAAGATCTTTATATATCATAGTATTTCCAGGATGAACTGAAAACGGAGAACTATGAGCTTCACATAACAACTCTTTTTTCAATAGTGAATCACAAGGCACACCCAATCTCTTCCCCAATCTCAATACACAATCATTATCAATGTTGAATTCAGGCAACTTACCCTTATGAACAAGCTCTACCTTTTGCTGCAACGCACTATCTTGCTTCTGTGATTTCTTAATTCTGTCTGATAGAGATGATCCCACTGACATCTGAAACAAAACAAAAGAACATCTTCCACCAACAGCTTCTATGCCAAAGCTCATCAAATCCTTAACCAAATGATCACATTCCAAAAGCAACATTAGTAATGAAGATTTAATTTTTCATCTAAGAGCATCATCCACTTTATTTGTTTTTCCCGGATGGTAAAGAATCATATAATCATAATACTTGATTAATTCCAAACATCTCCTCCATCTCATGTTCAATTACTTCTAATTGAATATATACTTTAGACTTTTGTGATCAGTATATATTTCACACTTTACTCCAAACAAATGATGCCTCCAAATTTTTAAAGCAAAAAATAACAACATCTAATTCCAAATCATGTGTAGGGTAATTTTCTTCATGATATTTCAACTGACGAGAAGCATAAGCAATTACCTGATCATTCTGCATTAGGATGCAACCAATTCAATTCAATGAAGCATCACTGTAGATAACAATCTCACCATTCCTGGAAGGTAGTGCCAAAACTAGACCATTCACCAATCTTACTTTCAATTTCTGAAAACATTAAAAAACATTTCCACGAACTCATTGAAAATTATATTCATAATGTCCATGAGTACAGCAGGTGCATTGGTTAGACCAAAAGGCATAACTACAAATTAATAATGGCGATATCTGTTACGAAACGCAGTCTTCGGAATATCTTCTTCCTTTACCTTCAACTAATGGTACCCCCAATCTCAGGTCAATATTTGAAAAATAATGATCTCCCTGGAGCTGATACCACATCATTTGATGGCCCAACATCTTCTGAAGTAGTTGCAAAGGATTTAACCACCCCTTTCTGGTTGTAGTCTAACAGCTTCACATCACTCGAGCTCTTTGTCGAACACTCATTTGCATAGTGACCCATCTCATTTCACTTGAAAAATTTCACTACTGTAAATAAAATTTGGACATACCATCACACTGATCTTTTTCATTGCAGTCACGAGCCTTATGCCTCATCTTACCACATCGGTAGCACTTTCCAGAATTCAGAAGACATTCCCCAGGATGGATTTTACCACACTTATCACAAACTAGAAACTTAGTTTTCATACTATCATACTTTTTTATAGAATTCCTTCCTTTCACCTTCCACCGAGGTCTCTTCTTCTATTGGTTTTTATAGAACACTTGATCATCAGAAAACTCCATTTACACCTTCTTAGCATATCGAACAAGATTTTCATAACTTTTTAACTCACCGGAAGCTAATGCCCTTCGATATTTTGCCTTTAATCCGGAGTAAAAATGATTGATTTTACTATCAAGGTCTCGAATAATGATTAGAGCATACCTTTCCAAACGAGTGAACCTTTCTTCATAAGTAGCCACTGAGTCTTCCTCTTGCCTCAATTCCAAGAATTGTTTTTCCATCCTATATCGAACAACCATAGGAAAATATTTCCCGAGAAACATACCTTTGAATTCAACCTAGTCGAGATCATCAATCTCATCAGCATCGCTGATATTTCTAACCATCGACCACCACTGATCTGCCTCACCCTCCAAATGGTAAATAGCAAGAATAACCTTTTTATTATCTGAACACCCCATGACATCAAAAATCTTCTCCAGTGCTTTAATCCACCCTTCATCTAGCACATGGTCAGATGATCCACTGAATTATGTGGGATGTTGCCTTATGAAATGTTCCACCACTGTCATGTTCCTCTGCGGGTGGTCCGACTGATCTCGTGCATTGATACCACCACCATTTATCGCTTGAGTCAACTTCTCCATTACTGCAACAAACTGTTCAATTCCAATTCCGACCATCTCAGGATACTGATTTGGAAGGTTGTCTTCCTCCTGATGTCGTCCCAACATAGCTTCCCTATTTACTCTACGGAAAACCATTCTGAACACAGAAATATCTTAGGCGAAGCATCATGGTAATCTATAAATGCTATATCATTTCAATCATACTATAAATTAATTTATGGACATAAAATTTAACATTTTTTTCTAACTCCTAAAGTTTTCTACACTGACCTCTGATACCAACTATAAGGCCCTATCCTTAAGCATTACTTAATCTTGAGATATTTCAAGAATACACATTGAGAATCATTTCAGGTTTAAAGTTTTAGATAACTAAATCATAAATCATGTATTACATCCCACTTTTAAACAAGGTGGTTACATAAAATATAATAATCATTTTCCCATCAATGGAATAACTTCTAAAATAAAACATGGATTCTTTCTTGACACATACATGACACTATCATCCCATCATATACCTCTCACTTGACCTATAAAAAAATTCAAAAACATGGGATGAGCATAAAAATCTTAGTAATGGAGTTAAAGTATGACATGAAAACATTAGTCCATGTATGAAATCATACTTCACTCATAAATCATAAGCACTTTAACATAACTCATGAAATCATAAGGTTTATGATTAACTCAAAGAAATCATAATACATAAAGGTAACTTGAGGCATTCATAACATTATTACGTAGGGAGTAACCCTCTTGGTTAAGTTTCGAATATCCATCACAGTATATTCCCTTAAATCTCTTCAGAGAAACCTTAATGTTTAACTCTTTTGTGTTACACAATGCATTGGAGAGAAATATCGGGCTCACCCGCCCTTAGATTATCATGGAACCACCAGTCTTCATAAACAATTACCAAGAACCATAACATAATCCTATCACATAGAATATGCATAAAGGAAACATAACATTTCCACATTACAGTCACAAGATATCAAAACACATTTATAAAATCAAAATATTAGCAAAACCATTTTCAATACCAAAATAAATGAAAAGAAAAACATTGTATTTATTTTTCATTTAAAAATATTGTATGAATTGTAGAGGAAGTCGAAACTCAAATAATGGTCACAGCGGCGAAGAAATCATTGTCGCCGCATATGTATGACAAAAAAATTCCCTTTGTTGTTTAGTAAAATGCTTCATATAAAAATATTCCTTTGGAATAAAAGGTAAGTAAAAGGGGTTTATACACCATATAATATAAAGTTTTGTATAAAACAAAATATTCCTCAATGAAAGAAGATTGAGACGAATTCCCATATGTCGTTTCTGACTTGAAACGATTGTTCTTTAATCTCCTGAATAAAAAACAAGAGTTAATTTATAATCTCATAAGAACCTTTTTCATGTTCATTATTCCTTTTATACCATGTTATGTACACCATTTAATCATTTAAGTTAATAATGTTCGTTTTGTCTGTATTTGGTTCTTATTTAAAAAAATGGACTTCTTACACTTACGTGTTGCTCATTTGGGCAATGGTTTATTATATCCAGATTTATATTCATTATTTGGATATAATATATATAATATATATCTATAATATACATGTATTCATAATATTACATAACATTTAGAGGTAAGAAATGAAATGCACCGTTCATGGAGATGGTAAGGCGTACGTACGCTTGAACGCTACTTCCATTTATATTTCGTATTTTATGGAATTGAATAATAATTATATAAGGGTATATTATAATTCCAGTATAATATCATATATAATACCATTAACATTATCCTTTATACATCCCACATATGGTATTAACGAATCAAATCACTTTCAGGGGAAGTAGTCCACGCATCCTAAAATGAAGATATCGTGTTTACCCATAACGGAAACCATAAAGGTGAGCCATAAATAAAAAATACAGAAGCTTAATGAAAACTAAACATATAATATATCATATATAAACATTGTGACATCATAATGGCCACCGTTGATGGTGTTAGATTAATCTTGAACAATCATCGTTTCGTGAGGCAGAAAATCACCATCCACGGAAACTGTATGTTCATTAACCATTAAATGTAGGTTTGTGTGAGTGTAACTAGAATAAATATTATAAAAACATCCTAGTATATTGAAGGTAATGGTTTTGTTACAAAATAAATAAATAAAAATAGTTTAGGGGGTTGGAGAAGCAAAATAAAACAAAACAACTTTAGAGAAGATGCTACCTTTAAATCTGGTAACTCCTCTTGGTTTGAACCAAAATGGTTTCTTGAAATAATTTCTTCCAAAGGTGAGGAATCAAGGAAAAAATAGGGTTGTGGAGAGATAAAATGGGCAGGTTTTGGCTGAGCCAAAGGCTTGAGGTGTGTGGGAAATGAGGTAGAGGTGGGGGCATTTTATAATGGAAGAGGAGGGGCTCTTTTGGAATGTAAAGAAATGTAACTTTATTTTAAAATGAGTTTAGGATATTTAAGGTCCCACATTGATATATGTCTAGGATAAGATGATAAGGGTTCAAAATATAATCATCCAATAGTTTTTGGAGAAGTCTACGTCTTATATTTTACATTATCTTTTCATTTTATTTAAACCGTTCATTAATGAGGTAATCGTTTCATCATCATGATGTCATAAATAAATTAATTTATATAATGTATAGAAATTGTAAAAAACTACCATGATGTTGGAAATATTTTTAGATTTCTATTGAATATTTATAGTCAAAAATCAGACTTGTATAACCCCATCTAAAAATTGTTTTAGTGAAACAAAACATGTTTGTGTCATTTTTACTTTTAATTTTAATAAATGGATTTAATGTCATTATCTCACCCAAGTGGATCCATGGGGTCCCCTAAATTGGACCATGGGTTGTAATGGTCGGAAATGACACATAAAATTAGGGTAGGAAAAGTGTCATGGTTATTTTATATTATAATAACATTATTATTACCTTAAATTGCATTAATTATCTCTAATAGCGATTAATAAATAAAAGTTACTATACACCAAAAAAATATTTTCATCCCATTGAACCAAATTTTACATACTAATTACAACCATATATGTCTTATTTTTTAAATTCAATACACATAAGTGGTAAAATTTAATTTTAACGATAAATCAGTTTGTTTGACTACCACTTAGTGGTTTCACTATTCATCAAAATTGAAGTTTTTCAGAAAATTACAAAAAATTCACCCTAAGCTATATTCGATATTCCGAATTCAAAAATGATGTCTATTTTACCTAATTAAAATAATATAAGTAACATTAATTAATATAATAATTATTTCCCATTGTCAAAACAAATAGCGTGTTTTTTAGGAAACAGAATATATCAAAAGATTAACATTTGATTATGTCCAATCTCATTGTGAAATTATTTCCAAAGTCCACAATTGGATTAAATGGTAAAAATATATTATAATATCACTTTAAAAACAATTCAAAATACAATCTAATCATATAAAAAAATTATATTAAAAAGCGGTTTTGAATTAAAATACAACATTTTCCACTTATTCATAAAAAATGAACTTTATCGGAAAAATATCAAAAACATACACAAAGTAAATTTTGATGTCCCAATTATAAATAAGGACTTTATTCAGTCCAATATAATTTATAATAGTGACCAAAACTATAATTAATGAGGTTTCACCATCAAAAGGTGATAAATCGACCTTTTAGTGAATATTAGAGTATTTATGATTAAAATTGAATTATTTTCTTTTCTTAAGACTTTATCAATTACTGGATAAATGTAGAAACATTTAGAAAACATATATATTCATATTTTTGTTATTTCTATTCATTCCTGCCAATACAACGACTACGTGTTAACTACCATTTGAAATAATATTATTATATTATTAGCGTACAACGTAAGATTTCAAAGAAACTCGTTGTTGCGTATCGGGTACGCTATCGAACATAGAAACCCCTTCATAATAAAATTAATATTTAATTCAAAAATATTAATAAATATGAATATGTCTTAATATTTATTTACCTGGGATGTTACAATTATACATGATGTTTTTTCAATAATTTTTACATGATGGAAATTTTATAACATTGTTCTCATATAAATGAATCCAATATTAATAGTTTTCAAAAGAATTATTCTCTCCACGATTTAAATTGAATAAAATGTTTATATAAAAATACGTTTTTTATTGAAGGTAATTCTATTTCATCATATGGATAGAATGTTTTATAAACTAGTATCTATCAATTAATTAAAATAATATCATCAGGAAAATAGTCAATAATTTTTTATTTATTAAAAATTAAAACCTTTGTATTCCTACCTTGTATGATATAGTTACATTATTACCCAACAACCCTTTAGTCATATATTTCATTTAGCTGAGTGCAAATATTTTCCGCTTAGTTCATTTCACTTAAGGGAAATATTTTTCAAAGAGTATTTCATTGATTTCTCTCTATCATATAAATTCTATTATTTATTAGTACCTAGTGTTATTTATCCATGTATACCATTTATAATCATTTAATTAAAGGAAATTTATCTCAATTATAAATTTTTCCTTTTCATCATATCCCAAATCCCAATATATTATCTTAGGTTTCATATAACATTACTCAATTACGATGGGATTTTTAAATCCACTAAAATATGGAGGATTTTCCACAAGAAATGGTCCAAAATTGTTATGTCCTATTTTAAAACAATAAGTTAATATATATGGGAATGGTTACCAATCAAATCATGAGTAATGTTTCCTAATATATCCACGATTTACTCAAATCCATCATTATTTGCATTAGTTTTCTCATCATAGAATCTTCTATAATGGTTAAGTGTATTTATTGCATTCTTACTTATATGTTCCATTTATAAACAGTTGAATATTATAGATTATCTCATATCAGTGTCAATAATAATATATAATTCTAAATATTATATGACACCAAATATATTTTGACAATATATTCACATATAATCTAACAATGAAAAACATTGTTTGTTGAGTAAAGTCATTAAATAAAAAAATATACGAATATCCATCATATTTGGGTACAATGAAAATTATAATAAACCACATAACATAACTCAACTATTTTAAATAATGCGTATCTCATGGATCTATGTAATACACTATGTGACGATTGATTCAAATCCAAATACTCCACTTATTGAGCTATTACCCATATGAATAATTCTTCTAGAGGCTAATATTCTTTTTGTATTCATATTGGTATATATTTAAAAAAATGAATACAATATCTACCTTAAATTAACTTTATGATGCTATCATTTACTAATTATTATCCAAAACATCATCCATAAGTTTATGTCACCAAATCAATGTATCCTTGATACAATTCTATATCTTTTTATTAAACATTATCTCACACAAGTTCTAACAACCCTAACTCCAGTATTCTATAATCTATATCTATTTTATTACATTGGAATTGATAGAAGTATCTAATCCAAATTAAGCAACCAGTTTAGTAGTTTTGTAGAACTAGATACACATATTATACACATTTCACATAAGGAATAGAATATAAAACATAATTGAAGGAAATGATAGGCCTCCATGAAAATTAATTGAAATATTACATCTTCATATCATAATGATGTGGAAAAAATAAAGGTGAGATAAAATTAACTTTAATAGTAAAATAAAACATAACATATCATGAGTATATAATACATAAACATTATGGTAAGAAAGTTAACAAAAAACACATGAAATTTAATTAATTAATGAGAAACAAATGCTTCTATGGGTAATATCAGTCAAGTAATATCATCGATAATAATAAATAAATTTTTATATGAAATAAATTCAAAATATTAGATCTAAAAATATAATAAATAATTATATCTATATAATAATGACCTTAAACCGTGAAATTTTGATTGGTGGTTATGTATGCACAAAATTCAATGTAAATTTTCAAACTAATTCATCATAAGAGTCTTTTGATTCATAGACCAAGTATCTATAACCGGGCTCCAAACAAGAATATATTTCAGATGCATTATTCATATATAGAATATCAATTAAATTCATAAAAAATATTCCTTATCAAAATATATCTATATTGAGTAAATAATAATTTATTTTTCAAAATTTTCAAATTCAATCAAATAATTGTATTTAAAAATTTGTAATTTTTAAGATATATTCTTATAATTGAATCCTAGTGTATATATATTTAATATAATAGAAATTTATAATGATAAATGATCACATTATTGTGAATATTTTATGTTATTTATAATTTGAACATATCAATGTGGATTGATGCACACTTATTGTGGGGTGTGGAATAATTAAATTTATAATTACATAGTATTGTATATATGATAACCAAGGTAGTTTTTTGGAAATTGACTGTGCACAAAAATAATCTTATACATTTTTATTTATTATCATAATGATTTTTTATGATTTTTTATAAATCATGAAAAAATAATTTTTAAATTTATTGAATCTAAATGTGCTAATTGATGCTTCGAATATAGATGGATTGGCTTGATATAATGAAATGTTATAATAGTTCAAAATTAAATACTTTTAACCCTTTGTTAAAATGGTAAGAGGGGCATTGTTATTTTGATTCGCTTATCACATTTGACAAATAGGGATTGTGAAAATATCTTAAATCATTTCTTAAATTTTCTACTATTATTTCTATGTCGGTGTCATTATAATGGATCCTTTCTATAAATTCTGGAAACTCCTAATTAAGAATTGTAATTTATTAAATGATAAATGTCACTATCAAAATTGCCCAATAGTGTTGGTGATTTCCAAACAATCACCACCAGAACCTGATTTATTCTATATATAATTCATTACAATTTTGTGGAGGGGTATTTTGGATTTTGATAAAGGATAATAATAAAATTGAATATAACCCTAATGTAGTTTCAATTAGAATACAAAACATAAATAATAATTGGTACCAAAATAAGTTGAAAATAATGGTTTGGATTCATTTATGTGAAAAATGGATATTATATCAAGGATCAAGACTCCTCATTTACCGATCAGTTAATGGAATAAACCCTCAACAGATGAAATTTTTTGAGTTTTTTTTGGGGATAAGGGATATATCAGAAAATGAATAAAAGAAATATAAAATAACACATGGAAAGAAATCTGTAAGAGACTATCATCCATTTATTTCCCCTCTGATTGATCCTATTTAAATCCACCCAAATATTTGATTATAAGTTTTTATCCTTCAATAATGTGTCATAAATGTACATTAAATGTATCAAAAGTAAAAATGGGTTGTCTTACATCATTTAATGATTTTTATGCTAATGATTTAAAAAATGTATTTATGGTATTTTTCTATGAACTTGAATATTGTGTTAGTGGTATATGTGAAATGTAATGTTTGTGGTAATGACTTGTATTCATGATGTGTAACACATAACATCTTGAAAAATATCATAATTTACCATACTTGTTAATGACTAACATGACTTGTAAATTTTATTTCCAATAGGTTTCACCAAGTTCATCTTGGTGCTTCATTTTAGTGCTTTGGGATTTTTCCTTTACTATAAGGCGTATAAAAAAATATAGTGTTTTGCTATACAAAAATTTTATGTTGATCAATGTGGGTTTGGAATATTAGACTTATCCC
Organism: Viscum album; assembly: GCA_963277665.1. Taxonomy (NCBI): domain Eukaryota; kingdom Viridiplantae; phylum Streptophyta; class Magnoliopsida; order Santalales; family Viscaceae; genus Viscum; species Viscum album. The sequence continues at coordinate 1,597,143,128 of OY728133.1, read as the reverse complement.
CATTTCAATAAATTTTATTTTAACTATGTATGCTTCCACAAAACATAAAAACAATTAATCTATATCATGTTTCATTTATTAATTTATAAAATCAATCCATTTAATATAAAAAAATCCATTAATAAAATGGTTATAATAAGGATTGTAAGTAAAATAAATTGGTTTACTCATTTATGATAATAAATATAATAAAAAAATATTTACACAAATAAATGGTGAAAATATAAATTATATTTGGAAATATCATCTTTAAAACCAATTTTTTCCAAATAAAATGATAAATATTTTCTTTAAAAACAATCATCAAAAGTTATAAAGGATGCATAAAAAAATTAATTTTTATGATATTGGGAAATTATTTTTATGTCTTTTATGTTTACAAAAACACACTTTTCATACATTATAAAAAAGATTACCTCATTCCGAAAATGGTAAGAAGATTCCTATTATACAATTTTGTAAATATTCAAACATGGATAAAAATGTTATATCATCAATCAATTTATAATAGTAAATAATTCAAGAACGTTGAATAATGATAAAATGTACATGGAATAATAGTATACCCAATAAAATACAAAATAAGATTAGTTTTTTATTTTATGATTATCTTTCTTGATAAGTGTTTCAAGGTGAGATAAAGATAGCAGAATGTATAGAAACTCCATACATGATTAAAAAGAAATGAAAATATAAATATCATTAATAAATATATATTAAAATAAATTAACTCAATGTGTTTGTACAAACACTACATAAAAATAAACATGTGCATAATACTAAATCTATCTTAATATAGTGGAAACTCAGATGAAATACATTACCTCACTAATCCATTTTGATGTACTTAATTTCATCGAATGAAAAATTTTATAAACATATTGTTAATATAAAATATAGTCATATTTATGTTTATAATATCATCCATGATCCCTTTATGACATCTTATTATCCATTTTTAATAATATTTAATTGTTACAATCATTATTTAGTTGACCGTTTTTGTTTTATTATTTAATATTTTTTCATGGAATGTTTATGTATTTAAAATTATATATAGTTACATCATATAATGAATGATAATAATATTATATATTTAATTTTTTTCAATATATAAATTTCTATAATCATTATTTATAGTTGGACATGGAAAATGAATCACAGGGCTTTGTGGAGGAGTTATATCGTACTTACACCCAAGTGATGTTATTATTTTATCAATAGTGGAAGTGTAAATAATTAAATGATATATACATTTTACTATATCAATATAATTTAATTAGTATTATATATATTGAACAGATAAATAATTATTACTAGACATGTGATTCCTTGATGGAAAACAAATGACATAAAATCTCTATGTGGTTGTTTATCGATCACAGAAATGATGGTTTTTTCTCTCATTTGATTCACAATTATATGGATAAAAATGTTTCTAAAAAATTACACTTACATATATGGAATATAATTTTTTTATTTAAATCATTATTACATAATTTAATGCTGTAAAAGAATACGTAAAATTAAATATCTTCATTTAGATTAATTCATTTTCTAAGAGATACCTAATTTTTATCTCTACTTATTGTCCTTATTGTTGTTATTTTATGATTATAGGAAGCACTATAGTGTTTATATTTATTTTTTAAAGGATTATGGATGGTTTTTGTTAAGATATGTGGTACAATATGGTTTCAAAATAATGGGATGATGTTTCCTATTATAATTTGTGGAGATGACAGACATGAAATTTTTGAAATGAATAAATTATATTAATATATTACACAATTATATAGTCTATTAAATAAAATATTTATTTATATAATATTACATAGGGTATAAATATTCCCAAAAAAAAACTAAGAAATTTTATATGTCATAACCATTATCTCTTCAGTCTTAACCACAATAACACTTTTTTAATATTTTTTGCTATATTTAATGAAAACAATACAGTAATATCATTATAAAATATGTATATGATGATTCCAAATGTTTAATACATTTAATCAAAATCAAAAAATAAATCTGGGAAAATATACTTTATTTGTAAACCCATAAAACATGAAAAAATGGATTTCCAAAATTTACATTATTTAAAGTAAAAATATTTTTTTATACTAAATACAATTATAATTTTAATTATAAAAACAAAAAATTAATTTATAATTATATAAATGAATTATAATTTTTTATAACATTTTAATACAAAAGAGAAGACTATAAATTCTTAAAATTAATATAAAATTTTTAATAAAAATATTTACTTTTCATTATTCAATGAAAAATCACACATTATATTATAATAAAAAATAATATAACTAATATAATATTTGTATAATTATTTACAAAATAAATTTAATTTTATCCAATTAAATTTTTAAATGTGTAAAAAATCATTATCATTATTTACTCACCAAAAGCAATAAAAATTATTTTTGATGAAATAGTATTTAAAGATATACACAATCTTTAGTTTGTATCTCATAAGAATTATTGAATAAATTATAATTTAATATGAACATCATATATATTTATTAATGTTTCAATTATATTTCATATCATCCAATTGAGTAACTAGGTTATATTGATCATATTAAAATAATAATATTTAATGTTTCATTTAAGCTCTGTGTTTCATGTTGTATTCACTGTCGAATGTTATGTTCCTTTAAATTGTTTGGAAATTACATATGTTTTTGGAATCAAATGAATAATTTAATGATTTTTAGTCATATTGAACAGTCAACATTTTTTAAATCTCTTGGGTATAATTTTATTGTTATATTAAAATTCTAGTGATTTTGTATGATGGTTATTTTGTGAATTTCAATAAAAAATCAATTTTTGTATACTAGCATGTGGGTTTGGATATGAAGTAAATGCAACATGGGGTAATAAATATCAAAGGGAATGAGTGGGTTTAATATTAATCACCACCATTGTGTAATGTGTTGGCATAATAATAAACATCTTGATTGACACATCTAGGGGATGTGGAATAGTAAATTAAAATTTTCATTATAAATCATTGTGAAAGATTTGAATTGATGATGATTGTGAATGACCAAAGGCAGGCCTTGGGTGTCATATATTGTATATAACCATTCATGATTTCAATATACTATGAATGTTTTTCATAATTACATTATTACCCACTATGATTATTTTTTCTCCCATTGGGCTTGGTCTTAATCAATTTATGGACCAAGGACAAATCATAATAACTATGAATGTGACTAGAAATGCAATGATCATTCTCATGAAACACCAAATTATATGGGATATGGGATGTTGAATCACAGTTCTATGCTCACCCAACTTGATCAATTTATTAAAGATAACATGAATCATGTTGAACTTCCAAAGGGACAATGGAAGGAACAGTTCACAACTGAGATGTTTATGCGAATATGTCCACCTTCCATCAGTTGTTCATCTGATCCCACAACTAAAAAATTATCTATTTAAAGCACTAGTAAAGGGTTATTATTTGTACATATAATATGATGACTATCAAAGTGAGGTTCTATTGAGTGCTTTATCAATTCATACAAAAAGAACTAATAAAAGGCATCTTTATTAATGATAAAAGAAGAATATATTGGGAGAAATTGTGAGAGCTGAAATAAGTGGTGACAAAGTCCCACTTTATCATCAATAGTTTATTAGTGCCGATAAAGCAGTGAAATAATTTTTAGACCACTCTGAACCCTTCACGTATCAATTTGTCTCTATGCCCTTTGTCAATGCTCATCTATTATGAGAACTTCCACACACCCTTTATTTGCACTTCCACACCCTATTTATTAGTTATTTTGAAAAGTTAGGCCTCCTCCATGTGCTTGGATCGTATCCACGTAAATCTACATTGGAAGAAAAATTCCTTTACCACTACCCCATAATTTTTATTTTCTATTTTACGAAATATATATATATATATAATTATAATTATTTATATTCATTTAGATATATATATTTTTAATGATATGTTTAAATATGTATTTTAAAATATATCTATAAAATATATGTATTTGTGCATGTGTGATATATATTATTATATTTACCCAAATATATTACATATTATATTCATTTACCTTCGAAAAAATAGAATATAAATATATATATTCACATATATATATATATATATAAATATTCACATATATATATATATTAATACAGACATATATGTATATATAAACAATATATACATATTAATTTTTATACATATATATATATATATATATTAATTTATTATTATAATGCAAAATATAGTGAGATATTGTATTAAATACATTTTAAAATATTTATTTATTTACACATATTAGATTATAAATATATATATTATTGAATCATATATATTTGTATATAAATATTACTTGTATAGGTATATATATAAATATTATGAATATTTATATGAAAAGCAATATGGATAATTTTTTACTTATAATAAAATAAATAATAAATATTTAAATTACAAAATTTACAATACAGTTTTTATGTAAATATTATAATATATGTATTTATAAAAGTATATTGTTATAATTAAATATTTTAATAAATATATATATATATATATATATTCAATTACAAAATAAACTAAAATTTAAGAAATAAGAAATATTCTACAATATAATATATATATTTCTGTATGAAATCAGAATATATTTCATTTGAACAAAAAAATTAAAATAATAACCCCATAATTGAGGTTGAAATATCATCGAATTTTAAAAAAATTGCATAACATGACTAATAAGTAAATTTTGGAGTCATTTTATGCCATTTTAGGCTTCAAAAATCATGTTTTGGTGGTTACCCAAGTCAGCACAACATATACATTATTGTTGGTATTGATTTAATATATGGTAGATCCCGAATGAATATCTGGAGACAATGTCTTTAATGTTTTAATTTTATGTCATGTATTCAAATTATCTTTTATTGATCATTGATTTAATTAATTTTATTTCATATTAATATTATTAAAATAATATTATTCTATTACACAATTAAAATTATTAATTTATAATATTTTATAAATGTGTTATATAACTTTTCGGATAGATATCTTATATTTTATGTGTAAATGACTGATTATCATTACTAAAAACATATTTATAAATTATATATTATGTTTATATAATTATAATTTTATAAATTTATGAATTTATTAATATATTATTTTTAACATAATATAATATTATTAATGAAATATACCATTTATCAGCATTAGAATTTAATGGGTATCATTATCAATATTTTTTTACTGGAATTGATAAACGACCCCCTTTAAATAACCTTTTTAATAGGTCACATAATGGTCCCCACTACTAATAACACATTATTTATATCACTGGTAATGGGTGAGACATTATCTAATAATGTTTACAAGAACTAATAAATTATGCCTTTATCAGCAATATTTTAGGGATGATAAAGACCCCCTTATGATTGGTTAAAAAGGTGATGAAAAAGACCCCTTTTTAGTTCTAAAAAATATCTCATAAATGTAGAGTTTATGTGTGTTTTTATGGAACTAATAAAGATTAATTATTTATAGACCCAGTTATATAGATGTGTCCATTTTACATTTATAATTGTATCAAAGTAATTAATATGTTATTCTGTAATATAGAATTATTAGAATATGTGATGATAATATTGACTATGAATAATTTGGAAGGTGAATTTTATCAATGAAGGACTCTTACAAAGAATATAACGCAATATGATGAAATTAATATACATTTATGGGGAGAGTTTTAGGAAGGTATTTTTCAATAATAATTTCACATAATCTTTTTATATGATGTTGAAAATAGAATTCCTGGAATTATAGAAGAATGGTGATGATTCAATAATTACCAATGTTGAAAAATTCACAAGGCATTCATGGTTTGATGCTTTTTTATGATCAATCAAGAAGGAGATGTTGTTTGATGCTTTAGTTTCATATGACCATGTCCCAAAAGGTAATTTTCTATAAGAGACTCTAATAACTATGATGATATTTTCTCTTATTCTATTAATATTGAAATGAAAATTACTAACTCTTGATGTTCTCATTTTTATCTGGGAAAAAATTATGAAGATAGATTTTAACATAAATTCAAATAATAACACTTATTTAGGAATGAAAATAAATATTCTGCCATGTTTGAATTGTAAAAATAATCACATGGGAAATTTCCAAATAGGGATAATAATATATTTATGTGTGGAAACTAAGGACATTGTATAAAATATTATATAAGTTATGTGAATAGGGTATCCAATAATGGTGAAACATATCAATGAAATTTTTCACCAATAATCCGATGATAGAATTTTACGTACTATGGGATTTATGGTATTAATTGTATTCATATAAGGGTCAATAAAGATAATTGAAGTAAATAACATCTTAAGCCCAGATAGAGAGGGAATTTTGATGTTATTAAAAATGATGAAGTTGGTTTTGAAAATTAATTGGTCAATGGATCAATTATCTTACACTATATAACTACAACTGTTTCTTTTATTCTATATTTACACATTATTTTTTATCAAAATATTTTTTTCAGGGTATCATTTCATCAACTCAATTAATTTATATTAGTTTTTGTATAAAATATTATAATGGTATGATGAAGAAATCAGAAGTGTATATATTCTCTTTGATAGAAGTTCACATAAATATTCTTCCTTTAAGTATTTTTATCATCACTCTAATTTAATTTGATTTTATTTTTCGAATAGAATTGATATCACAATATATATTCAATATATTGGTAATTGATACATCATGGGGGAGGGGGTATGTTTGTATGATGGATAGATTTATACTTCATTTTTGATAATTTTTTTATCTTATTTTATATTCGTGTTCCCACATTATAAGTAACATATTCAACCATACACACATTATGAAATCCTTACAGAAAAAATAATATGTGTGTGTGTGTGTAAAAAATCCAGGGTATAGAAGTACTATTACATTATTCCCCATCAAGGTGATTTTCAATGTGCATATGATAACGTTGTGTCAACCATACCAGAATATATCGAGCATCAGAAGAATAGTGGATACAATTTTTTGGATGAGGTCACTTTTTTCACTTTATAATACCATTAGAAAGATTAATGTTGGGATATTCCTCATACTTGTTTGATTTTATCTTTTCCCATCCCTTGCGCTACTTCATTTATGGTTCATAAAGAGTTTATAGACATCTACAACTCATTAATACAATAAAATCATAAGGATTTTTCCTAATTAGCACAAGAATCTTCTATTATCATAGTTAGGATTTGATGCTCCCTGATTGAACTACTCATTTAAAATGGTGATAAAATACCTGTTGTTCTCAGGATGAAAATTTGAAAACATATCTTTCCTTAATATATACGAAGATTTCCAAAACACTGATTGTGTCAGGTGACACCCCAATTCCATGAAACTATAACTATATTATGAACCCATCCAACATTCTAATGACTTTCACAATCAAGAAAATCCTATATATTTTGACATTTTCTCTACTTTAGAACTACAATGTTTCATGATACCTTCATTACTACATGAAAATTTCATTAAATGAATAATAAATAATAATTTTATCTTTAGAAATAATATAATCATGAATTAAATAATCCAAATTATGTTTACATGAACTCTTCACAAAAAAATTACATTCTTGTAAATCTTTCATTAATAGAATTCTATAAATATTAATTCTGACAAGATTCATAAAATATTTTTATGGGGGGGGGGGGGGGGGTGGAATCCACAAATTTATAAAAAATTGATAATCCATTTTGAAATTTCATTGTAGCCTATAGAAATTTCACAGAATATTCTAGGATCAGATGATATCAATGTTATTATATACTATTTAGAAAATAAAATTTATCCATTTTAAAACTATTAATTCATTATGTGAATTTTTGTAACATTCTATGTTTATATAAATTTGAATATTTCATATCAAATTTAGTATAAACACCATCTTTTTCACAAATATCACCATCCATTTCAAATATTTTACAGCACTAATATCATTGACTCTAATATCATTAATAAAATTTTTTACATTTCAAAATATGAAAAATCCACAATAAAGTCAACATTTTGAAAAAAAATTCTACATATTAATTAAATAATATAACATCTCACAATTCATTTATTCACTATATACTATTTAATATTTTGATTAGAAAAAAACTGAAATTCATTTTAACCCATCATCATGAAATTAATTATAATTTTCATATGAATTTTTTATTTTCATGAATAACCATTTCATTCAAATATTTTTTTGACACCATCATCATGTTTCATTTCAAGGATTCTAAATTAAATCGTTATACTTAAATATTTTGTTTTTCTCTTCATTAATCCACAAAACCAAACGAGTCAAACATCTCAAGATGAGGGTTACGTCCATGACTTCAATGAATAACGACAATATGGGAAAAATCAACTAGGTGAGAATAACTTCACACAATAATAAAACAATTTTATTATTCCTAAATATATATAGATTTTACATTGGTTCTCTCCCAATCCTCACCTATGCGAAAAATGATTTCTCACTATATATTGAGTGATAAAGTTAAAAACCAACTTTATCAACTCAGCCTATTCAAAAATGTTATACATATTAAGTAATCACATCCTTCCTATTTAAGAATCTCTTTAGATCATGAAAAACTCATAATCATAACATTCATATATACAATATAAATATTCATGGAATTTCTCTTCTATAATAACACTTGGTTAGAAATGACCCTCGATTATAGCATTCAGATATATAATTCATATATTTTAGTAATTTATCATTACTTCAATATCATAGACTAGGTAGTACTTTCATGTCTTCAATAATGTACATATGTGTCAATATTTCAATCTAGTAATTATATTGATTGTATCATCTTTCACCTCATTTTGTATTTAAAATATTAAGAGGCTATGCATGGCCTTAATTAAAATCCCCATGAAACATAAGGGATGAAAAAAATTCCAAGGGCCTTAATAAAAATTGGGGGATGATTTTCTATTGAAATGATAAAAAATAATATATACACAAACAATAAAAAAGAACACTTCATATTATTCTTGACTAAAAAATACTATTAAAAAATTAACTAAAAAACAAACCATTCCAATAAACAAGACGAATCCAAATAAAATTCTTTAAGCGAACCAAAATTCCAAAAAATCAAAACTCCCCATGTAAATCAACAGAAAATACCCAAATTGTTTTATTATTAGAAACTATTTGATAAACCTATGGTATCATGAAGTGTCACTTATAAACTGATATATCTTACTATTACCCGTTTCTTGATAGATGGAAGCTACAAATACACAATAGTTCCCACAAAAGGTGAGTCTAAACTGAATATTCATTCCCCAATGACTTCACAACTCGTACCTATATGATGAATCATGTCAGAAAAATTTATATAAATACTTTTAATAATTATAATTTTTTATAAAAAAGGATGATTAGTTTTATATAGAATGTTATAAATAAAAAATAAGACATTATTACAACTATATGGAATCCCTATAACAATGTCTCCATACAAACACTATTCAAGCCCAAGTGATTCTTCTATAAAAATTAATTTTATCTCATCGATTAACCAAGTCACCGCAAGATGACGAATACTAGGTAACCCAATGTCACACACTGCTTCAATAGAGTCATATCTAATGAAAATGAACTTGTTCCATCCATTTATTCAAAAATGAATTTAAAAAAAATCTTAAAACATATTCATTATTTAAGTAAATTGAATAATAAAACACAATAGATAAAAAAGAAAACAATAATTTTTAAATCCACAATATAAAATATTAACCTTAAGGTTTTTCCAAAATCCATACCATTCTCTCACAATCTTTTAAAAATATGAAATTTCAATCAATAATCACCTAATAATTTCCCCTCATTTTGAATCAATTATTTTATTAAAATTATTCCTTTATATTCTATTAATGTTGATTTACGAGTGGATCCACATACCTCAAAATTGTTGATGAAAATTATGAATGACAGAACTAACCATCATGATTTGATCAAAAGACACTTTTTCTTTACTTGATCCATCAAGATTAATTCATTATTGGCATCACACAACATATATATATCGGACCAATATACTATATTTATTGTTTAAAGAGAGAAATGTACCCTAGATTTATGAAAAATGAGTAATAATGGGTAGGTAAAAAAGAATCTAGGCCTCCATCACACATTGATACACATAAGAATTGTTCCCTAATCAATGGGGAACTTATCTAATGAATACGGATAAAAATGAATCCATTTTATATATGTATTAATAGAAAAAAGTGGATAAAATGATTAATTAAAATTTTATCCACAATTTAAGGAGTTCCATCTATTTTCCACACTATTATTCTATATGTTTTTTCAATGCATGACTCAAAAGAGTGTAGAGACATTCATAATGGAAAACCTCGCACTGTTTTCTCACATGGTAAGAAAAACCATGTGTAACAACGTAATTTTATTGTTCATCACTTGTAACAGTTTATCTCAGTTTCTAGGATATTTATTTTATAATTCATCCTATAACAATGTTCCTTAAAAATAACTCCCAAAACATGTTGAAATATTTACTATAGGTGGTTCACGTAATCTACTAACAATTAACAAACAATTTACCTCTATAGAAGCCTCCAAAATATTCCAACACCACTAGAAACCACCTATATCTCAACCAGAGGTTTAGATAGACTCAAAATTATTACTATATGGCCATCTTCATATATACAAAAATTATACTCTATCCAACCATTATACAATCTATCCATAAAAACAAAAAACGTATGTTTTCATAGAATTGTTAGGGCCACTACTCTAAAATTACAATTCACACACCCAAACATCTTCTTGAATATGAAAATATTTTTATAAACCATCAATATACATATGATTTTTCTAAAAAATCATAGATTTAATATCTACAATCTATATTGGAATATGAATCAAAATAATATCTTGTTCAAGTTCAATGATATCTCATCAATCAAACGGTCATAAAACACAGCGTGCACTAAAATAATCCTTTCTAGAAAATAAAAATTATATTCCTCTTCACCAAGTCCTTACATTATGTCAAAATGGATTATATATTGAGAATAAAACATTTCCTTCTTAAAAAAATTATGATTCCTAAGCCTTGGGGTATCATTAAGAAAATATGATCCCCAACCTCAGACTATAAAGGCCTTGGATGATGATCTGCATAAAATGTTTAATGGCACCAATATGTCTCCATTTTTATTATGATATATATAATCCCATCAGTTTTATATTTTAATGTATAGTCCAAAAATGAGATGTCATGCCTATTTCCACACAATAATGTGGAAAACATTATGTATTCCCATAAAATTTATCAAATGTAACCATATGTATCGGGGAATGATTATAGTTATTCTATGAAAATACCATAAAGTTATATGCTCCTCCCATGAGGTAAAAATTCTATGAAACAATACCAAAGAATGTCCCTCAAATTTTGAATCCTCATTTTATATTTCCCAATAATTTTTGAATGATAAGATGTACTCAAAGTTTACTAGGTCCTAATGGCTGGTTGTAAGGAATTATAAAAAAAGTAAACCTTATCTATCAAAACTATAAAATTTACCTTGGTATTTCATATAATCAAACCACATCATAGATAATAATTTTTTAAAAATATTCCACTATATAATTCTAATGAATTGGAAAGGAGTGATATGAATTAGTGATCTTATTAACTATCTCCCATAAAAAATCATGATTCTTTACCATCATCAATAGAACTATCATGTGATCCCTTAAAACCTAATCTCATTCAACATAGTATGTATTGTACACTACATCATATTCCTTGGATCATGATTTATTTTCTTTTCTGGACAATTGAAGAGTCATTTAGCGATAAAATATATGACATTTATTTTCAATCCAACTCACCCAATCAATTTTCTTATGTTATTTACATTTTATAAATTCTATGATGGATAGAACCTCTTGAAATGATGTTAGAACAAAGATATTCTATCTGATAACAAAGAAAGTATGAGGTCATGATCTTTAAACTACAACATTAATATTACATCCATCTTTGATGGATCAATGGTCTCACACCTATTGTGTTTTGAACTAAAAAAAAATCCTGATTTACTTTCTGAGAAACTCTATCACATTAAATCATATCAATAGTTAATGAAAATGGTAAGAAAATTTGAACATTCTCATATTTTGAGAACTATAGTGAAACATCCTCATTAATCAACATTAGATTCCCCCAGTCAACACCTTGTTTATCCATCATAGAATATGACTTCCTACTAAATGAATCTACCACGATGTACCATTTCCCTATTGTGTACATCAAGTCAAAGTCAAAAATATTCAGATACACTATGAATATATTATTTTTTAATGTTCTATCCCTTTTTGAGAATATGTGTTTTGTGATTTTATTATTAATAAAATCCATGAAATTATCACAAATGTGACAGTGATTCCAAATCATTAAATCATGTACCATAGTAGATATTTTAAAATATACCTATCCTAATTTAGTAGATGTAATTGTTGGTGATTATATATTTCTATCCTTATGTTAATGGAGTGATTTATGCCACACTTCAGTGTAATTGAAATGATCACCTTTGATAGTTGCTCCATGTTCAAGTTAATTTTCATTACTTCATTTTAATGTATGGGGTAGTGTATTATAATCTCAAATATATTCCATATTATTCCCTATCCTAGAATAAGAAACAACAGTTTGTCTTAAATTTCTTCACATTGGTTCATTTTATAGGGCTTCACAATATATTCATTCCAATAATATCATTAATTTCTTATAAATTCTAATTACCAATACATTATTATTGTCATATATTATGACACTATGATAAAAAAAATATAACACCAAATAAATATTTGGGAATAAAATTATACCACATCGTATTTTATTAAAATACTATCGTAAATTCATCATATATGAGATGCTAAAAATATTTCAGTGCTAAGTATTTTTACAACCTTTTTTTCCACCATAATGATTTTTCTCTCACATTATGTCATTTACTTCAAAAGGCTCTATGAAACCTAATAAGTCAATATGGTTCACTTCACCATTGGTTGATTATATCTAACTTTTATGTCATCTTACACATCTCACATTCTAATTGATATAGAGTCCTTGAACCCAAAATTCCTTATACTCTCCTCCCCTATAACTGTAAATTGTATAAGAGACTCATTCATCTAATTTTCTTCTCCCACTTGATAAATAAAATCTATTCAATATATTTTTAATGATATTAATAAAACACTGGGGGGAACATATTATCTTCCAACAAAATGGAAAATATAATGTTATTTTTTTCTTCCCCCTTGTTTTCCATATTCTACATTTGCCATCTGCAATAAATTTCATCATGAAGTATTTTATCTTTTTACATAAATTTAGTTTTGATTTTTTAAGATATTAAATATATTTTTAGATTTTTAATGAGTTACATTACTACTTTTAATTGATTCATTTAAAAGTCCACTAAGCCATCTACGGTGAAACATTATCTAGGATACAATAGATTATGCCATCAATCACAAATGTAATCCATGTCACTCAGTTAGTTCCTTATATTCTTACAAAAAAAATTATTTTTTATGAATAAATCATTATTATGTCAATCAAAAAATCAAAAAATAGTCATTGAATAATTAATTCTTTACAACATTGTGAGAGATAGTACATCATTGGACAACAGACAACACTTGTTTTAGATGACCTGATGATTCAACTTACTGTGCATTATCATCAATTCATTGTGAGAATCCATTTTTGGATAAGGCTAAAAAACCTAGAGTTACTATCACCAAATCTCCCTAAACATATATATTTATGAATTAAATAACATATTGATATTAATCAATAATATTCTTCCAATTTCTGAATTAGTCTACTTACAAGGGAGCCCACATTATATGAATGATATTATTTTTAAAGTATCTTATTGGTATCCAAAAAATATTAAAATAAAATAAATTTATCATAAAATACCAAATCAAATGAAATATTTTGATTTTTCTAATTAAACACTAATACATTTTTCATTTTTGTTCACATATCACATGTATTGAGGATTTATACAGGTGATTGGATATTTAGATTGACTTGGAATGACAAGATCTTTCAATCATAGATTTTATATCTATTTTATAGCACATTTGGATAATCAATGTTTGATATTAAAATTTTAAAAAACATAATATTGATATACATATTTTAAAAATTGAGTAGTTATTTTGAAAAAACATATTTAATTTAATACCATATGTGAGTTTCAAGAATTCTGATTTTTTTTCTTATAAATATATAGTAACTTATGCACCTATCCCCTTTCAGTACATGTAATCCCATTTCATTGGATTCCCACCATAAATATATACCAATTATAATATATATTATAGTTAGTAAAATGCACAATGATATGTGTAAATAAAACATCCTCAACAAGTTGATTTAAGAATGGTCTTGATATACCAATCCTTTGATCATTACTTCAAATAAACTATAATATTTCAATGTCTATTCTGACATTCAAACCTATTCTGATTTATCTGAAAATATACCTAGACATTTTCTATGTACATGATTAGTATTTATTATATATTAGGGTTCATCATTTTTTTTCTTTTTCATAATTTTTTGTTTATACCCAATATTAATGTGTTATTTGTTCGGTGGACCACATATCATGAACAATTAATTGTACATTGGTAACATAATAAATGAGAAAGTCCTAAAATTGAACGATGGAAATTCTCCATCTACAGACTCGATGACCAAAAAATATCATCGTATAGACTGAGAGTTGGAATTATATTTCCACGAATGTTGTGTATCTTAATGAAATAATACAGTATGTATATACAATGAAAACTCCACTGGGAATAATGTAACCGAATAAAATAGGTGTTAAAACACAAGTACTATAACCAAATACCAAAATCATGAAAATTCCCAACGTACCAAAGGTCCCAACTCACTGAGTCCAGGGATTAATAGATGGATCTAAAAAAATATATCTATTTAAATATTTAAATTCACATTTTTTTCATATCAAACAAATATGTAAAAAACAATTGTTATAAATAAAATTATTGGAATACTATATCAATCCATGATTCACATTTCAAATAATAGAAGATTATTTCAAACGATGGACTTTACCATCCACAAAATCTCCCTTTGAACAAATTTTACAATTCCTAAAATGGTTTATATAAATTGTTTTTACAAAAATTATCAAAGAATGTAAAACAATTTACATAATTTGAATATATACATTTTAATGAGAAATAATCATGAAACATGGTAATGTTACATATTTGTATGATAGTTCCAATATATAGAGAGCTATAGCTATGGATCGAAAAACATGTACATATTCCCCTTTGGCCCAAAGGAAAACGGGACTCATCCTCATCACCAATGTAATGATGGTTTGTTTAAAGAATTTTTTTTGGAATATTGTATGTTGTAAAGAACATCCCTAAATAACTCACAATTAAATAATTCATGAATGTATTCAAGTAAAAAAAATGATGCATAATTTTATTCATAACAAGATAAAATATAATTAATTCCATTCTCTATTTCAAATATTTCAATTTTTCATTAAAAACCAAAACAGTTTCTAATACGAAACATGAAGTATCACTAAGATAAACCCTTATGGTTCCCATTAAAACATTTTAATTCCATTTTCCAAAAATAATTATTTGAAAAAAATTCATGCCATTTCAAAATCTTTGTCATAATTAAATCACACTGTTGTTTTTTATATAATTACACCCATTTCATCATAATCCTCAATTCATTGGGTTTGGGGTTATTTAAATTTTTATATAAAATCAATTATAAACTATTAAATTCAAAAAAATAATTGATGCAATGATTCCATCAAATAAATAAATTTAAAATAATACAAATTATATCTCATAAATGGTCTATACAAATAAACTCAAATCCATGGAATTGGGGGGTTTCCTATTTAATTCCAAAAACCCATTATTTTATTAAAAACTAAACATTAATGGAATTGAGTTTTTATTTATAGATAAAATTAAAATAATTTTAATCCACATCAGATATTTAATTTTATTCAAAATAGATGTCATTAAATAAATAAATTTAGTGTTAAGGAAAATCCAAAATACATAGTGCAACTACCTTCCTTGGAATTGCTAAATCTTGAAGTATCAACTCATATTTGGGTTTTTTGGGGAATAATGATAACAAATAAATCTAGGAGAAATATGAATCCAACCCATGTTTATATATATAATACAAGTTATTAGATCCTAAAACAATATACTGAGATATTTAAAATCCTAAGGATAAAGGGAGAGTCCTAGATAGATCAATAATGTGGGAAGAAACTAATAATAAAAGGATGGACCGATGTTTTTTTGGGTTTAAATAAATTATGAGGGTGGATATGGGCGGATATGAATCCTTATTTAGATGTATAATGTTATGATAAAAGTATTTGGGTTAAAAGAGGTATCTTGAGGATATATAATAGAGGTTTGATAATTTTTAATAATATTTTGAATTATTTAAAATTTCTTCCTCATGGGTTCATGATAAATGTAGCATGATTATGGTAAATCATGTGACATATATACACCCATTTTAATTGGGCAATATATTTTTCCTAAAAGTGTGCATGGATAACAAATTATGCACTATCTGTGCAAAATCTCACTACCCAATATTTACATTTTTCTATATTTGGGGGAACAGTTTGGAAAACCATGTGCCAGTCATGCAAATGTCATGCACTATCCCAAAAACATCAAAATGTGTATAATATCACTGATTAAACACAATCAATAATAAACAGAAGAGTGTTAAAATATTTTATTACGAATACCTTAAACCAATAACATGATGAATCAGCCACCCCACCACAGAAACATTATGTCCCTAGAAAGCCAACATAGACGAATCCAAATTAGAAAGATGAATCCACTACTCTTTCATTGGTGCCTCCCTATCCTGCATCTCATGAAAATCAAAACCATGATGTCATAGCACATGAACCCATGGAATTATCCTCCCACCAAACACTCTGACAATATAGAATTATCGTACCAAAGTCAGTACTACATAACTCTCTAACTGTATTGTATTAACATTATGAAGAACAACCATTAGGAAACTATATCGTAACTATAAGGAGAGTCTCTAGTGATAATATGGAGAGAATATATAATGACACATAGCTCATCATCATGCTATTTAGCTGGAATAGTATTTTCAAGAAGACATAATTTCAACTAAATTCTAGAAAATGAATCGTCAACTCCTTTCAACTGAACTAGAATATACAACAATGCCAAGAATACATCAACTACCACTCTTTCAATGATTCTATCTCTGCATGGATTGGATATTTCCTACTCAAAGTATACCTAACATAATTTCCTTCCCCCAGTGTATATGTGAGGTTATATTCTAAATATTTTAGATACTGATCCCACCAACCATAGTAGAGATTAAATTATTTTTGAGAGAATATATTTCTCAAGATCATGTGGTCTGAATATAGAGTGATGATTAGTCCATAATGTTAATGTTGTCAACACATATTGGTGTGCCTCACAACAACATGATCCATGTCATGGGTAAGATATTTAATCAAGTGAGACCATACCCAATGAGATATATATGAAAAAACATGATCAATTTTCATAATAATCCATCCCAAGGATGAACTTTGTGCCTCAAGAAAGACCATGTAGCCCTTATAGACCACTGGAAGAGCCAACACCATCCTATATGTCAAAATACATATATTCTCTAAAAAAACTCTTCTATTTATCAATATAATAATGCATTACTTCCTTACAAGTCCAAGAAGTCATTAGAGAATACATTATTTAAATTTTTTTGATGAACCAATGATAATACAATGCTAGACACAAGAATCAATTAATCTTGAAAACATTTCACTATTTTTCCCATGATATAAAATCACTCAGCTCCTCAGGGTCAACTAAAATTCAATTACCTGACACTAAATATCCCTAGAATTTCACATTCAGAATCTTGAAATCAATTTTAGAATTCACGGCACAATGTTAGATATTTCTAAGAAAACATTGAAAAATTAACAGATGATGAACATAATATTCCATGTACATTGATTAATTTAAGAAATTATCCACAAAATCAACCACAATGGAATACATGTACTAAAGAAGAATGTTTTTCATTAATGAAAAAAATGATAATGTTGAAGAGATCTCGAAAAAGGGATAAAAAATTAACTAAAAATGATTAACCCTTCCCTGAAATGATGTTTTATGAATTTCATACTATTTTATCCTAAGCTAATGGAAACCATAGTGAATATCAATTTTCGAGAAAACATCCACAATTTAGTCTTTTTGATATATCAAAAATGTTATGAACTAGTGCCTGTTAATTATCACCAATCTATTGAGTTTATGGTAACCAACACATAGGATAACTGAATCATCATTATTCTTAAAAAATATAACAAATTAAGAAAAAAGTGAAAAAAATGGCAATAAAATTCTTTTCTCAAGATAGTCATTCAACTGGGTCTTTAGCTATGGTTGAAAATTCACTATCTCTAGAACAGATGTTCTGGCTCTGTTTGAACTTGGTTCTCATTCTCATTCAATGACATGAGACATACCATTGGGTGTTGTAATGGAGACCCATAAATAATAATAATAATCAATTGTTTAATTTTTGGCAATGATCCAATCCATCATAAACTTTATGTCATGATGTTTCATATTGAGAACTAGAAAATTACAAGTAAGGTCAAAATATGAGAGAGAGAAGATACAATAGAGAATATAGATACCCTAATCATATTTCCAACAAAGGGGTGTCGTAATATCCAATGCACATGATAAAATATTTATATGAATAATAAGTGAATTAAAAATTATTTTTGAAAAGAATGAATGATCTGAACCAATATAAAAAAGAAAAGTCGCTAATGAGGAATCTATAAAAATGCTACCTAGAAAAGACGTTGGATCCATATCTACTTCCTCTAGGGAGTCGTCCACTACATGAAATAGCCTCATTCTATATGCCTATGTCTAGAACACTTTAATATCTGAGGCATCCTATTTCCCCATAGTTTTAGGAGGATCTAATAATCCCGTTTAACTTCATGTAGTATAATATATATGACTGAATATTTATAAGTTCTATGAGTGTTCGTAGTATCCATTGTTTTTTGGTGCTTCGGTGCAAACCCTTTTTAGAAATGCCATCTTACAACATTGCTATAAATTATATGGACTAAATTCTAGTATTATAGGAATCCTAAAATTACACAACTATAATGATCAAATATGAGAATCATCATGCATCTGTTTTCCTTTGATGGTACTCCCGTTGCCACTAGGAGAGAAAGAAACTACCGATAACCATAAAAATCCCCCTTAGTCTATCTCAATCATAAGCTCTCTATCTAACACATCGACATGAGAAGGAATCTTCATAAAGAAAACATGAGATACAATTTCAAAATTCTCTCCCAACTCGAACATTCATGCATTCATTTTCAAATTCAATACAATCTTATATGTGAAATACATGATAATAGAAAAATATTTTTTATACTCAATCATAGATTTTTCAACTTATTCATGTCATGAAAACTCTATAAGATTCACCAATAATAAGATCATTGAATAGAAGTGGTCAGTGAAAATAAACAAAAATCCCTTATAATCTATGTCCTTGTTCATTTTTTCAATAATAATGGAGACCTTACATCATAAGCTTAGTCCTTTTAGCTCAAAGGTGGAATAAATTACGTTGAACTCATTATCTGTGCTCAAGAACAAAACCATTAATTACATGTTTCTCAACCATTATTACACATCATGATGATCATTTTAACAATTAAATAGTGCTGGATTTTTGTTAAGGAACAACTGAGAATTTTTTTAAAAAAATACCATCATATTTTCCATATTTATATACCTGAACGAGAACCAGTTGTGGTTCCTATCCTAGACCTAGGAAGGTGCACACAACCTCATCAAAAAAATTCAATGATAATACAAGATTAATTCACTGAGGATCAATTGAGGATTATTTTTAGATCTGATTTACTCATCTTCTCGATGTTATGATGTAACACATCATCATTAGATTAGAATGAAGGCCTTAGAAAATGATAAAATAATTTAATAGAGAATATTTATTTAATATTAAAGAACAAATATTATTTGGATTTTAATTTATCCAACTAAAAAAAAGTAAAAGTATAAAAATAATCTAAAATATGTCTTTCCCTAACCACCCATGGTGACATAAGGTTCATTGTGGTGTGGAATGACCAACTAATTAATTGAAGTTACCTCTTATGTCCATATAATATTTCACAAATAAATTTTAACATCAAGAAAAAAGATAAACCAGAGCCCTAATACAACTTTTTTCACAAACCATACAGAGTAGGTGAGTAACCAAATTAACACCCCAGTCCTGACACAATTATAAAGGCATTATAGATCCCTTCAAATTAGGGAATAGAACCTGGTATGATACCAAAAGAGAGTAGGAATGATTTTTTAACAATAATTGTTTATGTAAAAGAATCCGTAAAATTGTCATATAAAACAGGAACTCCACTGAGAGTTATGTACCATATGTTAACATGTATAAAAAATCAATTACTACAACATAGTACTAAAACATAGTAAAATATTCCATTTCATAAAGGACACAACTTCTTATGTCTAAGGTTCAGTAACTAAATCCACCTCCATGAAGTCATTTCCCCTTACTCGATACTAGATGGAGATAAACTAAAATGACCTGATGTCAGAAGTATGGTGTGAGCCAAAGACCAATAATATTGTTTACACAAATGATCCATAAGAAGATGAAAATATTAAATTAACAAACAATGTGTATTTATTTTAAAAATAAATAAGTTTTTCTTATCAAATTAACATTAAAAATATAATTTTTTATATTTAAAAAGTTATAAATACAATAAAAATTCATGATTCACATTTTCAATGATTAAATTTACCATTCAAAAAATTATTCTCTTAATAAATGTAACATTTTAGAAAATGCAATAAATAAAAACTTTTATATAAAACATATTATATAATTTTTTATGAATGTATGATAGTTTACATTAATAGATTATATATATATTTATATTGGAAATATAAAAAAATTTTGTAGCTTTTTCAAGTACGAAATAAGTATGATAGTTCTAGGTAGTAAGGACCCAACAATATGAATTGTCAAATATGCACATACACCCCTTTTGGCCTAAGGGAAAGTGTACTCATTACTATCACCTAAGGAATGGTGATGTGTTGTAATGATGATTTAGACTTATGTATGTCATAATGTGCCACCCAAAATAACTCACTTTATACCAAATCTTAGAATGTATTGAATTACAAAAAATGATGGGAAATTTATTTCAATACTCTTTAAAATACAATAAATCCAATTCTCCATTTCAAATATGTAAATTTTTCCATTAAAACCCATAAATGAGTTTTAATTAAAAATATGCTTTTTTACAATGATAATACCTCAAGGTTTTCATCAATTTTTTTCTTTTTCTGACACATAAGAATTCGAAACCAATTCATGTAATTTCACAGTTAAACCAATCAATATAATTTTGATTCAATTCATCTGATATCATCACAAGCCCTCAATTCAATGGAATTGTAGTTTTTCATAATTTTACATCAAATGAATTTCTCAATATTAAATTCAAAAAAATTAATTGATACAAATTTTTATATTAAATGAGCATTTTAAATGATACAATTTAAATTTCAGAAATTTTCCATAATCCACCATAATTTAATGGACTTCGGGGCTTTCCAATTTCATTAAAAAAGAAAGAATTTTTCAATTACCCCAATCTATTGATATTTGGTTTCTATTCATCGAAAATATTTTAATCCAATTAATAAATATTAAAAAATTATTTAATTAAATATAATTGAATTTTAATCAATCAATTTACAGTTAATAAAAATTAATCTACTAAACAGTTCCAAATACCTTAGAATTTATAGATCTATAACCCTAAAACCCTAATTGGGATTTTTTAGGAAGAATGATAAAAATAAAATACGGTAGAAATAATAATATAAGATATGTTTAGAACCATAATAGTGGGTATTAGATCCTCCAAAAACATATAGTGATCTCTAAAACCCTATGAATAATGTGAGTGAACTTGGGAGTTTAAGAATGGGAAGAGTAAATGAACCAAAAAAGGATCAATCATCTTTATCCAAGCATTGAATTGAATCCAATAGGAATATTAAGGGACATGAATAATTAATGGAAGAACTAATGATGGGATAAAATTATTTGGATTTGAGGAGGTTAATTAGTGACCTAAATAATGTGTTCTAAAATTTTTAATAAAAAAAACATTAGTTAAAAACACATCCATATGGAATCCTAGTAAACGACACACTATTTAGTTAAACAGTGTATAGGTCATGCACCCATTATAAATGAGTTTTAGGGTTTCCACTAATATTTCACATGGCATAATAATAAATAAACAAATGTGCGAATACCCTCTAACAAAAATTTCTATTTTCTGTTTTAGGGTGCACGTTATAGAAAACTATTTCCCTACTATGCGCCAACTATGAACTAGCCAAAAAATTATTAAAAAAATGCTGAATTCCACATGATTTAACTCCAAATGAAACCCAACCACATTGATCTAAAAAATATCTTTTAATTTATACATTAAAATAGTAACAAGATGTTACACCACCCATATTACATCATCCATGAATATTTAATAGATAATGTATCTCTTAAATGGTTTTATTATTTTTTTTCTTCCACCATTGGATGAATCATTATAATTCATTAACCTATTTTATTATGGTAAAAAATTTCAATTCATAAACTCAATATTCAAGAATATAATGTTACGATTCCAAATTATTCACCACTCAACATTCATTCTAAGTTGAATCATTATTTGATTGTGCTTTCATTTTAATTAAAAATATTGTATCTTATCCATTTTTCTTCAAACATTATTTTCATTCAGTGTAGGAAGGATATTGGGTGTGTAACCAAATTTGTTATTCATGAACCATTCAATGAGATATATGTTTTTAATTTATGAGTGTGATACATTTTTTCAATATAAATAGACTGTCTTATTTTATATATTTCATCACAATATGCCACTATATTTTAGGAGATCATTGTGGAATCATTTTACATCCTTCTTTTAATACACCTAAAATGTTTTCTCGAATTTAAATTATTAAAAATCATTATAAATCACACAGTGAAAATTTTCTCAAATAATTATTTCTCAATTGAGGCATTTTCGATGCCAGTTATATTTTCATAGAATTCATACCTTGATATTGCTAACACATAACCTTGATGTGTCCATTTCTTTTTTAATATTATCATTTTATAGGTACACTTTTCTTGGAGTCCTTCCATTTATATACTTTATATAAATTCCTCTCATTTTTAGATTAAGGATATGGATCCATTAAATATAAACACATAGACACTTTGATGGATGGAAAATCAACCACCTCATTTTGATTAGAAAATTATGATTTATTTATGGCTCCATGATTTTTTCGTCTTTCTCCTTATGCTGAGATTCCATCCACATTACTATAGAAATTTATTCAATTCTATATTTTCATAATTGTTTATTAATTTTCATTAGAGGGATTACACATTCTTTCAACACATTTTATACGTCCAGTTATTATTTTCTCTCAATAAATATTTATTCATTTTGTTGAGATTTTTCTATAATCATGGAACCCAATGATTTTATATCAATAGGTCTTGAAACCTTCTATTATTTTAGTATTTTTGTTTTCTATAAAAATGTAATCAAGGACAACATATTATTATTTATCTATTATCTTCCATTAATCATCCTTTACTTGTATTAAAGTAATTTCTTCTTATCCAAGGGAAAAAATTTATCAACATGGATGACTATATTTCATTACATAAATTTAATTCTTAATGTTCACATCATTCATAATTGCCTAAAATTAACAACATAATCCTCCAAAAAATTTATTATCAAACTCTACATATCTAGATGGGAGACCGATTTTTTTCATTTCAAGAAATTATTCATAAAATGAAAAAAATAATGTTATTTAAACCTTGTTTTCATGTTTTTAACAACTCCTGATTTTATTTTTATATTAGTCATGATATAAACTACCTATTAATTATTCACCAGGAACACATTATGATCTTTTTATTATTCCTCATTATGCAATATATTTGCATCAACATCTTCAACAAATGATGTTGATTTTATTATAATCCCATTGAAATATGGAAAATTTAACATTTAATGTATTGTTCATCAAGAGATCCTTAAATATCTACCAAATTTTCATTAATAACAACCTAATAATTTAGTTAAAAAAATAATAAGATTCATATATTGGTTAACATAGAACACTAGATATTTAATGAATAGTGATATATTAGAAAAGTATTATTATAACAAAGAAAATCATATAAAGTGAATGTATACGAGTTAATAAATTATTGAATACATTTATAATGGCCTTATATAAAATATAGTTAATGTTTATATCTTAGGAAATAAGAAATTATTTTTTAGTAAAGTGTTTTATACTTCAGAAATTCATTTTCTTCATAAATGAATGTTAATATATTTTTTATGTAAATTAAAATAAATTTATGTGAATTTTTAGACATTAAATTTAATAAAATTACCATTATTTGTAAATTCAGAATATCAAAATTCACATAGGGTGAAGTTCTTTTATATGTTTTTTGAAAAGATTGATTTTTTTGTAAACAGTAATAAATACTAATTTGTTAAATACCCTTGATTATTTTAATTTAATTAATTAATTTAGAACATCCATTTATATTTTATATATGTTAATATTGTCAATTATTATTTTTTAATTTATAATAATCAGGAAAACTCCATTTGAATCAGTAACATGTATGATTTTTATATATATTAATTTTTATTATTAATACACATTTTTCTAATAAAATTACTTATATTTTATGAATTTATATTAAAATTAATATACTTAAATTTTTAGATTTTAATTTTATAATATAATTACAATATTTGGATTCTATGGGTTGAAATTTGATATATATATATATCCAATTATTTTTTAATAATTATGAATAGTAATCATAGTAATAATTTATCACCTCATAATGGTCAAAACTAGTAAATCCGGATGAAAACATTGGACCATGGTTTTTAAATATATCTAAAATTTACCATTATCTAAAATTTTGAAAATAATTAGACCAATTAGATCATTGATTATAAATTTTATTCCACATGGTTCTATTTTTGATTGATATTGACCATTAAAATTGCTACGTAAAGGATAAAGTGAAAAAATATGAATTTTCAAATTTTAATATATAGATTTTTTTGAAAATGATTAAACAAAATATATTAATTTATAACATTTAATTCAAAATAGTAATTAATTATTATTATCATAGAGAATTTTCTTTATTAAATATGTTTATAATATTACCTGTTATTGTTGACAAAAAGTTTATCTATAATGTTGAAAAATAAAGTAAATGGTAAATGAAAATATAAAAGATAATTTTTTTAGTTAATTTGGTAAATTATTTATTAACATAAATATATACTCAAATAGTAGATTTATGGGACTATATTTAAATTACATTGTTTTAAAATTCAAATTATGTTAATAGTGTCAAAAATTCCATTAATGGAATGTTATACTGAATAACATGGTATAAAATATATTAAATATCATAAAAATCCTATATTCAAATATTGGAATGATATAAGTTATAATATATAAACCATTTTCAATTTATTTTACAATTATCTATTTATGGTAACATTATTTACTCATAATTAGTATAAATTTTACATTGTGGTAATGGTTTTAATGGTTAACATGGTTTTAAAACAAGGATATAATTGATAAATAATCTCTGAAATATGAAAAAATAATTATTAGAGGATATAGATATTTCATAATACTTTCATTGTATATTTTCAATAACTATTCCCATGAACATAAAAAATAACTAATAATAATTTAATATTATATGAAATTCAATATGTTCCCCTCCGCACACTTATAAAAGGACACCCATTATCTTTTTTCATTAATCTACATAGAGCCATATAAATCTATCAAATAATATAAATTTATCATCTAAAAATAATTATACAAATTATATTTCTTATTTCATTTAAGAAATATAATCCTTAGGCACCATAAAAAAA
Source organism: Viscum album (assembly GCA_963277665.1). Lineage (NCBI taxonomy): Eukaryota > Viridiplantae > Streptophyta > Magnoliopsida > Santalales > Viscaceae > Viscum > Viscum album. The sequence continues at coordinate 1,597,116,721 of OY728133.1, read as the reverse complement.
GGTTTAATGGAACCATATCAAAGAAGAGGTAATCATATATATCGACTCTTTCAGATTTATTTCCAAATAAAAACACTGAAAATATTTTATAACAATATAAATAATAGATACATTATCTTAATGATAATAAAATCATATTATGGTTTTTTTAAATTTATTTTCTATTTCTTTTAAATACATCAAATTTGAATAAATTATTACTACGCACGTATGACTTAATGTCTACAAAAAACAATGTACATTGATTTTTATCACCGTTTTATGTTAATGAATATAATGTTGAAACCAAGTAATATTTAATATATATATATATATATATATATGATATTTTTATTATTCATTAAAATCAAAATCAAATCTACATTATTATCATAAAATACGTTAAAAATAATAATGATTCTTTTGCATTCCTTTGGACCACCAACTCCAAAATTAAATGTCATTTGTTTTTATATTAATACTCTATATAAATGGTAATAAAGATAAATTTAATGATTACATATTATTTATATATGATTGTATTAAAATCCTAAAAATGTGAATTTCAATTTATATTTCTTTTGTTATGTCCATTGAAATCCTAAATTAATGATATGCACATGCACATAATACTGTATCAATGAATGGTATGACTCATTTCATTATCTCTATATACTATAGATAATTATTAATATATATATATATATATTATGAATACATATGATAATTAAATCATTATTTAAATTTATATACGATTTATCTATGATAATCATAAAAATAATGAAACTACTAAACAAATTTCAAATTATATTGAAGTAGTTAATGCCAAAAACAGATGCTTTTAATGAATAATTATAATTAAATGGGTGAGGAAATATTATAATTGTATAATATTGATTCGATTCATATATAAATGGTTCTAATATCAAATTAAAATAAATTTAAATTTATTATATCGGATTTTATTGTGATTTTAAAACAAGTTTACTCTACGTAATGGATTTCACATATAAAATTTTTATCTAATAGGCATATTCCATATTCACAACATATTTAATTTTGGTTGTGTATATAATACCCAAAAATATATAATACTGATGAATCACATGAATATTATTTGTATTTACATATCAAAATAATTTAATCACTTTCATGAGGTTTTGATATATAAATATCTAATTTAGAATGTTTTTCACATCTAACATTTATTTTAATAAAACATATGCAATTTTCAGAATTTTTTTCCTTTAGTAGTTTATATACTACCCATGAATGAATTTTAGGATTCATATAATGAAAAATTATGCAGATTTAAAAATCTATATAAGGTTCTCTCTTATATTAATCCCTAATTTATAGATTACCATAACAGTAAGTTTTAATCATCTAAAATGGCCTTCATTGCGGTCTATGTTATATTAGGTACTAGTATCCTATAATGGGATAATTATATGGATAATATGATATGTTATTTCATGATTATACGTATGTTCAGGTCATTTAATGTTTAATTGATTTTTTTATTTCATGGGATTTAGGATTTAGATGTTACCAAAGAGGAACAATATTTATGTTGTAATCTCATTGATTATCAGGAATAATTATTATTTATTATATGATGAAAATCGATTACAAAATTCTTAATAAATTTGTAATAGTTATTGTAAACATGTTATTTTTTGGTACTAAATGTTTTCATTTCATCATCTTCTCCTTATGTACTCAAGAGACTACATGAATATCTTTAATTAGAATTAAATTTAATCCCTCTTCCATCCAAAAAATTATTTATTCCGTATAAATGTTATCTGAAAATAGTTCCAAGAATATTTTCAATATCTTACTATCATTTATTAATTCATTTTTACTAATGAATAAATTTTCCAAAAATGGTATAAAATTAATCTCCATATTTCTTCCCATATGAGTAATATTTTTACCATAGTGGGAAATGATTTTTTTGTTTCGACATACATGGGATTAACAAAATCTCCCAACATAATTGCTGATGATTTATCTGAAGATCACTTTATATGATTCCAATATTATTTTTAATGAAAATATAGAAACTATATCAATTGACACCTATTATTACATAAAGATAGTAAAAATATCCTTTAAATAAAAAACAACAATCATAAAATCTTTTGTCTTCAGAAGAATAATTACGTAATAAAAAAAACTAGAAAACAGAATATAAAATCTCAAACATAAAATGATTAATTCTATTAAGGATCTCCAACTACATAAGATGACATAGTGTGTACATAGAATACTATGAGATAAAAATAATAGTTAGGTAATGATCAAAGGAATAAATCATATAACATGAGTTATGAGGCATAACATGATGACATAAAAATGAATGGATGAATAATAATTATATGGAGGAATAAAATATATTACATGGGATCTAGTGACCATTAAACCAACATACAACATGAATTAAACATGTGTCGAGGCTAAAAAAAATACTATGTATCATGATGGAAAAATTCCTATAATGTATATGTTTTACTGCCTTATCACATTCATTACGTATCGTGAAACTAAAAAATACTCGATGCATTGGAAAAATATTTGTGTGAATTAAAAATTGCATATATTAGGAATTATTGTGCCTCATAAATAATCAATCATAAGCAATAAACATAAGGGTTAACCAAAGAAAAAATGGATATCATTATCATGTTATAAGGAATATCTAAAGGATGTATGAAAATGGTATCCATGAAAGAGGGAATAAAATTATTTATAAAAAATCATAATGGATGAAATAATAATATATCCAGAATATTGATATCCAACTAAAGTGAGTTTAATAAAAATATTTCATAGGATACATTATAATTGATCCACTTTTGTGCGGTTTAATGGAAAATATTAATGATTATATAAAACAGAAAATATAATAATTATTTTTATAAAATTTGAAATGAACTAAATTTATTTATTCATGAAAAAAATAGTGAGGTTTTCAAAATATTGGTTTCCTATAATTTTATAAGGGGTGTTTGTGAAAACATGTGAAAAAAAATAAGTTCCCTTTAATCGATCTTGATTATAAAATATAATTGAGAAGTAACACTAATAAAATAAGTATTTCCCTATAGAAAATATTTAATTTAGATATATGGAAATTTTCTAATGTTCTAAAAAAATGATATGTATGTATGAATAATGAACAAATACACTAGGGAAAAGAGAGGGAAATCATAAATGAAATGAAAATTTGGATGTTCGAAGAGATATGTTACCTTATATCTGAATTCATTATGAAATTTTTAATAATTTACTATAAAATAAAATTATATTGATTAATTGCAGATTTGTGAAACAATTCTAAATGTATTTCAGTTATTATAATTTAATTTAGTTTATTTATTCACCATCTGATGAGTTATGTGGACTAATTTCATCCTTCTGGTAGTATACGTATCATGGTTTTATTGGCAGATCAATTTTCAAAAAATATTGAAGTTATTTACAAATGGGAATAGTTATATAGAAGTAAAATTTCATTTTAATAATCCACTAATTTATTTTTAAATGGTCATAATTATCCTTTCCCTAGTTTGATTATGGTTTATTAGAATACGGAATAATGATAAATGTTTTGTTTCATTAAGTGTTTCTTATTAACATCAGGAACTAGTTCTGTTTTATTTCTTATAATTCATATATATTAGTTAGAGAACATTAAAAACGTGTTAATATACATATAATGTTATATTTTATACATTATAATTGTTTTATTAATAGTGTTGATGGTAGTAATATAAAACAAATAATCATTACCCAAAGAGACATTAAGCCTCCAAAATTTGAAAAATAGTTTCATTTCATTGAATAAGAAGAGTTATAATATAGTGTTTATAGAATATAATCTATTTTCAATGTTAATTTTCATATATATATTATACTAGTGTTATGATTTTATTATAGATAATGGAGGTGAGGATAGGATAAAAGAAGGAATTAAATTAATAGAGATGGTTTGAGCATGTAACCATTAGAATATCACCTCAAGAAATGACCCCTAAAAACATAGAAATTAATTTTTTTGATACATATAGCTCTTAGATACCTAGAAGAGTCTTGTGAAGGATATTTGTTAGAATACTGATAAGCTAAAAGGCTTAAAGGGTTTTACTAGAATTCCTAGTGAGGGGGTAATTTTGACAGGGGTGGATTAATTTTTTATTAGTATATTAATTAGATTTTTAAATTCTCTCAACACTATAAACATTATTGATTCATCTCACTAAATATATTTAATGGTTTATGATATTTCTAAACAATTAGTTATTACATCATCCATGACTCATATATTCATGTAATTATATTTTATTATAAAAGAATATAAATTATGGTATTTAAAAATTAACCAAATATTCAATTATTTTAGAAAACAATATACCCTAAACAATTTCAACATTTAAATTTAGAAAATATAATCAATTTTATGAAAATAGGCTTATAAATAAGACAATTTCTGGTATTAAATAAAATCATTATTTAGTCTAAAAATAGTGAATTTAATATTATATTCAATTTTTTTTGACCCTTTCAAAAATTAACTCAAGCCACATAAATTATATTATAATTTTAACATGAAAAAATATTAATTTATGTATAATATTTTACGAATATTAATTATCATTTAAAACATTAATTTAATAACAATATTTTAAATAAATATTTCTGTTTTAAAAAAATTTAATAACATAATTTATCAATTTCAAAAAAAATACGTTCTTATTCCATTATATAAATAAATAATATTTGAATTTATAATATTGAAGGATTTTTTTCATACATTCATTAGGTAGCTAACTATTCCATCATCAAGATTTCAATTTCTAATGGTCATGTTATTAATTTATTGATCTAGTTATTATTCAAATTATTTAAGTTCTTCAATTTAAATAAGTACAAATTATTTCATTCATTATCTATTCCATTATATAATATTTTATGGTTATCTATATTTTCATCAATAACATTAATTTTATATTATTAAAAAAAAATTTATACAACACTTTCCGGGAGATTGGTTAATCTAGTAGATTGAGTAGATCCATCTTTTCTTATTATCATTATCTGATTTTATATTAATTTACAGGTTAAAATATTAAGAATTGATATTGGATCATTTTCTAACTAATAAATCATTCATAATTTATATGAATAATGATTTTATATTATTATTTTTATAAATATTTGATGGGTAATTCCATTGATTATATCTTGGGGTGTTAAATTATCCTCCCTATATGAAATATCCCCTTAAAAATATTTTTTTACATGATAATGTGAAAATAGTGAAGATAATATTATCCTTTAGTACATCCCATAGTTACCATATGTCATATTTATATATATTTTCCCTCTATATTACATTTATAGGTGATTGGGTTTTTTGTAGAATGTTGTATCTATGGTCCAAAATCATCCCCAAATGTTCCACATAAGAGACAACATTTTTGAGTAGTAACATCATTTATTTTATTATATTTGATGCATTTTGTATGTAATTCTTATAGATGGTAATTTGGAAGACATCATGTACCTTAAACAGTTTTTTTGTTCCATTTAATATAATGAAGCTTTGGCAAAATCAATAATTTAGAAGGGGTTGATGTACCTAAGACAAAGATTTCCATTATTCAAAAATCATACGAAGAAAAAAAATAATTTTTTTTGAAGAATACGATGCATCCAACATCAGTCTATAGTTACCATCGATGACTAATTACAATTTAATTTCATTCTATGTATGAATCTAGGATATGAGGTAGGAGGTTATTCACCTTTAAAATAATTATCTTGACTCATTCCCATAACAATTGTTCAAGTTTAAAAACATCAACACAACATGAATGTGTTCTACATATTTTCATATAAAGTGCATCATATATAGCAATTTGGGTGATTTTGGGGAAAATATTGTTTTGAGATAACTGAAATAGGGGTATATGGTTATTATAACCACTTTGAAGTCCACTAAGCATGTTATAAATGGTTATTCTAGTGTATGAATAATCTGTCCATACTGGCCATTTTTTAGGGATGATATTCTATGATGATATTTAACATCGTATTTAGATTGTGTTGGAGACAATTATTAGACATGGATGTAAATATTATATCACGATGAGATATAATAGATAATGGCATGTAATATAACCTCACTACGTCTCTAATGTTTATAAATTCATCAACGTCAAGTGAAGATTCCTCTCAAATCATAATCAAGTTATCCATATTTATAATACAATCACCAATGACCCAAATAGAGTTTTTTCATATGAATGTATTTATAAGTCATGATAAATGTTTATAGATTTCTTTTTTCTATTTCCATACTTGTATGGGTAAGGTTGTATCATCCCCATAGACATTTTCCTTTCATAATACATGATCTGGTGTATCAGACAAATTTATGTATATTTAGTGATCTCCTTCTTCATATTATCCTAGAAAAAGTCCCTTTCGATACAATGATACTTCTTTCTTCTCTATTTGTTGAGAGACAAGTTTGATTAATGTGAATCATTAAACATATGTTTATTTATATCTGGATTTATTGGTACACATAGTCGTGAAATTAATCGAATGATTCCTTCATCAAAAATATTGAACTATTAGGATTTCTAATTTTTTATATCATCCAATATCTTCTTAATTTTAACAACATCACAGAGGTCTTATTTTATATTCTCTAATAATGGTTGTTTAAAATTATTTATGAATGGAATGATCCCATATCATCTTTACGATTACAATATAAATCCTTTGAATGTCTATAAATTTTGGATCCTAAAAGATTCTCAAAATTGATAATGTTACACGAACTTTTGAACTTAGATCATCTTGCACATTGATTTATTTGTTTTGGATGATACTTGATTGAGCAGTCATGATTAATGATGTGATGTAACCATCTTCACGGGTGTATATTAATATCTATCATTATGAATATATATTTTTGTCTATTCTGAGAATTATATATCATATACTTTTACCCATAGATATAATTCAATAATGATAACAACCACCAACTCCAAATAATGTGTGGAATAATTTTCTATTTGAATTTTCTATATTCTTGAGGTGTATATTATTACATTATAATTTTTTATAAATGAACAAACTCAGATCATTCATAAAGAATTACTACATATCACAAATTATTCTCTACTTGTTGGTAGTGTATGTATTTTTTTATTTATATGCCTATTTTTTCAACTATATTAATCATTATTCATATTCATTGGTATAGAAAAATTTTACTCCCTCACAAGTGAGTTCAAAATGTGGATTTGAAAATCCTAATAATTACCTAAAAAATAATTATTAATACTAAGCTCGGTCAAGGAAACTATGTCTCACGATTATATATATTCACCTAGGCCACTGCTTATTTACATTTGTTTTTGAATGGTCTAGACATATCATTTTTTTGGTGATAATATTTCGAAATAATGATACCCCCTCAATGTTAAACTCACATTTACAGTCCATCGAATATATTTTATCCCTTATCAAATTCTATAGCACAAATTTCAAATACTCTTCTTGTTCATCCATTGACTTGGACTATATAATAATATCATCTATAAATAATACGATAAATTTATCATTATAATATTTAATGACTCTATAAATTAAATATATTAAAATAACTAGGCCATATGTGAGCTTGATTGGTATTAATATTAACTCTTAATTTCAATAAAAAGTTCGAATAGAATTTGTTGGAAAATATTCTGTCTTCATTTCTAATAGGTGATATCCCAACCGATGTAAAACCTCAAGGAATTACTGGGTCCCACCTAGTTGATCTAACAAGACATATATCTATGGTATGGGAATATTTTTTAATTATTTTATTTTGTTTAGATCATGTTAAAAATTCTAGATGTGAATTTATAAATCATTATTCTTGTGAAAGTGGACTGGTGCACCCCATAGTGAAGCACATGGGTACATAAAAATCATGACCATATTCTTCTGTAATTGTTCATCTATTAATCCAACTCAATGGTGTATACCCAATAAGGATTATTTGATAAGGGTATTTACCTATGTATATGATAATTTGACAACACATAATAATAGACAAGTGAATGAACATGCGATACTTTAGTGAATACATCATTGAAGTCTCTGACTGTGATAATTTCTTCCACCATGATCATTTCATTTATCTCAATATTTTGTGGAAGATATAATTTCTCATAAGGCATTGATATCCAAAATTGAGATGATGATTATAAAAGAGACTAATACTTCCCCTTAGTCTTTTATATATTTTTGGGATGCCTCAAGATGTGAAGAGTGATCTTCTTTTATTGATAGTTTTTTTTTGATTTCAATAATGATTTCCAATCCATTCCCAATATATCATAATACTACCCAAAAGAAATTGTTATTGTATATAATGGGTGCTTTAGTCTACAAACATTATTTAGATAGTAGTTATATACTTTAGATTCAGTAGTTTCCCCATTCAATTTCATCATAGATAAGTCAACCTTCATATTTTGAGGTGGTGTTTGAATACTTCATCCATTCATTCTAGATATGAAACAATACGTAGAACCATAATCAAGTCTTATGTTCACTATTCATGAATGAGTAACCAAAGTACCTTAAACAATATCATTTTTTGCATCACCTTAGTACCAGTGATTGAATATTCAGTTCCTTTCTACCATGGTAGAATCTATCACATATTTTTCCTGATAAACATTTGCTAATGAAAAGTTTTCAAATGTACATAGTTTTGTTACAATTAATTAACTGAATAATAGACATAATTTTTTTCTTAAGCATATATTACACTTCCTCATTAGTGGGATTATTATTCTCACTTCAATATTGATTATATTTGTTCCCCTTCATTCGACACATGAATATAATTTAATTTCCCCTTATATAGATTCTAGATTTATTTCACAAAACATTTCAATGGTGGGATTTTTTTTCATTCACCAATAATATTTTTCTATTTGGCCATTTTGAAGGTAATTCCTTCTTAAATTTCTTGTCTTGAGTCTTAAGAGTACAATAATAATCACCTATATATATGAAAAAATTAATTTGACAATGAAAAATACCATCATAACTATCAATGTCCTAAATCTATAAATGTTTTCATAGACTCAATTTTAACCATCTAAATAATCAATCCATGTTATATTTAATGATGATGGCAGTTCTAGAATCATACCATTAAATCCTTGTGAATTTTTCCATGTATGATTTGATATAATTATCTTCATTGTTTTTCAGACTAAGGAACACCCTCGACATCATGATATGGAGAGTTCAAAAAAATATTTATCAAAAAAATTAATCGAATTATTTTTATTATAAGTAATATATTTTCTCCATTGAAATTATGTTTCAGTTTAGTGTCCACCATTGATTATCTTCTTTATAAAAATGACTAACATAGAATATAATTTCTTCTTCTTTATAACTTTTAAGTATAGTGAATATCTTAACTATGGATTTAATCTATAATTCCACAATAATGGGATCATGATGCCCCACAAAGATTTGATGCATTGGCCACATAAATGATTCGACCCCATGTTTCTATTTCATTGGACATGAATGGAATTCCACATGTTTGATGTTATTTATCATAACATGATAATTTTTTCTATTACCAACAAAATGTTATTATCTCCCATTCCCATTAGATTTTTAACTCATTAGGGTGATCAAGATATTTTCTCTCACATTTATTATTGTCTCAAGTTCTCATATTTCCGTTCATTAACATGTAAATGGAAATAAAATAAAATTAATGTTCTTTAAGACATTTCTAATAATGATATAAAAAAGAAACTATGAACATAAAAGAATAAAAAAATAAATGGATAGTATATCTAAATTTATTATTCACAAATATTACATATATGTTATTAATGGTGTATAGTTCTTCATCATGATCTAATAAATTTTTTATAGTCCTGATCCTCGTAAATCGAAAGGCCATGCTATGATACTAACTATATAATCCCTATACTTTTATAGAAATTTTATCATGTTTTTAGGAATAAATATCTGTCAAATATAACATAATGAGTGAGAAGTCCAGTGTCTTAGAAAAAATATGTACATAATTAGAAAAAAATTTAAATATGATATAAATTATTTTCCTTATTGACTTTATAACTCCATTTGATCTAAAAATATTTCATACCATATTCAATCGAATACATAGACAAAAGTTAAGGGATGTAACTCTATGTAAGGTAATGAACGTAGGAATAAAGAATATCCCATGAGTTTGAAAGCATAAAATGAAGACATAGAAAGGAATGAAACAAGAATAAATATATGGAAGCATTACATATCGAACATGGGATCATATGAGAAAGGACACATAGAAATTTGGATTAAAGATATATGTAGATATAAAAATGAGTCGATGATAACTTCCAAGGATATATAACATCTTGGGAAAAGTACCTTAATGGTTTAGGTTGGCTCAATAATCCCATACATGAAGTCTCAAGAGAGTAAAAATTACCAAAATTATTTGACCATTACAGTCTCAAAACCCTCAAAACATGTTCATAAATATGAGTGAAACATGAATAATCAACAATAAAGAATTAACATATTGGTACCTATGTAATTAAATAGGGCATATTGTCTTTTGATAAATAATAACTGAAGGCTGTATAAAATAGAATCCAAGAAATAAGGGATTCTATAATTTGTTTACATTCCTGTAGTAAAAAAAATAATATATCATTATTATTTAAATCTAACAAAAGTGATTTCCTGAAGAAGAGTGTTTTGGGAATATTATAAATGAGCCACATTAGTGTGGATTAAGGTAAAATATTAAATAGTTATTGAGGAAATAAGGGAAAAATTATTTTTATAATAAAAAATGAACTAAAATTATATTATAATTATAAAAATTTTATTTTTGAAGAATATTACTTTCTTGAAATATTTTATGGATTGAAATTGAATGTGGGTCTAAAATAGAGATGTTCCCATTAATCAGGCCCTCTAATCAATATGAAATGAGAAGGATACATTTTGAAAAACTAATTCCGAATATAAGATTGATAAATTGACCTATTAACACATGAGTGGAACATATAAAATAAATTTATATAATTATATAATAAAAATGAATAAGTACGTTGCGATAAAGAGATAGAAAAGGTAATTTAATGCACAAAAGGGAGATTCAAAGGGATCCCTTACATTAATATTGATTGTGTTATGCATTTACATTAATTTCAAAGATAATAAAATTAGATTCATTTTTTATTTAATCAATATCCATATACTAATATATTTAAAATTTTATAATTTTATGATGTTCATTTATTCAAATTTTGATGAGTTGAAAGGATTATTATTGTGAATCAAGGAGTGTTCATTTCATTCTTTCAAGGCAGATCACTTGTATATAATTACTGAAGTTCTTGTAAAATTGAAATAATTATTTTGAATTGAATTTATATATTATTATTGTACTTGTATGTGATTAAATTTCCTTAGTTATCTCCTTTTTTTCATATTAGGATGATTCGTTTGACAAAAAATACTGATAAATGTTTAGTTTTTTTGGCAATTTTTTTACTAGCAGAAACTAATTTCATATTATTTAATATTATGTATATTTATTAAATCCAAACTAGAATAAATGTTATAATATAGAATTTAAAACATGTTAAAAACATATTAATGGTTTCATTACCAACCGTTATGGGTTTAATTGAAAAAAAACTCTTTATTCACAATGATGGTAAACCACCATAACATGGAAAACATTTTTATTTCATGAAATAATAAATGATGGGAAAAGAGGTTAAAAAAGAAATTTAGTTATATATATAATAGTATAATATACAAATTAAACATTTTTTTATTCTTTTATGGATTAATTCTAATAGAATAATATATAAGAAGAAATGTAATTAAAAGAAACAGATTGATAATATTGCATATCGAATATCATCGGCATGATGAAACCGTTAAAGAACATGGAATTATAATTTTGTTGAGATATGCATATCATGGACAAGGGGTAGTGTATTTGGAATTTATTTACATTAAATATTATCAATTTATAAGGAATATAAGGAGTGGGTTGAAGAGGGTTGTGAGGAGATGTATTTATACAGAGAGTGGAGTATTTTTTGATAACATTTTCATTAGTTTATTATTTTGTCTCAAGACTATTAATATTAATGATTAAAATAAATACATATAGTAAATGATATAGGGGTTTTTCTCCTTTGATGGGCCCGTAAAGGGCTCCCATTCTAGGGTTCTCTTCTCGCCGCCGCTTGCCCTTCGCTGCGGACAGTGCGACGTTCTGCCCCAAGCTCGGTGGGTTGGTTTAGGGTTTCTACTGCTGTGGAATCGTGCGTTTCGTGAACTTCCCTTGCCGAGGTGATTCTCTTTGGGCTTCGGTGGTTGCTGGCTCAGAATCTTTGGTGTAAGTCCGGTCCCCGTCGATGGCATACTCTTCGGAGCGCTCCTGTTTTTGTTCTCGGAAGCTCGCTGGTGGCCTGCGATGAGTTCCTTAGCTTCAGAAGGTGGTGCTCATGCATCGGCGGTTCTTGGGGTCCTGACTCTTCTCCGGCGAGTGCGGTGGGGTTTCGTGGTGTCTGAAGTGGTCGATTCTGTCGGTGGCGGCGGGATCCTCAGAAATAGGGCACTGCTTGCACGACATGGTGGGTTGCTGAAGTTGACATCGAAGGGGTTTCGAGGGGGCTCTTCCGACATGGTGTTGTTGGGATGGTGAAAGGTCATAAGGTCAGATGGTTTGATCCTCCTGTGGATGCGGTGATGTTGGTGTAAATCACTGCTGTTTTTCTGTTTTCTGATTGTTTTTGGTTTGTGATGTGCTCTGTCGCGTCTGAATTTATGGTTTTGTGATGTCTGTGGTGTGGGGGATTGATGTTTGGATTTTGATTTTCCGTCGTTGAGGATGAAAGTGACGACGGATGCTGGGGAAGCGCGCCGGCAATACGGGGTTGTGGTTCACTCTGGGTTCTTGGAGTTCAGTCATGGTGCCTCCGCCGTCGACTGGTGCATGGCGGCGCGTGGTGTTCCTGATTTCTCGCTGGCGTATTAATGGCTATCACGTGGATATGCGGCTCGAGGTGATTGCGTAGCTCGAGGTAGAAAATTGGTTTCGTGGGCTTTTTGATTTTTGAATCTTTGTGGGTTTAGCGTTTGGATGGCATGCGGTTTGTCTGTGAGGTTTCCGGTTTTCCGAAACCAGCTATTTTGAAAATCAAAAAAAGGGATTTGCAGTAAACGATATAGGATAGTTCATACCAATATTTTCATACAATATTTATAACTCAAAGTTTCATGTACATAACTTATAATTATAAATACAACAAATAATCATATTTCAATACTCAACAATGATTCTATTATTTTAGAAAATTCCAAATAAAAATCACCTGAAACATTTTTCAATGTGATTATTTAACAAAAATAAATCCATTTTATGAATATTAATTTCTAAATATGAAAAATATAATATTTAAATAAAATCATTACATATTCAAAAAAAGTCTATATAACAATTCAAATCAATTTTACGACACATTGAAAAATTAATTAATGTCAAATTAAAGTATCATTTTATTTCAATAAAACAAAACATTAATTTATGATTATTATTTTATGAAGGTAAGTTTTATTTTAAATACTTTTTGTAATTATGAAAATTTTAAAAACCTTTTACATATTATAAAAAATTAAAATGTAATTTTTCAATTTTTAAAACATATATTAATTTAAACAGTGATATAAATAAATAATATTTTCATTTTTAAGATGCAATTTTTTTATAGTTTCATTGGTGGGGTTAATATCTTTATTTCTACATTACAATTGTTAATGGTTATATTACAATACCAAGGGCATGGTTACTATTCCAATGTTATAGGTTCCTTAATTTCTATAAATACATCATTTTTCACTCATTATCCATTCAATAGTATTTTATCTTATAATTATATATACATTTATCATTAAAATTATTACTATATTACAAATATTATATTTTATTTTATGGACTTTTTCATTAATGAGGTCATTTTAGTGTATTGATATGATCTGAATTTTCATACTCATATTATAATATTTTTTATTTATTATGCTACTATAATGTAAAACATTATTAATTGATTTTTATTGTTAATAGTGTATGTTTATTCATTTATGATAAAAAAAAATTTATTATGTTTTTTATAATTATAAGAAGTGAAATTCCATTGATAAAATTATACATCATTATAGAAAATTATTTCCTTAATAATTTTTGGTTTTTTGAAATAGGGGATTTCAAATTTTAATGTTATTTTACTCAAGAAATGATCTAAGAAATATTTTTAAGCCAATTTTCATATGTGAGGAAATCTATTGATGTAACTTATTTTTTAATGTTTATATGATCTAATTTTACAATACGTATTAATTCATTATAAGTTTTATAATTTTGCTATCATTTTATTATAAAATTAATTTCATTTTCATCATTTATATTATTATTAAATTATTATGAGTTTTATTTATTTTCCAAGGGTTTTGCTACGATTAACAATTTATGTAACCCATTTAATTTTCAAGGGTTATGACTTTATTAATGATTTGTGATTTTGTTGTAGACGTATATATGATTTTTACAATGAGATAGGTGGGACTGAAAATATATGTAAAGACATTGAAATTTCATATAATTTTTTTAAAAATTATTTGGGATTATTACAATCTGTAAAAAATTGGCAATGCATGATTCTATGGTCGGGTGTGCAAGGAACAAATTTTGGAATATTTTTATGGTACATTTATTAAACGTATAGTCAGTGTTGTCTATCATTCGAACCGGTTCAAAGAATCAATATCTAAGGGCACCGTTGTACACACAATGCAAGTATTCTTTTAGGGGAAGGTAAAAACTGTTCTGAGAAAGTCAAATGAATGGTTTATTTCTATATTTACAATAAAATTATAAAATTACATGTCATGTTATTTGATATTTTATATTTTACTATATTGCGGCATTGCAGGACCGCATAGTAAAAATTTTAAATCATGGTCATGGCCCTTTGATTATGTAACCTCGGTGTTAGAACATTAAATGTAGTTAATATATGAACTGCATTAATTTTATGAATCATGGATGGTTTTTTATTTTAGCTAAATGATTATCAGGCACGGGGTTCTAACACGGAACTGAGGAACCTATGATGAAGTATCACACCATGTTCCACCAATAGAGAACATAGTTTTGAACGATGTTGTTGGAGGAATTGATCCATGATCAATGAATCTTGGTGACATCAATGAACTAAGACTCTTCTCTATCCACAAACATGATGTATTTCAATAATTCATGAGGTAGTGGGTTTACCTTGATTTTAGACTAACAGATTGATGAAAAATTATTCAAACCATTGTTATGAAACTAACACAGAGGGTGGGGGAAAACAAATAGGGCCCAGACTCTCTACCACTTTATTTTTTCATTGAGTTTGTTGGGGGAAGATTTATCAACAGGACTGATCCATAAAACGAGGAGGCATGTAAATACGGTAGTCTCTCAAGAGTCTCATAGGTGCTTTCGTAAGAGAAAACAGACCACCGAAGCTCACCAGCTGACCGAACCTCACCGACTACAGAAGGGAGCAGGGCCACATGGTGCCTGTAAGGATCGAAGTGGAATGTCATCTCACCACCAGCATCATTGGAAGAATAAAGGTATGTAGTCACGCACCACAGGTGGAGTTCATGGCATTGAAGCCACGACGTAGGAGTACCTAGGCCCTACGGGTCCAACAAATATTGAGGCGGCCCAATGTGGCGCCACCAGTAGAAGAGTAAAATTGATCTTTATCTGTTTGGGGAAGGTGGTCATGTGACCCATCTTTCATGTCACACCTAGCCTAAAGGTAACGTTGGTCCGCTGCCCAGTTGGTCGAGCCCGCCATGGCCAAGCCTAGCATGTTCAGGCCTGGCCGGTCCGTGACCTAGGGGTCGAGCCCGGCGAGGCCCAGTCTGTTTTTGCAAGACCAGGTCGGACCCGGGTCAATCCTGGAATTTATCGTTATGGCCCGAACTAGGGTAGGATACCTAGGCTTGGTCGGGTTGGGGTAGATCTAACTGGGTCGGACCAGACATGAACCCTTTATTGCATAGTTTCACTTTAAAGGCCATATCATACATATCGAACTTCTGTTTGACAAACTGTTTACAACATTGTAATCCTTGGGATGAGTCGTTCATTTTAAATATTCTACCTGAGATTCAGAGATTGTTTGAGTATATCCTGATTGGATAATACCTGAATCTAACCAGGTGCTCAGCACTGGAATTCCATTAACTCTTAGACTGGGCGTCTGAATGATGTGACATCTGTTGTGCTGGAACCATTATGACAAAATGGATCATTGGGTTAGATCTTTGTGGGACTTCATGGTATTTGAAATATGACCGACTATTAGAGGAGCAGATCCTCAAAAAATCAAGATTATTGTGTACATGAATCATGTTGCAGACTCAGACGTGAAGAATGAATAGTGATCCTGTGTGGTTCAGCGCCTAGAGAATACGTATGGATCAGCCCCTAATGATCTTGTGTGGATCAAAATATAGATATCCATTGTGGACTAGCACCTAGCCAACATGTGTGGATCAACACCTAGAGATCTAGTGAGGATCATCACCTAGTGATCTTGTCTGGATCAGCACCAAGCTGTACTGTGTAGATCAACAGCATAACACATGATAGAATAAGATGATCCAACATTATGACGAATCATTTGTACTTATGTAATTAATTTATACATTGTTTGACATGAGTCATTTTCTAATTTCATTATGATTTAGATTAGGTGTTTTGGTCTTCCATTCGAAAATTCTTAGAGACCTTCGGTGGTCTCGGGGCCCCTAATGTAACACTCAAGATTTTTATGAGAAATATTTTGTTTTTATGTTATATTAATCATCAAAGGAATCTTTCACTACACACAACACTAGCTTGGCTTTCATTACACACAATCGTGGATTTCCTCAATAGCTTGTGTTGTATGCAATACCGAATTTCACTAAACAACGATATGCTACATAAAATAGCCATTATGAATAGTAATAATCACTTTTCGAAATTTTATAAACATTATATTTAAAAAGGGACCTAATTTTTGGAATCAAAATATCGAAAATAACCTAGGGTGAAATTTTGGTATTTTTCTGAAAACTTTCAATTTTTGATGAATAGTGAAACCACCAAGTGGTAGTTAAAAAAACCGAATTTTGCCGAAAAAATAATTTTACTACTTCTGTGAAAAAAAATTCAAAAATTCGAGAGACACTATTGATATCATTCTGTAATATTTGGTTCAATGAGATGAAAATAATTTTTGGTGAATAGTAACTTTTTACTTTTATTTACAGCAGTTAATAATAAATAGGGTAATTAAAGGTAAATATGATATTACTATTACCCTAACACATGTCTTAATTCTATTGGAAAAGTGTATTTCGTTCGAAAACAACGTTATGAATATAATAATACCATTTAGGTCCACTTGGATTAGATTAGGACATTTAATATTATTTTATTTAAAGAGGAGTTAAAATAGCTAAAATCATTGATTAATAAAAAATATATTTTTAATATAGGGTTATACATAAGATAAATTCGTTTAAAAATATTCATTAGAAAGCTAAAAATATTTCCTACATAATGGTATTTTATTTATAATTTTGAGACTTTAAATAATTGTATTTATTTATGATACAACGATGATGCAGCAATTACCTTATTAAGTAAATATTAACATAATTGATGTTATAAATGCCCAAATAAATGTAATTTGAGTCTTTTTATGAATTAAACTAATATTTTAGGTTAATATGACATGTTTTTGTTGATATAATAAACATTTTTGGAACTTATCATTCTTTTATGATTTTCAAAAAAATCAGGTGCCAAATAGTTTCAAAATTGACATAAAAAAGTTTTTAAAACAAATGTTATATTATTAATTGTTATTTTATTCATAAAAATAAAAAAATCGGCCAAATGACTAAGATAAGGATATATATATTAATAATGAACCACTTGGGATTCGTTTGGATTGTTATATTATGTTTATTAACCATATACTGTAAGAAAACAAAAAGACATGGTAAAATTAAAATTATTTAACATATAGTTAAATCTAAATGATAAGGATAAAATAGTAACCTAAACTTGTCCAAAACCTATTGGTTGAGAGTATTTATAACCATACCCTCATTATATTTGAAATAAATCAAATTGGATATATTAAAAACCTAATGTGACTTAATTATAAAATAATATTTTTAGTTTTTCCTAAGGTTCCCCTCTCCTCCCTTATAAAAGGGTACCTCCTCCCTCTCCTCTTCACACCACTTTGTGCATTCAAGATAATCCAACCCCTGACCAAATATTTTCTCCATTTCCCTAGAATCATCCTAGAGGTCATGGTCATCTTCAAAGAGCATCTTTAGTGCCCTAAAAGGAGGTTAAGATGATCTGTTTCAAAGAAGAGGTAATATCCATTACCGATCCTTACCAATTTCATCCTTCTTCAACTTATTCTTCTTTAGTTGTTTCATGAAAAAGTAAAAACATAACTATTAATTATATACTGTTAGTTTATTATAAATATTAAAAAACCCTATTTTATCTTCTATCCATCCTACGGAAAAAAGATATCACCGCGCGTGCGTATATATGGAATACCGTCTCCACGCTGTGGTGTAATCTATTTTCCACCACCACCTTACATGGATTGGTATAATGGTGTAATGAGTAACTATATATGATTATTGTAAAGTGATATTAATTCTGAAATAATATAAACACACTTAAATACAATTCCATGATCATGGGAATGATATCATCGCTAGTGCGTACGTACGGCCTACCGTCTCCACGATGTGATGCGACTCGTTCAACATGATCATCATTACATAGTAATTATATAAATGAAATGAATGAAAAAAAATGATATATATTACAATAATACTATTCTGGATATGAGGTATCTATAATCTAAAAATAAGAATATGAATTTATTCGGCAATACACACATAAGAACATAAAGCAATAAACGCCAGAATAACAAGTAACAATGAAGTATTACTAATAAGAATCTAAGAATATGACCATATATGATATAATATCAATGAGTACGATTCTGGAATAAGTCAATAACATAATTTAATTCATTATACATGATCTTCGGACATGTATGAATCAAATCGGACCTAAGGTAAGTGAAAATCTCACAATCTCCTACTTATCTGAGATTGTTTATACTTTTGTATTTACTTGGGTGTATTTATCATCCACATCCATGTTTCCTAAATATGTAATACTAATAATATCATCCTACAATTGTTTAAATACAATTTTACCCTTCGGTATATATTTATTAAATGATATGAATGGAAACTTTTTTCATTTTTCGTACGAGTTACTTTTTTACTTTTCTGGAAAAAGTAAGAGAAGATTTTTTTTAACTTAAACGGCATGAATTGATCATAAAACATTATTTCAATAAAGCATCCTTTATAAGTTTTCAATATTATTTTTAATTAACTTCTTTTAGTTTAAAATTATATGACATGTTAAGAAAGGAAAAATGTTTTTGAAGTAGAAAGGATATTTTCCTCAATAATGGAGTTAAAATGTTTTATCAAAATTATTTTCCATCTAAGATAATATAAGTTTCTATTTATATCCCTATTATTAAATTGTTTTGATTATGTTGTGATGAAATTATTTTTATGAAGTCCTTTACCTTATATGAATTGTTTTATGATGTCATGTTGTTTTAAGAATCCCATTTTTATTACAAGTGTTATGCAATGATGTATGATTTATGATTTTGCGGCACACATAAGAAAAGATTAATTATGAGAAGGGTGGGACCTATATCTCCCTCCAATGAAATGGGTAAAGATTTATATTTCATGAGATTGACATGGTTGGAATGGCAGTTTAATCCAGTTCAGTAATACAGGACTGAAACGAAGAGTGAACTCAGTTCAGAAATGGACTTTGTCCTCTAAGATAGTCTTGGAAATTAGTCATGACTAACAAGAAATGATTTTGTATGATTATGTCTTCATGCCACCAAGTTTCATGTTTTATGTTATTATTATTGGGATCTCATTTTCAATTCTATGATTTGTACCATGTTAAGATATTATGATCTCTTTTGAAGGTTAATATTTTCAAAAGGATATGATATGACTATTATTACCTTTATTTTCCCTTACTGAGCATTTGAGCTCACTCTTTTTTATTTTTTCTTTTCCCTAGGATAGGAAGAAGGATATTAAGTAGATTATGCTAAATGGGACTCTAGATATGATGAAATAAATGTTAGAAACTGTAAAAGATTTATGAACCAGTTGTTTATGTTTCCCAGTTTCTAAAGACACTATACCTATACGGTTCTTTTGTGGTTTTATTATTTTTTCTACTAAGTATGCTTGAATTATGATGTAATAACAATGTTTGAAAAGTATGGGTCGTTATAGTTGGTATCATAGGAAAGGTATAGTCAACCTTTGGAATCTAGGATGTGAAAGCCTTAGTAAAAAACCTATGGATATATCTAAGCAATAAACAATCTTAGTGTTTTAGAAATGGCCATGAAGAACCTATGATAAGACCATAAGTGTGAAATTTTATACTTGATTATGTGGTTTTCCTCTTATAATTAGTGTTTCTCACACTATTATTCTTAGTTTTAGTCAATGTATGGAACCCTAAAGAACCATTTTAATGTGGAATGCGACGAGAAATGCAATGATTGTACACCTGAGAAACCAAAAGATATGGGAGCTAGAATGAAAATTCTTGCTGCCATGCTCCCACAACTTTCTCATGCTATGAATCATGCATGACTTCCAAACATGAAAAGGAAGGAGCAACATTCTGTTGAATCTTTCATGAGGCAGCGTCCACCTTCATTCAGTGGGTTTACTGATCCATTAGTGGCTGAATAATGGATCAGTACCACTGAAAAGATATTTTCAGTTCTTCAATGTTCTGAACATGATAAAATCATCTTAGTGGAATATCGTTTGGAAGGTGAAGCTGATCAATGGTGGAACCTTATCAAGAATATGAGGCCAAGAGATGAAATGGAGTCCATGGAATGGGATGAGTTAAAAAACTTGTTTTTCAATAAGTACATCCATCGTATTCTTTGAACAACGATGGAGAAGGAGTTTATTGAACTGAAGAAAAAGGTTGATGAATCTGTTGGTACCAATGAAATTTTTTTTACAAGGCATGCAAGGTATGCTTCCGGGATTATTATCCAACCAGAGAGTAAGATCGTTCGATTCATTAGTGGCTTGAATCCATATCTTCTAAGAGCTTTATCCTTAATGGACTTCAATAGCTACGCGGAAATTGTTCGATGTGCTCTCAAGGTTGATATGGAGATTGGAGTAACCCATCAGTCATATGGGTTTGATAAGAATTGGAAAATGGAGTTCAAAGGGAAATCTAAAGACCACACTGAAAAGAAGATGAGTTTTCCCTTATGCTTAAAGTGTGGAAAAAATCATGGAGGGAATTTTCTTAATGAGTCAAGTAAATGTTTCAAATGTGGAAAAGAAGGTCATCGGGCATTTGAATGCCAAAATGATGGGAAGAAGATGTCTAGTGATGTGAACAAAGAAAAGGATACACAGAATTCACCTCTTACACATAAATGTTTCAAGTGCATGGAAATGGGGAATTATACTAATCAATGCCTTAATCCAAGGGATGTTGATGATGATTGAAATCAACAAACTCTTCCGGACAGAGATAAAAGAAAGTCACAAGGAATTTCTATTGGCGATGTGGAGTACGATAATGATGTGGTGATAGGTCCACTTACCAACCACTCTAAAGTAGATATTTTTTTATTTGATTTTGGATCCACCCAATATTTTATTTCAGAATAAATTTATAAGGGTATCACCACATTACCTCAACAATTAGTTGTTGAGTTATCTGTGACAACTCCTAATGGAACAACAGTTGCATCAAATGTTTATAATTCATCTCGAATTGACATCTATGGGAAAGTGCATGCTGAAAATCTTGTGATCCTTCTTATAGTGGAATTCTATGTGATTCTTTCCATGTATTGGATTTCTTTATATGGAGCTCATATCGATTGCCAGAGAAGGGAAGTCACATTTCATATTCCATATCAATCTATGATCATCTATCGATGCAAGGATGAACATATCCTTCTAGTGGAAATTTCATCCATCTTATGGGTCTTGATTCCAAAAAATGAAGGTTATTTATCTCAAATGGTTGGAGAGAAACCTGTGATTAAGAATATTCCCATTGTACGGGAGTTTGATGATGTCTTTCTGAAGGAATTTCCAGGTCTTCCACCAAATCGTGATGTTGAGTTTTCAATAGAACTCATACCGGGTTCTATGCCTATTTCAATGAAACCATATAGAATGGACTGAATTTATTTGTAGGAATTGAAGAAGCAACTCCAAGAGTATCTTGATAAGGGATTCATACGCCTTAGTGCATCACCTTGGGGAGCACATATTTTATTTGTTAAGAAGAAAGATGGATCAATGCGACTCTGCATTGATTATCGTGAACATAACAAGATCACTATCATGAACACATATCATCTCCCATGCATTGATGACTTATTTGATCAACTACGCAGAGCTCAATACTTTTCCAAGATTGATCTTTGTTCGGGGTATCATCAATTAAGGGTCAAAAGAAAAGATATACCAATGACGGATTTCAATACAAGGTATGGACATTATGAATTTAGAGTGATGATATTTTGTCTTAATAATTCCCTTGCTATCTACATGGATCGAATAGAGTCATTAAGGACTATCTTTATCAGTTTGTGGTAGTATTTATAGACGATATTCTTGACTATTCAAAGAGAAAGGAAGAACATGAAGATCACTTGAGAGTTGTATTGAAGACCCTGAGAAAGGAGAATCTTTATGCCAAATTTACCAAGTGTAAATTTTGGAATTAAAATGTTTCATTTCTAGGTCACATAATCTCAACGGATGGAATATCTGTGGATCCAGCAAAAACAGAGGTTATCGAAAGATGGTCGAGACCAACAACAGTAACTGAGATCCAATGTTTTCTTGGTATGGCTAGATATTATCGAAGTTTTGTGAAATATTTATAAAAGTTATCTAATTTACTCACCATGTTGACTCAAAAAGGAGTTATGTTCGTTTGGACAGAGGAGTGTGAAGAGAATTTCATATAGTTAAAAAGAAGGCAATCCAGTGCACCTGTGCTCACACTGCCTTGTAGTGGAGAAAGGATTTTGATTTACTGTTATTAATCCAAGAAGGGGATGGGGTGTGTTCTTATGCAAAAAGATATCGTGATTTCTTATGCCTCATGATAGTTAAAAATCCATGAGCAAAATTACTCAACTCATGATTTGGAGTTAGCTGCGGTAATCATTGCATTAAAGATTTGGAGGTATTATCTTTATGGTTAAAGGTGTGAAATTTATACTGATCATAAATGTTTGATGTATATTTTCACAAAAAAAAGATGAATATGCACCAAAGAAGATGGTTGGAGATGGTTAACGATTACGACTGCTCAATTCATTATCACCCTGGGAAAGCGAACAAGGTGGCTTATGAATTAAGTCGACAAGATCATGCTAGCTTATATATGACGACGATCTCAAAAGATCCGTTATTTATGGATTTACGAAGGATGGATCATGGAATCATAATGGAAGTGAAAAAATCATATCATTTTCAAATGAATGTTCAACCATCAATATATGTGAAGTTTAAAGAGGTCCAGAAAGAATATGTAGAGCTACAAAAGAAGGTAAGAAATGTTCCCGAATTAAATCGTGATTGTGATGGGATAATAAGTTTCAGGAATCGGGTTTGTGTTCCTTCTATACCAGAATTGAAGAAGGAGCTACTGGATGATGCTCATAGTTCTTTCATTCTTTATTCATCCTGGAAGCAAGAAGACGTACAGATACCTAGAATAGTACTTTTGTTGGGATGGAATGAAATAAAATGTTGCTTAATATGTCTCTCGATGCTTTGTTTGTCAGCATGTTAAAGCCGAGATAAAGAAGTCTAAGGGGATGTTACAACCATTACCCATACCCGAATGAAAATGGGAAAACATCACAATGGACTTTGTCACTGTACATCCTAAAACATCCAAAGGAAATAATTCTATCTGGGTTATAGTTTATCGTCTTACGAAGTTGGAACACTTCATTGCTATTAGAGAGGATTTATCTCTTGATTAGATTTCCAAGATATATGTAACAGAAGTGGTAAGATTTCATGGAGTACCACTTTCCATTATATCTTATCGGGATCTGAGGTTTACTTCGATGTTTTGGAGAATTATTCAGCATACTCTAGATACAGAGTTGAGTTTCATCACTGCTTATCATCCTCAGACAGGTGGTCAGTCTGACAGAACAATTCAAACTCTAGAAGATATGTTGAGAGCTTGCTCTATGGATTTCAAAGGTGGTTGGGATCAATACCTACCTTTGGTGGAATTTTCATATAATAATAGCTTTCCCTCCAGTATTCAAATGGATCCTTATGAATCTCTCTATGGAATGAAATGCAGAACACCAACTTGCTGGGATGAAGTTGGGGAAAGAAAGCTTTTAGGACCTGATCTTGATGATGAGATGGCAGAAAAGGTCCGATCTATTCAACAACACATAAGCGCAGCTCAGAGTCGACAAAAAAGTTATGTCGATAACTGCAGAAAAGACCTAGAGTTTGATGTGGGTGATAAAGTGTTCATACGACTATCTCCCTAGAAGAGAGTAATGAGATTTGGGAAGAAGGAAAAATTAAGCCCTAGGTATACCGGTCCTTTCGAAATACTAGATCATGTTGGGAAGGTAACATAACGATTGGCACTTCCACCGAATCTCTCTCAAGTTCATGATGTATTCCATGTATCTCTCCCGAGAAAGTACATACCCGATGCTTCACATGTACTCAGCTCAGAAGTTGTACTGGTGGATCAAGATCATTCTTATGAAAAACACCCGATAGAGATTCTTGATCGTAGCGAAAAAGTCCTATGGATCAAGACCACTTTCTTGGTGAAAGATTTATAGAGGAACCACTAATTAGAAGAAGCTACATGGGAGCTTGAGGATATGATGAGGGAGAGGTATCCTCATTAGTTTGTTACAATGTGATGAATTTCGAGGGCGAAATTCATTTTAAGTGGGGTAGAATGTAACACCCAAGATTTTTATGAGAAATATTTTTTTTTTCAGGTTATATACATCATCAAAGGAATATTTAACTACACACAACACTAGCTTGGCTTTCTTTACACACAATCGCAACTTTCCTCGATAGCTTGCGTTGTACGCAATACCAAACTTCACAAAACAACGATGTGCTATATAAAATAGTCGTTATGAGTATTAATTAATTATTTTTAAAATTTTATAAACTTTATCTTTAAAAATCGACTTCATTTTTTGAATCAGAATATCGTAATTAGCCTATGGTGAAATTTTGGTGTTTTTCTGAAAACATTCAATTTTTGATGAATAGTGAAACCACTAAGTGGTAGTTAAAAAAACTTAATTTTTCATAAAACATTATTTTACCGCATCTGTGAATGGAATTTCAAAAATCTGAGAGACACAATTGATATCAGTATGTAAAATGTGGTTCAATGAGATGAAAATAATTTTTGGTGAATAGTAACTTTCTACTTTACTTTACTGCGGTTAATAGTAAATAGGGTAATTAAAGGTAATAATGATATTACTATTACCCTAACACATGTCCTAATTATATTGGACAAGTGTATTTTGACCGAAAACAACCTTATGAATATAATATGACCATTTAGGTCCACTTGGATTAGAGAAGGACATTTAATATTATTTTATTTAAAGATGGGTTAAGATATTTAAAATCATTGTTTAATAACTAATAAATTTTTAATATAGGGTTATACATAAGATAAATTCGTTTATAAGTATTAATTATAAATCTAAAAATAATTCCTACATAATGGTATTTTATTTATAATTTTTAGACTTTATATAAGTTAATTTATTTACGACACAACGATGATGCAGTAATTAGCTTATTAAGAAAATATTAACATAATTGATGTTATAAATGCCCAAATAAATGTAATTTGAGATTTTTCATGAATTAAACTAATTTTCTAGGTTAATATGACATCTTATTTTTGATTTAATTATCTTGGTTCTAACTTATCATTGTTTTACGATTTTCAAAAAAATCATGTACCAAATAGATTCAAAATTGAAATAACATAGTTTTTAGAACAAATATTATATTATTAATTGTTATTTTAATCCTAAAAATCGAAGGATCGGCCAAATGAATTATATAACGATATATATATTAATAATAAACCACTTGGGGTTTGTTTGGCTTGTTATAGGATGTTCATTAACTATATAGTGTAAGAATACAAAAAGACACGGTAAAAGATAAATTATTTAACATAGAGTTAAATCAAAATGATAAAGATAAAATAGTAACCAAAACATGTCTAAAACCTATTGTTTGAGAGGATTTATACCCATACACACATTAGCTTTTAAATAAATCAAATTGGAGCTATTAAAAACCGAATTTGACTTTATTATAAAATAATATTTTTTGTTTTTCCTTAGGTGCCCCTCTCCTCCATTATAAAAGGGCACCTCCTCCCTCTCCTCCACACACCACATTGAGCATTCCAGCTCGTCAAACCCCTACCAAAATCTCTTCTCCACTTCCCTAGAATCATCCCAGAGGTCCGGGTTTTCTTCAAAGACCATCTTTA
This sequence comes from Viscum album, assembly GCA_963277665.1. Classification (NCBI taxonomy): domain Eukaryota; kingdom Viridiplantae; phylum Streptophyta; class Magnoliopsida; order Santalales; family Viscaceae; genus Viscum; species Viscum album. The sequence continues at coordinate 1,597,089,825 of OY728133.1, read as the reverse complement.
GTGCCCTAATAAGAGGTTAAGAAGAGGCGTTTCAAAGTAGAGGTAATATCCATTACCGATCCTTTCCAATTTCTTTCTTCTTCAACTTCTTCTTATTTAGTTGTTTCATGATAAAGTAATAACATCAGTATTAATTATATACTAATATGTTATTATAAATATTAAACAACCCTATTTCACCTTCTATCCATCCTATGTAAAAATGAAATCACCGCGCGTCGGTACGTATGGAATATCGTCTCCACGCCGTGGTATAATCTATTTTCCACCACAACCTTACTTGGATGGGTATAATGGTGTAATAAGTAACTATATATAATTATTTTAAATTTATATTTATTCTACAATAATATAAATACACTTCAATACAATTCTACGATAATGGGAACGATATCATCGCTCTTGCGTATGTACGACCTACCGTCTCCACGATGTGATTCGACTCGTTCTACATGATCTTCATTAAATAGTAATTATATAAATGAATTGAATGAATAAAAAATATATATATTACCCTAATACCATTCGGGATATGTGGTATCTATAACCTAAAAATAAGAATAAGAATTTATTCGGCAAAACACGCCTAAGAACAAAAAGCAATAAACACCCAAATAACAATTAACAATGAAGTATTACTAATGAGAAGATAAGAATATGACCATATATGATATCATATCAATGATTAAGATTCTGGAATAAGTCAATAACATTATTTAAATCATTATACAAAAGCTTCGGACACATACGAATCAAATTAGAACTAAGGTAATGGAAAATCTCACAATCTCATTTTTATCCAAGATTGTTTATACTTTGGTATTTATTGGGGTGTATTTGTCATCCACATCCATGTTTCCTCAATATGAAATACTAATCATATCCTCCTACAATTTTTTAAATTCAATTTTACCCTTCTATATGTTTTTTGTAAATGATATGAAAGGAATCTTTTTTCTTTTTTCATACGAGGTACTTTTTGACTTTTTCGGCCAATGTACGAGAAGAATGTTTTTTTATGTTATTCGGCATGAATGGATTCATAGAACCTTATTTCAATGAATCTTCCTTTACATGTTATAATGATTTTTTTAATTAATTTCTACTATTTTAAAATTATATGACATGTTAAGAGAGGAAAAATGTTTTTTAAGTAGAAAGGATATTTTCCTCAAAAATGGAGTACAAATGTTTTATCAAAATTATTTTACATCTATGATAATATAGGGTTCTGTTTCTATCCCTATTATTAAACTGATTTGATTATGTTTTGATGAAATTATATTTATGAACTTCTTTACCTTATATGAATTTTTTTATGATGTCATGATGTTTTAAGAATCCCATTTTTATTACAAGTGTTATGCGATGATGTATGATTAATTATTTTGCAGCACACATAAGAAAGGATTCATTATAAGACGGGTGGGACCTATATCTCCCTCCAATGCATTGGGTAAAGATTTATATCTCATGAGATAGACATGGCTGGAACGACAAGATAATCCGGTTCAATAATATAGGACTGAAACGAGGAGTGAACTCGGTTCAGAAATGGACTTTGTTAGCTAAGATAGTCTTGGAAATGAGTCATGACTAAAAAGAAATGATTTTCTATGATTATGTGTGCATGACACTAAGTATCATGTATTATGTTATTATTATTGGGATCTCATATTCACTTCTATGATTTGTCCCCTGTTAAGATATTGTGATCTCTTTTGCAGGTTAATATTTTCAAAAGGATATGATATGATTTTTATTACCTTTATTTTCCCTTGCTGAGCATTTGAGCTCACCCATTTGTATGTTTTTTTCCCCAGGACAGGAAGAAGGATATTAAGTAGAATATGCTAAAAGGGACTCTAGATATGACGAAATAAATGGGAGACACTGTAGAAAAATTATGGACCAATTGTTTATGTTTCCTAGTTTCTAAAGACACTATAACTATACGGTCCTTTTGTGGTTTTGTTATATGTTGTACAAAGTATTATTCAGTTATGAAGTAATAACAATGTATGAAATGAATGGGTCATTATACCTAATGAGTATTGTAATAATCTCCCTTGCACGGGCTTCTCCCTCACCTTTTAGTGTCCTATGCATATGATGAGAATCTTTTCTGAGACTATAGCTTATAGGACTGGGCAGTGCATCGAGATGACTTCCTGACATGGAGAGATGTAGAAACAAGATATATTTATCGTTTAGGTAGGATCCATGGTGGTTGATCTCAGGAGTTGTTTTATATTTTATTGTTGTATTGTATCTTTCATTTTGAATTGTATTTTGACCCCTTTACATTCAGAACTCCCTTTTAGTAGTTTAGTTTTACATTATGGTAACATATTTTTCTATTCTTGGACATGGTTTTTGTACATGATAAAAGGTAATGCCTTCACATTTTAGTTACAAGCCTTTCCAGTGCTATTCACTAACCCATGGCCTATAGAATACTAGAGTGAGGTAATCACCACATAGGCCCCAGGGGATGGGTCATAAAAAAGTGGTATCAGAGGATACGGTTCTTCCGAAGAACTAGGACTCTGATCATTCCAAGGTAGAATGATTAGTATGTGTTTTGAGTGTGGTTTTCATATTTGGGAGTCCAGTGTTGGTGCAGCGGCATATGTATCCATACATTGGGGCCCTGAAATCTGAATTCTAACTCATTGAACAAAAACAATGATTGTGTGTGTTTTGGAAATGTTTTACTTTTAATCTCATATTAACCAGCTCACCATGTATAACATATTTACTATGGCACACCTTTTTCTTTCAATATGACTCAATGTAGACTACCAACCAGTATTCAAGAGAGAGTTCACGATAACGTCCCACATATCGACGAGTCATCGGTGTAGGACCCAATTAGTGTTTTGGCACATTCATGGGGTATACCGGCAACACCAACACTAATAAGACACCAATTTACAATATCACAACTAGAATACCATGCACGATGACTTAACATGTTGCATAAGTTCTAGCAGAAAAGGCCTCTGAGGTTTCACGGCGAGACAGAACCCCATGAAGTTGAGTACTGGCAAGTGGTTGTGGCATGTGCGTTTCTCTTAATTTATTTTCCAACATATCATTTGGTGACCCTAGATGTAAGAATCTTCAAACGAAAATAGGGACATGGGGGATTCTGACACACTAGAAGCATGCAAAGGAGACACTCTCCGTGTTGGATTTTGAGACCCTCTTCAGGGCGGAGTTTGTACCAGGGAGGTTACACACAGTTTTTATACAGGTGTTTCTGCACTTACTATAGGGAATATTATCACTTGCCAAGTACTGGACATGATTCATTGACCTCTCACACTACTCCACCGACATGGTATGAGATCCTTTCTTTTGGGATTGGACATTTGAGAACGGTCTCTGAGGGGAGATCATAACATCGATGATATCAATCAATATCCCAAAATTGGATGGAGTTCTCAAGTGAGAATTATTGGTGGAAAGATTTTTAGCTGAGCATGCACCAAAGGTGAGAGGAACAATTGTAATATTGTTAGATGAGTCATCTGTAACAGACATAGGGCAGATGACATAGAGGACGTAGAAGGTCAGACTTTCTGGTTGAAGACCCTAAAATGCAGGGTCAGAGGAGCGGAGTAGGTGAGGTAGTCCAAATATTCTGAGGGATAAAGTAGATAACTCATTCCATGGAAAGGGACACAATGCTCACAACTATCCAACCCAATTCATAGATGATTAGTATATGACCAAATGTCCTTTGAGTTAGCAGTCAAGGTGTGAGTAGGGGGTCTGTATGGCAGCTGACGTGGTAGAATAGAAGGACGTGCAGTAGGTGGTGAACAACGTTTTGATGTTCCACCAACACCAATATCTTTTTGTCCACCACGACAACATGGAGCATGATGAGATGTGCAGGCTCAGCTTCAGGAAATAAATGCCTTCAAAAATGGTGGTCCAGTTTCTATGAGAGGAATGGTCTATGTCTATTACACCATACATTTTTTTCACATAGACTCATGTTCCAGCTACTCTTTTATTTCCATGGAACTCGTTTGGATCCCCGAGAATCAGATAGAGCCGTTGGCTCGATCATTATGGTTATAGATTCATATCAAATACGATTCGATTATTACACACTGGTGCATATAGTGTGGTGTCACTCTAGTAGGTGAGAGCTTCGACTGGGATCTCTTAGTAGCAGCATCGAGGCCTTATTATGTAATCTTGGGTATGGACTAGTTATACACATTCCATGTTCATATTGAATATTTTAGGCATAGAGTGTAGTGCATCCATGAGAATGAAATTCGGTTTTCCTTCATCATTGAGAAGGAAACATTTCCAGCACATGATGGAGTCTCTTGAAGAAGGATGCATCCGATCACACATCTGTTGGCTAGACATACACTCTGAACTCTTGACATTAGGAGTCTGAGTAATCATGTAGTGGTTGAACAAAATGTTAATGTCTCTCTAGATGCTGTTATGGGACTACCTCCTCTCAAAAAGGTAGACTTCTAAATTTACCTATACCCTAGGATGGAACCGATATCTAAAACAGTATATTAGATGGCCTCCTGGGGAGCTTCGTGAGTTGTGAGTACAGTTACAGGACTTTTAGAGGATGGGGTTAATATTTCCAAGTGTTTCTCCATGTGCATACCTAGTTTTTTTTTCATTAAGATGGCGGATGTGAGTCTGAGGCTATGTGTGGATTATTGGTGCCTGAACCTGGTTTCTATGAAGAAAAAGTACCCTTTTTGACGATTGATTTCTTATTCGACTATCTGAAGGGAGCTATATGGCTTTTGAAGATAGTCCTCAGATCGAGATATCATCATTTTAGGGTATGGGATGAGGGAATACTGAATATAACCTTGATATGTCGGTATTACAATTACAAGTTCTTGGTAATGCCCTTTACCAAGTCCAATGCTCTATTAGTATTCATGTGAATCATGAACATGATCTTCCAGCCTTATCTCAATTACTTCTTGGTTGTATTAATTGACGACATATTTTTATACACATCTTCGGAGGAGGAAAACGACAAACATATACCAATAGTTTTGGATACACATTTAGAGGTCTAGTATAATGGAAATATCACGAAGATCCATTTATCGAAAAGAGAAGTCCACTTCATGGGGAACATTATCTTGGAGGTTGTAGTTACAATGGATCAGGTGGAGATAGAGTAAGATATTTCTTGGGATCCACCCAAGAGAGTGACCTAGGTGAGGTGTTTTCTAGGATAGGATGAGTATTAATGGAGATTCATACCTTATTTTTTCTGAGATGTTACACTATTTTTAGCATTGAAAATGAAGGGACATCCATCTTTGTGGATGAAGAGATTCATTCATAGTTTTTATTAGTTGAGTCATAGGTTGACATGTTCCCCCAAAGTGAGGCTACCAGAAGAGGGAATTGGGTATGTAGTCTACTAAGAAACATGAATTATAGGAAAAGGTTGTGTCTTGATTCAAGAGAGATTAGTGATCACCTATGGATCATGATATTTGAGAAAACATGAGCATACCTACACTAAAAATGACCTGAAGTTAGTGGTATTGGTCTTTTAACTGATCATTTAATGGAAATGCATTTTTGGAGAAGGTTTTATAGTCTACAGTGATCACATGAGTCTCGGGTATATATTCTAACAGATGGACCTGAACCTAAGATAGTGAAGATGGTTAGAGTTCATCTAGAACTATAACATTGAGATAGACTAAACTCCAGGGATGGGCAATTTATTTGTAGACACACTCCAAAGGAGGTCTGGTCTATAGTTTTGAGTGAGGCAATGGAGCAGGTATCGACATTGCTATTATCATTTGTGGATAGTGATAAACCAAATTACATCTATTTTGTGACAGTTACTCCCCTAGTCCATCAGTAAGTCAAGGAGGCAGAACTCATGGATGTAGACTTTGAGGACCAGCGTTCTCATATGTCCTTCGGACATGCCCCTGATATAATATAAAAAGGTGGGGAGCACATAATTATAATCAGAGGATGCACTCTTGTACACATGATGCTACAAGAGGTGGTGTTTAGGGAGTTATGTATATCTCCATTTGGAGAACATTTTGGTGCGTCAAAGATGTACTAGGACAATCAGTGTCTATAATGTTGTCATTGGATAATGAATGTACTGGAGTTCAGTTCTCGATGCCTCACATGTCAGTAAGTGAAGGCTGAGAATCAGGTACCAGCAGGATTACCTCTGCCACATGAGGATCCAGAGTGGCAGTGTGATGGTATATCCATGGACTTTGTAAGAGTTCTACAATTTAAATCTTGGGGAAAGGATTTTATCAGGGTGATTATTGAACAACACCCCATATCGGCCCACATCCTACCATTCTGAGAGCAGGGATGAGAAGATATATTGAGACATATATACTTATAGAAGATTTTATGGCTTCATAGGGTGCCGTCGATAATCGTTTCATATCGCAACATATATTTTACATCCTACATGCAGAGGGGGTTGCTAGAGGAAATTGAGACTCATCTACATTTGAGAATCGACTTCCATCATCATACAGATTCTCAGGGAGAGCTGACCATTATGACATTCAAGGATATTCTTCATTCTTATGTCCTCAAATATGGGCGAAGATGGGGAGACCACCTACCACTGGTGGAGTTTTATTTCAACAACAGTTGTCACTCCAACATCACTATGGATCCATTTGAGGCCTTTTATAGGAATCATTGCAGATCACCTCTAAGCTAGATAGACCCAAGGGACACATCACTTATGGCTCTAGAGTTGGTATAGTCTGTCACCAAAAAGCTGGAGATCATTCGGGAACAGATAAAGAGTGCACAATTCTGATAGATGTCTTATGCCAAAAATAGATGATTACCCATAGAGTTTTAGGATTGAGACGATGTATTCCTATGGGTCTCACCCTGAGATGGATTACATAGGATTGGCCTTGTGGGTAGCTATATCCAATGTTCATCATATGATTCCAGATCCTCAGAATAGTAGGCAACGTGACGTATCATCTAGCTCTTCCACCATAGATGCACTAGGTACATAGTGTTTTCTATGTGTCAATGATGAGGAGGTATGTGCATGATCCATCACGTGTAATAAACTAGGGAGAGCTGGACATCAGCAATGGTACATCGTTTGCAGAGTTCCTGATAAAGATAGTGGATCTATAGTATCGGAAATTTTGTGGGTTGTCGAATCCTCCAGTGCGAGTTTTTTGGAAGCATGTGAATATCCCGGAGAGCACATGGGAGCAGGAGCCTCATATACTTGCTTAGTACTATCATTTGTTCACCTGATTTTATTGTAGCTTTTGTTGATTATAAACATTATGGCTGGAATAATGTAATGAAAAAAAATACTACATAATGTTTTTTAAATAATTTGTTATTATTATGTGTCTATGAAAAAATAAATTTGCTAGATTCTGAGGCCCCGTGTTACCTAAATGGATTTATGAACATTGTAATGGTATGATCAGTTAATGTACTGGTTCCATTCTCTATCATTTAAACTAGTGCTCAGAATTTTATTCTGAGGGAACTGTTGAACTCACAACACCGAGATTATCTTATGGCAACCATAACATTGATAGGATAAATTAAGAGGAAAACGTTAATTTCTTGATTTACAATGAAATTTTAATAAAATATCTTCACATGTTATTTTATTCATTTTTTGTAACCGTTGAGAGACTTGGTGAAGCCACATTATTAAATGGTTCATTCTAGGGCTTGACTTTTGGGTTGTGTAACAATGATGTAGGGATATTAAATGAGGTTTACAAATGAGTCACACTAATTTAATGAATCATGGTTGTTTTCTAACTCAATTTAAATGAATCATATGCATGGTTAATTGAAATGAATGTGAGTAACCTTTGATAAAGTACCATGATGTATTCCACCAAATAAGAATGGAGGTTTGAATGACGCCTTTGGTGGAATTTATCTGGGACCGATGAATGACGACGACTACCACATAAGTGGACTCTTCCCACATCATAATCACGGTGTTTCCAATGGTTCACATGGTGGTGGATTTTTCCTTGATTTAATTCTAGTAATTTTATGGTGAATTAATATCACCCTATTTATGATGATTATTTGAAGGGAATGAGCCAAATGAACAAGACCATGACCCTCTACTGCTTGATAATTGGAAGTGTTATTCAGGGGAGGATTCTCAACAGTATAGAATCATGAAACAAGGGGGAACACAAAGATGGAAGAATCCTGAGAGGCACGTAGGTGCTTTTGGAAGGGAAAACAGAACATCAGATCTCACCCGGTGGCCTGTGATTGTTCTGCCATCTTGGAAGCACTGACGACCAGTGCGTCGATAATGGTGGGAGTAGGTTGTCGATGGCGAGAATGTGGTTGAGCCATAGGGAGCTACATAGGATATTAGGGGGATACTGGTGCTTGATCATCCACGATAGCGGATGGGTGGTGCACTATCACATGCCGTAAGTGAATGTCGGAACTTCGAAGTCCCGACAAAGGAAGACTTGCACCCTGCAGGTCCCACAGAAAATGAGGATCTTAAACATGGCACCACCAGATGAAGAGATTAACATCTCTTTAGACATTCGGGATGGAGGGGCCATGTGAACCCTCGTGTGGGTTGCGCCTCGCCTATGGGATAGACTGGTCCAATGAATAGTGGTCGAGCCCACCGAAGCCCATTTGGGTTGGGTTGTGTCGAGTCAGACCCTGACGGGGTGGGTCTACTGGAACCGGGTCGGGGCAGCCCAGGATAGGTCGAGATGGTCGGTCAGACTGAGTCGGACTAGACCCATACACTGTATGGCCCAGTTTCACATAAAATGACCTATCTTACAAATAAGACGTATGTTTGTAGAACCCTATATAGAATTTTAATCCTTGATATGAGATAATAATTTGAGATAATCTACATGAGTTTTGGAGAATGATTTATTACAGTCAGGTTAGATCATTCTTGAATCCTGTCAGGCCCTTGATACTAAAATTTATATAACTCTTCGACCGGGAAACCGAATGGCATGCTGTCTTTTGCGTTGGAACCCATATGAAATGAATGATAATTGGGTCACATATTCATATGTATTTGGTACAGTTAAGTTATGACTAATGAATTGAGGAGGGGATCCACAATGAATCAATCATATTATGTACAATAATCTAGTGGATGGCTGAGATGTGAAAAATGAATAGTGATCCTGTGTGGATCAAAACCTAACAATCCTATGTGGATCAACAACTAGTGATCTTGTGTGGATCATCACCTCGGGATCATGTGTCGATCAACAGCTTGAAATCATGTGTGGATAAACACCTTGAGATCCTGTGTGGATCAGTATAGAATGATCCTATGTGGATCATCTGTAGAACACTTTGAAGAATAACATGATCTAGTTTTACTTCATATCATCTATACATCTATACTTATGTAATAACTATTTTAGATAAGTATTAGTCTTTTTGACTTGTGATTGAGATTATGCTTTGTGTTTTTCCTTTGAAGAATTCTGAGAGACATTCGGGGTTCTCATGGTACCTGCTGAGTATTGTAAAACTCACCTTTACATGGGCTTCACCCGCACCTTGTTGTGTATTGTCCAGAAGAAGAGAAACTCCATTCAGACTATATGATCCAGGACCATGCAGTACACAGAGATGACTAGTTTACATGGAGAACTATGGAGATGAGCTGTACATACCCTTTTGGTATAATCCTTGGTGGGCATTCTCAGGAGCTATTTTTTATTTTCCTTTGTATTGTATCATTCACATGGTCTTGTATTCTGGCCCCATAACTTTTAGTACAAACTATTACTACAACATTTTTACTTCATGGTTGCATCTTGTTATGTTATTAGATTGTGTGTTTTTATAAGTGTAAAGGCAATTCTTTCCATTTTTTGGGATACACCAATCTGGTGCAGGGTGCCAACCCCTGTCCTAAGGATGACCGTCTTGGGGTAGTCAATACACAGGACTTGGGCACGAGTTGAGAAAATATATATCTCATTTATTCATTGGTTAATGGAGTATATCTCATAAGATAATTAGGACTAGAATGGGTAGTGAACCCAGTTTAGTAAGGGAATATTTACACTATGATATTATAGTCTTTGGACCATGAAAAATATGATGGAATTTGTATAAAACTAAATTAACTATTATAGTATTGGATGTAAACCATTTCTAGTAATGAAATTGAATTATATTCCAAACTATAATCCAAAAAAAAATATTTCGAATAATAATATTATTCACTCATATTTCATTAAATTTGAATCTATTATGATTCATGTCATATAAAAATCAATGATTTATACCTTGACAATTGATTAAGATATTTTATATTCTAGTAGTTGTTTTAAACTATTTATCGTAGGTTCACATACTCGTATCCCTATTTTATTCTTTGATATCTTCATTTTTTACACATATTGGGAATGTGATATCACCATTTATTTTATTTCACTTCACTATTATATACATAAAATTTTCATCAATGCTATGTATATAAAGGGTATAGGTTGTGAAAAACCAAGTGGGAGACGATGTTAAACTAATAAAAACAAGTTGTTGTTAATCCATGTTTCCCAGCGTACTAGACTGATATGATTCTGTCATAGATCATTATGAATTTTTATGAATATTCATTTTATATAATATAATATATATGTGTGAAAACTACTGGTCACTATAGTTTTAAATAGAGAAGTGATTAATTATCGTCTGAAAACTAGGTTTAAATCATTAGTGAGAGATTTTTTGATATTCCAATATATATGTGAGGACCTTATGTTTTTTAAAAGAAAATATGAGGTTTTTTCATGTAAATACCCCTATAAATATAATACACATGGATTCGGTTTGGTCATATATTCATCTATGGGTAATAAACCCAAAAATAGTTAGTTGGAATTATATCGAGCACCATTCTTGTGCACGATGAGTGTTCCATTACTACACACATGGTTTGATACTCATGGAAGAATATAATTGGTTATTAAAAATATTATTTATGAACAAATATGATTTACTTGAATGTATGATAATCATGGATGATCCTGGTTAAAAATTTTGATTCAAATATTGAAAATAATTTTTCATGGTTGGGACATCTTTTAAAATAATTCCATGAATATATATTTTCCGACTATGATTGTTTTTTATAGAAAATTTTTCAATTCTACTAAATGTTAGTGAATATAAAGAATTTATTTAATGCTATATGTGAATGATAATGGATTTCTTTAACTCAAGGGAGAAAAATTTAAATGGTATCCAAAATTGAAAACCTTCAGATTATTTGAAATCATCAATATGGTTATAAAATTAACAATATAATAATGGGGGATATTCATGACATAAAAAACAATATAAAAAATGAAGATTCTTAAATATCATAGAGTGGAGAAAATTCATCTACCTTCATGTTGGGTATGTTGAAAATTTCACTTAGGGTAATGTTTCAATTGAATGATAAGATGTTCTGGGTTTGGAAAATAAGGATATAGTGAATGAAATTATTTGGGGGAAACTATAAGTAATGTGATGTGACACATAAATAACTTATTTTAAAGTTATTTTTAATTTATTTTCCATTCATGGTTTGTTTTGGGGGTTTCCAATGGTTTTATGGAGAATAGATGAGTTTTCATGAATTGAGCCAAACCGTGAGCCCAATTCCAGATTTAAAAATAACTATTGTTTCATTTATAACTTTTTCATTTTTTAATATTTTTCACCCATTCCAACTCCAAAATGTCCTCCCCTGATATATTAACCCCAAAATTAAATTTGGAGTCTTTATAAATCCATAATCATATAGAAATTTGGTTTTTATTTGAGAATTGGGCCAACCCGAATGCCCATTTTCCAGTTTTAAATTATTTATTTAATATTTTAATATTATATTCATTTTAATTAATTTTTCCGGGATTCCACCTCCCACTCGACCCTAAGAATCCCAGGAGCGTTCCCATTGCCTTTACCCAATTTTTGGAGTTCGTTGTCGTCGCGATTGAGTGCTCAAAGTTTTAGGGCTTCTAAAATCGGCAGATTTGAAGAGGTAACTTCATCTCTTCTTAACTCTCTAAATTCTTACTCTTTTTCCTCCATTCCTGTTCCTAAATGACCTCCTAAATCTTTTTCGAACATGTCCTGAATTTTGGCTGTTTTCAATTTCAGATACTGTTGTTGTTGGAGTGATTAATTCATGATACTTCAAGTAAATGAGTCCATTTTTTTCGCCTTTAATTTTTCTTAGGGTTTAATTCAATGTGGTTAGGGTTTCTCCACATATACATGAAGTCCCAAATTTCCATAGGGTAAGGTGTCAAACCTAATGTTTAACCTTGGGTTTTATTGTTCCTATTTTATATTTTTAGGTTTGATATACCCTTCTTAAGGTGCGGCTGTGGTGCGTTTTTGTTTCCTCACAAAGGATTGAAGGGTTTCATTTGATTTGATAGGTGATTCCAATGTTGATGCAATCTTTGTGTATTATCATTATGTATTTATAATATTTTCAGGTTTATATAATTTTATTATTGCTGAAAAAGTTTGTTCTAACGAAGTTTCTCTTGCAATTGAATTTTAAATGCCAATTTGGTGTGAAATTGGGGGTTTTCCAAAGAAATGTTTTATTTGTTTATTTGGGGATTCCCTATAAATACTTAGTTATATTTTTTGACATATAATAAGGTGTAAAATACTGTTTATAATGTTTAATGACTTTGGTTATTGCTGCAAAAAATGGGTTTTAATTGTGTTCGTAAAGAAAGTGAAATTTTGGTTCCACTTTCGTGTGAAGATGACGGTTTTACAAAGTTATCACTTCTTGTTTAACATGGGGATGCCCGAAAATTGATTTTTTGTTTTAATTGAAATTTATTGGGCTGTATTTACTATTTTGGAAACATAAAATTATGGACATAGTGTACAAGTGGGTTTCTTAAGGGGTTTTGTCTGCATAACAACATGGGATTTTGAGAAATTGATTTATTCAAATTCAAAGTGTTTTTTATGTGTTTTAAGTGGTATAAAATGTGAAAGCTTCTGTATCTATTGTATGTGACTAGTAGTGGTGTTTTACATTAATATGGATATGTGTTAAATGATGAAATTGTTTGAGCACAAAGGGGGAAGCCCGGGTACCTAGGTGGGGCGGATGTGTACTAGTACGGCTAGTGGACTGGATGGGTTTTTGTCCCTGCTTCACCTTGCATTTGGATAATGAAAACACTATCTAAACTATGTGGATGATGATTGGGGACCACTAGGTTATGGGTATGTTCCCTACTAGTGGATCGTGCATGAGAATGGATTTTACTATGCTTACATTACACCGAGGTACGAGGTACACGGGGCCCGAGACTATCTAGTGCCAAGGGGTGTTCTTGATTTTGTTGCTCATTGGATTGGTGGTATTTTCCCTTGTATTTGGGTGTATTTGGAATTATATTGAAGTAGATAACATGTCTATTTAAATTTTTTTAACATTTTGAAAGTTTATCTTGAAAAATGGTTTCAATTTAACGTTGCATTTCTTGGAATTTGTCACCGCTTTTCATTTCATATTAAAACTGCTTTCTTTTTCACCTTGTATTACATGTACATTGGAATCATTGGGTGGTATCCTATTGGGCTTAGGTTCACACCCTACTTATACTTCTTGGGTGTAAGTATATTTATTATTTTTCACTGAGGTAAAGGAAAGGCCAAGGGTGATGGCGGTTCAGGATGTCGGTCCCCATCGCTGGGGCGGAGTTGTGGAGACGACTTGCGGGTGATGACTCCCTTGTCGTGTGGAGTCCTTGGAGATGTCTTTCTGTTGTCATTATTTGTATTTGGACCACTTTTATTGTCTTTAATTCAATTTATTCAGTCCTAGTTTTTTTATTAAGACTTTTTTGGCTATAAATTTTAGAATTTATATTATGGATTGTTTTTAAGGTTTTATGCTTTCATACTCGGGTAAATCGTTCCCAAACCTAATTGTTTTATAACCGGGAACTTTTTCCAGCCCGTGGGGATAGGGAATGCCCTTCGGGCCTTGTCACAGGATCGGTTTGGTGCCAGTGTGATGGCGACCAGATCCGGTTCGTGACAAAATGGTATCAGAGGAGGTTCTGGTTAACTCTTTCGGTCACGTTATTTAGGGAATAGTCGGGATAGTCTAGAGTTAGGATTGTTGGGACATGGTAGTTCGGTTATGGATAGTGTGCCTGATCACCACACCTCATGATGAGATTCGAGTCACCAGGGGATGTCTGGATTTAACTAAGTCCTTTGGTTTTCTTGGTTTGATGATGATTAGGGGAAATGAAAAGAGAGTTGGGTTAATGGTCTCAGTAAGCTCATAGGGCCTGGCAAGCCATGTGGAGCCCTGGATATTCCCTAGAACACTCTCTGTGATGGTGAAGTGATTTTATTATGGCCTCCAACCATATTTCCAAGTCACCCGTTGAAACTAGTTTCCTCTCGCATTGTTTTGTGCTTTAGTTTTGAAATCCCGGTACTTTGGTTTTAAAGTGACTTGTTTTTTTGTAGCCTAATGTTATTGTGAAATGACTTTAAAATAAATAGTGAATGGTTTGATTTATGAAATGGTAGAAATAAATTATCAGAATTTTTTTGAAATGGAAAATGGTGTGCTTACACCTCTTTTGAAAGCAGGAACTATATTGAAGTTGGTTTTGAAAAGTGTTTACTATATAGTTTTCTAAAAAAAAGAATGTTTTAATGGGACGAGATGTTTTGAAATTGATGTGAATATCTTGAAAGTGAGTTATTTTCTAAATGGTTGTGTCATTCTGAAATGTTTTGTAAGATGTTAGTTGGGATTTGATCTTCTGGTTAGTGGTTTTGAGAAAAAGGATGTGTTGGTTGACCGTTTTGGTTTTGAAAAGTGGAAAGAATTTTTGTTTTAACCTTTGGTATTTTCGTGAGCAACCACATGCATGGGGTTATATGGAAACGATGGATGGTTGATGACATGACTGGTTGAGTGTCGGGATGGATATGAGGAGGGTGCCTGGTGTGGCATAGAAACATGCATGTGTAAGGCCCATGGGGTACCATTGGTGGATGCGCTAACTGCTGAACCATTTGTTTTCAAAGAACCGTTTTTAAAGGAAAACATGAAGTCTTGATGAATTTTTTGGGATGGTTAATATTATGTGTTTTTGTAAAATGTTGATGTTGTGGTATGTTTTGAGTCCAAGAACCCCTCTTGGTTGAACTGTGTTTTGGGTTTGGGTTTGGTCAGTAAGTTGTGTTGTAGAGATGGTTAGTTGTCTCTTTTGAAAAATGTTTTGGGACGCCTTTAGGATGGTTCCCTACATGTGCTTGGATCTAGTTTGTTGTATATCTTAACCAATGAAATATCTTGTTTAGGTCCTTGGGTTCAATTGTTGGATAAGGTACACCCCATTAATGGTTATTTCACAACTGAAGTGCAACCCAGATTGTTTCGCCGTTTGAAGCCCCTCTAGTTGATCAATATAAGGAGTCTTTTTCTTGAGATTTTTAGATTGAGTCCACACCCATTACATTCATTGATTTTTTAGATCCTCTTGTAATGGTAGAGTGCTCATGAAAGGTTGAAAGAGACCTTAGTTTCTTATGTTTCCTGATTCGTTGAAGGTGGATGTGGTCTAGGGTTGTTAGTGTGGATGAGTGACTTGATGGTGTCTAAGAGGGCCATTGTGTTCTTCAAATATTCATTGAATAATGAGTTCATGTTAAACCACCGGTCTGGGAAATATGGTCATGATAGGATATTGTGGCCACTTTTTAGAATTGTGTGTTGTTTGAGGATGTTGTATAAGGTCCCTCTACATGCATTGTTTATATCAGTTACAATGGCCATGTTTGGTGATTCATTATGATGTCTTGTGCTCGATTGACCATCTTGGTGCAAGTAGTGAAATCCTCTAAGAGTACTTGTTATGTTGGGAAAATGACTCCCTTTGAAAAACATCAAAAACATCCATTTTAGAGGAATGTGAGTGTAGGTGTTCTTTACTTCTATTGTTTCTCACCTGAAGAAACAAGGTGTGATGTGTGTGCATCTTCTTAGCCCTTGTTTCATTGAAATATCTGGATTGGGTAAAGTGAGTTTGGAATGTGTTATGTCTAGAAAACTTATCTGGGATTACGTTGTAGTTTTTGGTGGCACCGAAAGAATATTTCTCATTCAGTGGGTTTCCAAAGATTAACTATGAGGTCGAAGATGATTCAATTATTTGAGCTCCAGCCATAGGTCTCGGAGAGAAGATGGCTCGTAGTCAAGGGAAATCACAAGGTCATTTAAACCCTTGTACAATGTCCTATCTAAAATATAAAAGATACGAGGAGTTTAAACCTCTGGTATCATCATCTTTCTTCTATTGTTCACATTTGGTGGAAATAGGTAGAGGGACTCGTACCCATGTCATCTCCCGATGTCATTCCCACCCCCATTGGATTCCATTGAGTCTTTGGAGAATGGTTGGAAATTTGGCTAGATAGGTTGAGCACATGGTTTGTGAACGATTAAGAATGACTGTGTGCCTGGAATCCATGTGGGAAGATTGATCAGCATCGTTAGTTCATGGTTTCACAAACTATGTGGACTAACCGTGTGACCTTCCCAAATCTTGAAATTTTTGGGTTTTTCTGTGACGACCTATACTGGTCGGTTAAGATGGTTGGTTCTTATGGTGGGGAGAACCACTATGATTCTCCTGTATGTTGCTTCAGAAATTTTGAATGAAAGTCTACCTTATGTACCATGGAGTCCGTTCAGGCCTCCCCATATTAGTGTCTTGATTTTGTCTCGGAAAAAAAAATCGGTCGTCTCTTATGGTGGGGAGCGTATTTGTGTCCCCTCGTAGGAGTAACTTAGATTTATCCATTGTATTGGCATGGTGTAGATAGTCATGTTTTGAGCTATATTGCTCCCAAAATCTTCCTTGAGTAAACATTGTGACTAGAGATCACTCAATGGTTTAGTTAAAGTAAGGTAAGTGTAACCTTGTTCGATGTTGTTGTTTATCTGGGTAAATTGATTGAGTATTGTTCAGATTGTGTTTGAGGAGTTTTACTTTGGGATAAAGCTTGAATGTTCTTGATTGTTTCAGGAATGTGGTGTATGTTTGGATTGTGAGATTATTCCTTACTTCATTGATCACTGGAGGTTTTTTGGCCTTTGGGGGTGAAACCTGGCAAAGGAGTACCTATTGGTTTCTCAGTTGAGTTTGGTTGTTTCATTGAACATGCAGAGACTTTCCGGGGTGGAAAGTTTTCAAGGTGGGTAGAATTGTCACATACATAACTTATTTTAAAGTTATTTTTAATTTATTTTCCATTCATGGTTTGTTTTGGGGGTTTCCAATGGTTTTATGGAGAATAGGTGAGTTTTCATGAATTGGGCCAAACCGTGTGCCCAATTCCAAATTTAAAAATAAATTTTGTCTCATTTATAACTTTTTAATTTTTTAATATTATTCACTCAATACAACTCCTAAATTTCCTCTCCTGATATATTAACACCACATTTAAATTTGGAGTCTTTATAAATCCATAATCATAGAGGAATTTGGTTTTTATTTGAGAATTGGGCCAACCCGAAAGCCCATTTTCCAGTTTTAAATTATTTTTTTATTTTTTTAATATCATATTCATATTAATGAATTTTTCGGTGATTATACCTCCCTCTCGACCCTATGAAGGCCAGGCACGCTCCCATTGCCTTTACCCCATTTTTGGAGTTCGTTTTCTTTGCGATTGAGTGCTCAAAGTCTTTGGGCTTCTAAAATCGGGCAGATTTGAAGAGGTAACTTCATCTCTTCTTCACTCTCTCAATTATTACTCTTTTCCCCCCATTCCAGTTCATAAATGACCTCATAAATCTTTTTCAAACATCCCCTTAATTTGGGATGTTTTTAATTTCAAATACTATTGTTGTTGGAGTGATTAATTCATGATACTTCAAGTAAGTGAGTCCATTTTTTTAGCCTTTCATTTTTCTTAGGGTTTCATTCAATGTGATTAGGGTTTCTCCCCATATACATGAAGTCCCAAATTTCCAGAGGGTATGGTGTCAACCCTAACATTTAACTTTGTGTTTTATTGGTCCAATTTTATTTTTTTAGGTTTGATATACCCTTCTTGAGGAGCGGCGGTGGTGCGTTTGTGTTTTCTCACAAAGGATTCAAGGGTTTCATTTGATTTGGTAGGAGATTCCAATGTTGATGAAATATTTGTGTGTTAGAATTATGTATTTAAAATATTTTCAGGTTTATATTTTTTTTATTTCTGCAAAAGTTGGTTCTAATGATGTCTCTCTTGCAATTGAATTTTAAATGCCGATTTGGTGTGAAAATGGGGGTTTTCCAAAAAATGTTTTACTTGTTTATTTGGGGATGCTTTACAAATACTTAGTTGTATTTATTGACCTATAATAAGGTGTAAAATACTGTTTATAATGTTTAACCACTTTGGTTATTGCTACAAAAATGGGTTTTAATTGTGTTCGTAAAGAAAGTGAAGTTTTGGTTCCACTTTCGTGTGAAAATGACGGTTTTACAAAGTTATCACTTCTTGTTTAACTTGGGGATGCCCGGAAATTGATTTTTTGTTTTAATTGAAATGTATTGGGCTGTCTTTACTGTTTTGGAAACATAAAAGTATGGACATAGTGTATAAGTGGGTTTCTTAAGGGGTTTTGTGTGAAAAAAAACATGGGATTTTGAGAAATTGTTTTATTCAAATTCAAAGTGTTTGTTGTGTGTTTTAAGTGGTATAAAATTTGAAAGCTTCTATATCTAATATATGTGATTAGTAGTGGTGTTTTACATTAATATGGATATTTGTTAAATGATGAAATTGTTTTAGCACAATGGGGGAAGCCCGGGTACCTAGGTGGGGCGGATGTGTACTAGTATGGCTAGTGGACCAGATGGGGTTTGTCCCTGCATCACCTAGAATTTGGATAACGAAAACACTAACTAAACTATGTGGATTATGATTGGGGACCACTAGGTTATTGGTATTTTCCCTACTAGTGGCTCTTTCATGAGAACAGATTTTTCTATGCTTACATTACACCGAGGTACGAGTTACACGGGGCCCGATACTATCTAGTGCCTAGGGGTGTTCCTGATTTTGTTGCTCATTGGATTGGTGGTATTTTCCCTTGTATTTGGGTGTCTTTGGAATTATATTGAAGAATATAACATGTCTATTTAAATGTGTTAACATTATGAAAGTTTTATCTTGAAAATTGTTTTCAATTTAATGTTGCATTTCAAGGAATTTGTCGCTGCTTTTCATTTCATATTAAAACTGCTTGCTTTTTCACCTTGTATTGCATGCACATTGGAATCATTCGGTGTTATACTATTGGGCTTAGGCTCACACCCTAATTACACCTCTTGGGTGTAAGTAGATTTATTATTTTTGTCTAAGGTAAAGGAAAGGCCAAGGGTGATGGCGGTTCAGGGTGTCGGTCCCCATCGCTGGGGAGGAGTTGTGGAGACGACTTGCGGGTGATGACCCCCTTGTCATGTGGAGTCCTTGGAGATGTCTTTATATTGTCATTATTTGTATTTGGACCTCTTTTATTGTCTTTAATACAATGTATTCAGTTCTGGTTTTTTTATTAGGACCTATTTGGCTATAAATTTCAGAATTTATATTATGGATTGTTTTTAAGGTTTTATGCTTTCATACTCGGGTAAATCATTCCCAAACCTAATTGATTGATACCCGAGAACTTGTGCCAGCCTGTGAGGATAGAGAATGCCCTTCGGGCCTTGTCATAGGATAGGATTGTTGCCAGTTTGATGGCAACCAGATCTGGTTCGTGACATTATGGATGATATAATGTTTTTTATAAGGAATAATATAGTCTGGAATTTTTTAAATATGGAATATATCTGAATTATATGAATAAATTACATATCTGGAATGAATAAAATGTAGCTCAATAATGTTTTATGAGTAATTGATTTACATTCATTGGTGATGATAATAAAAAACACATATGAAAGGAAGGAGGAATTAAGGAAAAAGCTGATGAATCCCATTAAATGAATTATGTGATATGATGACTCATTAATGAGTTGTGGTATTATGATTAGAGAATAATTACTATATTTATTATTATCAATAAACTTATGAATAAAATATTTTATTAGTTTATTTACCTTCATAATTTATAAGAATATGTTTAATGGTATTTTTAAACAAATAATGTGACCTAGAGAAAAGGATATATATTTTTAGAACACATAATAGTTGGAAATATAATCCTTAATATATTCATCATCTTGATATAACAATTATTTGTTGGAATAAATAGATGAATGTGTAAACATTATAGTATTCATGACTATTAAAATGATTATTTATTTGAGGAAAATGTTATATGTTTTTTGTGAGGTTCAACCTATTTTTATATTTATGTAATATTAGATAGTTTTTGTATATTTAATTATTGAATGAATATATATTTCCAATGAGGTTTTATATTGATTCTGGTTATTATAATATTCTATAAAGAATATGGGACCCATATATATGTTTTTTGTTTTTGTCACATTAAGAGACACTCTACGTTGTTTGAGGATAAATTTCATGTTAATTATTAGAGAATATTTTATTTGCTTCTAATTTATTGGATTTTTTTTATATTTAAAATCATATTTTGAATGATTATATGGTTATCTATATACTGAATGGATTAATTTGACTGTTTTGTGTTATTGATGATATTTAATAAATGTTTCCATATTAGGTAACATTTGCAAGTAATTTTTTTAGAAAAATAATATAGATAAAATGACTTCACATTATTTTATTAATATTATGATCAATTAAATGTAAGTTTTACTCATTAATGAAGTAATATTTAATCCTAGATATTAATTTTTTGGAATAACAAATGATGATTAAATTAATAGATGCATAATGAAATGATAAAAATATGATTATAAAGAAGAATAATGGTATGTAAATAAATTATATTATAACTCACTAAGAAATTTATTCATTTACAATAAATTAAAAATAACATCAAATTAATAGTTTAAAATTTTTCATTTATTATTTGGAAATCGATGGTCTCTTGTCCCCTCACAAATATACGAATATATGGTCATTATGCATCCCATAATCATTTATTATATACTTATCCATTATTAATTTTCAGAAATTTTATTCTTTACTTCTATCTTTTAACCTCATATTAATGATATCCATATAAGGGGTCCCGATTTTATGTTATTTTTTGTATCATTTATGATTTTCTCTTCCTTTTTTTAAATATTATTTTATTATTTATTTTATATTCCAGGTTAATGTTGGGTCGGAGAGTGATGGAAAGAGGGGGGGGGGAGAATTTCCTTTTCAAAAATAATTAACAATTTAAAACAATTATAAATGAAGCGGAAAGGAAAATAGGCAAGACAAAATTTGATAATGGAGTTAGGCTTAAATCCCAAGCCTACCTCTCCGCTCCCAACTCAACCGTTGAGAGATTTATACGACAACTTGCTTTTTAGTGGTTATAGAAAGAAACCCACTAGACATTAAGGCAGCCTAGAAGCCTATTATAGCTTGCTTTTTTGTGGTTATAGCAAGAGACCCACTAGCCTTCTTACAGGTGAAGGCTAGCTCACCTATGACTCAAGCCTTTTACAGGGAAGGCTTGACTAACCTCTTCACACCTTGAAGGTGGTGTGAAAACCCAAACGAAGGGAAGATGAGAGAAAGAAGGGTTTGTATGCACAAACTCAAAAATATGCTTAAAATGATAAAACAATAAAAACCGTAAAGAGGAGAAGTCTTGGGTGCTAATGGATTGATTGGTGATGATGAAGAGCGCTCCCAAGATTCTATGGTGGTGCTCCTTGGTTGTGGAAGTGAGTTGGAGCAAGTGGGGATCCTTGAAGGAATGCGCCGGAGGTTCGCCAAATGATCGAAAATGTTCCTGTGGGCAACCATACTTTTCTGGGGCTTCCAAGTCCTCTATTTATAGGAGAGGAACACCCAAATGGCCGTTGGGGGCCTTCGGAGCCGTTGGAGAGGCCTTCAGAGCCGTTGGGAGTAGGCTGGTCAAATCCCAACAGCTAGTTTGACTGGGCGCACCGGCTGGCCGGTGGTGGCTCACCAGTTGGCCGGTGGTCCACCGGCTGGCCGGTCCTGAGCCACCGGCTGGCCGATGCTCCAGACAGAGAGTAAGCTCTCTGCCCATGTTCTACCGGCTGGCCGGTGGTCAGCCACCGGCTGGCCAGTGACACCAGGCAGTGGGCAAGCCTACTGCCTGGGTCCTCCGGTGGGCCGGTTGGCAAGAACCGGTTGGCCGGTGCCCATACCGACTGGCAAGTGGTATCACACCGGCTGACCGGTGTCTCTGGACAGAAAGCAATGCTTCTGCCAGAGACCACCGGCTGGCCAGTGGGAAAACACCGGTTGGCCGGTGGACTCAGTGAGTCCACTTTTCAGCTTTCTTGGCCCAACTCATTGGCAACCTTTTGCCTATCAACAAAAACACTTGGAAACAAGTTAGAACATAATTAGTGTGATTGTGATCATTAAAATCTAAGAGAGAGGGGTACAACAATCTCCCCCTATTTTGATGATCACAATCACCAAAACAAGCAATGTAAAAGACTGAAATGAAAGGCATGATTTAAAGGATAAATTGAAAAGTAAAGCCAAGCATGAGAGAAAGATTTCTCCCCCAATCAACCAAGAAATTCTCCCCCTTTGTGATTATCAAAATAGCACGGGGCATAAAATTTGATTGAAGGAAAGGATTGAAAAACAAGATAGCGATTTTAAACCAATTGAAATATTTGAAATTTGAATTGAAAGTTTTGAATTTAAAGTTTTGAATTGATAGTAATTAAAACAAATGAAGAAATTTCTCCCCCTAAAAAAAACAACAAACCCCCGGGGAGAGAATTTTGGAACCGAGACATATTTTGGTTCGGAGAGACTCGCTAAAAGGGATTTTTCAATCCAAACTTGTCTTGTGGCGGGTCTTCTCCAATGAAATTCATCATAAAAGAAAATGGTTTTTGGCCTTCCATACCAGGCATTTTTGCAGTCGCACTCGTAAATTAAGTGGCCGGTCTTTTTGCAATAGTTGCAAAATTTATATTGGGAGCTCCCCCTTACAAAAATAGTAGGAGCATGGGAAGAGGAAGCTTGCTTGGAATAGCCAATCCCTTGGGTGGTTCTAGATACGCGTTGGGAACCAAGGAGCTTCGAGAGGTTATGTTCACCTTCAATGAACTTAGCTAGGGATTTCCTTAAATCCTTGATTGTTGATTCCATAGAATCAACATCGGGAAGGTTTTGGATCTTGAGGGACAACTCCTCCTTCTCTTTGAGAAGTTGATCCTTTTCGGAAGAAAGAATTTTGAATTTCTTTTTTAAAGAAATAAATTTGGAAGAATGTTCGTGAAAACCTTCCTCTAATTGATCTCTCGCATGTTGGAGATCCTTGTAAAATAAATGATTGATAGAATTGGAAGAACAAGAGGAAGAGGAGTCGGAAGAGGTTACCTCATGAAATGTCATTAGGCATTTTTTACCGTTGACGCTTGAGGAGGAGGAGGATGAGGAGCTATCACTCCAAGTGGCCTTGAATTCCTTTTTCTTTTCCTTTTGCTTGACCCTTTTCTTGTGGAGTGGGCAATCAGGCTTATAATGGACTTTCTTCCCGCACCCATAGCATGTTACCTCGGGCTCGTATTTTTCGTCGGGTTCTTCCTTTCGAGCCTTACGAGATTTCTTCTTTTTGTTCTTCTTCATAAATTTGTGAATCTTGCGGGCAAGGTTCTCGATTTCTGAATCGCCGCTTGAAGAGGAAGAAGATGAGGAGGAGAATCTTTCTTCTTTGTGAACTTTGAAGGCGATGTTCTTTGGAGTTTTGATGGGTTTGCCTTCCTTTTCAGCTTGCCTCCTCATGGTGATCTCGTAGGTCATGAGGGATCCGATGAGCTCTTCAACCGACATTTCTTTTAAATTCTTCGCTTCTTGTATTGCCGTGACTTTCGGTGCCCATGAACTTGGTAGGATCCAAAGGATCTTCTTGACCATAATCTCTGCAGAAACATCCTCACCAAGAGATTTTCTCCCATTGCAAACATCAGTAAAATGAGTAAACATTTCAGAAATTGTTTCGTGTGGGTACATGGTAAAGCATTCAAAATCTTGACGATACATGTCTAATCTAGTGTCTTTGACCTTGTTAGTTCCCTCATGGGTCACTTCTAAGAGTTTCCAAATTTCATGAGAAGTGGAGCATGTAGAAACACGTTTGAATTCATTACGGTCTAACCCAAAATGAAGAGCATTCATGGCTTTTCCATCAAGCTCGAAATTGACAATGTCTTCGGGGGTCCATTTGGACTCATCCTTGTTAGAGAGGGTATAGCCTTGAATCAAAATCCTATATATAGGATAACCAATGCTTCTAAGAAAATTAATCATGCGATTTTTCCAATAGGTGTAATCGGTTCCATCAAAGAATGGAGCCCGAGTAATAGAATACCCTTCGGGAGCATGCGAGGAAGAAGCCATCACTAAGGATTTTAAGTTTGTAACCGGTTAAGGTATTACACAAACTCACCCTCTGATACCAAATGTTGGTTCAGAGAGTGATGGCAAGAGGGGGGGGGGGAGAATTGCCTTTTCAAAAATAATTAACAATTTAAAACAATTATAAATGCAGCGGAAAGGAAAATAGGCAAGACAAAATTTGATAACAGAGTTCATCTTAAATCCCAAGCCTACCTCTCTGCTTCCAACTCAACCGTTGAGAGATTTATACGACAACTTGATTTTTAGTGGTTATATCAAGAAACCCACTAGACTTTAAGGCAGCCAATAAACCTATTACAACTTGCTTTTTTGTGGTTATAGCAAGAAACCCACTAGCCTTCTTACAGGTGAAGGCTAGCTCACCTATGACTCAAGCCTTTTACAGGGAAGGCCTGACTAACCTCTTCACACCTTGAAGGTGGTGTGAAAACCCAAACGAAGGGAAGATGAGAGAATGAAGGGTTTGTATGCACAAACTCAATAAGATGCTTAAAATGATAAAACAATAAAAACTGTAAAGAGGATAAGTCTTGGGCGCCAATGGATTGATTGGTGATGATGAAGAGCGCTCCCAAGCTTCTATGGTGGTGCTCCTTGGTTGTGGAAGTGAGTTGGAGCAAGTGGGGATCCTTGAAGGAATGCGCTGGAGGTTCGCCAAATGATCGAAAATGTTCCCGTGGGCAACAGTACTTTTCTGGGGTTTCCTAGTCCTTTATTTATAGGATAGGAACACCCAAATGGCCGTTGGGGGCCTTCGGAGCCGTTGGAGAGGCCTTCAGAGCCGTTGGGAGCAGGCTGGTCAAAGCCCAATGGCTAGTTTGACTAGGCACACCGGCTGGCCGGTGGTGGCTCACCAGCTGGCCGGTGGTCCACCGGTCGGCCGGTCCTGAGCCACCGGCCGGCCGGTGCTCCAGACAGAGAGAAAGCTCTCTGCCCAGGTTCTACCGGCTGGCCGGTGGTCAGCCACCGGCTGGCCGTTGACACCAGGCAGTGGGCAAGCCTACTGCCTGGGTCCTCCGGCTAGCTGGTGGGCAAGAACCGGTTGGCCGGTGCCCATACCGGCTGGCCGATGGTATCACACCGGCTGATCGGTGTCTCTGGACAGAAAGCAATGCTTCTGCCAGAGGCCACCAGCTGGCCGGTGGGAAAACACCGGTGGGCCGGTGGACTCAGTGAGTCCACTTTTCAGCTTTGTTGGACCAACTCCTTGGCAACCTTTTGCCTATCAACAAAAACACTTGAAAACAAGTTAGAACATAATTAGAGTGATTGTGATAATTAAAATCCAAGAGAGAGGGGTACAACAGTTAAAAATTTTTATTTTAAAATATTGAAACAATTATGGAAATTATAAAATATTCAGGTTGTTTTATATTTAATTATATAACAATTTAACATATAAAAAATTTAGTTTATAATAATTATTTTCGTGAAATCATTATTATTAAACAACATATAGCTATCAAAAAATTATGATATATTATAAAAATATTATAATAATATAGTAGTTGAATTTTTAGGTATAAATATGAGTGAATTTATAAATCCGTAAATTTATAATTATTATACACAAAAAAATTATTAAATAATTTATGGTAATAGTAATGGTTATTTTTATTGATGTCATTTTATTCTTCAAAAGTACATTTTCTCCAAAAATGATATTGTTACCTTTTCTACGTGGAAATTGTAAAAATTTATGAATATTTATGAAATTATAAATTATAAAATGAGCATTATTTATAAATCCTAATATTGAACTGAAAATATTTTGAAATTATGTCATATTTTAGAAATGTTTTATATTTCATTAAATAAAAAATATGATCTTTCAAATAATCTATTTTATATTTCAGATATAAATTTATTTCAATGTTTAATTAATTTTTTTTACTCTCATAATGTTTCATATGAATAATTTAATTTATAATAATATATTTAAATTTATTTGAATCATCCATTTTCAAATTTTTGATTTAAGTTAATTCTATTCTTAAAAACACTTTTTTCCAAATATTTCTCTTTCATTGTGTTTTATGCTTATATTTTAAAATAAATATCTTCAACATCTATGAAATGAATTTGATAAAATTGAATCTATATTTAAAATCATGATATTCAAAATTGTTATGTAGGATCATTTTTTGTTCATTATGAATAGTAATCATTATAAATATTTGACACCTCAGTACGGGTAAAACGGAAAAAATATGGTTATATAATTGGGATATAGATTTAAAGTTTCTCTAAATAATTCATTTATCCTACAAGTTGAATGATTATTAACTATAGATATCTATTTTCATAAAATATAAACAATTTCTACCTTTTATAGTTAAATTAGATATTAATTATATTTATGTAAATGATAATTTAAAAAATGTCACTTTCATCTAGTAATTATGTTAATTTTAGATCATGAAAGAAATTGTTTTTTTATAAAAGGTTATTTGATATATGGAATTATTTCTCCTATACTGGTTGTTAATTTATAACAACTTATAATTAAACAAAAAAATAAAAAATATTTCACATTGCCTATAAAAATCCAAGGAATGTAGTAGAAAAATTATGTTAAATAATTAAAAAAATTAAATATTCATGGGTGAGTTATTGTGATCCACTAAATATTATAAAAAATTAATAATAGTATATTTCTTAATTTTATAATTTGTAATTCCATTACATTCTTGGTGTTTTAAACGTAAAATTAATTGATTATTTTTAAAATATCACATTAATGATATTTTTTTGTTGAATAATAATTTATTGAATTTTAAAATTTCATAAAAATAAAATATTTGGAATTAATAAACTTAAATTGTTTCGTAAATAATCTTGTGTTCATTTATGGGTTGACATTACTTTTATGGTAACGTCATTGGCATTTAAATTATAGAATATTTTGATATTGAGGTAATAATCAAAATATTTAACTAAGTGTTAAAACTGAGGGACAAGGGTGGAAACGAATCATAAATTTTCTAGGATATTTTTTGATGAGAGAAATTTTAATTATAACAATCATTTATTACAAATATTATAATATATAGTCAATTTCTTATAAAATATAATTTAGGATATTTTATTAATTTACATAATTCTAGGACTTCCCCTCTCCTCAGTTATAAATTGACACTATACATGATTTTATTTACACCTATTTGATCCAAATACCAACAAAAAAGATCTATGTAACATTAAAATATTGATATCCATGTTATATAGAATACGGTATTACCAAAATATCAACATTACGACCCTTATCAGGAGATCAAAATGAAGTCTTTCGAAGAATACATCACCATCATTAAAAACTCTATCAAATTTCCTTCTTATTATACCTTTTAAAAATCTATTATACTCATTGTAAAATAATGAATCAAATATCATAAATATATTGATATATTATTATTTTTATGATATAACCACTTTATAAGTGTTATCCATTTTATGGAAAGAGAAAATAATGCACTTATATGTGTAAAACATATCATCTCCACACAACAGTGAAATTTTTTTATTCAAAAATATTATACTTAGATGCCTATAAAAACAATAAAACATAATATCTATGATATTTATGAAATAATTATTATTTTATAACAATAATATAATATCTTACATCTTGTATTCCAATTCATTTGAAAATGATAGCATTACTTATTTGTACGTGTGGGATACAACATTCACGAGGTGATGTTATTCATTTATTTACACATTACATGGATATTTTTAATATGTACTAATTGAATATATATGATATTTTTTAAATAATAATAATTATTAAATGTTTTACTATTATTTACTTTTCATTGTTCGTTTTAGATAAACTATGAAATCAACATTCATGCATTTGTATATCCTACAGTCCACGTGAATGGGGTAATTTTAATTCTCTTATATACCTTTTATGGATGTATCTATATATATATATAATATATTATTTTCTTATTGTTATTCATATTTATGAGATTATGGAACCAGGATTAATGTTTAAATATATGATTTTCCAAACAAATAGTCTTAAGAAAATGATATAATTAACACTTGTAAATGATGTTTTTAATAAAGAACAATTATTAAATTTGATTTGAAGTATTATAATTGGATAATATAATATATAATAATTATTAAAATTAATATATTTGATAATTATAATATATTTTAGTTTTTTATAAATGAGATTAATTTCCTTCATTATATGAAAAACAAGGGGTAAGAGATTTTTGTTCTCTATATTATTTTTGGGAGAGATATATAAGAATTTAACCATTATTCTTTTTATATGGTGTATGTACTGAACGCGAATTTAATATATTAAGATTTTATATATAATTATTGTTTTTTAAAAGACTTTTTATATTAATCCCATTCAAGTTTGTTTATTTTTTTATTTTTAAAGAATTAAGGTTTTATAGTCACTCATTTATTTTCATTAGACATATGCCTTATTCACAACTTGTTTTCATCATGCCCTATATATACTAAACATTAATAAAATTTAGTTTTTGATCATGAATAATAATTATTGTGTAAAAATAAATATAATTTTATATAATTTATGTTTTTTCGATTCATAGAATACCAAATTGATAAGTGTTTATCATCTCAGAATTACCTTCGTTGGGATATATGTTATTTTATGCACCCATATTTTTTATGAGTTATTTATAGAGAACCATTTACATGTTATATCTTGAATATCATTCTTATAATTGAAATATAAAATTAATTAACATTTTTGCTTATTGGGATTCATGATTTACAAGTTACCAATATAGTAATGGATGTATGCTAATATTTCATTTTTAATTGGCATTGTTTATGATGATGTTTATAATGATTAATCATTATAATATACCTCGAAATATACTAATGAATTCCATAATTTTTATTTTTAGGGGTTTAATTTTTCCACTTATATTCATCTATTTTTGAATTAATCAGGCCAAATAGATATCTTTAAGGAAGAACAAATTTAATTATCTATGCAGACTACAAATCATTATTCTCTCATATCCATGTTTTATAAAATCGTTTTCAAAAAATTTTCCAATATCATCATATTTTTATTAAAAGTATTTTTTAGCCACTATTATTTTAAAAAACCTGTTTTAATGTAGTATTATTATTTTTTTCAAAACACGGTACTTTTTTACTTCATTAAAAATTTGTGAAAAAATGTTTTGATTAATATAGACAGCACGAATGGAATTTACCACCACCATAAAAATTAATGGGTTTTTATATTAATTTAGTTTTTATATGTATATTCTTAACTAAAGCCATTTATTGTTTAATTTTTAAATTATTATCTTTAAATAAGTTATTTAATTGTCAAATTTCTATTTTACTCAATAAATGATTCATGTAATAAATTAAATTAATTTTTCATCAATGATGAAATCCTTTCTTGTTACGTTTCTTATATTGTGGATATAATCTGATGATACAATATATAATATTTATCTTGAGGTTTTATGATTATAATGACATAATTATAATGAAACCCATTTATTTTCCACATGTTATGCTATGATGAAATTATTGTGTAAAATGATTCTTTTTAAAAGGTTATCATATGTTTAATTGCTTATAAAACAAATTAGTTTTTCTTGCATTATGTTATGATGAACATTTTATGATCATGTGGGACACATTTTTATAACTACCATTATTTTATTAGGTTATCCCTAATTTATATATTTTTTTCTATTCAGTGGGTAAATTTCAATTTCCTATGACATAAAAATGAATTGAACAAGTGTGAACCCTATTTAATAAGGGACTATGTCCACTATTATAGTATTTGAGGAAAACCTAGAAAAATACAATGGAAAAAGTTTGAATACATTCCACTATGATATTATGTAATGAGATCCATGATTACTATGGAAATGATTTTATATTCTTCTAGATATGAAAAAACATTGTGACATAAGTGAATAATATTCTCTCATGTATCATGATCTTTTAATTCATTATGATTTATGTATAATTAAATTATATTGTTTATTATATGAACCATGATTATGATATATGATAATGTGTATATATATATCCAAATTCAATGCTCATTTTATCATACCCTTAACATCATTAATGCTTATGTTATCATCAATATCGCCCTTATTTACCTTACTTTGCATCTAAGCATAAATTTTCAAATCATTCCAATCCATATGATATGAAAATGTATTTTTATTCTCTTGTGTAAAATAAGGGTGAATGTTTTGAAGAATTACATTGGAAATAATGGGGAACACCTATGAATTTTTTGTGTGTGTTTATGATTCAAAGGAACTCATCCTATAATATTCTAACACGGACCATTATTTAATGTAATTAATATTCATTTATAAATTCATTGTATCTATTTATGAAAACTATGGGTCTTGATGTCTGGAATACCCTCTTTGTATTTTTATTGTTTTTTTAGGAGTCATGTATTCATATATTTACCCAAATATTGAATAGTATGTTTATCATCATTTAACATAATTGATTTAGAATCAATCACCTTGTTATTTGTATCTGATATCATATAAGGAATCTTATTTTTATTTTTATTCTTCTACCATTTTTTATAAAGAACCCTTCTTGTAAATTTTTTTAATGTTTTTTGATGTTCAATTTACTAAATTCATTATATTTTTCGTTTTTAAACAAATAGATTATAGGATCTTACAAATTTCAAGATATTTAGCAAAACAAATTATTTTATTACAACTATATTTAGGAAATAATATATTAAATATATTACCAATTTCTTCATTTCCTATTAATTTTCTATTATTTTAAAAATTTGGAACTATTCAAATATAATTTATAATATAATACCCACATGATTTAAATAATATTTAAATTTCTTGTTAAAATCATAAATGTTATTGACTTAAAATATTGTGGCATCATCATTGATTCCATGTAAAAAATTAAACTACATATTCTGAGTTTGAAAAATATGTAAAATGCATTATTGTATGATACCAAGTTATCAAACTAGATAAACCATATGAGGGAGGGTGGTTCGTTATGATGGATATATTTAATATTTTTATTGGAAACCAATTATTGTTCTTTTAGGATATTTTTTCTCTCATTGTAAAGAACACATTAACTCTCTCACACTAAATTAAATATTTAATGATACAATCAAAAATATACATTAATGTAAAAATTAAAGGGGGCATTGGTATTTTTATTTGGTTCACTAACAATTTATTCATAAAATATCATATTTCAACATTATGTTGGTCATACCAGAATCCAAATAGTAGCACTGGTTTGGTAGATTTAATTCTTTATCTATATTGATTATATTAATCTAATAATTATTCATAAGGTTTAGTGTTTGATCAATCATCACCTAAGGGGAACACTACATCTTATTTAATCTAGTACACATACACAATATAAATACATATAATAGTTATATAATTTTACATGTCATTAATATATTTGAGACACAATAGTTTATCCCAGATCTTCTAGGGTGCTACGTGAATCATAGTTATAATTTGATGATACCTAAAAGAAATATTCACATAAAATGTATATTTAATGTTTTATATTCAACACAAGATAATTAAAAATAATTTAAATTGCACAAAACTATTCATTTAAATAAAACTCATTCTCATTCACATAACTCAACAATTTCACATTATTACAACTATTTCCGAAAACCATCACATTTAATGTAACATTCAAAATTGTTAAACACCATATGTTCATTCAAGGTTCATTTTACCAAAACTCTCATATTTCACATGTCATAAAATATTTTAGGAAACATAATAGTTCAATAAATACACATGATATATTCATCATGAATCGAACAATAGTTTGAATGAATTGACATGACTATTGTGTGCATGAGTGGTTCACAGAAGATATACCTTTATGAAACTCTAGTTTGAAATAATTTTTATAGAAATTTAATGAATATATATTCATAAAATAGTGGGTGATGCTAAAACCACTTTATAGATGAAATTGAAACATTTATCAACTAGATTGCATTTCACAATCAACGAGTGTAAAATTCTTGGTTCACATAACTCTACCTAGTTGACATCTCCTTTAGCACAAAACTCTATAAAATAAAAAAACTACCATATGAATTTCATTAATTCAGTAAAAAATTTGGGATAATAAAACATTTTTGAGATCAAATATCATTTTTTGGTGAAACTCATGTCCATAATACAACCCCAAAGAAATTACACATGTTTAATAAACATTGAATTCATAAACTACACCCATGTTCTTGAAATTAATGCCATTTCAAAATATGAATAAGACACCATAATACTACAATTATCAAGAATTTTTTTGAATGATTGTGAATCTTTTACATGAAAGAAAAATATTTTTTGAATGACTTTAATTTTCTATATATTTATGAGATAGCATCAAATCTACAGTTTTTTTAAATTCAACAAATGAAAAATACATATCTTGTAACTTATATATTTCTATGAAATCTTATTAATTTTCTTTAATTCCATAATATAACCATTATGTTAGTTTCACGTGATTATATATTCATGTTATATGAATCAGATCTAGCATTTAATATTCTTTCTTCCATAAAAAATATCATATGAAATCATCGATATTAGTATTAAATTCATGTCTCCCATAAATCACAATAATTTGTTAATAATCATTTAGGCGAGAACAATTGTTTTCTAGAATAATTATATTACATTCAACCACATTTAATAAATATATAAAATTAATTCTCTACATATATTCACCTAATATAGTAATGATCACTCTCTATAGGTTGGTGATAAACATACCGACCTGATTTCCTCAACATAGTCTATTCAACACCGTCTATAATATTCAATCAACTCCACCTTCATGTTTAGAAATAACAACTGATGATGACGAATATAAGTTAATAACATCCAATATATAAAATTAGCATTTTCCCAATGTTTATCTTCAATAATAACATATGATAAAGCATAAAAAATGATCAAAACATCAACAAATGAAATTGATATTTTTCAAAAACATATCATAACTAATTTCGCCAGGATTAAGAGGATTCAAATTTTTTTATATAATTTATTTCACCATTCTGTTGGACTGATTATTATCTACATGTCCTCAATATCCTCAATATGATTTATTCTCCAAGCATGGATTATACTTTTTTTCATCAATATCATCATTGTTTTAGAAATTCCCCTTACCATTCCAATAATGTATTCATACAGTTTGAAATTGAGATTGAAAATAAATGAAAAATTAAACATAGGTTGTGGTTTAATTATATATAAATATCTATGGAACTGAGGTCACAATAGTTATTTCAAATCATCTTATACCCATATTCAATTGTGAGGATGAATTGGAAAATTAAATGGATGATTATTAAATTATATGAATCCTAGATCCTATCGAGGAGGGATATTTATCTATCATGGCTAGGAAGAAACTCAAAATCAATGACATGAGAATATATCATCATTATACTGATGAAATTCATTGACGAACTTCTACTTTTTCAGAAAAATAGTGATTTGTTTTCAATAAAAACCATAAATTATATTAATCCTATTTAATTAAATATATAGAGAATTCCCAATATTTTTTTATTGGAATTAATGATGAAAATACATGTGAATATTGTTAAGGGATTCATACACACTATCCCATCACCAAGGGTGACCCTATAATTTTTGTTAAGAAAAGAAATAAGGGCATGTGCATCCTAGAATTGATTATCAGTTACATAATAAGATAAAAATCAGGAAAATGTACCATCCACCCAATATTTATGAATTTTTGGATCAACTATGTGAAAACCAATAATTTTTTAAGATTTAAATTCATTCAAGATATCATTAGTTGAGGGTCATGAATAATGATATAGTTAAGATACAAATATGTATGAATTCAGGTCAATATGAATGTATAGTGGTTTCACATTGACTTACCAATGTAATTCTATCATCTTGTATTTAATAAATATAGAATTTAGGGATTTACTTGATCCATTTATTTTTATCCTTTATAGATGACATTAATATATATTGAAAGAGAATGTATGAGCATGACGAACATTGGAGTATTCTATTGATTTAACTATGAATAGAGAAGTTTTATTCAAACGTTCCATGTGATAATTTATGATTTAGAATATATTATTCAAGGATCATATTACTAATATTTAATATATGTAGTAGATCCTTGAAAAATATAAGTTATTGAGTAATTGACTATACCAACCATTGTAATAGATATACAATGTAATCGTCGGTTGTATTGATAATATTGAAAATTGGTTTGAACTCCCCCATGGATAAAAAATCAATTAAACATCTTGAAATGGATGAAATACACCTTTCATTAGATAGATGATTTTGTAGAAAATAATAGGGAGATGGAAAGGGTTGTTTTTCGTAATTGTTCTTACAATACCCAAAAAAATAATATTTTTTAGTTGTGCCTAAAATAAGGGATGATAATATAGTAACATTATGAGAATCTAGGACATATTCATCTTTTATAAAAAATATGATTTACATTTTAACATTTATTAGATACAAAACTATGGTCAAACAAATTTCAACTTATTATTAAAATTTTTAATTTAAATATGTTCAGTATAACCTAGCCGTAAGATTAGTCGTTATGAAGAGTATAAATAATTATTGAAATATATATAATTTTGATCACTAATTTATAAAATATTATTAATTAATATTTGAACTACTAATAATTACAATTATTTTTAATATAAAATTTTAATCAAAAAATGATTACTATTGTTTTTTCTAAAAAAATATAATGTCTACTTTTTGTACACTTATTAATGTTATATCATAAAATTAACATTATTGATAAATTATCATCTCAATATTATCTTATTTTTTTATTTTTTTCAATTTTTTTTATTTTTCACTAAGTAGTGTGAAATATGAATTCCTCTTAAACAATCATTTCTTTTTTACAAATGAAATAATTTTTAATTACTATTACTAATATAATTTTATTTAAAAGAGAAATAAAAAATTTTTAATTATATTTAGTCCAATTATTTATATATAAATCATATTTATACTAGTTTTTAATATATTTTTATTTTGTATCTTTAAAACACATTTTTCTAATTTTTTTAAAGTGAAAAATGTTTCCCTATTTAAAAAATTAAAATAAACCTAAAATGGTGAATTATTTAAATTACATAAATAGTTTGTATATCTATAAATATTAACTAAAATTAATTTATTTTTGATTATTTTTCATATAGTTATTATAATAAAATCTCCAAATTTAATAATTTATTTCTAGAAAAAACATATATTTGACATGATAAATGTATAAATATTAAATTAAATTCAATAAAATTATGTGATTTTAATTGAATACATTGTATTAAATATTTTTATTCAAAATAATTTATTTTATATAATAATTTCATATTGTTTTTATATTATAACTAATATTAAATACTTTTTGGAAATATACACCATAGTAAAAAATTAGAAGGGTAAAAGTTTGTAATCGTATATGTAAATTTAATAAAATATTTAAAACATGATTATTTTGATTATTTTAATTGTTTAGTATCCTTTTATCTCCATCAATACCTAATTTTTTTTTCATTTTTCAGTCACCTGGCTTTATGTGAATTACCAGTATTGAATATTTTTGAGTATTTATTATATCAAAACTCCACTTCCCATGTAAAAGTACTCAACTCTCAGATCCATTCCACAATTACAAAAAAAATTGGTTTTAA
Organism: Viscum album; assembly: GCA_963277665.1. NCBI lineage: Eukaryota > Viridiplantae > Streptophyta > Magnoliopsida > Santalales > Viscaceae > Viscum > Viscum album. The sequence goes on along the minus strand of OY728133.1, from coordinate 1,597,053,446 downwards.
AAATAAATAAACAAATTCCATAAAAATATCCCTTTCCTTGTTCAAATAATTCTGTTATTGATTTTAATTTCAATCTAGGTAATATTTATGTATAATCCAAAAGAGGCGGTCCAATGAAGTGGTTTTATTTTTACCGAGCATATATGTTTTATTTATTTTTAATCCCCTAGAAAATATTATACAATCACGACAATATAAAAGAATAAATTTTTTACATATACCATGTAGTTCATATATTGTTTTTAATCCTTAAATAAATATCTGTTTCCATAAAATAGAAAATAGAAACAAGGTTGTGTGGAAAACATACTAACAGATTTCTTGTTGATGTAATACATTTTCCATCATTTATGCACATTGAGGTTAATGATGATATATTTAATGTTTATATATTATATTTATGATATATTGATAATTATTTAAATGTATCATATCATATTCTTTCTTAAATGACCATATGTTGTAATAAATTATAAAATCATTCATATTATGTTTTATATAAATTTATGTTTATATTAACTTAACAGAAGAGTTACCTTATTTCTATCACAATAGTTGAAAATTGGAAACATTACTCATCCATATGTATGGAATACAAACTCAATGACTATAATGATGTTCATTTGACAAACCAATATTTAATAATTGATTTGAAATTATAAAATATTTTTAAAAATTATAAATATTATAAATATTTTCTTTTTATATGATTTAACCATAAACCCTTTGACTATGGTAAAAGAATAGAATGTGTTTCCAAATTATAAATCAAGCATCCTAAAAACACCCGATCATGAATGATGTGATTAATTAATTATGAAAATCATTAAAATATTTGAAGTAAATGGTTTATGAATGTGTTATTAAAATAATAAATGGTTCTTAGGAAAATATAATATTCATATATTTTTATTATATAGAAGATAAAATATATATACATCAAATTATGTACTTTAGGTTAGGGTTTCCTCACAATGAATCCTTACCAGAGAGAGATGTTTTTTTATCGACATAAATTATTCTAAATGGTGATTATAATGAAAAACAACATATTATATCATTAATAAATCCATACTTATGATATTTTCTTTAACAATTTATTTACATTACACATAGTTGTTGTTATTAAATTGTTAGAAAAATAATAACAGTTTATGTTTCAATTTCATTTTAATTTCTATTAAAAAAAGTACATTGAGTGAAATAAAATTCTAACCACATAATAAAAAATATAATTTTATTATCATATCTCTATTAATGAACATTCATGTAATAATACATTTTTCATTTCATAAAAAAATTAAAAATATTTATAATACATTTTAAGGAGAATCATATTTATTTCAATCTTCTCCAAAATACCCTTTATCTTCCACATAAATGTTTTTATTATTTTATTTATTTTATTTTTATTATTCAATTATTTTTACATCATTTTTTCCCTTGTATAATTTTATAAAATTAATAAAAATGAATCTTCTTGTTATTTTATAAATGTGGTCCTTCATGATATTTTACATGAAATGTGAAAGGAATAATTGATTAAATGATTAAAACGTGAATGGTATTGTGATCCATATACACCATTATTTTCATTGAATAATGCGTTATTGTTTTCAAAGGATCATTTTGAAAATGGATATCAACAATATTATATTAATTTTACATTTTCAATTGTTATTTTCAAATATAAAAAAAAATTCATCAATGATAATTTTTATCGGTATTAAAGTATTTATATAAAAGAAAAAAAGCCTTTAATTTTATACAATTTTTATAAATACCATGTATATGTCTCTTAAATATATTACTTTCTCACTGCCCCTTAAATTAACAGTGTAATTCATGACATATACTTATGTCTCGAATGTATTCATTAAGAAATATTCAATAATTATGATATTAAGAAATGTTATATAACCCACTATACATCAATGGGTTATTTTATCCATATCATTATCATATATTTCATTTTAGGGTAAATATAAATCATTATCATGTTATGATGGGTGTGCCCAAAATAGTTCGGGTTTTCTTGATATACCTTATAAAATTGATGTTCCTTGATAAAACTCCATGTCATCGTGTAATTTTATTAGTATCATGAGGCATCATGTATTTGATTTGGAAGAAAACAAAATCCACATTTGTGTTTTTACACGAAGTGATTTTTTCTAGGAATATTTCCATAAATCATGTTTATATCATGTTATATGTTTAATCAATATTTACAAAGTTTTATTATCCTTATGAATCATTATTCTTTATGTAATGATTCAATATGATTACTCTTGGGAACTCTATTTTATGAGATCTTGTTATGAATAAGGTCAGTATATTATGTTTGCCTATCATTTTTAGTAAATCAATAGGTTTTAAAATTTATGACTATATTTATGTTAATAGAAATGAAATTTTATGTTGTCTTAGTAGATTGAATGGATTTTAGATCTCATTATAGAAAATAAAATAATATTTTTTATTTAATCTTTATAAAAAGTCTTCAATAGAAACAAGTCCCTTTTTATCAATGTTGATTATAAGTAGGAATTTGTTTTTTAGAATAATGTAAAAATATGTATAAATTGATGGGTTTTCTAAATTTTGTGTTAAAATAATATTTTGGTAATACTTTTTAAATAATATGAGAAAACTGTATTGAGAATCATATAAAGATGTCTAAGGATAATAATATGTATAGAAACATATCCTGGAATCTTGGTGATTTATAGATTGATATATTTTTCAGAAATTGAATCCCATCATATAGATTACAAGTGGATGTGGTTATAGTATAAATATATATAGTGGTAATAACTCTGAAACAGGTGAATCGATCTCGAATCATGAAAATACATGGTACATGACAACAATCCATATACAATTATTAATTCCTATGCGAAAATATTTTGATAATAAAAAAAGTGGAATGATTTATGTAATTATGTGTTAAAACATGTTCATAACTGTGAATTCCTTATTGAAATGTTATGCTATTTATAATGAATCATAAATCATCTATGGATTACTCTGCTCTGGTTTTTATTAAACTGATTTCAAGAATATATTTAATTGAAAAATTGAAATATAAAGGTTAATTAGTGGTATGGAAGAATTTTATTTAAAAAACATGACTGTGAGGATGATACACAGTTATATATTCTTGATATAGAGGTAATTATAGTCAGTCACAATTATTTTATTTTGAGGAAATAATTATTTGTATATAATACATTAGTTGTTTAAAAATAATTATAATATTAATTTAATTTTGAGTATGTTCATAATATATTTTGGAATGTTATTGGAGTTTTATTAGTAGAGTTTTAGAAATGGGATATCCCACATGTCAGGTGAAAACTCATTGCATCTATCAAGTTTTATGGTCGTGAACTGACATCCAAATAGTGAAAATGGAGCATCACCAACCATTAAACTATATAATGTACTAGTTAGTATGAAATTATATTGAAATAAATATTTTCTGGGATAAATTTTAATTTTATATTTTGAATCATACTGTAGGATCAAATATTTTTTGAATTTTTTGGATTTTGAGTTTATTAATGACATTTTGGGAAATGTCTTATTCAGGTAATAGAAATATACTACCATTAGGTTTGGTATAAATATTATCTGTGAAGACTGATTTTATTCTTTTTGAGTTCTTGAATAATGGTTATAATAGAACCTTTGATGTTAAATCCTTCTATTTGATTGAGGTTTTTGAATTAATTTGTGGTATATGGTATTTTAAGAAATTATAAATGTTAATAAATTGGTTTTATTGTTTAATTATAGAGATTAATATGTTGATATTAAATTTTGGTAGTATATTAAATTTTGATAGATTTTTTTGTCTTAATAAATATAGGAGGAAAATATTGTTACTCATTTTTTGATATTTTGATATGTTAAAAGTTATTTTTAGAGTATCAGGTATGAAAAAGTCATATTGGTGATCTATAGTTTATAGAGAAAGATAATATTATTATCGAAATTTATTAATGGATGAAATTATAAATTTCATTTAGGATTTATTATTAATGTTATTCGTTGAGATAGTAAAATAATATATCATCTAATGGGAATTCATCTTGAGATAATGATGTTATTAATTTTCAGCAAATGAATTTTATTTTCTCTTATAAAAATTAAATTACATTACCTAATAAATGGATATAATTTCAAAACATATATTTTTAAATTCCAAAAATGTTCTATTATTAGTAATCATAAATAATTTTATTCAATATTAACATTGGAGTTGTATTTATATCCGATTTATGTGATTTTTCTTATTCACTTTTATGATGTGAGATTTCAACAATGGTAATTCCAATGTGAAACCATTGAGTATAGATATGGTGTTAAAATTTTGAGGATATGATTTTTATAGGGAGGGGGTGATAATTTTAAAACCTAATAATTTTTTATATATTATTATTTAAATATATTTAATTTCTTTGATAGCTATCTTTACATGAAGCATTGTATTTATACAAGCCAAGACATATTATTAAACTATTTCCATTTATATATGATTATTATAATTTGTCTAATAAATTGGTGGATATGAAATGGAATAACTGGTTAATGAAATATATATTAATGTTCAATAAAATATATTAATTCTATAAAATATTCCTTCAATTGTTAACAAATACAATAATTATTCAAAAAATAAAATTTTTAATATATTATTTTCATTTATTTTTTATAGAAAATATAATAATTATATTTTAGAAAATATTTAATTTTATATATCATCATATTTATATTATATTAAAGTGAAATTTCAAAATGTTTATTAAATATTAATGGTTCATTTAATATTGACAAATATTGATTCTTGGTAAAACGATCCTTAATTTATAATAAATTAAACAATTTACAAAAAAAAATAATACTTTAATTTTATTTAAAATTACATTAATAATTATTTATTAATTTTTTATCCAAATTATTAAATTTAACTATCATTTATACTATCATTTAATATATTATTAAGTTTAGTCTTTAAAATATATTTTTTTGAAATCATTGTTTATGTGCATAATGTTTCCCCAGTTAAAATAATTATAATCTAAGATATTGAATAATTATTTAAATGAAATATAATGATTTTAAATATATATAAATATGGATTAAATTTCATTTAAAAATCAATATTATTTACATAGTTATTATAACATCATCTTATTCTTGAAAAATGAATTTCAAGAAATTTGTTTTTTGACACATCTATAAGTTATATTTTATCACATATTCTTAAAAATAATTTAATTGAATTCGAAAAATTGTATACACTCTAGGGAATCAAATTAATTTATATTATTTAATATGTTTAACTTATCAATTTTTCATAATGATGTGAAAAAATAGTAAAAAAAATTACAATGGTAAAAACAAATAATAAGGTCAATGTGAGTAACCATAGAGTTAAAGTAATTAAAATTAATAGAATATATTCAAATTTTAAAGTATAATTATATAAAAATTTATATCTCCATCTATACATTACTTTTTAATTCTATATGCACATTCATTGACACTAACTTTCAATTATTATGTAGTCCTGGATATTTATAGGTAGTCCACTTTTCATCCATTATAATGAGGAAAACCCAATACTTATTTATCAATAAATCATAAAACAATTGATTAGGACATGAAAAACCCAAATAACTTATTTAATTACATTCACGTTTAACAGAGGCCATGTTTTGATCGTAAATACATTTTTCTAAGGATTTAGGAATAATTATTAACACTTGGTACAAAGAAGAGCTAATGTTTTTTTACAAGCATCGATGTGCTAATTATTCTTCCAAATCCTTAAAATATAACACAATTAATCTAATATAATATCAAAATTATATAAAAAATATTAAGATGTTACTATGTTAATTGAATATAAAAAATATACTCCCACTTCTATCAAATGGTAAATTAAACCATCATTTTTGTGTAATGTGACCTATCACCTCCTGGACTAATGTATTTCATTTCACATCATTGTGTCAAGTTTTTCTTCATAATGATGTATTTTATTTATATATATATTAGTAATTAAATAATAATAATTTTATAAATGATACATATCAAATACCTTTTTATAAAAATATCCATATAAATAATGAAGAAATCCTTCATGTGTACGACAGACTTCTACCACACGAAGCAATGTGATTCTTTTTTAATTACTACATCACATGTATGGAATGTGAAATTTTATAGAACAATATAATATTATAATGATGATATATTTATCTTTATGGATATAAAAATAACTCTCACCATCTTTCCATCCTGATCACTGAAAAACGAAAATGTTACTAATGCGTACATATGGCCTAACATCTATATGATTGTAACATAGTTCATTTATTGATAACGACATTTCATTGATTGTATTAACTTATAAATAAATTATAATCATTATAATTATTTCATGATTAATTTTATGGGTATAATGGAACTACAAAACCTATGACAATGGGTTTCACCCTAATTTCATTATAAAATTATCTAAGATGTATCCTCAAAGATCCCGATATAGACCAAACAGATTTTTTACTTAATAAATAATTAAAATAAATGATTTTAATGGTTTATATATTAGGTAATAAACCTTTATATTGTTATTTAAAAAAATTATATAATGTTATTATAAATGAATTAAAATATTGACATGGCAAATTCTTGAGTCGAAGTTAGGGTTTCATCTCAAAAAAACCTTAGAGAAACATGTTATTTTATGAGCCCAATTTCATTAAAATTTTGTATAAAATTGTGCATTTCATATCATATCAAGAATTACTTATACATAATTATTTTTTATGTTATAAATAATTTACTTAATTCATTGGAGTTGTGTTTCAATAGTAACCAATGTAGTAGGGTTTTATGTTTCAATCTCATTTTAAAAGATATTATCTATGTTTATATTTTGGTTATAAGAAATTAATTTATCTTTAACTAATAAAATAATTATATTTTTTATCTTTATTTTTTAGATATTCATTCCAAATTTCTATTTTCCACTCTTATATACTTAAAAATAATGATAAAATGATTTATTTTTGTAAAATATACTTTTTTATCGTTTCTGTCGAAAATCCTTTCTCATAAATATTCATTTTTTTCATTAGAATATGTATACATTATAATATTCATCTATAATTGTTTATATTACTTTATTCTATTTTTCACATTTAAAAAAAATTGTTAAATTTGTTCTTCAATTCATTTTCAAAACAAGGTAGCTATTTTCTTTTTACCATAAATTTGAAGGAGATATCTATTTTTTCATGTTACTTTAAAATTTAAAAACTATTATTTTACATTAAGAATCATTTATAATATTCAGTATATATTTTATAAAGAAATTATTTTGAATTTTTTTTTAAAAAATATTAGTTTTTCAAATTATATTTTCAAATTGAAAAGGTAAATTTCTAAAAGAATTTGTTAATTCATTCTAAAAGTATTTTTAATCGTCAAGGAAAAAATTAATGTTATGAACTGTTTATAAATATATTATATATTACTATAATTTATATACTTTTATAACTCTACCTTATTTCTATAGGATAATACATTACTTATTTCAATCCCTCAAATCCAATAATTATGAAATTTTATTTTAATATCATTTGATAAAAAATTACGAATATAACTTTTTTCACTTGGTAATTAATACATTATGAATTATGATTGATTTAATTTTATAAAACTCATAAATGATTAACATGTTATTATTGATATTTATAAATAACACTGTATGATCTCTATAGTGCTTATATGATGAGTTCTTTTATATATCACTCCAATGCATTGATTTTTGTTTTTACTTTCATGAGGAATCATGAATGTGATTGGAAAGTAAACTTGATCCATTATGATACATTTTTCATCATATCATATTCCATATAATGTTTTCCTTGATAGATGTTCAATTCTTGTTATATTTTTCTGCCAAATTTCTTATATTTCCATTATCGTTTTATACCACGTATGATATTTTTATACTTCCTTGTCAAGTATACATCCTTACTATAATTTGTTTGTCACCCATTTCTTTTTTGTATTATATATGTTATAAAAGAATTTTTCAGGTGTTCAAATTTATTTTAGTTCTCATTATGTATTTTACAATTGAAATGTTTTATTTTTATTATTTTTTGTACAAATTCTTCTAAATACACTATGAATTTTCAATTCTTCTTGTCTATTAATGGATTTTAATTTCTAAAATAATGTAATAATATGTGTAATATGAATTAATAACTATATATTCCTCCCCATTTAAAATAATATAGTAATTGAATATTCCAAGGGAAAATTGAATTTTATGGAGGAAAATTACACCACTCGTTAACTAGAATTATCAAGAGTGATAATCTACATTAAAAATATAGATGAAAAATATGTTTGGTTGAAGATGTGACATATAAGCCAATAAGAAATATTGATGTCTATATTCACATATAATGAGTTTAATATGAGAAAGATGTGATGGTTGGAATTGATTAAGGATTATTACTGCTAAATACTTTGTTAACAAGGTAAGAAAAACAAGGTGGATCACATATTATGTCAAAAATATAATGTTGGATTTTACTTAATAAGGATTTAGTGATATAAAATATTTATGGATATTACAATTATTTATCATTAAATCATGAGAAATGGAATAAGATTATATATTTCTCAATTCATTATTCAACTATTCATCCATGTGATGATTAAAGTGGCAAAAAAGGATGATATAGAACTAATGAAGAGGGTAAAAAATTTTCGTGACTTCAACTATGATCATGATCAAATGATAAGGTTTAAAAATAGTTTATGTGTCCCATAAATTCCAATATAAATTAACGATCAATTATATGATACTTGTAGATCATAATCCTATATTCAACCTGGATGAAAAATGATAAATATAGATATATGATATTGTTATATTTGGTGAACATGAGACGTTATATTACAAGGTATACATCTAATTTATTGGTTTTTTAAAACTTTATGTATGATATTCCTGAATATAATTGGATTTTAAATCTATTAATCATAATAATAAAAAAATGGGACCCCACATGTTATTCAAAATAAGAAGAGACTTTAGTTTGATCGAGTCCATAATTATAAATGGGATCAATCCATTGATGGGTGAAAATTTCCACATCACAGAAATCAAATATGAAATTTTCATTATTTAATGTTTATTATTTAGAAAGAGTTTGTTTTTTGAACCATAATTGAGGATAAATAAATTAAAGTGATGATTATACTTCTTTACTATAATTTAAATATTTTTAAATTAATGGTGAATGATGTTAGGTTGGTTCAACTTGATCAACCCTATTTATCATCCTGAGGAAATTGAAGTTACCCCAAACACATATACATTAATATGAATAAATTTTTTTGAAGATATGAATGTTTAAGGGGAATATACTACTAATGGGTCGATTTTTCTTGAAAATTAGATTCATTGGGAATTGAATAGAAATCTGATCATGTAGATGTTTTCATGAGAATGTTTGGTTTAGTTATTTTATGAAGCCCAACATATTTTTATATATATTAATCATTTTCAATATCGATGGTTCATTTATAGAGATAATTTACATGATAAAAACACGTGGACGTAAGGAATTTTGGATTTTCAATATTTTTTTATCATGTAATATGTTTGAATGAGGAATAAATAAAAATTATGATAACAGGAAAACAATATAAGAATCAAATGTAAATTATTCTCCATATATTTTTTCTTATAACATGTTTTTTAATGTATGTTATCAAATTATGTAGTAAGGTTAACAAAATTATACTGAGTTGGAAGAATATATCTAGAATGTGGTACACCCTTTGGTACATCAGTTAGTTGAATAATAAATTGCGTCAAGAGACAATAAAATAGGATTATTTATTCTCAAAATCAATGAATATAAACCATATAATATGTTATTAAATCTAATAATGATATTAAATTCATGGAGTTAAAATTATATAAATTTTGGATCTAGAACAAATCTTGTAACAATGGATGTCTAATTCTTTTCAAGTGGAATAAATTACATCATCCTGTTTTATAATTCACAAAAAATGTTATTTAATGTTATCTACATATTATTTAGTATTATGTGATGGAGATCACATGATAACTTTTCAAAATAGAAAACTAAATGATTTCATTTCATTTTCATAAAAATCATGATTAACATGGAAACCCTGTTTATTTTATATACATCCTCTTTCCCCCCATGTCGAGCTCTATATTATTAGTCTTAATGGATTAATTTTTTTATCAAATATCATGTAGTATATTCACTTATCAAATATCATAGAAAACAATTGTAGGAACAGAGAATAGCATACCAATTATGTGGATTCAAATAATTTATATAATCTATATTATTTCAATTCCATAAAATTGTATAGTTTTGAAACAAGTAGAGGGTCATCATAAGTTAATGTAGAAATCCCAAAAGGGGAATTAATCCATAATATAATCATTCCATTATTTTAACTGGGAAATAATTAGAGATGATGTTCCCACTAATAAGGTGGAGAATAAAAAAATTCAACATGAAATTTATATAATGAATTTTTCATAGACACATTAAAAAAATATGGTGGATGAGAAAATATTTTAAGAGGTAAATGATTATATTGTAGGTGAGAATATTCGATCTAGGTAACATTGAATAAGGATTAGTAAATTGTTGTCATTTATTATCAAAAAAAATACTGTTGGGTGAGATTTTTATAATTACCAATCGATTATAGATAGAATTTTTTGTTAATATAGATTGTAAAATATCATTACTATAATGTGTGTTGGTATCTCAATGATGAATGTTGGAATTATTGAAAATAACATTGTTGAAAACACACGCTGAAGATGACAAATACATTGGAGCTCTTATTGAGTAGTTATACATACAAAAATATGATTATCCATTGATTTTTGGACATAATGCTATATGTATGTTTCAATTATATGAAGGTTTTCCAAGTAGATATTTCTTGATGCATTCCATAGATAATGGTCATGGGGTGAGCCAAACAATAATGTAAAATGGACAGAATATGAATGACCATACCATAGTGGTAGTTATTGCATTGTTGTTATTCCACATAGAAAATAATCCATGATATAATAGAGATATTATAGAGTGAATCTAATGTTTCACAACTTTATAGTAACCATAAATATTTTGAATCCCATATCATTTCATGAAAATGAAATTTTTATGTGTGAAAAAAGAATGCCACCTTTCGTTGCTTATTAAATCTGGCTCATCCCAAAATGTATCACCCTTGACATCATGTGAGAAACCCATTATATGTAATTTTTAATATTTTATAGTACATTAGATAAGTTTCAAGGAATTTTTAGGCAATTGGAAATTGTTTCGGTCTTTTATAAGGGTTTTATATTTGATTGCAGATGGTGAAAATTGTGAAACATCTCTATGATAACATATTAGGTGAAACATTGGATTTTAGGTAGGTTCATGGTTTGGCCATACCATGTGTCCACCAAGAAGAAATATTACAATGTGCTATAGAGGGTTGTTTCACATTCGTCACATAGTTTTTATAACCAAACATGCTAATTGGGTGAGGTGCTCATTGATGTAGTTGTTGGTGCACGGTTATCACATGATTTTCCTAACCATGTGAATAACATGGAACATGTTATATTTTATATCATTAAATTCTGAATATGGAAATATATTACCTATATAGGCTTATTTTTTCTTCCATTTCGGCCAAAATATGTGAATTTTTTCATAATGGAGGTGGTTTTTTCCCCATTGATTTAGAAGTGATCCTGAAAATTTGCTGGGTTCGTTGAAGACATATTCTTATGGTATTTCATCATTTGTGTTATTAATTAAATGTTTTTTATATGATTTCATTACCTATTTCAAAATTTTATATCTAGTCTAATCTGGATATATTCATGGTTTTTTTATTCTAAACATGATGAAGTATAAATGCGTTGATTTTATGGGAAGAAAACTACGGTGGTTTTGGAGATTTAATAGTGTTTTTTGGCATTTTTGTTGTTGTTTAGATTTTCTATATAATCACCCAGATATGTTGATTCAATCATGGCTCTTATTTTAGAACATGAATTCATAGATTCATGTTTTTTTAATTTCATGAAATATATTATTAAATGGGTGTGTAAATCATAGTAGAACCTTTATTTTAATGATGCTTTGGGGATTTTTGAATGTATGAAATTTTTTAGTAAAAATTTATTTTTTTTTCAGGATTTTAAAATTTTGATTTTAAATATATCTTGGTTGGATTTATAAAAACTAATTTAATAATGGGTTTCATTTAAAAAATGGTTTACATGAAATGACATCGTATGTATTATTTGGAATGATTTTGGAATACAAAGGTTGTGTGAGTTCACGATTTCGATGTGAACCTGAATAAGGGGCATGTATCATTGGTGTAAAATAGTATCTGACTCTTTAATAAAGGTTTTTCTTCATTTGGGTACAAAGATATTGAAAACAATGTGTATACATAAAATAAATATAATAAACTTTTACAAAGAATGGAACTATTGCTCGAGCATTCATGTGTGGGAATGTTTTTGAATTAGTGAATGGGTGTTACAAAATAGAAAAGTGAAATGGTTTAATGTATTTGTAGTTTATTAAACACATAATATATAATTGATTTTCAAAAATTATTTTTATGAATCTATTTTATTTTTAAACAAATTGTTGAATTTTTTAAAATGAGATTTTTATAAATTGTTTTATAAAAATGTGGTATCTTGTTTTATACTACTGGCATGTATAGGGAGTTTCTTTGGAGAATGCCTTATGAGTGTCATTAATCACATGATCTATGGAACTATTTTGTTTTTTAGATATATTTTATTGATATATAGATAATGGTAATGTATCTTACTTCCATAGTGATAAATATTTATACATGAGAATATTTGTAGAGTTGGAGCATGGATCATGTTTTTAGCTTTGGATTTTCCAATGATGAAATTTAGTATCATTTGATTTGACTTTTAATTATTACTTTGGAATTTGTAGAACAATACTAATGAACTATGTAGTACACTATTTTGATATTAATGATATTATCATATGTTTTTTTAATTTTTTATCATTCATCATCTAATAGTTTTTTGTTATTCTATGTATGGTTGGTTTGTTTTAATTGAAAATGGTAAAATCATTCCTATGTTATATTAGATCCCGTGGAATTTATTTCTAGACATTGGAACCTTGGTGAGGTCACATAAGTCAAATTAAAATTTCTGATTCCAATTATGAAAATGATGAGGGGTACGTTGATACAAGTGGTATCAGCTTATTTGGTCCTTGACTCTCAAGGGTTATTGGTCTTGTCCAGAATATTACATAGACAATATATTTATCTTTAATTGAGTTTAAATTCATTGTGGTCAATTTATTGAATTAGCAGGTTAGAAAGTTGTATGATTTCTATTATTTAAAATATAGAGATTAAAATTATTTGTCAATATTTTTTATGATTATCATCAAGTTTCATGGGGTTTGTGAACATAAGTGTATTAGAGTCACTTATATGAAGTAGAATTCCATTTTGACATGTTTACCTAATGAGAGGAGTATGAAATGAATATTAGAAATAACATTCCACATGGTGTGTATATTTTATTTTTTTTAATGATTTTTTATTTTGTGAAAATGTATTTATATTTACAAATTGTAAATTTAGTTTTAAAATTTTGGATTTTGTAAGATTAAAGAAAGTGTCTTTCTTAAATTGATATGATTTTCAAAATCATGGGGAATTTTAAAAAATGTTCGAACATAGAAAATATTGAATTTTGGAATGAAATGAAGGAAAATTTGTGAGTGGTAGAATTTTAAATTGTTGAGCCATCAGTTTATAGAATGTGAGACTTATGAAATTCGATTCTTGTATAAAAATTGGAACCCTATAGGAATTGGAGGAACAAACCGGAGGAAGATACTGAGAATATTTTTTCACCTTAGCCAGAGGTGAACCAACACTGGTTTTGTGTATAGTCTGAGAATATCAGGATGTGGATTGATGGAATGAGGGGGATGAGACATGGAATTTGGATCATTCCATCATGTCCGAGATGTAGAATCCTTCCATCATTCATATAGAATCAAAACTAGAAAAAGAAGAGGTGTGGCTGAATAAGATGAATCATTCTTCTACATCCTTGGAACACATGAGGAAATAAATATAATAATGATGAGATATATACTTGAGGATATTTAACATCAATGATGGGATTTAGTTGTTTAGGAGAAATGAGACAATGGTATATCATTGTAATATTTTGAAGAATATATAAAAAAACTTTTCAAGCATCAAATGTTAAGGATTTCAATAGCGACATAATTATTCATCATGAATAAAGGGGCCTCAAAGAGAATGGTTGTGTGGTAAATTTATGAATTTTTTCCATTTGAACCATAATTTTCTTCCTATGCATCATTGATGTTAATAATTATTGTAATCAAGTATGAGGTATGAGATTTTCTGAAATATAATTATTTAAGGTATAACAGTCAATAAAAAATTAGTAAATGGAGAAATAGTGAATAAAGGTACACCTCATGAGCTATGGAGGATGTTGAATATTGATACCTATGGAAAAAATAGTGTTCTCTAATTCATAGTGAATGTATATTATAGACATATATTTCTATGGTAATGTATTCACTCAGAACCAAACAACTAGATCAGTAAATTTCCACCAATACTAAATATAAAATCTATATGATTCCAATGTGGTTCTTTTGGACACATGAATTGGAAGTGTAGGAAACTGTCTAATGATAGAAAAAATTGTAATAATATTAGAGAATATTATAAACTATTGACATAGTGCTCTAAGGTTGGGTGTTCATGACACTTTTCATGTATCACAGATGTTGTATGATTTGACAGTATGAGGGTAGAAAAATTCCTCCCATCAGTGGGATAACGTTTTTGATTGTGATTCTTGAACTACCATTGGTTGTCTCAATGGGTAATTTCAACAAAGAAATATTGAAAATGTTCTGAGAGAATAAAATTATATAGAGATGAGCATGTTATTATTGACGATCAGTTTGTACAATCATTACTGTGAGGTATGATTCTTCTAAATTATAACCTTATACTATAATTCATTTGTATCAGTGAATCTTATTAATTATTTCTTCTCATACTAATTATTTAATTGGTTTAAATTTTATAATTATTATTTATATTTAATTATTGAAAAAACCTCTTTGTCAATGTGAAATTTGATACTTTCTGTTTAGAAAATTTTATAAAATTATTGATGAAGTTGACCAAATATGTGAGTTCATTATGCTTCACATGAATGATTATGATATAATAAAATGTATTTATTGGTTGACAAAAGTCAACACCAATGTTGATTGTTATACTCTATGTGACTATTTGAGGACTAAGGATAGTGCCAAGAATCTCATTAGAGAATGTTGAATTGTTAATGTAGTTGTGTTGGATTTTTTATAGCCATCATTTAGAAAAATCTCAAACTAGTTGGAATAATTTCATTTTGAATAGATTGAAGATACATATATGATAGATTTACAGTGTTTTTGATCAGTTTCGTGATGTTTTCCCCAAATAATTCTCAAGGCTTCCACACAAAAGTAAAGATGAGTTTACAAATTGATCTCTTTCTTTGGAATAATACTATTTCCCTTCCATCAAACTTGATGACACCAATAAAATCAAGGTAACTAAAAGCGTAGTAATATGCATTGAAAAAAATGGTTCATTCATCCTATCACATCTCTATCGGATGAACCAGTCTTGTATTTCAAGAATAAGGATGTAACTCTTTAGTTCCATATTTATTTTGGTAATATTAAGTGTAACGAACAAATGTTTAATAAATTAAAATCCATTTTTTATATATTTAATTTTATTATTATGTAATGTGGTTATATAAAACAATGAACTTATTTGGTTTTATTATGTTCTATTTAAATGACTGTTTAGAATCATTTATATTGAAAATATAGTATTAGAATAATTATTATATGGTTAATATAAATATAGGGGTTTAACAAATATAAATAACACATACACAGTGCCTGATGACATAAACCAGCAGTATCATCTACATTAATTCTAATTTATCAATGATTAAAATGAAGATAGAATCTCGGAAATATTACCATGATCACACCCATGGTGAGATACAATAATCAACGTAGGAGGAAAATATATTTGGAGATATTTAAGATCAATGAGATCAGGACCCAGAGCTTGTATGCGGATCCAACCCATGACTATCCCACCATCACACACCATAAAATTATTGAATTTTCAGGTATATTTAAAAAATATTTATAAATTCCATATAAATTAGAAAAAAAAAATATTAATTATATATGAATGAATATATTTTCATCCAATAATTCTTAATTTATAAATGATTTGTATTTTCATTTAAATAAATATATCTGGTTAATATTAAACATCAATAAAAAACATTATTTAGTTGAATTAATGTATATGTTTTATAAAAAAGTATTTTAATTTAAATAATAAAAAAATTAATTAAATATAATTGATCAGATAATTTTTATAAAGTGAAATGTGATTTTGTAAAAGGGTTCAAAGTTGTTATGGTAATAAAAACCTAGTACATCTTAACAAATGATTATTGTTTTATAAAATTTGAATATTAACTTATATATATTATTATTTAGATAAAAGGAGTAATAATTTTGGAATAAGAACATTGAAATTATCCAACAGTGAATTTTTCATAATTTTCTAAGACAATCATATTTTAAGGTAAAAATTCAATACGATATAAATAAAATTTGTATTATATATTCATAATTACCGAAAGGTGATGTGATAAATATTATAAAGTGTATCCATGAAAATTTTTATTCATTACATTTAAAATGAACATATTTAATATTTATTTTAATAAATTTATACATCTATTATCAATCTCGGAGAATCATTATTATATTTTACTTTTTTAAAACAGTTTTATTAAGAGTATAAATATATACAACATTAGAAAGGGGATTATTTTATAATATCTGGACCTTGGACTTATAAATAATTATGAAAATTCTAATTTGTTAGAAACCATTAGGAATAAAATGGATGATTTATTGTTTTTTTTATTTTATAATATATTGTCTTAAACCTACAAAATAATTAAATCCCCAAATTTTCTAATATAAACCCACCCAGGATCCCATTTATCATCACTCAAAATCCTTGGAAAAAATTTATACTAATAACAATAAACTATAAATTCCTCCCATTGTTCCCCATTCTCTCAAAAATTACCTCCCAATTATTTCGAATAACACACGTTATTAAGTAAACCATTCATTTCTCATATTTCTTATACTATATTCATTACCTTATAACTTTAATCATCATTCTTATAGTGTGGAATATGTTAATATATATCCCCAATATGTTAAAATTGATTTAAAAATTATGATTCATGCCTTTAAATATCATAAACCCATTTTATGAATTTTTATACTATGATGTTATGCTGCCAAAATTTCACATCGATTTTCCATGAAAAATTAATGTTGTAGTGATTACAATAACAATTTACTATCCAGGGAAATCACCTATATATACATAAAAATAATTTTATTGGGGTATACATGTTTTTATTCTACCCTACATAGTCATGGAATAAAATATGACAATGAATGAATCTATGTATAATTATCTATGTGGAACACTGAAGCAGGTGGATGAAATTAATGTGAAGGGTGAGCTAGAAATTATATAGAACTCCAATCTTTTGGGTAATTTTTACACTCATGATACAACATGTTTGGAGATATATTGAACCCGATTATTTTAAGGGACATTTTCGATCTTGTTTTCATGGTTTTCATCCTTGACTTATGTGAATGATTTTGTGTGTTATTCTTTTACACATTTACCATGTTATGATTTTTATTATTTACCATGTACCATTATTCATGTTTCTGAATCATGCACATATTATTCCCCATTTATTTTCCTATTTATTATGTTATATATCCTTATAGAATTTTTTCCATTAATGGGATTTTTTGATCACTACATTCTTATGTATATCCCAAAGTTATACCATGAAATTTTAATTATGAAGGAAAATATGATCATTCTAAAGTGTTTTTCAATAAATATGTTGTTCTACTTGTTTCAAATTGTTATGTAATGCATCTTATATTATAAATAAGTATATTAATCGATCATCAAGTATGTATTTGTTTTAACATTTTTTAATAATTCACGTATTAATGTGAAATAATGATAAGGGTTATTGTAGTTGGTACCAAGTCAATATTTTATTAATATTTGGGATTAGGATTGAAAAACTCTAGGCAAATCTTTAAGGATAATAATATGTATAAGAAAACATAAATTAATTTTTATTGCATTTATTTAGTTGATTATCAAAAGTATAAATCATAGAATGTATACTACATGTGTAAGTGGTTTTGTCACATATGCACTAAGGGGTAATAACTCCAACAAGGAGCATCAAGAATAATGGATAAACTCCATTGAAAAGATATTCTCAATCCTACAATGTTTCAAAAAAGATATGGTTATATAAATTACTTCAAATAATAAGGGCAATGATAATCAGTAATGGATAGTGATTGAAAATATAAATCCTAAGAATGATATCATAGAAATGGGTAAGAAGGAATTATGGAAAATGTTTCTAAATAAATTATTTGTTTTCACTCTTAATTTCTAAATTGCAAAGGATTTTCGTGCCCTCATTAATACATGCAATCAATCTATTAATGATTATGTGAAAAACATGACAAGACATGAATAGAATGACCTAATCATTGTTTTTTCATTCAAATAATATTTTTTTCTTATTTAGTGTGATAAAACCATATACATGAAAATTTTTAGTGAGCAGTGCCATTGATAATTATGATAATATTAATAAATGTTCTATTAATGTCGCAATAGGGATTTAAGAATATCATGATATAGTAGGGGTAATAAATGGAAAGTGGTGTTTAATATTAGTAGGTTGATAGAGAAATAAAATTGGTCTAAAAAATTGAATGATTTCACCAGTCAAATGTCAGGAAAGATGCACCCTAGAAATTGACTACGAAGGAAAAGGAAATGCTTTTGGTTCGGGTTGGAAGGACAACTAGCTAACGATTACGGACAATAGACACCAACTAATATTTATAAGGAAGGAAATTATACGATAAACCCACAACACATTGTTCATTACATCCTCTAAAAGTGACTGGGGAAATTTTCAAACCAATACACTAATTTAAGGGTTCGTATAGACAAACAAAAACCTCCATTGAAAGAAGGCTGATATTTTTTCCATTACCACCAGTAAGGTGGATCCTGACAATGTGGAGATGATAATTATGATTGTTATTTGTCCAAGTATATTGATATTACTTTTTTATTTGGTTTCTATTAATTCATCATATAAATAGAATTATTTTTTAATTATTCAAAAACCACCAGAAATCCAGAAAATTGATCTATCAGTGAAAATGAATAATGGGAAAATTATTGCATCCCAAGTATATATCTCATATCATATCATGGTTTATGTGAAGAACTATACAGTAAACCATATTATACTACCATTGGTGGAATTTGAAGTAATTCTGGGAGTATATTAAATTTATCTTATTAGATCTATCTTTAATTAACAAGATATAGTAATAACCCACCTTTTCATGAATCTAACATCTATTATATACACGTGAAAGTAGCATGATGAATATTCATTAACACAAAAATAACATTATTGTGAGTAATTTAATTATGAGAATGTGTTTGATGTTGAAATAATTGATTTTAAGGGATGAACCATCCTCAAAGACATGCATACTATGAGATAATACACATTTATGTTCACGAAGGAAGTTTCTGGTATTCCTTTTATCTGAGATGTAGAATTTTGAATTTATCTTATTCATGGGGTTTTACATGTGTTCAGTACTTCGTATAGAATGAAATTTGTGGATCCTAAATATTTAATTATACAAATATAGAAGAATATGGATAAAGTGTTTATATTCCCAAGTTCATTACCATGGGATACACTAGGAATCATCATCTAGAAGAAGAATGGGACAATGATCCTTTGCAATGATTATTGGGATCTCAAAAAGTTCAGGATAAAGATAAATTATTCTCAACCACAGATTGATGACATATTCATTCAGATATTCATATCACAATAATTAGCATATTTGGATCTACTAATGCGGTATTTCCATTTTTGGTTATGAAGAAGGATTTACCCAATACAGCTTTTTGTAAAATATAAATCCAAAATGTGTTCATTGTAATTCAATTCTGACTCACTAATGATCAAGATATCATCATGAACATGATTAATAGAGTCATTAAGGATTACCACCAAAAATACATTATAGTTCTTATAGATGATATTATAATACAGGCTAAATAAAATGTAGATCATCAGGAAACTCTATGCACTATAATAAAGACCTCACAAATAGAGAAGCCAAATAATAAGTACCAAAAATGAGTATTTTAGTAGAAGTAAATCTCATTCATAGTTAATATCATCACCGGCCATGGGATATATATATATATATATAATCTTTACAAATATAAAACAAACTGATGGATAAAAATATATTATATTTATTATATATATAAACAATAACCAAGGATTATTTAGACATTATCATTGATTTGTGAGAAATTTCATGGGATTTAAAAAACCACAAACCATGCTAACTCAGAAAGCAGTTCGGTATTCCTGGAATGTTTAATGTGAAGAGAGAATCAAGGATCTAATAATGAGCCGTATCACAGCCCCTATTCTCACAGAATCCATAAGTAGAAAAAATTTCATAGTATTTAGAAATCCTCAGAAAAAGGTACCGGGTTGTCTGATAATGTGGAATGAATATATAATATCCTATGCATCATGGTATATGAATGATCAAGACAAAACAAAACAAAAACATGATATGAAGTTGGATTCATAGATATTCAGTCTTAAAGTATGGATGGATTATCTCTTTAGTGGTATGATAGAAATATATATCGATAAAAAAGGATTCAAGAATATATTAACATAAGAAGAGATGACTATGTGTCAAAAATGAATTTTTGGGATGATCAAGGACTATTACTACTAAATTGAAAACTATCTTGAGAAACTGAATAAAGTGGTAGATGGACTAAGAAGAAAGGATCAAATAATTTTATCACAGATTATAATTTAGAAGGATCGGATTTTCTTTTACTTGACAAGAGTAGACATGGAAATAAAAAAGAAGAGAACATCACCAATCCTTTCACAAATGAATTCTCATGTGTCTCTTTTAGAAATGATAAAGGATGATCAAATTAAAGATGTGTAAATTCAAGAGATATTGGAAACTATAAGAAATTAGAAATCATTAATGATTAATTTTATTAATGAATGTGTTGTACGATTTGGGTCATGATTATTTATACCTTTAAATATCTAGTAAATATTGAACTATTAGCTGATTCACATTACTCAAAATTCTCCATCCACAAAGTACGAAAAATCATATTACGATATCTCTAAGAACACTATTTTTTGGAAAATGAAGAAGAATATCACATCGTATAAATATATCTATCTGATATGTTTGTAATTGAATGTCAAAAGGAAAAAATTCATGGAGATGATGATAACATTTCCCATACAAACATGGAAATGGGAAAACATAACCATGTAAAATTATCAACTACTATTATAAAGATATAAAGTTGGAATTATTATACATGGTTTGTGGTGGATCCTCTTAAAAAGTCTACAAACATAATTGCGATTTGATAAGATTTCCCACTACATCATCTTACACAGATATGCATCAGAGAAGTGGAAATGTTGTATGGATTACCACAATAGATTTATTATGATCATGTTCAAAGATTCACCTCCACGTTCTAGAAAATGTATTTACAATTTTTATTCACTGAGGTGAATTTTAGTATTAGAATCATAATAAAACTAGTATCCAATCTGAGTGGACTAATCAGAAACTGAATGAAAAGTTGACAGAATGTTATATTTACATCAAAGGATGATAAGACCAACATTTACAACTGGTTGAAATCTCATAAAAACTTTCATTCCACTCAAGAATCCAAATACATAAATATAAATCCATTTATGGGAAGATATTTAAAAAACCCTATTTATGGGATGATGTTAGTGACTGAAAAACTTTAGAGTCCTGAAATGGTTGAGGAAATGGTGGATATGGATAAGATCATTCAGAAACACATCAAGGAGGTTCATAGTCTATAAGAGAGTTTATAAAACAATAACCTACAAGACCATGAGGATGATTTTAGAGGCATGGTATTCCTCAAATATCTCCATTGAAATAATTGATTATATTTTTGATGGAGGAAAATAATACCCAAAGATATATCATCTTCTTTGAGAACCGTGATCGCATCAGAGTACTAGCCAACCACAATGCTATGTCATAGAACCTATCTCAAGTAGATGATGTATTACATGTATATTTATAGAGTTTTTACATACCAAAACCCTCAAACGTATATAAAATATAGGTGGTACCATAAAAGAATGATTGTTCCTATTAAGAACATCTGGAAAAAAATTCAGATCATAGAGATAAAAATATATAAAATAAGAAAATGCACCATGTGAAATGGCTATAGAGAAACCAAAATAATGAATAACCAATTTCGTTACAGGGGTAGGTGATTAAAAAGGGTAACCATACTCCTTTTAGTGTCGGAAATGATGATTTTATGGGAGAAATATCTTGAGGGGGAATATTGTATCTACAAAAAGAGTAACAAAAAAATTCTTATTTTTGATGTATTTGATTATCTATTATTTAATACAATTATAGAAAACATGTGGATATTTTTTTATAATATCAAATTTTCATTAAAAATAATAATAATTAGTATTGATAATATAGTCCTTGAATAGATTACCTATAATTAGACTAAACAGAGGGTTCTAGTAAATCCAATTAAGACAGAAGAAGTAAACGATTACATCAACTAGTAGGATTGTACACATAAAAGGTGATTTATATGTTTTTTTGAGGGAGATATAATGTTTGGGATTTGACTTCAACATGACCAATCCATAATCAAACATAATAAGAATGTGTTAAATCATTTGTGGGATATGTTCAAGCTCATCGAGATCATGATCGAAACAATGTACACATAACCACACATGAAAAGATCCACCATCGCATACCTTGCCATTAGGGTATTTTATTGTTCTTTAAAAGGATATTTTTAATGAAATAAGAAACATGAGCTTTTAAATTATTTTTTATATAAAATTGAGTATATTTTCATCCTATTATAGTTATATAATGATTAATTTTATTTTTGGTTCAATAAATCACAAATAGTATTCTTGATTACTATTAAAATAAAATTAAAGAATATATTTTTATATATTAATGTATTTTTTAAATAAATAATATTTTATTATTACTACTAAATTAATTTTATTTATTAAAAATTATTATTTATTTTTATTCATGTTAAATGTAATTTTTTATAGGGTTAAAAAATTATTATTTTAAAAATCCCAACATTTATAAATAAATTATTATTATTATTATTATATAAATGAAAATAAAAATATATTTATTAAAGTATTAACATAATATTAATATTAATTTTGGAATTATAATATCAAAACTTTTTATTGTAATCATTTCATAATATTTGGAGACAGTCAAATTTTTTGATAAAAAATAAATACTCAAAATATTTACTTTATATATTGTAACAACATTATTACCCAATATTGATGTAATAAATTATAAAATGGTTATTATATACAAAATAAATTTTTTTAACTTTTATATTGATTTATTTTAGGTATATATTATAAAATTTATAATTCCCTTATGAATTCCTGAAAACCATTAATATATTATAAATTTTTAAAACCATATACTTTAGAGTTTGACTCACGTACACATACGATAAGATATTATTTTAAAAATTTATATCACTAGAATTATTAATTATTGATATAAAATCACATTTTCTAGAATCCAGAACAACAAATCATGGGATGGATTGTAGTTTTGTTATTTTATTATTTAGAGGCCAAATACTAAATAATTAAGTAATCCTGTTCTTTTCCAATATAAATCCAATAAAGATCTCATTTTGAATACCAAAAACAACATGGAGAACGTCCATACTCTACTCTCTACTCTCCAGAATCATCCCAAGGCTCCCCAAGCTATCAAGAAACCCTTTTCAATAATTTGGAGTCACACAATCAAGTAAGGATTCTTTTCTATTCCCCTCATTATTCAAGTATCCTATCTAACTTATATCTTTTACCTTCATTTACTTATGTTGTGATATGTTGTTACATATAGCCCTTAATATCTAATTGTTTTATAAATTATTAGAGTCCAATTTCTCTCTCATGAACCCATGTTATGAATTTTATGTGACATTGTTATGATGCCGAAACTCTACCATGATTTTCCAGGCCAAAAAAATAGTGTTGTTAATACCATAACCATTTAAAATAATGGATATTAACAATTAGTAAAGTATACCACTATTAATTAGGACAAACCTATATATATTTCACACTTTGTAGCCATTTAATAAAACATAATGATGAATGAATCAATTTTCTATTATCTATTTAGCACACTTAATAATAATATTGAAATGAATGTGATGGATGTTCTAAAAAATAAGTGCATTGAGTAATATTTAGTCTCATGAGACATTAGTTTCGGATAAGGGGTGAAATTTAGTCCTTTATTGGTCTTCACCCATCTTGATATCTTGGACGTTAGCCTTCACCAATGATTAGGACACTATTTTATGTGGTTTCCACATTTCTTATGTTATAAATAACATTCTATATCATGTATCACTATTCCTGTAAATGATTCAAACTATTTTTATTCCCAATATATAATCCACCATATTCCATTTTAATTCCCTTGATGTGATTAATATCCAACCCCATTTTTATATAAGTTCTCAGGATATACCATTTTGTTTTAATTATGAAGCAAAATGTGTTCAAGTTAAGGAGGTTTTCAATATAGATTATATTTCCCTTGTTTCAGGTAATAATTTAATGTACCTAATTTAAAATGAAAATAGACATCTCAATCATTCAAGTATTTATAAGTTTATTATTATCGTAAAAATCATGTATTAATGTGAAATAGAGAGTGGGGTTGCTATATTAACCTTGATACAATAAATAATACTTTTCCAATTCAATGCAATGATTATTTGTTCGGTCAATTTATTAGATATGAGTTCTTAAATAATATTTACATATAAATAGGAAATCACTAATAATCATATTTAATCATTGATATTCCAATAATATATGTCAACATTAAATATAGCATTAAGGATTTTGTCGTAATGACTTTTGGTTATACGAATAATCCAATGATCTTTATGGAATTGATGAATTATATATTTTCAAGGGTATCTAGATAATTTTATAGTGGTGTTTTTTGATAACATATTGGTGTATTAATGTATAAGAGAAGACAATGGAAAACAATTTGTAATTTTTTCAGTAATATAATAGGATCATCATATATATGATAAAAAATCATTGTTATATTATCTTATATTAATTTATTTTAACATATACATATAACATATGAAGATTTTGTTTCTATGTCTAAATAGAAGATATAACCAATTATCTCATGTAATTCCGGAAAAAATGTCTTTGATATACACAGTTCTTTTAGCCTAGCTGGTTTTTACCGATTATTTTATCAAAATTTTTCATGATTGGTCTCACATATTATTGATTTGAAAACAAATAATCATTTATTCCAACAGAATTATTAGTGTCAGAAGACTTTTCATTTTTTGATGTTCATCATTCATCATCACCGAACATTTTTATCATAGAATCAGTTCAAGGGTACATTGTGTTCTATGATGTTTTGAGATCTAGGATTTGATGTATTGTCATGCAGGGAGACCATGATATTGATTTTGGCTAACGATAGTTATGGGATCCATAGGAGAACTAACAGACACATGATTCATAATTTTCAACAATAGTCCGTGCATTAAATACATCGATTCATTACCTCGTTAAAGAGTAATTCATTGCTTTTAGTGATCAGGAAAATGTGAAAAATAATTTATCCCAAAGGTATTTGTACCTATCCTAAATAAGATATATGTATTATCTCCATTTTTTTACTTAAAATTAATTTATACACAAGGTAAAGTAATTTCAGTGGAAGATGAAATAAGCCCAAATTTATATATTATGTGGAAAAAAGACGCATTTGATTAGTGTAAATTGACGTACATACTAGATGAGAAGAGATTAGAATGTGTAGAACTGGGTGAAGTTGTGGTTTTTTTCCAGTTTCTATTATTCATTATTTTATTGACACTGTTAAGGAGGAATAAAAATACAATTATAAATGCATTTCTAGGATGTAGAAACTCAATAGTGTGAAAGACATTGAGGTATGGGGGCTATAAAGAAGTTTATTTTTGTGTTTTTGAGATTGGATTGTCATACCTATGTCTTGTTAAGAAAAAATTCTTCATGATTAACTCTCATCGAGATAGTATGTTCATTTGGAATTTAGAAGATCTATAAGGCATGTAAATCAATATTTTGGTAGGACATTTGCAATATAATTTGGATAAGTTTATTTCAAGGTACTTTCTTTTTCATTAATTTAAGGAATTGAATTAGTAACTATCTAGTACATTGCAGTGTTTATCTTTTCTAGTTTAAAATAGGGGAAAATTGCCCTGGATTATTTAATTGGTATTCCAAGAATGGTTTAGAAACATGATTCCATATGTGTGATAGTTGATCGACTCATAATATAATTCCCTTTAATCCCTACTCATGAATCCAATATGGTGGATGAATTGTAAAAAAATTAAATCTAAGAAGTTGTAAAGAGTCAAATTTAACTTGTTTTAATTGTATCAGAATAATACCTAAATTTTATATCTCATTTGTGGAAAAAATTATTGAAATACCATGGTAATCAGTTGACAATGTATATGGTATATCATCCTAAGATGGACAGACAATTTGTATTTTTGATAATTATGTTCAAATACATGTGATAGGATTGATTAATAAATCCTAGTGCATAATGAAGAACATATCATTATTAGAGTTTCTATATATAAATAGTTACAATTCCATGATACATACATATCCTTTTTAATCATTGTATTGGATTCATTGTCATCATCAACTTTTTTGGGTTCAAAAAGATGAGACAACAATGGATAGACTAATCCCTCTCAAATAGACAATGTAGATGATTTATATGATAGTAAAATTGATAGATATAGCTCGGATTCATCTGAAATCATTTTTGGATCATCGCCAATTGTTATTTTCATTTTAGGTGAGCAATCATATGTTTTTGGGGAAACATTTAATGTTTGGGACGAATTTAAGGATTCTACATCATCATGTTTGGATTAAAATAAAGTTATATTCTCAATACATACATCTTTTTGTGATACATGAATTGCTTGGTGAGGTGGCATATCATGGGAATTTCCCCCCATGGTTTAGAGCATTTTATATCGTTTCTCTTGTATCTCAGTTGAAAAACATTCAAGCTGATCCTAGAAATGTGATTTAATGGTATGATGTTGTCCTAGAGACAAATGATTTATTGTTTCCTATAGAATTACATATTGTGGATAGGAAAGAGAGAGTCTAACATGGAATTTGCATCAGCCTATTGAAGGTTTTGTGGATACATGGTTGGATTCTGGAAGAGACTTAGATACATGAGAAAGAAAATTATGAGAAATGGCTAGAACTCTTTCATAGAAATGTTTGTTTTCAGCAATCTATCGATGAAAAGACTATTGGTGGGGATAATGTAGCACCCTAGGAGTTATGAAAGTAAAACGTTCATTTTGATTTTTAATTATGTATTTTCTTTCGATTGTGTGTGGGTGGGATTGATTGAATTTGGAAATTTTCTGGGAGTTTTAAAAATATAGGTGATTTATAGATTTTGTTTTCACAACAATGAAAATCTTATTGAAAATTGTATGAGGTGAAACTCGGGCTTCTAGGTAGGCACATGGTTGATCACACACTTATCCGAACCATGAGACCATCAGGGAGAAATAATTAAATGTTGGAAAGAGAGATTTTCCACATTTGGTTCATGGGTATATTAATCAGGGAATCTTTTAATTAAGGAATTATCTAGCACATAGATAGTGCATAGATTTCTTAACTATGTGAATAATTGTGAACTTTTTAAATTATAGATCCTAAAATTATGGATTTGGAACATGTTACTTATATGGCTATCTATTTTCCACTATTTAGTCTCTAACTCATGATTTATTTCTTCCAAATGCTATGGATGCTTTCCCCATCGAACCAGAAGTGTTCCACAATATTTTTCATTGTGTGTTGAAACCAGATTTCCATTTATGTATTTGATTCATTAAATTTTTATAGTTTTTTAGATCTAATATCATCTTCTCACTCGAAATTAACGATATATTATGTTTTGGATATATCAATAGTTTTGTAGAGAATATTGTTGAATTTTGGTTCTTTTGATTCTAGAGGAAGAGATCAATGTTGTGTTTTCTAGGTATTTAACACAATTTTGATGGCCATTTAATGACGTAATCATTTTATTCATAATTACCATGATAAGAGGCTTTAGTTTCGATTCTTCATTTTATGGAATAAAAGGTATTTTTTCAAATTGTTTGAATAGAATGATTTTATTTATAAAATGGTTGTGAATAGAATTGTAGAAACCTTCATTAGTGATTGTTTATGGATTTGTGGATTTGTCTAAATAGGTTGTGTAAAGTCTTTTTTTCCAGATTTCAAAAATATTATTAAAAATTATGGATTTTTTGATTTTGTAAAAAAAAAATTTTAATTGAATTTAATAATTGAAAAATTAAATTGTTATTTTTAATAATGGTATATTTGAAAAGGTTTAGGAATTCAAGGATTTATTTAGTTCATGATGTCGACATTACCGTTATTAAGGTGCATGTACCATTGTTTTGAAAAGCGACACGACATAGAGTAAAGGGTGTGTTTCTTTGGGTATCAAGGTTATTGGACACTTAGTGATGACTTAGTGGATAAATGATAAATGTCCAATGAGTTATGACACATTATCATCATTGTGTGTGGGAAAAATGATTAAATTCCTAAGGGTGTTGTATAGGTTGTAACCTGAATGTAAATCTATGAAGATAAATGCCTAAATTAAGGTGTTTCTTAAGAACATAATGATTAGAATATTTTTGACATCAATAGATTTCAATTAAGAGATAATTGATTTGATTCAGGTTGAGTTTTTGTTTTTCTATGGCCATTTTTGTGTTTATGAATAATTAAATATTTTGGATATAAATCATCATAATTTAATGAAACAAATAAAGTTTCAACATCAATTAAAATTTTATTTAATTATATGTCAATGAGTAGAAATCCCAATGGGATTATTTTAATTACATAGGATGTACCAATTCTTGTATTTAGTTTACCAAAAAAATTAAATTAGTAAACATAATTTCATTACGTTTTGAGCTATATCTAAATCAAACCATTACATGAAAATATATATTAATTAACTGATTATTTTAAATAGTAAATAATTATATTTGCTATATAATAATATTTAAATCATTGAAAATAAATATATATTAATAACATAATATACAATCTCATATAATTAAATTTCCAAAATAAATTAAATTAAAATCAATTTAATAAAATATAAAGTAATCATTTTAATTAAAAAAAGTTATTAATGAATCCTTAAATGATATGGACCTCCTTCTACTCACCCACTCAGTATGGATTATAACCCTATATGAAATCAGGGGTCATTGAATTAGAAAATAAAAATCCTATGAAGCAATTGAATGAATTCACAGAGGAGGAGGATCTCATCATATGTGGTGATTTTTCATAACTTTTTCCACTGGATGAGAGGGATATTGATTTCATTCCAATGGATGGAGGATGTTCTCTCAATTAAATGGTGAATAGGGATATCCTTCCCAAATTGTTTTTCCATGAATACCATATTGGGAGGTGTTGAAATTTAAATCCATCCTTGAAGTTCTCTCTTTCTGAGTAGAGAGCATCGTCAGATTATTTTGTTTGTGGCCGTGTTGATGTGTTCCCTATGGTGGAGGATCATGAGTTCATGTATGAAATCCATTTTGATTGGGTTAGAAGTAGGTAGGAGGTGTGTGAGAGGATGCATTTTGTGCAGGTTGTAATGGTAGGGCCTTTGTGGCCAAAGAAATCTTGATGGTGGCGACAGGGGATGATAACAAATGTAGTGCCTGGAGATAAGGCCACTGTGAAAAGAGGCAGTCAAGGGGACATGTGGAAGTGGTACTCGGGTATTCTCGTCTAGCTGAGGAGTGCATCATCAGTCGATTGGTGGCCTTCATCGCATTTGTTGGTTCTTACAGGAATTAAACCATGCCACATCGGGGAGGTCCAATGCGATTGGTGGTGGATATTTGGTTAGTGGGTTCGACATCAGTGATGGAGAACCACTTTTATATCTATCACATTGGCAGAATCAAATGACCTAAGGGAGGATAGGATTCCTACACAATGTATTTTTGTAGTTATAGAGGTGGTGGAGTTAGATAAATAGTTGATGAGTTGTGGGATTAGCATATCATGGTGGTTGACGGCTAATCAGAGAGTAATGGTGGAGGGGATACCTTCCCACATAGAAACTGTTGGACAAGAGCCTCTCCCTTATTATGCTGCGCACCAAAGCTCCAAGCATACCTATTCTAGGGAAGGCTCCCAGGACTCCACACACACACAATCATGTGGTCCACTACACACACAACTCACGAAATTAATTTGGACCACCTCTTCTGACACTGCGTTTAACCACCTATAACCCAAGATATCGTTCTCCATTTGTGGTAGATTCCCATAGGGTTTCACTATATATGGGCTTGTTCAAGGGAGTGATTATCCATGATGTTTTTGGTCATTATGGGACCTCATTGGTAGGTGTGGCAAGCCATCCCACCTAGTGTGGCCTCGCTGTTGGTGTAGTAGAAAATTTTAATGCTTTCATGGGCTATCTTGATATTTTTATAGAAAATTCCCAAGAAGAGTTATAAAATATAATAAATAGAAGATCAAAAAAATCATAATAATTTCATTATGGATTTCTTAATAGAAATCACCATCGTTTTTATACATTAATATCAACTTATAGTTCATCATCCAATTGATCTATAAATAACTAAAACGTACAAACTCATGGATTCTAACATTGAAAACATTAATAAATGATTAAAATTTGTTTAAAAATATGATCATTAATTTTCCATATCAAATACCCCAACTCTTAATCCATGATTTCCATTAAAAAAATCACAACATGGAATATCAGAGATAACTAATGTTATCAATATTTATATTACAATGTAATAAAATATAAAATATATCAATATAAAATCAAAATTTTAAATTCAACATAAAATATCAATTCAATTCCCAATTTATCAATGAAAAAGATAATTCATGTAATTTATTTTATCCCCTTTGAAAATTTATGGATATCCTTTATTCAATCATTAAAACTCCTCAATCAATTATTATTAATCATGATAAATCATGAAATTCATAACTATTCAGTATTTTCTCCCATCACTAAGGATAAAACTCAACTAGTTTTATGGTAATATAATTATAATGTGCTATTTATCCATAGGCATGTAACAGAACTACTCTATCAACATTGTAAGGACAGGAAAACAAAAAAAACTATGGACTATAAATTTTGGTTCTAAGGTATTTGTGTCATATGGTGGGAAGTGTTTGATGAATAAAATTAAAACATTACGATGATGTTTGACAGTTAAATAATAAATTATTATATTCAATGTTCAAAATTTAATTATATTCTACCCTTCTAAATGAATAATATCTCAAAATTACCTAAAATACAATGTAAACATCAGGATTAGTGTATACCTGATTTGTGACCTATATTTATTTTTATCATTTTTTATAAATTATATATTTAAATGAACCGTTATCTTTTTTTACTTTTTCAAAAGTTATTCATTAGAATAAACCTCTCATACACCAACTAATCTATTATTATAGAAATAATAAGTATAGAAATGGAAAATCATGGTTTACCAATATAATGAAAACAATATATTTTGTTCTATTTTTTTAATTTTAATTTTTTATTTTCAAGAGATGATAAAATAAGGTATAATGATGTATTCCCCATACTGTTATAATTCCTAAAATAATAACCCCAACACATATTACATACACTGTAAATCATCTAATGTAACATGATTCCATTTACACCAACACTTGAAGACTAATATATAATGCAACTACTATGAGTATAGTAGTAATGGTGAAAATGGATTGAGTCATGTATCATTCCTAACATGATAATTCATTTTCTATATGGTATAAAAACTGATTGATTAAAATGGGGTATTATAATGATAATTGTATTTATATAGGATTCCTTAATCATTTTAAATGTTCTTTTGCACAATCAAATCATTGAAATGATAAAATTCAATTCTAGTATCACTCATGTCCTGAGATTACTCATGAAATATTAAAAATAATGAAATATGAATTACATGCTATAGAATTCCCCCCAGTGATTAAGTCATATTATTTGGTAAAATAACTCTAGGAATGATTAATAATAAAAAATAAATTTACATAAATTTTAGAAATTCAAAACATGAATTTTTTTTATGAAATTTCATTTACATGAATCTACTAATTTTTTAAAATTATTATTCATCAGTTTAATATTCCTTATTCAATTTAATAATACCACTATATATTATACTAATTTAATTTAATTATAACTTAAATATAAGTCATGAAATTATAGGATTTATAAGAAACTCAGGTCTCATAGATATGTGAAGTAAAAAAAACATGTGCAGGAATGTAATTTTTTATTTAATGTTCAATACATGTTTTGGAAAATTTGTATGCATATCAAATGATAATCAAAAAAAATTGACACCCCTTTAACATATTGTTTTTGTATTCTCCCACTTACTCAAGTGCATTACTTATGTATTCCTTCCATGATAGTTATTTAAAAACAAAAACCAATTATAATCATGTATGTACTATTCAATTAACACTCCTAATGGTGATGTCAGACGAAACTGAGTCCTAAATACTATAAATATATTGAAATTAGGGTGTTTTCTGAAAATTACCTTTGGATGATGTAGTTTTCTTGAACTTACCATATGATATGAAATTAATAAATGGGTTGGATAGGTCTGAGCTCTCCCCTTTTTCATTAGGTGAACATCCATGGAACTACTTCAGCCTTTTCTCATTGAGAGTGATTGGGTTTAGTAGTTTTTTCATGACATGATTTGAACCAAAAGTATATAAATTATAAAAAAGAAATAGGACTTAAGACCTAGGGCGAATATTAAATAGCCTTATATTTTCTATGGGATTGAAGAGTAAAACATGTTCACTAGGTTAAGTTATCTTTGGTTGAATCTGATTGTCATGTTCCCCCATTTTTCATTCCTTGTAAATTCATTATTTTTAAAAAAATCGCCCAATATATATTAGCTAATGTAACCTATGTTTTCCCTCTTTTTATAGAACACTCTGAATCCAAATTTACCATTTACAAGTCCCAACATGCTTAGTTATCCAATTTCACTATTAGGTGAATCATTTCCAATAAATCAACTAACACATGCTCATACAAATTTATGACTTGTATACCATCTAGAATTCCCACAATGTGTCTTCAATACTTTTACTACAATTTTTTTGTTTGATTATATTAAATATTTTATAGGATAACTACATTCTCTAAGAAAATTTTAAATATGGAATGGTAGTTATATGGGTTTCTTTTTTAGATCACAACATAGAAGTTCAATATTATGCCACCAAGCTCCATTGTTATTGTTTCTTCATGCACATTAATGATATTTTGGCTATTTTCAGGAATGGAATACCCAAAATTTTGGGTTAAAATACATAGAAAATTTTCTTCCTCCATGGTGAGTAAATAAAATCTATTGGGAAAATTATTCCTTCAATATCCACCAGATCCTTTTCTACAACTCAAGCACGAAGAATAGTGGATTGGTTTGATAATTTGACGTCAATGCTTATGGGATTTAGTACCATATTTTCAATTATAAAATAATAGAGTTTTACATAACATAAATTGTTGCACCGATATCAAAAATATAATTTCAAAATTATAATGAAACTATAGTTAATGGAAGAGAAAATGTTCTTATATCATGAATTTTTTTAGATAATGGTGGGGTGGGCACGTCTGAGGAAATCCTTCCAAAGATGACTCATTCATCACCCTAACACATCATTCTCTTAGTTAATATTTAATTAATATTGATATCATATTTTTGGATTTTATGGAATGCCGTTAGTATTGGAATATTGATTTCATCTTTCTATAATGTTATTTGGATCTCTTGTTGATGTTTCTCTTCATCACTTTTGATGATCGTTTCAATGATGGAAGAATGGGTATCTTGTTTCCAATGTTCATCTTTTGTGTCCATTAGATCTATGTTTCTATATTCTTATTGGTGTGGATGATTTTTTATACTATACATTTTTCAATTATCTAACTTTCAGGGATCATTTATTTTAAACTCATTTCTGCTATGAGTTGTGGTTGAACTGACATTCATTTTTGGATTTGGATCTATTTGTGTAGGGAATATACCTTTATTTTTTGTCATGTAGTCCAAATAGTTTTCATATTTATTGTCCAATATTTTCACTATTTTCATAATATTTTAATCTCAATTTCTTGACTGCTCTTTTGAAAATTGTTGAAGGCTGTTCAGAAATCATTTTCTAGAATGGGTGTGGTTGAAAGTATTTTTATTGATGTAAGGGATGGTTGTATGATTATTCGAATGGTTCTAGTTAATATTTTTTGGCTGAAATGGTGTCGTAACTTTATTTGGTTGTCCTTGGATCACTATTTCGATTTCTCTTCTTCCAATTGTGGATTATATGTAAATTTTATTTGTTGAAATTCACCTGGGAAACTTTTCCTAACATGTATCATATGACATTGATCAATGTTATTATTGCGTGATGATCATTACACAAAAACATTTGGCAGAGATGGTTTCTCATTTACATTATTAATATCCATTTTCCTCATAAATAATATCAATTATTTATTATGTGTTGTTAGTATAGTTGATTAGTGATAATTACAACCTTGATGTATACCTCTTTTTTTATAAGAACTTTTCCCATATTTTTTAGAAGTAGTAGCTCTCTTCTCAATTAGACTCTTCTAATCTATGGGTAATTTTTCAAAAAAATCATCTGCACTAGATGCATCTAAATTATTCACATCATTGTCTAGTAATTTTTACTAGAATTAGCCTAAGAAGTGGTTCTATATTAATGCCTGATGTAGGAAACATTCAATATACATCTTGACATGTACGTAATACTTGAAAAGTGACTCACAAGTATCTTTTCAAATGGAATGTATCACCTTCTAATTTTTAAATCATGAAGTATTGGAATAAAACTTTCATTGAAATATTGTGGAGATCATCCCAGTCTTGTATCTCCGCATTTTCAATGGCAAACCCTCCCTTTTGTGTCTCCCTTAAGTGAAAATGGGAATTTCTTCTACTTGACTTTCTTCTCTTAAACTATACTATATTTTAAACAAGAATAAACATAACCAAATTATGAATTATTTTGGTTTGGATAGTCAACTACAATGCCGTGAAATTTCGGTAGCATAGGAATCACCTTAACTTGTAATTCAAAATACAATTTTGGTTAATAATACTTAATCTATTTTTTATTTAAATAATTTTGGGGCACATGGGTTTGTCAGGATTGTTGTGGGCCTTGATTCATTTTTTTTGTTTTTATTAGAGACATAAATATTTTAAATACAATTTTTCAAATATGTTTTCATGATTAACATTCCTAATAATTTATAAAAATGTAATTTTAGTTTTCTGTTTAAAATTTAATAAATCAACATTAGATTAACTAGTCATGTATATTTATATTTAAATTCAATCCCCAAAAACAATGATTGTTTTGACCCATAATTCTTTTGAAGTGTTTTGAAAATGATTAAATATTTTAAGGGCATAGTATTAGTGGTTAAAATAATTTCATTCACCAATGGGTAATGTTAAAATTATGTTCTCACTTAAAAATATCACGATTTATGATTTTATAAAACAATATAATTCAATTGAGAGAGGATCGATTATATTTAGGATGAGTTCTCCATTTTGTGAGTCCCTCATAGTTTTTGTAAAAAATTGAATCATTTGGTTTTAGATAAAAATAATTTAATGATGTTTCTCCATCAATTAATCATTGATTTAAATATATTTCAAGGTGTAAAAATGACGATGGGTTACTTTTAATTACTTAAGATGTAAAATTATGGTATTCCTTTTCCTAAAATGGTTAAATTATTCCACTAAATTTGTTTTGGTGTTTTAGTAATTGCTAAACCACTACGTTACATAATCATGATTATTAATTGACTAATTATAATAAAAATTAACAAATAATGTAAGGGTCGTTTAATATTTAAATCATGGATAATTAATATTTTCAAAAAAATTAAAATAAAATTGCATTTAATTTGAATTTGAAAATAAATGACTTTGAAAACTATTTAATTTAATGTATAGAAATAATTTATATAAAAAACAATCATAATCTAATGAACAATAAAAAAAGGCCCCCTCCCCTTCATCAAATCATTATTGATTCATCCCACTCATTCAAGAAGGTATTATTAATTCAAAAAATGAAAGAAACATGAAATAATTGATGAAATACACTAAGGATGAAGATCTACCCTATGGTGGTGGAATTGCTCTTAATTTTTACTGAGTGGGTTATTGATTTTATTCCATTAGAGTGTGTAGGTACACTCCATTAATAAGTTAGTAGCGAACAATTACCCTCCATTTTCCTCTATGATAACCATGTCTGGAGGCATTGAAATTAAAATCACTCCCCATAGTTCACTACTTCTAAGTAAAAAATACCCAAAATATTATGTGTTTGTGGGAGACATGGATGAATTCCACGTGATATAGGATTCCATGTGATTGAATTATACCGTGGGGGAACATGTACCACAAATGGAGGATGCTAGTTTTAAGTATCTTCGTGTGTAGGAGGTGAAGTTAGGGCCTTGGAGTCCCATGTGAATTTGAGGGTTGTGACAAGAGATAGTGATAGGAGCAGTGACTGGTGATGAGGATGAGTTGTTGAGAGTCATTCAATGGAACATGAAGAGGTAGCTCTTGTGTGTTCCCATATATGGAAGGAGTGGAGTGGATGTGGACTAGTGGCCGGAGGGGATTTTGGCTCTGGCTTTGACTATATTCATGTAGCCAGACCACATCATGGATGGTGGGCTGGCATGCCCCCAGTACCACGAGTGGTGGAAAAGGGGACCTTGGCTGGGGAAGCGATGATGGGGACATCATACATCTTCCTACGTAGTGGCTGGTAGAAAGATAATTCTTTGGAGGTAGCAAAAATGAAGAATGCGAAGAGGTGGACAATGTTGTTTCTTGGGGAAACTCATGCGAAGTGGGTGCTAGAGTGGAGACAAAAGAGTTGCATCATTGATAGTTCACATCAGACTATGTCTATTCACCATGTAAATATGGTGGAGATCCCATACCATATAAGAAAAAAGGGATGATGACCCCTCCTTTTTTACCATAGCTGTGGGATCTCTAGGAATGACCACTCTAGGGTGGGCTCTAAGGACACCACACACACAAAATCTTGTGGGTTGTCACACCTGAGGCCTGTGTATTCCCTTAGAATCACCTCTATCACTATGAGGATTTATCACCCTTAACCCATGATACCATGTGTGCTATTTAGTTTTTATACCTTTAGGGTTTCACTAAATGCAATCATTTTCATAGAAGTGATTCCCTATGCCAATAATGGCCAATGCAAGCCCTCCTGGGATTGTGTGGCTGGTTGGCCTAGATCATGTAGACTGCATAATTATCTCATTTCCCAATTTTATAGATTTATTGGGCTAGGAAGATGTTTTTACACCAAATTCTTGGGAATAATTAGAGAGAATATTTATCAAAAGATGAAAATATTATTCACATTTTATTAAATAAATTTTAAACACAAAACATTTTCTATTTTTAATAATTTAGATCCATTTATAGTTTGACTAAAAATGTATCAATAAAACACTTATAAATTAAAGTTAAGGTATTAGAACATTGAATACATCGATAAATGAAAATTTTTTTGAATATGAAATTCACATAAATTATCCCTTTCTAATATGGAACTGTAATTAGAGCATTCATGTGTCCGTGCATTTGTGAATCATGTAATATGTACACAAAAAATTAATGTTAAATTGGTTAATGTATTATTTTCTTGTTTTTATTTATAAAATGTAATTTCAATTGAAAATTAATTTTTTATTTAAATGTTCTATTTTTTATTGATTATTGAAGTGTTTCAAATAGTGTTAAAATAAAAAAATTTAAATAAATTTCATAACATGTTCCATCCAACTGGCCTGGGTAGAGAAATAATCTGGTAAAATTATAATTAAATTTATTACTCACCACTTCATTGTAATATTAGTTCTTTTTTATATATCTTTTATTTGAAAATATAATTGATAAAGTGTCACACTTCTTCATTGGTGCTTCAGGACACTTGGGATGTTTTGTGGAGTTGGATCATAGACATTGTTGGGAGATTTGTATATATATTTTATGTCATTGAGTTTTTTTAGTCCACTTTTTCATTGGTATTAGAAATCCAATGATGTGGTACTCTATTGTAGTTGGTTTTGACATCAGTGAAATTAACCTTGTTTTTTTAAAAACATTTATTTTGCATCATGTAGTAGATTTTATGGTGTTTTTTTGAGATGTTTTATTTCTAAAAGGTCAATTCATCCACCAATTGTATTGAAGACCCTTTAATTTACTGCAAAATATTGGTGCCTTGGAGATATTAGTATTGTATAAGTAGTAATTCCACCTCATCTCATGCTAATGAAGAGGGGAAAAATGTTACACAATATGTTTGTGAGGAAGAACTACCATATAGGTTGACAATCCTGGACAAACAACCACAATGAAATGAAGGATATGGTGATAACACATAATTGGTGGTGTGAGCACATAGATGATGTGGCATTCTTCATCAGTCAGGAAGTAAACTCATAGTATTATGAGTTAAATGTCAAAAAATCATTAAAGAAAGAAGTGAT
Organism: Viscum album; assembly: GCA_963277665.1. Taxonomy (NCBI): domain Eukaryota; kingdom Viridiplantae; phylum Streptophyta; class Magnoliopsida; order Santalales; family Viscaceae; genus Viscum; species Viscum album. Next base: position 1,597,014,021 of record OY728133.1, on the reverse strand, counting down.
GTACTATATTTCTCACATATAGTGGGAAAATGAATTGAAAAATATAATATTACACATGAATTACGGAGGTGTTCCTGATGTCGTAAAATAGTTCAATGGTTACATCCTTTCTAAAATCACCAAAATATTTATCCATGAAAAACAGATTTTACTGCCTCTATAGAATTTGGGAATCGCACAACACATTTTGTAGGGATACATTTTAGTCCATTGGTGAAGAAGGTATCCATTCCCTTGATATTCATTTCACTGTGGAGGGTGTCAATTGATAATAAATATATTTTTTTGTTGGTCTCCATTTTTATAACAGACAATTCCATAATTATTTTCTAATGCCACAGAAAGTCAATTTTGATAATTGATTGGATGAAACCATGCATGAAATTATATGGAAATTATTTATGGGCTAATGTATTTAATTTATTGAACTGGACATATAAAGGTGTTTATTAAATAGTGTAACTAACTACACCGCAATGATATGAAGACCAAACATTGGATGAAAAACCCACATTGAAGATGTTTCACAAAGGGGTGTGTTACGCTATATTTTTTTATACCACACAACACCCTTGTGTTTTATTGTGTCCACTATCCTTTATTTGTGAGTTTTTACTTTATCAAAACCTTGCGTAGTTATGAGTTATTTTAAAATCTTATATATCATATATCTATGTGTATTTTTATGAGTAAAAACCCTACCTATATTAAGAGGGGATGAACAATAAGTTGATTTTAGAAGAGGTGCATTTTTATGAACATCCTACAAATCAGGAGAAAAGATAATAAATATATATGAACATGTTCATTTATAATGATCAGAATTAATTGAAGAGAAGAAGAAGGTTTTACCCATGTGATTAGAAGGGACATTGATTATTGTAAGAACACGAATCTTCTTTTTTAGGTATGGATCTTGTTTTTCGGGTGTTTTTGAAAAAAATTTAGAATATGGAAATTTTTGGAAATCATGTTGTATACATTGGAGTACAATTCGTTTACCCGGATGCCACGAGTAGTTTTGTAATGGCGGAGTACAGGGCCTTGTGAGGTGACCCGGAGACAACCTAATGTGGGGCATGATAAATCCCTATATATGACGTGTATCATCATTGAACACACAATGTATTTTTCTTAATTGTTATATTAGATAAATGTCACATCTAATCGACAGAACTGTTTTCTTCATGATCTATCTTGTCCATTAGTTATAGGATTCGCCGAATCTTTTTGAGCCATCCATTGTCCCACTATTATCTTTATAAAACCCCATCAATAGCATTGTAATTTAATTGATGTGATCTTCCTTAATATAGATAATTTCCCCTTTTTTTCTCCACATTCAAAAGTTATTTCCGGTTGATTATTTTTGATATTTTTTAGATCAATGATATTCTATGTTGAATCCAAGTAAGAGGCTCAACTATATAGATTATATAACATCGTGGTAGGTGGTATGTGCCTGTCTATAGATGTCATTGAATTATACCTGAAAAAGTTCCCTATACACTAGTTTAGGGTATTGTGTGTTTTAGGAATCTAACCCTATTAATTCATTCTATGATATTATTTCTTCAGAAATGGATTTTAGTTATTAATGGGTTTTATCAAAATTCTATGGATGTGTTTTCCCATGATTGATTTATTATGGACGATATGTTTAGAACGTCATGATATACTACTTTAATTCCCATCCTAAGTGTTTTTAGGATAGAGTTGATTTTATATGACAAGATTTTCATATGCATTATCGTTTTTTAGCCAATTTTTATTTGAGATTTAATTTGTCTTATTGATATTGTTTATGCAAGATTGTGTTACACATGGCAGTGAGAGCCTATTGTAGTGGAATAATATGGGGAATTGACGTTCTGGGTTCCTCAAAGTGTCTATTCTATCATTTCACATTGTGACACCAAAGGGGGATTCACATTGAATACTCCCTAAATGTGTATATAGTTTACTACTACAAAACCGGATAAGGAATTGAAGTTGTGTGCTTCCTAAGATAGTGTTTTTTTTTTCATGAGACCCAAATGATAGAATGTGTGAGCGATCACATGGGTTCGTTAAACATTATTATTAAATGACATGTTGAATTAGATTGGTTAGTCAGTGAGAACATTCCCAGAGGGTTTCTTGAGAATGATTGCTTGAACTATAAATAAATGTAAATAATGATAGTTTGAAAATGTATGATATATTTATTATGAGTACATCCTTCTTTATTACATCATTTTTCATATTTCCTGCTATATATATATATATATTAATTGTCATTTAGGCACTAATATTTGGTGGTTTTCAGTTGGGATTCATCTCACACACTGTTTGTGTCATTATTTTGGGTCAAAACTGATTAAATTGTTGCAATTTTAGATAGTGGAGAGCTCCCTTATACTAAAGGTACTCAATTATTGTGGATCTAGAGAGTCTAGGACCATTCAAAGTCTTGTGATGATGGTCTAGTTTATTTTTTCACATTTTAAATAGTTTAGTACAATATTTTCTTCATTGACACATGTTGTTCGGCTTTACTATATATATGTTATAGACATTAGTTATTTATGTTCTATAGTTGTTTGTTACTATTATTCTTCCATTTATTACTTATTTTATGGTATTACAGATTACAATATTGTATTTTATTGTTATTTTGTTGTGTTACTCTACCAAATATGGCATTGTTTCCACACTGTCACACCCATGTACCTCATTTTTATTCGGTATCCCCTGGAATTTGGGGAAATGTTCTTCAGGCCGTGTGACAAACTGGGTACCAGGCTCCTTTGGGTGGCACATGGAACTGGGATCTTACAAAGTGGTATGAAAGGAAATTATTTTCTTCCAAACATACTGTTTGGATCCTAAATATATGGATATGAATAAATAGATCATTGGTAAAAATAGTGCATGGGAGTAGCTAACATGTGTACAAGGAAATTCTAAATTACCTAGATTAATGAAATTTTTGGGGTTTTAAATTATTACAGTTGATTTTATTTCACCGGTGGGCAATTCACATGTTTGGTGTAGTTATCATCAATATTATTGAGATTCTATTTCTGTTGTGACCTGATGAGATTAGTGCATTCTATATCACACATCATATAGTAACTTTTTGTATATCACATTTCATTCATTCCTATCAAGCCATTTAGGGTGCATTACCAATTCCATGTTGTTATGATAGATGATGTTGCAGATATGCATTCTATTGTGATAGGTTCTATTAATGAATATGTATTATTTGATAGGGTATTTTATTGTGTATGTTTTTGTTTGAATGAATTCCATAATTAGTACCTAAGGTTTTAACAGACCTCAGTGATCAGAACATGGGGGATAATGACACTATTATAATTTAATATGACATGAATATAATTCCATTAATTGATTTTCAGGTAGGATGGGCCCCCACAGATCATAATATTCCCCATTAAAGTATTTTTCAGTGTTTTATTATTTTTTAGAGTAGTTTCAAAGGATTAGTGTCTAGGAAAACATAGCCTACACTACATGATGTGATAAATACACACCATGTATCCTTCAATTCATAATGGAACAATGATTCCGAAGTAAATTCCATGTTCTTTGAGGACACACAGTTTAGTCTTTAACTATGTGACTGAATTTGGGACCAGAAACCCAGTGATTGGAAATCTTCGGTGGAAAACACCTTTTACTAGAAATACACACCATTTTGTATAGACCATTTATCATTCCAAGTGACTAACAACACAGGTTGGTGAAATCATTCTTGTACAAACCGTTTCTGGAATAAACATTCCATGTATTGTTAAACATTTGAATAATGGCATAGAAAACATAAACATAAGTGATACACAACATGTTTCGGGTAAACACGATTTGTATTTTTATATAGAACAACATTTTGGTTTTTCCATATAGTGGGACTCAAGTAGGGGGAAAAGAGCATGTACACGCTCAGTTCAAGGAGAACACACTGTGTGTATGGGTTGTCACACAACCATTGTTTCCAGAAGAACACTACCATGTAAATGCTTTGAGGAACATGCCATGTAGGGGTCATACATTCCATGTAAACATTTTCTGAATAGCATAAATGGATTCTTTTTCCTGTTCATTTTCTGAACTTCTTCGATTTTATCCTTAGTAATCATAAAAACTAAGGTGTGTGATTGATCATTCAGAGTCACTTCATTGATACTTCCTCCAACTATATGCCATATACAGGGAAGTAATCAAACACTGGACATAGATAATTAAGGGCAACTAGTAGGTCCTCTAGTGATGCTTACCTCAGCACCAAATATCATTATGAATAAAGGTGCTGATGCAATGTTATGAGAAGTATTCATGAGGTTTATTCTGACCTTCTAGAGAGAACAGAATCATGCCCCACCTATGGTAGAGTTGATGCCGGTTTTTTCAACAACAACCTCCTTGCACATTCATAGGGGATGGAGGACCTCAGGCAACTGAGTCATGGTTAAAATCCTTGTTTTATATCTTCAAAAATCGTGATACATTTCTATAGGAGAGTGTGAAGATCACATATTATATTCATTTTGATTCCATCAAGATATAGTGTGATGTGATATCAACAGGGGATTCCATCATGTTCTGTCTTTTGATGAGTTCCAACATACCTTCAATGGATAATTATAAATGGATACCTTGAGTGCCAATAAAGCTAGAGAGATCAAGAGTTTGGAGCAGGGAATACTCTTAGACATTGAGTATTTTTATCCCTTCATGGATCTATGTTGCTTCTCACTTATTTGGTGGAGAAGGGTATTTTCTGGAGAGGATGATTGAGGATGGTATCAGGCATGACATCTGATATCAGGTGAACATACTCAGGAAAAATTCCATATATTCTATAGACAATAGGAAGTCGATCACTGAGCGCAACTTGAGGGACTCTGGAGTTGTGATCCATGGTGGTTAACCATCCAGAGTTGGTAACCTTATGTCTTCATATAATAGGATGTGTCACTGGGAGTCTACACATAGAGATTAAATTAGGTGTGGTACACCTTCAGTTATCTAGGTGGTATTCTACCAGGGTAGGAATAGAGGGAAAACATTGCCACAATGCCTAATAGAGCTACTATAGTGCCTATGATGTGGAAATATGGTTCATCATCAACATTTATTTTTGTATTTTAGACCAGCAGCTAGAGATAGGTATTATTCTATGACTCCATGTTCAGAAGAAGGACCACCAGATCATCCTTTATCATGGAATAAGAATTCTTTTTGTTTTTCAGGCCAAGGAGGATTCCAGGGCCATGAGAATTAGACTACATGTTTCCATCGACAGCTGGGAGGATCTTCTCAGGGTAGTTTGGATGTAAGAACCAGGTTCTTATTCTTGAGGTACGAGATTCTCTTTTTTCTTTTCCTTATGTGTTTTTGAGAAAATATGGAAAATGGGGAAAACCCTAAATTTTAGATCTACACGCCGTGTACGTTTTCCACACACTGTGTACTTTTGGCTATGTGGGAATGAGTACACAGGGTGTGTCACCATGTCGGTGACAAGGTTTTAGGAACTAACTACACGCTGTGTAGTGGTACCTTACACGTCGTGTAGTCAGTCGGAAGAACAAAATGCATGGCGGTGGGGTGGAAGCTAGCTGGGTGACAGTACACGCCGTGTACTCAGGAGTACATGTCGTGTGCTCATGTCGATGAATGAACAGTGTGGCAATGCCTCCAGTTGAACAGTTAAATGAAGGGAGTACACGCAGTGTACTTTTATGTACACGCCGTGTAGTTTGTGTTTTTTTGTATAAAATGGGCATTAGCCTCCCCTATTCACAGGGAAGGCTTAGAACGGGAAGGGGACCATTTTTTGGACGGCTGAACCTTCGGAGATCCTCCATGTGCTCATCTGGAATCTATTTCTGCCTCGGGAGATCTCGTTGGAACCGTTGGGTAAGCCCTCTCATCTCTTGAAGCCTTTATTTCCAATTCTTCCCCTAACAGAAGTTATTTGGGTTTAAGTGAGTTTCCATTTTTTTCAGATCTACATCGTTCCTGGGCTTTTCTAGAAGCGACGTTTGGGTATAACGATCATTGGCGTTTAAGGTAGGTGGCTTGGAGTTTAATTTTCCAACTGTTGTGCGTTTTTTGAGTTTTCGTGCCACGAACCCATGTTGGGGTTTCGTGAGGCTGAGGTCGAGGCTATTTTAAGTACCTAGAGCTATATAGGTAATTAAATGTGATAATAAAATGTTGTGTGGGATCGTTTCTTGGATCCAGGACCACCCTGTGGGTGCGTTCCACTGTTTAGCCAATTTTCAAGGATACCCGAGGGTATGCCATGTTTAAATTATGCATTACTTTTTCCTTGAGAGGAATTTTTTGTAAATTGCATGTTTATATGTTGGGCATGGCCCGATTACTTATGCCTGAGGGCGGTGTTTTCTATAGCCTGAGGGAGTGACTATATTAACCTGAGGGAAAGACTGTATTAGCCTGAGGACAACATTCTATTTTTCCTGAGAGAAACCTTTTGTGCCTGAGGTCTTGACTTCGTTGCCTGAGGGCGACACTTCTTACGCCTGAGGGCAATTTCGGTTACGCTTGAGGGCAAGGCCTGAGGGAAAGATTCTGTATAGCCTGAGGGCGTGGTTTTACTATGTTAGCCTGAGGGTGTGGTTTTTCTATATTGTCCTGAGGGCGTTGGTGCTGTTGAGTAAACAATGTCATTAAATAAAATGGGTAAAATATATAATAAAATGGAAATATAATTGGTAGTTAGTTACTTTTGAGTACTGCTTCCTTTATTGGATTTTATTACTACTGCACTCTGTCGAATGTTTTACACGTAGTTGAGCATGGGCCTTTGGTCGGTGCCTACTGAGATATATTTCTCACACCCTATTAGGGCAACGCTTTTCCGCCCAAACAGATTACATTGTTGCAGGTGTAGATAGGGGCAAGAGTCCCTATACAGGTTCTTGATTGCTGCTGAGAAGTAGGAGCATGGGACCGGGCTTAGGCTCGCGATGCTGCCAGCTATTTTTGTTGTGTATTACTGTACTCTACTTTTTCTATACTGTACAGATGTATAACATGTTCTGGCTGTTTTCTTAGAACTCGAGGCATGTAACATCTTTTCTATATACCAGTTGTTATATCCACTGGGGTAGTTTATTTCATTGTGTATGTTTTTCTGCTTCCGCTGGTTGTTGTATGTTTATACTCATATTCTGCTTCTCTAAACATTGACAAATAAGGGCATAGTTTCCACACTATCAGACCTTGGGCCTCGCTGCTAGTCGGTAGCCTCTGGCGTTTGGGGAAATTAGCTTGAGGTCACGTGGAGAACCGTGTTCAGGGCACCCGTTGAGTGGCACTGTGGTCCCGGATGTTACAAAGTGGTATCAAAGGTGTTCTTTTCTATAACTTACTATTTGGAGCCATAGTCTGGGATAGGACGGAACGGTAGTTGGTAATAAGCTGTGCCCGAGCGTAGCTAACCCATGTATAGTGAAAAGCTAGTCTACCTCATATTGCGATTTTATTGATTTTTCAATTTACAGTTGATGTGATTTTAACCATTGGGTGACACACTTATGATTGTGTTGATTATATTTTATCTCTGGGTTCTTTTTAGTTGCAACCTGATGAGATGAGGGTATGCAATCTCATGCATCATATAGGCAAATGCTAGGAATCACATTCCATGCATTGTTCCATTCCATGTAGGTGAATTAGAAATTTGCGTACTATTGTGATAGTTGTTGTGCTAGAAAAGCATGCTGTTGTGATAGCTGCTTTGATAAAATACATGTTGTGTGAACTATTTATAGAATGGACGCCACACTTTGGTTTTTGGGTATTATGGTCCCCAATCGACCGGAATTTGGTGGATCATTGACTATTTGTTTGGTTATAACATAGATAAGATGTCAAACATTGATTCGTGGGGAGTATGGGCCATCACGGATCGGAATTTGACACTTAGGTGTTGGTTTTCAGTATTTTATGGGTTCTGGAGAAGTTTTTGAGGCATACTGTCTAGAAAACCAGAATACATGCCGTTTAGTGTATTAGACACGCCGTGTATGATCTTCTGTTCGGGAAGAAAAATAAATTTTTCCGAGTACACGCCGTGTACTCTTGAGTACAAGTCATGTAGTCTCTTCCCGTGTCACAAACCGTGTGGGCGGCGACACGGGGAAGGGATGTGCTTGGGTGAAACACACTGTATGCTTGTTATACATGCCGTGTAATGTAAACTTGGAGTCCGACCATGTATCTAACAACACGAGTAGGTGAACTCTTTTCCAGAACATGCCGTGTCAATGAAGCACCCGCCGTGTGGTGTAAACCCGGAGTCCGGTCGTGTAACTAACAACACGGGTTGGTGTCACCATTCCTTGAACACGCTGTGTACCTATGGGACACGCCATGTAGACTTGTCCGAGGACAGATCATGTGGACATAACCATTTGACCGGGAGACGGGGTGGTGTACACGCCGTGTGCGAGTGTAACAGGCGGTGTAGATTTTAGGTGAGTAGTCGGCCGTGTCACAACCGGCACGGGCAGTTTGAAATAACACCATACACGTCATGTGATGATTACACATGCCGTGTAGTTTAGTTGAACGGGAGCCGTGTTGCCTAGTCATGTGGAAGGACCTAGGCCGGAAAAGGTATGTCTAGTACACACCGTGTAGTTAGTATACACGCCGTGTAGTCTTGTTTTGCAAAATTTTAAATGCCTTCTTCCTCCTATTCCCTTTGGGTTTCTTCGTTTTCAGTTTTTGATAATCTTGATCTGAGGTGTGCGTTTGACCTTGTAGAGTCATTCCTCCATGACGACCTCGCGTTGTTCACCAGGAGAGCGGAAAAGAGTATACTCTAGAGATGGTGGGACTTGGGCTACATGTTGATCCTCCAGTAGAGTCATATGCGGCGCCAGCTGCTATAACAGACACAGGTGTGGAGGCGCAGTTCCGTAAAGGCTTTATGCAGTTCATAAAGACCATTCAGGGAGCACCGCAGGCTGCCACATCTCTGGCCGAGCTGACTCGTATCTTCCAGCAGCACCATCTGCCTATGTTTTCAAGGGATGGTGGACCACAGGCTGCAGAGTCATGGCTAGGAACGATGCAGACTATCATCGAGCATCTTGAGACGCCTCCAGGGCGGAGGGTCAAGCTCAACACTTACATGCTGTGTGATTCCGCCAAAAGGTGGTGGGATGTTACCACGCTGTCAGAGCATCACAGGGACATGGCATGAGATGATTTTCAGGCGGTCTTCTATGAAAAATTATTCCTAGAGATGTTGAGGGCAGATAGAGCTCAAGAGTTCATGAATCTGCAGCTGGGCGCTATGTCAGTGATGGACTATTCTACTCTCTTTATAGAGCTTCAGCATTTTTCACCCGTGCTGGTGGGCGATGAGACGCTGAGGGCCATACGTTTTGAGGCTGATCTTCGGTATGACATTCGGGCGCTGGTGAATGTTTTCAGATTGCCTACTGTAAATGCTATCATGAACCAGACGCTAATTACAGAGAGGAATCCGCGGGAAGCTTGTGGTGTGGGCCAGGGCGATTCAGCACCAGTTACTTGTACTATTTCTTCTGGGAAGAGGAAGAGACAGATGAGTTTCTCTCATGCTGGCAGTACTAGCCAGGCAGTTTCTTCAGGTGGGACGATTATGTGCTACCAGTGAAGAATAGAGGGGCACAAGAGACCGTAGTGTTCGTGGGACCCAGTGGAGTGCTGAGCTTGCGGCATGATGGGTCATCTGCAACAATTTTGCAGGGCATTTTTAGCAGTGGCAAGTGAGAGGGGTTATGTGTAGACTTCGTGTGCAGGAGCAGGACCAGTGGCTTCTTACCAGTCAGGGAACTGGAAGACGTCAGGGCATGAAGGCAGAGATGGTGGTCGTGGACGTGGTAGCCAGACACCAGGATCTCAGAGGCAGCAGGGCGGGACAGCTCCGGGTAGGCAGGCTGTGTCACAGAGCCGCGACTCTAGGCATGCTTATGTAGTGCAACAGACCCAGCAAGAGTAGGATCCCGGACCTTCTACAGTCAGTGGTACTATTCTAGTAGATTCTGTTATGTCCTCAGTACTTTTTGATATGGGCGCTACACATAGTTTCATATCTGTACCCGTCGTGGAGAGCCTTGGGCTTTGTGTTTCTTTTTCTTTTGATGTTATGATGCTAGACACTCTGTTGGGGACTAGAACGACTGGTGTGCGTCAATGCAAGGGGTTCCCCCTAGAGGTTGGTGGGTGTCACTTCCTTTGGGACCTCTATGTCTTGGAGATGACAGCGTATGACGTTATTCTCGGGATGGACTGGTAGGTTACCTTTCGAGCCTTTGTAGACTGCTACCATCAAAGGGTGCGTTTTACGTCACCAGAGGGAGGGGGTTTCTATACAAGAACGAATTGGATGTTCAGGTGAGTCGAGCTGGACTAGAGCATCATGGGTGAGGCGGAGTCACAACCTAGATTGTGAGTTTGTATCTGGATGATCAGGGTACTTTTGAGACAGATTTCCCTCCAGTGGTTGATCATTTCAGAAATGTTTTCCCGGACAAATTTTTAGGTCTACCTCCAGAGTGTGAGGTGGATTTTTCTATTGAGCTTGTGCTCAGTGCTGCACCGGTGTCTATTCCTCCTTATAGGATGGCTACACCTGAGTTGCAGGAGATCAAGAGGCAGTTAGAGGAGTTACAGAAAAAGGGGTTTATCTGACCCAGTACTTCTCCTTGGGGTTCCCCGGTCCTTTTTGTAAAGATGGCGGATGGTACCCTCAGACTCTGTGTGGACTATCGGAAGCTGAACCAGTTGACGGTTAAGAACCGATATCCTTTTCCAAGGATTGATGATATTTTTGATCAACTTTGTGGGGCATGAGTGTTTTTGAAGATTGACTTGTGATCTGGATATCATCAGCTGCGCGTGAGACCATCAAATATACCGCTTAAACCTTTTCGGAGTAGATATGGTCTATATGAGTACTTAGTTATGTCGTTCGGACTTATGAATGCACCAGCAGTTTTCATGGCTCTGATGAATCATGTGTTCCATCCTTATCTCGATTCTTTTGTGGTAGTATTCATAGACGACATCTTGTTTGACTCTCACACTCGACACGACCATGCAACCCATATTGAGATCTTATTGAGTACACTGAGGGAGCATCAGCTATATGTTATGCTCTCAAAGTGCCACTTTTGGATGGAACAAATACACTTCCTAGGTCATATCATCTCAGAGGCAAGAGATGCAGTAGACCCAGAGAAGGTGAGAGGAGTAGTTTACAGGGAGAAGCCTAAGAACGTATTTGATATAAGGAGTTTTTTGGGCTGGTTGGTTACTACATACATTTTATATAGGACTTCTCCCACTTAGTAGCGCCGTTTATGGGTCTGACTAAGAATGATGTGAAGTTCGTTTGGTTAGAAGCTTGCAAGATAGCTTTTCAGGACCTGAAAGAGAAAATTGTCATCAGCACCCGTTCTGATACTCCTAGAGCAGGGGAAGATCTATACAGTTTACTGTGATACATCAGGTATTGGGCTGGGAGCACTGTTGATGCAGGGCGATCGAGTTGTTGCATACGGGTCTCGACATTTGAGGCCACATGAGAGGAATTACCCGATACATGATCTCGAGTTAGCCGTAGTTGTTCATGCGTTACGTTGTTGGATACATTATCTCTTGGGAGAGCGTTTTGCGGTTTTCACTGATCACAAAAGCCTCTAGTATGACTTTGTAACACCCCAATCTTCCACGGCATGTTTCCCTTCGAATAATGCGATAGCGTGTGTTGTACGCAACCTCGAGTTCTAACACACACCACAACTAATTAAACTAGCTGTTGTGAACAGTAATACCTACTTTTTGAAACCGTATATATTTTATATTTCAAAATAGACTTCATTTTTGGATTCATAATATCGAAATTAGCCTGGGGTGAAATTTTGGTACTTTTCGGATAACTTTTATATTTTGATGAATAGTGAAAATTACTAAATTCTAATTAAAAACAACTTTTTTAATCAAAATAATTAATATTGATAAATTATGAATTTGAGTGGTTTTAAAGTATATTTAGAATATATTTTTACCATTTAATTCAATGTTTGTAATTGGACATAATTTCACAATTAAACCAGACTTAAACAAGTGTCAATCTTTTGATAGTTATTATTTCTTAAAAACACGCTTTTTATTTTAACAATGGGAATTAATTTTAAATTAATTTCTGCCACTTTTGTGTTTTGAATTTGGAAAAATGGATTACATATTTGGAATCAGGATGTCCAAATTATGTAAATAGGTAACTTTTATTTTTACACATTTTGAATAATTTCTGCGGTAAATATTTTATTTACCATGGTTAAAGGGTAAATCCGGTAAATAAGGGTAAAAAAATAATATTATAATAATAAAAAATTACACTTAAACGTGTCCTAACCTTATTGGTTGATACATGTCCGACAATGGGAATCTTTGGGTCGATTTTTGGGACCCCTTGGATCCACTTGTTTGTGGTAGGGACACATTATATTAATAAAGTTAAAATAAAAATAAAAATGGCATAAGCTTACATCTTTTAGAAGAACAATTTTTACATAGGGTTATACATGTTGGATTGTCAATTATAAATATTCATTATAAAGAGAAAAATATTTCCTACATAATGATATTTTATTTTAAAATTTTTAGACATCAAATAATTTAAATTATTAATGACACAATAATGATGCAATGTTTACCTCATTAATAAATAATTTAAATAAATAAGATTATAATGATTAAAATATTAACTAAAACCTGTCCAATTCTTATTGGTTGATGTTATTTAGAATATGAGTCATCTTATCTTCGACCTCAATGATTTTTGGACCATTATAAACCGAATGCCATTATATTATAATGTAATACTTTCACTCTTTCCTAAAGAGCCCATCCTCTCCCTTATAAAAGGAGACCACTTCTACTCATTCCTCACACCTCTCAAGCCACTTGGCTCGTCCAAACTATGCCCAAATAAGCCCCCCACATCCCTCTCCTCCTCCTTGAAGATTCCCTTTAGGCAGAAAGCATTTCAAGAAGTCCTTTGGTTCCAACCAAAGTGAGTTACCTAAATTAAAGGTAACCGTTTCTCTTAAATTATTTTCATTTATTTTGCTTCTCCAACCCCCAATCTCTTTTTTTTCCTTTCTTTTGTAACAACACCAGTATCCTCAATATACTAATATGTTGTTATAAGAAGTATTCTAACTAAACATACACAAACCTCCATCTAATGGATGATGAACACAATGTTTCTGTGAATGGAAAACTAACGTCTCACGAAATGATGATTGTTCAAATACAACTTACCGCCTCTCATGGTGGCCATTATAATGGAACTATAATTAAGTATTATATTAATGATACATATTTTATATATAAGCTTCTTTAATTCCATTTTATTTCATACCATTATTCGTTTCATGTTGTATATACATACGATAATTTCATTTGAGGAAGTGCGGACTACCGCCCCATTAAATTGATATGACTCGTTCATACCACACATGGAACGTATAAAGAATGGGGTTAAGGAACATAAGTAACATATATATAATATTATATTATACTGTAATAATAATATACCTATGTATCATTTGGATTCAATTATTTTAAAATGAAAAATTAAATGGAAGTAGCGTTCGTGCATACGTACGGACTACCGTCTCCACGAACGCGGTGAGATCCATCCTCCATTATATCCATTCAAGTCTTATTCTCATTTTATGGTTAAAAATAATATTAATATCATTCTGATTATGAATAAGATACAATCTATCCATTAGAAACATGTCTTACGTAACCAAACATTTAAGAAGAACGAATCAGTTATCACCCAAAACGACGATAATACTAAGATATTATTAATAAAGCAATGTTAAAAGATCATATATGATATCATATTGATGTATATGATTATTTTATAATTTAATAACAATGTTTTAATTATTATACAGGAGGTTAACATACCATCGACTAAGGTAATGTTCAAGGTAAGGGTTTACTTCAAAACCTTTTCATTATCCCAGGTTGTTTATACGTAATAATCTAATGGGATTTCATTATCATCCACGTCCATGTTTCTTCAAAATGTATTTCAAAACATTTTTACTATTTACAAGAATATGGGTTAAAGTCATTTATACCCTTGTTTGACTTTTTATAAGAGGTTTATAAAGGAATCTTTCCGTCGTTTTCCATACAAGGTGCTTTTTATCCTTTTCGACAGAATTAAGATAAGAATGTTTTTTTTAACTTATACGGCGGGCGTGGCTATTTACCGCCATTATAAAATCGTCAAAGCTTCCCTTATAAGCTTATAAGAATATTTTCAAAGTAAATGTATTATTTTATAATTATGGGACTTTTTAATTATTTCAAAAAAGAGATATTTCTCTCAAATAGCTTTGATTTCATCTATGTCAACATCCTTTGATGGGTTTTAAGTTTAATTGAAGTTGATTTATGATAAAAAACTTCCATTGAAAATTTTGTGATATATTTTACTGTGGATGTGTTATTTTTATACCATTCATAGTTTATGGAGAAATTGTTGACATTTCGTATGCTAGTTTTAATACGAACATTTATGTTATGTTTAAACCTATTCATATGAGGAATGTATTGGACTTAATAAGTGACGGGTGGAGCCCGATATAGCTCCTCAATGCATCGATAGGTCTCATGAGACAACTAGACGTGGAATTGGCCGAGGCCCTTTCCCAATTTGATTTATGGTTTTGGCCGAGGCCTTAATCATTTTAGACGTCTTGGTCGAGGCCTTGACAAAGTGTTTCAGAATGTCCAGCATTATACATTCCCTCATTATGAAAGTGGTTATTGATATTTCATGTGACTATTCGACTAGTAGAAGATCCATTTGAGTAAGTAAATGGAATTATTTGATTTTACTTTTTCCATATTATGCTGAAGTTCAAGTTTAATAAGGCTTTTGTTTTAGTTATACATTTCCTTAAATGCCTATGTTTTCTTATGAAAATTTCCGCTATATTGTTATCCTTATTGGGCATTTGAGCTCACCCCTTTTCTATGTTTTATTTTTCCCAGGATATGAATAAGTAAATTATGAATGACCTGCAGGGATAGTATGAGGGGATATGAGTGTGGTCTATGAAGAAAATATGGTGTTGTAGTTTTCTTTTTTATGATGTAAAACTTTATGAATATATCTAGTGTTTCCAAGGATACTAAACCAATCGGTCATTCAAGATTTGATATTTCTTGTGATCATGCCAATGTTATGTAATAATGCACCGACTCTAGGTAACTGGGGTTGGGGCATTACATTTGGTATCAGAGGATGTTTAGTACAAACCTTGGAAGCTAGATTTAGATAAACTCTGATTAGAGCACATAGCCCTAAGATAGTCTTTGAGGATTAGTATAGAAGAACTTCATAGAATTTCGGTATTGTAGAGATTTTGTGAGTTTTCCGAGCTATACATCCCTGTCTGGATACGAGCAGGTAGAGGCGGCTCTGGCACAGATATACCTTGGGGTAAAACCCAAAAACACCACTTTGAGCTAGACTCGAACGGGAACTGGTGCACGACAACGGGCCTTGCTGCACTCTTAGTTACGACACTCCAGGGGGATATGCTTAGGATTATTCTCATTTTATTTACAAACCATTATGAAAGTATTATAAGTATATACTTCCTCAAGGAAAACATTTTTATGATTATGGATTATATCCATAAACTGTGCAATTTATGTTAAGTGATTTATGAGTATGGAATTATGTATTTCGATTCATAATCTAATATAGTTTATGCCATTGTTTAGAAATGGAGCCTAGTGGAGGAAATGGAAACTGTATCAATGCACGGACTCCATGTAGGGATTGCCCTCCTGCTCAAGATAATTATGGTGGAGCTAGTGATACAACTGGTGCTGACCAGATTCTCACCGTATTGGGAAAACTCACACAGGTTATGAATAGTAACCTTACTTGTATGGAGCACCCTGATCCGCAACGTGTAGGATCAATGCTAGACCGTTTAATGAGGAAAAAACCACCAACCTTCAATGGGAGTACAAATCCTATAGTATCTGAGCAATGGATAAATTCCCTAGAGAAAATATTCCATGCCTTGGGGAGTAGTGAAAGGGAGAAAGTTGTCATGGCATTTTACCGCCTCACTGGAGATGCCGATGAATGGTGGTCACTAATTCAAAACACAAAGGAAGATGATGAAGTAACAAACATGGAATGACGGGAGTTCAAAGAGCTGTTCTTAGAAAAATACTTTCCTCGAGACCATTGAGCGGATATGGAAAGGCAATTTCTGAGTCTGAGGCAGAAGGAGGATGAGAATGTCGCAAAGTATGAGGCTAACTTTACAAGGTTAGCGAGATATGCTGCAGATTTCATACGTAACCCAATAAGTAAGACTGATTGTTTCTTTTATGGGTTAAAACCATTTCTCCGTCGAGCTTTAGTATCACAAACCTTCTCTTCGTACGAAGATATTGTCTCGTGCGCTATCAAGACGAAAAAGGAATTCTCTAAGTGTTATGACTTTAAATCAAAGCAAGGTAAGAAGAGATCTGCTGAAAACTCTGGGAAAGGAAATAAGGAAACAGGGAAGAAGGGTAGAAATGAATTTCCACCCTGTGATAATTGTGGTAGGAAGCACCCTGGTGCCTGTCTAAACGGAAAAGGAGTATGTTATAAGTGTGGTGAGAAAGGCCACCAAGCTCATGAATGCAAGGGAAAGAAAGTTGTTGTCAACGTGGAATGCTATAATTGTAGAGAGAAGGGACATTATGCAAATGAATGTCCTAAGCGTCAGGGGAACATACCTCAGAAGAGGCAAAGAGATCAAGGCCAGGCTTATGCTATCCCTACTACTGAGGTGGAAGCTCCGAAAGACGTGTTGGCAGGTAATTTTATGGTTTCCTCAAGTTTAGAAAATGCATTATTTGATTCTGGATCATCGCATTGTTTCATATCTTCCCAGTTTTCTAAGAAAATTAGATATTTCCAATTTGATTTAACAAGGGAGTTGTCGGTCAAAAATTTTAAGGGAAGTATCATTGCAACAAAGTTTTTTCTATTAGTTCCCATTAAAGCACCTAAATGTTCTTTACCTGCTGATCTAATCGTCATACCCATGATTGCATTTGATATAATCCTCGGTATGGATTGGCTTTTGGACCATGATGCAAACATTTATTGTAAGAGGAAAGAGGTTACGATTCTTGATGATAATGATAAGGAACACCTTATCTTTAGAGCAGAATCGTCGCCACCAAATTATTATCTAGATCCACCCCCAGTAACTCAACTAAATTCAGTTATAGGGGAGGAAGAAAATGAAATACCCATGGGTGAGGAAAGGAATATTCAAATAGAGGATGTACCTATTGTGAGAGAATATGTCGATGTGTTTCTGGAAGATTTACCTGGACATCCTCCAGCACGAGAAGTTGAGTTTTCCATTGACATAATTCCTTGATCAAGGCCCATATCAAAGACCCCTTATAGAATGGCCACTGTGGAATTAGTTGAACTGAAGAAACAACTAGAGGAACCGAGTAATAAGGGATTTATTCGCCCGAGTGTTTCTCCATGGGGAGCCCATGTTCTTTTTGTTAAGAAGAGAGATGGATCTTTGAGATTGTGCATAGACTATATGAAGATCAATGCTATAACAATAATGAACAAGTATCCCCTACCTCACATTGATGATTTGTTTGACCAAATGCATAGAGCTCAATACTTTTCAAAGATTGACCTTCGATCTGGAAACCATCAGTTGTGTGTGAAGAAGGAAGACGTCCCAAAGACAGCATTTTGAACAAGGAATGGGCATTATGAGTTTACAGTAATTCCTTTTGGATTGACTAATGCACCCTCTGTTTTCATGGATCTAATGAACAGAGTTTTCAAGGAATATCTTGATGACTTTGTAGCGGTATTTATTGATGATATCTTGGTATACTCCAAAAGCCATGAAGATCATAAAAACCACTTGCGCATTATCCTGAAGACTCTGAGAAGACACGAATTATATGGGAAGTTTAGCAAGTGTGAATTCTGGATTCAAGAGATTTCTTTTCTTGGCCATATTGTCTCTAAGGATGGAATTTCTGTTGATCTTTCTAAAACCAAGGCAATCCATGAATGGCCATCACCGACAAGTATAACTGAGGTACGCAGTTCTATTTGTTTAGCCGGTTATTATCGACATTTTGTCCAGAATTTTTCCAGATTGGCTAACCCATTGAAAAAGCTCACACGTAAAGGGATTAAATTTTTCTGGACAAAAGAGTGTGAAAAATGTTTTGAAGAACTGAAGAGAAGAATAGTCAATGCCCCTGTATTGACTCTTCCATCGGGGAATGATGGGTTTGTTATTTATAGTGATGCTTCGAAGAAAGGACTTGGTCGTGTCCTTATGCAGAATGATAGGCTTATTGCCTATGCATTACGACAGTTAAAAATTCATGAGCAAAACTATCCTACTCATGATCTTGAGTTAGAAGCTGTGATCTTTGCTTTGAAGATTTGGAGACATTACCTCTATGGTGAAAAATGTGAGATTTATACTGATCACAAGAGATTGAAATATATTTTCTCACAAAAGAACTCAACATGAGGCAAAGGCGATGGCTTGAACTACTTAAGGATTATGATTGCATGATACACTGCCACCCGGGGAAGGCAAATAAGGTGGCATATGCTTTTAGTAGAAAATATCATGGAGTTTTGAACATGATGAGAGTGGAAAGGGATCATATATTCATGGATCTAGTAAAGATGGATATGGGAATCACCATGGAAGGTGAGACATCAAACTTTTTTCAAATGATTGCCAAACCATTTTTACTAGAAAGGATTAAGAGTTCTCAGACCGATGATGAAGAATTTCAGAAGAAGATTAAAGCTGTGAATGATGGAATATTGAGAGACTTTGTGTATAAGGATGGAATTTTGAAATTCGGGAAGAGACTTTGTGTTCCCGATAAACCTGATCTAAAAAGGGGATTGCTGGATGATGATCATAGTTACAATTTCTCTATACACCCTGGGAGCACCAAAATGTATAGAGATTTGAAGGAACATTTTTGTGGGACAATATGAAGAGGGAGATTGCTGATTTTGTGTCAAGATGTATGGTTTTTCAACAAGTGAAAGCTGGAAGGCAACATCCTGGTGGATTATTGCAAACTCTTCCCATACCTGAGTGGAAATGGGATAATATTACGATGGAATTTGTCATGGGACTACCAAAGACTCCTAGAAGGAATGATTCAATATGGGTCATTGTTGAACATCTTACTAAGTCATCACATTTTCTTGCTATAAGAGAAGATCTACCACTCGAACTTCTAGCAAGACTATATATTAATGAAGTTGTAAGACTTCATGGAGTACCACTATCGATTGTTTCTGATCGTGATCCCCGTTTTACTTCAAGATTCTGGAAAAGTCTTCAAAAGGCCTTGGATACTGAACTTCATTTGAGCACTGCCTATCACCCTCAAACAGATGGAAAATCAGAACGAACTATTCAAACCTTAGAAGACATGTTGAGATCATGCTAACTTGACTTTCAGGGTATGTGGGTTCAATATTTACCACTGGTAGAATTTTCCTATAACAATAGCTTCCATTCAAGCATTCAGATGGCACCTTATGAAGCGTTATATGGAAAGAGATGTCGTACACCAACCTGTTGGGATGACCTTGGTGAAAGAAAACTTGTGGGACCAGAACTGGTGGAAGAAACGATGGAAAAGGTGAAGGTAATCCAAAACCACATCAAAGCCGCTCAAAGTAGGCAGAAGAGCTATGCCGATAACAGAAGAAAGGATTTGGAATTTCAAGTGGGAGATCATGTCTTCCTATAGGTATCTCCATGGAAGGGAGTTATACGTTTTGGTAAGAAGGGTAAATTGAGTCCCAGGTACATCGGACCTTTCGAAATTCTAGATCGTATTGGGGCTGTAGCTTATCGTTTGGCGATGCCGCCAAATCTCTCCAAAGTTCAAAATGTTTTCCACGTATCGCTATTGAGAAAATACATGCCCGAACCAACACATGTACTTACCTATGAGGAATTAGAAATGGAACCCGATCTGTCTTATTGTGAAAAGCCCGTCAGGATCCTTGACACCCGAGAGCAAGTGCTGAGAAACCGAACGACTCGTCTGGTAAAAGTTCTATGGAGAAACCATAATATGGAAGAGGCAACGTGGGAACCTGAAGAACTTATGATGAAAAACCACCCGAATCTTTTTATGCAGTAATACCCTAGAAATTGCGAGGACGCAATTATTTGAAGGAGGGGAGAATGTAACACCCCAATCTTCCACGGTACGTTTCCTTTCGAATAATGCGATAGCGTGTGTTGTACGCAACCTCGAGTTCTAACACACACCACAACTAATTAAACTAGCCGTTGTGAATAGTAATACCTAATTTTTGATATCGTATATATTTTATATTTAAAAATGGACTTCATTTTTGGATTCAGAATATTGAAATTAGCCTAGGGTGAAATTTTGGTACTTTTCAGATAACTTTTATATTTTGATGAATAGTTAAAATTACTAAATTTTAATTAAAAACAACTTTTTTAATCAAAATAATTAATATTTACGAATTATGAGTTTGAGTGGTTTTAAAGTATATTTAGAATATATTTTTACCATTTTATTCAATGTTTTTCATTGGAAATAATTTCACAATTAAACCAGACATAAACAAGTGTCAATCTTTTGAAAGTTATTATCTCTTAAAAACACGGTTTTTATTTTAACAACGGGAATTAATTTTAAATTAATTTCTTCCACTTTTGTGTTTTGAATTTGGAAAAATGGATTACATATTTGGAATCAGGATGTCCAAATTTTGTAAATAGGTAACTTTTATTTTTACACATTTTGAATACTTACTGCGGTAAATATTTTATATACCATGGTTAAAGGGTAAATCCGATAAATAAGGGTTAACAAATAATATTATAATAATACAAAATTACCCTAAAACGTGTTATAAACTTATTGGTTGATACATTTCCGACCATGGCCATCTCTGGGTCGATTTTTGGGACCCCTTTGAGCCACTTGTATGTGGTAGGGACACATTATATTAATAAAGTTAAAATAAAAATAAAAATGGCATAAGCTTACATCTTTTAGAAGAACAATTTTTACATAGGGTTATACATGTTGGATTTCAGATTATAAATATTCATTAGAAATATAAAAATATTTCCTACATAATGATATTTTATTTATAATTTTTAGACATCAAATATTTTAAATTATTAATGAAACAATAATGATGCAATGTTTACCTCATTAATAAATCATTTAAATAAATAAGATTATAATGATTAGAATATTATCTATAACCTATCCAATTCCTATTGGTTGATGTTATTTCAAATATGAGTCATCTTATCTTCGACCGCAATGATTTTTGGACCATTATAAACCGAATATCATTATATTATAAAGTAATACTTTCACTCTCTCCTAAAGAGCCCCTCCTCTCCCTTATAAAAGGAGACCACTTCAACTCATTTCTCACACCTCTCGAGCCACTTGGCTAGTCCAAACTCTGCCCAAATACGCCTCGCACATCCCTCTACTCCTCCTTGAAGCTTCCCCTTAGGCAGAAAGCATTTCAAGAAGTCCTTTGGTTCCAACCAAAGTGAGTTACCTAAATTAAAGGTAACGGTTTCTCTTAAATTATTTTCATTTATTTTGCTTCTCCAACCCCCAAACTCTTTTTATTTCCTTTCTTTTGTAACAACACTAGTATCCTCAATATACTAGGATGTTGTAATAAGAAGGATTCTAACTACACATACAAACACCTCCATCTAATTGATGATGAACATAATGTTTCTGTGAATGGCAAACTAACGCCTCATGAAACGATGATTGTTCAAATACATCTTACCGCCTCTCATGGTGGCCATTATGATGGCACTATAATTAAGTATGATAATAATGATACATATTTTATATATAAGCTTCTGTAATTCCATTTTATTTCATACCATTATTCGTTTCATGTTGTATATACATACGATAATTTCATTTGAGGAAGTGCGGACTACCGCCCCCTTCAAATGATATGACTCGTTCATACCACAAATGGAACATATAAAGAATGGTGTGAATGAACATAAGTAACATATATAAAATATTATATTATACTGGAATAATAATATAACTATGTATCATTTGGATTCGATTCTTTTAAAATGAAAAATTAAATGGAAGTAGCATTCGTGCGTACGTACGGACTACCGTCTCCACGAACGCGGTGAGATCCATACTCCATCGTATCCATTCAAGTCTTATTCTCATTTTAGGGTTAAAAATAATATTAATATCATTCTGATTATGAATAAGATACAATCTATCCATTACAAACATGTCTTACGTATCCCAACATTTAAGAAGAACGAATCAGTTATCACCCGAAACGATGATAATACTAAGATATTATTAATAAAGCAATGTTAAAAGATCATATATGATATCATATTGATGTATATGATTATTGTATAATTTAATAACAATGTTTTAATTATTATATATGAGGTTAACATACCATCGACTAAGGGAATGTTCAAGTTAAGGGTTTATTTCACAACCTCTTCATTATCCAAGGTTGTTTATACGTAATAATCTACTCAGATTTCTTTATCATCCACATCCATGTTTCTTCAAAATGTATTTCAAAACATTTTTACTATTTACATGAATATGGGTTAAAGTCATTTATGTTGTACCCCACACTCTTTGATTTTCATGATCACAATCACTTTCATTTTTATCTAACATTGTTTTTAAGTGTTGTGAATGAAAGGCAAAAGATTTCCAAAGGATTGGCCCAAGAATGGACAAGAAATGGACTGAAATTCAGTCCACCGGCCAACCGGTGGAACACCAGCGGCCAGCCGGTGGCACCTGCACTCAAAGGGAAGCTACTGCCTCTCCACCGGTCGACCGGTGGCTCTGTCACCGGTCGACCTGTGGCACCCAGCTCAAATAGTGAGACCTACTGTCTTTCCACCGGCCAGCCGGTGGCTCCTCCACCGGTCGACCGGTGGGGCCTGGACCAACCTCCTTCTCAACATCCAAGGCACCGGCCAACCGGTGGCCCATCCACCGGTCAGCCGGTGGAGCCAAGTCTCGAAATCTCCCAATTTCCTCAAGCACCGGCCAGCCGGTGGGACTGTACCGGCCAGCCGGTGGAGCCAGTCAAACTAGCCGTTGCAGTTTGACCAGGCTGGCCCACTTGGCTCCCAACGGCTCTTTTAGCCTCTCCAACGGCTCCGAAGCCTCCCCAAGGGTTCCATGCCTATAAATAAAGGCCAAGGAAGCCCCGGACACCCACCCGGAACTATACGGAAGCCCACGGACACGTTGTTCATCATTTGGCGTACCTCCGGCGACTTCCTTCAAAGGAACCTCAATAGCTCCAACAACTTCCACATCCAAGGAGCTCCACTCAAGAAGCTTGGGAGTGCACGTCTTCAACTCCATTCAACCTTTGGCGCCCAAGTCTTCCCAATCACGGTTTTTCTTGTATATTTTATTTTGAGCTTAAAATTGGGTTTGTGCTTACAAACCCCAAACTTTTCTCATCCCCTCTTTCTTTGGGTTCTCACACCACCTCTAAGGTGTGAAGAGGTTTCCTCAAGCCTTTCCTTTTAAAAGGCTTGTGTTTCGGTGAGCTAGCCTTCACCCGTTAAAAAGGCTAGTGGGTTCTTGCTATTCCATCAAAAGCAAGTGGGTTCTTGCTAAACCACAAAAAGCAAGCTGTAATAGGTCCTAGTGCTACCTCAAAGCCTAGTGGGTTTCTTGCTAAAACCATTGAAAAGCAAGCGGTAGGAATCTCTCAACGGTTGAGTTGGGAGCGGAGACGTAGGCCAGTTTTTTGGCCGAACTCCGTTATCAAGTTTTGTGTTTTGCCTCATTTATTTCTGCTGCATCTTAACTTTGATTTTTAAATTGTTAATCATTTTTTAAAAGGCAATTCACCCCCTCTTGCCATCTTTCCCCTCCTCGTTTTTCTTCCGACCCAACAATTGGTATCAGAGGACGTATTTGAATAAATCCTTAAACGGTTTCAAATTAAAGATCCTATTTTTTTTGATGGCATCAACCTCTTTCGCCCCCGAGGGCCTCTCATTGGGTCGGGCTCCATTTTTTGATGGGACCGACTATAATTATTGGAAAACCCGCATGACTACCTTTCTTAGAAGCATAGGATATCCCATTTATAAAATTGTCATGCAAGGTTACACTTTGTCTACCCCCGACGAATCCAAATGGACCCAAGCCGACATTAGAAATTTTGAGCTTGATGGCAAAGCCATGAATGCTCTTCATTGCGGCCTAGACCGAAATGAATTCAATCGAGTGTCTACTTGCACCTCCTCACATGAAATTTGGAAACTTTTAGAAGTAACTCATGAGGGCACTAACAAAGTCAAAGACACTAGATTGGATATGTATAGGCAGGATTTTGAGTCTTTTTCCATGCACCCAAATGAATCTATTTCTGAAATGTTTACTAGATTTACTGACGTGTGCAATGGTAGAAAATCTCTTGGAGATGACATTTCTGCAGAAACTATGGTGAAAAAGATCCTATGGGTCCTTCCGAGCTCATGGGCACCTAAAGTGACGGCGATCCAAGAAGCTAAGGACGTCAAAAATATGCCGGTCGAAGAGCTCATCGGATCCCTAATGACGTACGAGATCACGATGAGGAGGCAAGCTCAAAAGGAGGGCACACCAATCAAAACTCCAAAGAACATCGCCCTCAAGGTACAAAAGGAAGTAAGCTCCTCCTCATCCTCTTCCTCATCTCCTTCCTCATCTTCCTCATCATCAAGCGGCGACTCGGAAATGGAGTATCTCGCCCGCCAAATGCACAAGTTTATGAAGAAGCACAAGAAGAAGAAATCCCGCAAGCACCGAAAGCAAGAACCCACCGAAAAATCCGAGCCCAAGGTGAAATGTTACGGGTGCGGCGAAAAGGGCCATTACAAGCCCGATTGCCCACTCAACAAGAAACGGGCCAAGGAAAAAGGAAAGAAGAAGGTCCTCAAGGCGACATGGAGTGACACCTCATCCTCCTCCTCCTCCTCCTCGAGCGACCAAGGTACAAAATGCCTAATGGCATTCCATGAGGTAACATCATCCGACTCCTCCTCTTGTTCTTCAAATTCCAATTCTTTAAATCATTTATCTTATGAAGAACTCTCACACGCTAGAGACCAACTCGAAAATGGTTTTCATGAACTTTCTTCTAAATTTGTTTCTTTGAAAAAGAATTTCAAAAAACTTTCCTCCGAAAAAGAACAACTTCTTAAAGAGAAGGAGGAACTCTCCCTAAAAATCCAAAATTTCCCAAATGTTGACTCTTTGGAATCAACCATCAAAGACCTTAGAGAATCCCTAGCCAAATTCACCCAAGGGGAACAAAATCTTTCAAAATTGCTTGGTTCCCAACGAATTTCAAGAACCACCCAAGGGCTAGGATATACCAATGTAGCTTCCTCCTCTCATGCTCCAACTATTTTTGTAAGGGGGAGCTCTTGTTTTAAATTTTGTAATTATTGTAAAAAACCCGGGCACCTCATTTATGAGTGTGATTGCAAAAATGCCCGGTACGGTAGACCAAAGACTATTTTCTATTCCGACGAATTCTATAGGAGAAGACCCGCTACAAGACAAGTATGGATTGAAAAATCCCTTCTAGCGAGTCTCTCCGGGCCTAAAATCATCTCTTTTCAAAATCCCTCTCCCCGGTGATTTATTGTTTTTATTTAGGGGGAGTTAGGATTGTTTAAGCTTTTCAATTTCAAATTTTTTTCAAACGTTCAATTTCAACTCTTGGTTTCAAATTTTCATTCAAAATTTTCATTTCATTTTGATTCAAAACTTTCAATTCAAACTGTTATTCATTTTTTGATTCAAATCTTTTCAAATTTCAAAAATTTCAATTGATTTTTCAATTCTCAAATCTTGTTTTTCAAATCATTCCCTCAATCAAGTCTTATGCCCCATTCTATTTTGATAATCACAAAGGGGGAGAAATTTCTTGATTGATTGGGGGAGAATCTTTTCTCTCATGCTTAGTATTTATTTTCAATTTTTCAGCATGCCTTCATTTAAGTTTTTACATTGCTTAGATAAGTGATTGTGATCATCAAAATAGGGGGAGATTGTTGTACCCCACACTCTTTGATTTTCATGATCACAATCACTTTCATTTTTATCTAACATTGTTTTTAAGTGTTGTGAATGAAAGGCAAAAGATTTCCAAAGGATTGGCCCAAGAATGGACAAGAAATGGACTGAAATTCAGTCCACCAGCCAACCGGTGGAACACCAGCGGCCAGCCGGTGGCACCTGCACTCAAAGGGAAGCTACTGCCTCCCCACCGGTCGACCGGTGGCTCTGTCACCGGTCGACCTGTGGCACCCAGCTCAAATAGTGAGACCTACTGTCTTTCCACCGGCCAGCCGGTGGCTCCTCCACCGGTCGACCGGTGGGGCCTGGACCAACCTCCTTCTCAACATCCAAGGCACCGGCCAACCGGTGGCCCATCCACCGGTCAGCCGGTGGAGCCAAGTCTCGAAATCTCCCAATTTCCTCAAGCACCGGCCAGCCGGTGGGACTGTACCGGCCAGCCGGTGGAGCCAGTCAAACTAGCCGTTGCAGTTTGACCAGGCTGGCCCACTTGGCTCCCAACGGCTCTTTTAGCCTCTCCAACGGCTCCGAAGCCTCCCCAAGGGTTCCATGCCTATAAATAAAGGCCAAGGAAGCCCCGGACACCCACCCGGAACTATACGGAAGCCCACGGACACGTTGTTCATCATTTGGCGTACCTCCGGCGACTTCCTTCAAAGGAACCTCAATAGCTCCAACAACTTCCACATCCAAGGAGCTCCACTCAAGAAGCTTGGGAGTGCACGTCTTCAACTCCATTCAACCTTTGGCGCCCAAGTCTTCCCAATCACGGTTTTTCTTGTATATTTTATTTTGAGCTTAAAATTGGGTTTGTGCTTACAAACCCCAAACTTTTCTCATCCCCTCTTTCTTTGGGTTCTCACACCACCTCTAAGGTGTGAAGAGGTTTCCTCAAGCCTTTCCTTTTAAAAGGCTTGTGTTTCGGTGAGCTAGCCTTCACCCGTTAAAAAGGCTAGTGGGTTCTTGCTATTCCATCAAAAGCAAGTGGGTTCTTGCTAAACCACAAAAAGCAAGCTGTAATAGGTCCTAGTGCTACCTCAAAGCCTAGTGGGTTTCTTGCTAAAACCATTGAAAAGCAAGCGGTAGGAATCTCTCAACGGTTGAGTTGGGAGCGGAGACGTAGGCCGGTTTTTTGGCCGAACTCCGTTATCAAGTTTTGTGTTTTGCCTCATTTATTTCCGCTGCATCTTAACTTTGATTTTTAAATTGTTAATCATTTTTTAAAAGTCAATTCACCCCCTCTTGCCATCTTTCCCCTCCTCGTTTTTCTTCCGACCCAACAATTTATACCCTTGTTTGACTTTTTATAAGAGGTTTATAAAGGAATCTTTCCATCGTTTACCATACAAGGTTCTTTTTAACCTTTTCGACAGAATTACGATAAGAATGTTTTTTTAACTTATACGACGGGCGTGGCTATTTACCGCCGTTATAAAATTGTCAAAGCTTCCCTTACAAGCTTATAAGAATATTTTCAATGTAAATGTATTATTTTATAATTATGGGACTTTTCAATGATTTCAAAAAAGATATATTTCTCTCAAATAGCTTTGATTTCATCTATGTCAACATCCTTTGATGGGTTTTAAGTTTAATTGAAGTTGATTTATGATACAAAACTTCCATTGAACATTTTGTGATATATTTTACTGTGGATGTGTTATTTTTATACCATTCATAGTTTATTGAGAAATTGTTGACATTTCGTATGCTAGTTTTAATACGAACATTTATGTTATGTTTAAACCTATTTATATGAGGAATGTATTGGACTTAATAAGTGACGGGTGGAGCCCGCTATAGCTCCTCGATGCATCGATAGGTCTCATGAGACAACTAGACGTGGAATTGTCCGAGGCCCTTTCCCAATTTGATCTATGGTTTTGGCCGAGGCCTTAATCATTTTAGACGTCTTGGTCGAGGCCTTGACAAAGTGTTTCAGAATATCCGACATTATACATTCCCTCATTATGAAAGTGGTTATTGATATTTCATGTGATTATTAGACTAGTAGAATATCCATGTGAGTAAGTAAATGGCATTATTTGATTTTACTTTTTCCATATTATGCTGAAGTTCATGTTTAATAAGGCTTTTGTTTTAGTTATACATTGCCTTAAATGCTTATGTTTTCTTATGAATGTTTCCGCTATATTGTTATCCTTACTGGGCATTTGAGCTCACCCCTTTTCTATGTTTTATTTTTCCCAGGATATGAAGAATGTCACAACCCGACCTCGGGGCCCGCGCCGTGACTACCCCAAGCCCGCCTTCCATAGGCCAGGGGCTGGCGACTAGCACCAAGGCGTAAAATCCCTGTAAACAGGGAAGGCATTACCTTTATAAGTAACAACCACCACAGAGTCAGCAAGCGGAAAGTAACTACAAAGTGCAGAAAAGTAAAGGGCGCCGGAATACAAGCCCAACTGAAAGTACAACTGAAAAGGAAAAGAACAGCAACTGAAGAAAAGACGGTGGCCTCGTGTCGTCCACTGGCAAATCCCACCTGAAGGGTGGGTACAGATAGCCTCCAGGCTTCTCGGGTCCCACGTCTGCTCCGAACACGTCTCGCCCAGTGGTCCACCTCCAGGTACCGTCCTGCTCCACGCCCCAACCGTGATCAGCGCTGTCCGTCGTCTGCATCCAACACAACAAGGTGCGGGCATAGCCCGTGCAGGGGTGAGTATAAGCTACTCAGTAAGGACCCCGAGACCCCCGAAGGTCTCCCGAAATCCACAGAGGATATAGCACAAAAAGGAAGGTGCAATCACGAAGTAACATCTGACTCGACTTAGGTATATGCCCATACATATACCTAAGTCCCCAATTCTAGCTCTGCTCACGAGCTCAAGAACAACTCAATCCACACAGGAAAGCAAGACTCAAATCCAAAAAGGAGAGTAAATAGTAAATCCACATAGGATAGTTCAACACAATCCACAAAGGAGAGTAACATAAGATTCAGCTCAACCAGGTATACTTTTTCAGATGACGTCAAAGATGATCACTGATCCATCTAAGTCGTCGGACCCACGAAGGATCGATAGGTACTAACCCCCGCAAAAGACCCACACAGGATCGGGCTCACATAGAACCTGTAGGTAGTGGCTCACACAGAACCGGTAGTAAGGACCCACACAGGATCAGGCCCACACAGGACCTGTAGCACTGATCCCCGTAGGATCGCTGAGTGTAGTAGTCGACGCAGTCCACTGAGGATCTCCGCACAGTCGTCGCCGCAGTCCACGAAGGATCTCTGCTCTGTCGTCGTCGCAGTCCACGGAGGATCTCTGCTCTGTCGTCGAAGTCACAGCCAGCACTAGGGTTCCCGCACACAGCGAGCTCGTTTAGGAGGGTCCGCTCCACGAGCCGAGAGGCTGATACATCAACTGACACGTAGTCCAAAGTTGATGTATCCAAAAGTTCTGTATCGACAACAGGATCTCAACGCAACAGACGGCGCGTCAATCGGACGCCCGGTCTGAGAGTTATTGGCATTTTCGTCCCAGGGGCCCGGTTGGGTTTTAGGGAAAAACCAACCCGACCGTACTCCGCCTGTGTCCGATCCTCGGGCGGAGTATGCCAAAAGTTCTGTCTCACTTAGAGGAAACTACCACAGCTGACGGTACGTCGATCGGACGTCCGTAGCTCAAGTTATGAGCGTTTCCGCTCCGAGGGCCCGGTTGGTTTCGTGTACGAACCAACCCGGCCGAACCCAAAGTCTTCCGAAACCTTGAGTGTAATATACCGAAACGACCGACTCGATCCAAGGATCGCGTAGCCGCCGACGGTTCATCAATCGGAGGTCCCAGGCCCAAGATATGGGCAAAAGACCGAAGAGGGCCCGAAAACGGGGGTTCTGGGCCCGGGGCGGCCTGGCCCGAACCCCCCTGGGTCGGCCGAACCGGGTCGACCCGAACCGGGTCGACCTGACCCGGCCCGACCCAGCTAGGCCGGGTCCGGTCCGGCTTGGGCGCGGCCCAGCCGACCGGACTGGCCGGCTCGGCTTCAGCCGAGCGGCCGAAGAAAACCGCCGCGGGTTTGACCCGCGGCTTGGAGGAACGCGGACCACGCGGGCCGCGTGCTGGGTGGCCGGACCGCGGACGAGGTCCGGCGGTTCGCCGCCGCCTTCCGCGGGCCGCCAGAGTTGCTCCGGTGGCCCGTTTTGCCTCCCGTCTGCGCCACTGCTCCTCCCGGGGGCCGATCTTCACTGCGGGATCAACGGATCGCCCTTGCCGCATGGTTCGTCGTCGTCCGCCAAAACCGAACAACAAAAAGATCGGCGGAGGGTTGCCGGGTCTTGTTCGTTAGATCCGCACCCTCCGCGTTAGTCATAAAAATCATCGGGAGGGATTAAGGCAGCCACAATTTTATCCAAAAATAATATTGTTCAAGTTTGGTTTTTTAATTAAAAATAATTAGATCACGGGAACGAATCACCAAGAAAAATAAAATCCCTACCTCGATGTCGCCGTCAGACGTGAAGTCGTCACGAAATCGCTCGTCGCGGAAGGAGGGGATCGTCGTGTCGTCGCGGACGAGACGTTCATCGCACCGCGGGAAAAACGTCGCGCCGACGATCTCCCGATCTAGAACAAACGGATTTAATTAATTAAATCCATTGTCATTGAAATTAAAAAGGGAGAATTAAACGATTCGTTTCTCACCTTAGTTGCCGAACGAGGATCGGCCGCGGAAGAAGAGGCGTCGCTGAAGAACGTCGCCGGTAGAGCTCGTCGACGTCGCAGATCACGGTGTGCGTCATCGAATTCCGGTCACCGGCGTTCTTCGCGTTCTTCGCGTTCTTCGCGAGGAGAGTGGAGGCTCAGAGAATTCGCACAACGATAGCAATCCTACAAAATAGACAAGTTTGTCTATTTTATTAATTTGCCAACGAACATAAACGCGTAAGTAACGACCCATTAAATTCGTTGAATTAATTCAACGAATGAAACAGCCCATTTAATTCATTAAATAAACCGCCCAATTAAATGGTCTGTTAAGAATTTAAGAAAACGCGTCGGTTGACTTTTCAGTTACTTTGACGGGTTTTCGCAGGTGCGTTACTTAGCGGAAGAAACGGCGGGGCTCGTGCGGGCCCCACCGCACAAATATCCTACCAAGAGGGTAGGATATTTCCGGATAGCACCCTATCCGATTTAACTCAGCTCAAGTGGCTTTCAAGCGACTTCCAAGTGGCTTAAGTGAAATAAAATAAAGTTGTCGCACAACCTTTATTTTATTTCCGACTT
Organism: Viscum album; assembly: GCA_963277665.1. Lineage (NCBI taxonomy): Eukaryota > Viridiplantae > Streptophyta > Magnoliopsida > Santalales > Viscaceae > Viscum > Viscum album. The sequence continues at coordinate 1,596,982,453 of OY728133.1, read as the reverse complement.
AAAGCCCAAAATTTTAAAAACCACGGTTGAGAAAACGCAACTCCGGAAGAGGCGTTTCTATGAAAATACCGGCACTGCGATTTCATCGGTGCCCTCAGAATTCGATTCCGGGCACTGGTTCAAAAGATAGAAAAACCCGCTCGTCCGTTCACTGAACGTACCCGAGCCAAACTTTGGAAATTGATTCCGGGCACACCGGGCCTCGGAATCAGGTGCCGTCTGAAGCTGCGCTCTTGCAAAATTCCAAAGAAAATTAAGAAAAAAAATTTCCTTGAAATTTGCGGGTCTTTACAAAGAAGTAAATTCTAAATGACCTACAGGGATAGTATGAGGGGATATGAGTGTGGTCTATGAAGAAAATATGTTGTTGTAGTTTTCATTTTTATGATGTAAAACTTTATAAATATATCTAGTGTTTCCAAGGATACTAAACCAATCGGTCTTTCGAGATTTGATCTTTTTTGTGATCATGCCAATGTTATGTAATAATGCACCGACTCTAGGTAACTGGGGTCGGGGCATTACAGTCTTTACTCAGCGTGGCATGAATCTGAGGTAGAGAAGGTGGGTCGAGTACCTACAGTCCTTTGGTTTCGAGCTTTCCTATACACCTGGTAAGGGTAACGCAGTAGCTTATGCACTAAGCAGGACGAATCAGATGCAGGCAGTGTAGGAGGCCGGTGGTGAGTGGAAGCTTATGGCCTTGTTCTGTGAGATGCATTTAGAGGTGCACTATAGTTAGGTGCAGACTTATCTTTCCTCTTTAGTTGTGACTTCTACCCTTCTGGATAGAGTGTGGATGAGATAACTACCTGATTCAGAAGGCCTAGTTCTGCGGAAGTCGGTGGAAAGTGAGGACCCTCCTCCTAGATAAAGATAGGTGATGATCTGATTTAACGTTTCCATGGAAGAGTGTGGGTTACATGGGATATACGCGAGGAGCTGATGCGGGAGTCTCAAGATTCAGTTTGGGCAGTTCATCCCGGGGTTACCAAGATGTACCACGAATTGAAATGTCAGTACTGGTGGCCAGGTATGAAAGGAGAGATAGCTAGTTTTGTTACGAGGTGTTACAACTGTCAACAGCTTAAGGAAAATCATCAGAGACCAGGTGGGCTATTACAGCAGTTACCCATCCCCTAGTGAAAATGGGATGATGTCGCAATGGATTTTGTGACAAGGTTGCCGAGACACCTAGAAGAAACAATGCTATTTGGGTTATTGTGGAAAGACTCACAATGGTAGCTCACTTTATGTCGATCAAGGAGACCTTCAGAGTTGATAAGCTCTAGAAGATGTATATCCAAGAGATCGTACGTCTTCATGGGGTTCGTTGTTCTATCATTTCAGATAAGGACACTCGTTTTATGTCTAATTTCTGGCAGAGTTTCCAGAGGGCGCTAGGTACACAGGTGCTTCTGAGCAGATATTACCACCCTCAGACTAATGGCAAGTCGGAGCATACAATACAGGTGATGGGGGGACATGCTGCGTGCATGCGTCCTAGACTTTGGGGGCTCTTGGGAGAAACATATACCCTTGGTCGAGTTTTCATATAAAAATAGTTTCTAGGAGACTATTGAGATGGTTCCATATGAGGCTTTATATGGTAGGCCATGCCAGTCACCCTTGTGCTGGTTAGAGGCAAGTGAGGCAGCATTACTGGGGCCACAACTCATGCAGGAGACTTCTGAGCAGGTCCAGTTGATTCGGAAGCGGATGGCTACCACGCAGTCTCGTCAGAAATCTTATGCTGATCACCGTAGACGACCTTTGGAGTTCGTGGTCGGGGATCTGGTTTTCTTGCATGTTTTGCTGAGGTTGGGAGATAAAAGGATCCGGAGACAGGGTAATCATTCACTGAGATATGTGGGGCCATTTGAGATTCTGGAGAGAGTCGGGCTGGTTGCATACCGATTGTAGTTACCGCAGTGGTACCGAGCCATGCACGACGTCTCCAATGTGTCTCAGTTGCGTCGTTATCATTCAGACCCATCTCACACATTTCAGCCAGATGAGGATGAGCTGGAAGCTGATGCGTCTTTTAAGGAGAATCTAATTCGTATCATTTATAGGGGCACGGAGGTTCTCCGCGGTCGGTCAGTTCCTCTCGTACGGGTGCTATGGCAGCATGGCTTGGTACAGGACGAAACCCGGGAGCGAGAGACCGACGTACATGATCAGAAGCCGAAGTTATTCACGGCTATATCTTCAACACCCTCAGAAGGGAAATTCTGGGAAAAATTGTTTTAAGGGGGATGTTTGTAAGAACCCGGTTCTTATTCTTGACGTACGGGCTTGTCATTTCTCTTTTCCTTAACTGTTTTTGAGAAAATAGGAAAAATGGGAAAAACCCTTAATTTCAGAACTACACGCCGTGTACTTTTTCCACAAGCCATGTACTTTTGGCCATGTGGGAATGAGTACACAGGGTGTGTGGCCATGTCGGCGACAGGGGTGTAGGAACCGACTACATGCTGTATAGTGGTACCTTACACGCCGTGTAGTCAGTCGACAGAACAAAAAGTAAGGTGCTGGGGTGGCAACCAGGTGGGCAACAGTACACGCTGTGTACTCAGGTGTACATGTTGTGTACTCATGTTGACGGATGAACAGTGTGGCGGTGCCACCAGTTGAACAGTTAAACGAAGGGAGTACACACCATGTACATTGATGTACAGGCCGTGTAGCTTGAGTCTTTCTCTTAAAATGGTCAGTAGCCTCCCCTGTAAACAAGGAAGGCTTAGAAGGGGAAGGGGAGGGTTTTTGAGACGGACGAACCTTCGGTGATCCACCAGGCGCGCGTCTGGAATCTGTTTCTGCCTCAGGAGATCTCGTTGGAATCGTACGGGTAAGCCCTCTCATCTCCTTAAGCTGTTTTTTCCAATTCTTCCCCTAACAGAAGTTATTTGGGTTTATGCGAGTTTCCATTTTTGTCAGATCTACATCGTTCCTGGGCGTTTCTGGAAGCGACATTCTGGTATAAAGATCATTGGCGTTTAAGGTAGGTGGCTTGGTGATTACTTTTCCAACTATTGTGCATTTTGTGCATTTTCATTCCATGAACCCATGTTGGGGTGTCGTGAGGCTGAGGTCATGGCTATTTAATGTACCTAGATCTGAATAGGTAATTAAATTTGATAATAAAATGTTGTGTTGGATCGTTGCTTGGATCCAGGACCACCCCGGGGGTGCATTCCTCTGTTTAGTCGTTTGGCCAGGATACCCGAGTGTATGCCATGTTTAAATTATGCATTAATTTTGTCATTGAGATTAATTGTATGTAAATTGCATGTTTATATGTTGGGCATGGCCCAGTTACTTATGCCTGAGGGCGGTGTTTGCTATAGCCTGAGGGCGTGACTATATTAGCCTGAGGGCAAGACTATATTAGCCTGAGTGCAACATCCTATTTCACATGAGGGAAACCTTTCGTGCATGAGGTCTTGACTTCTGTGCCTGAGGGCGAAGCTTCTTACGCCTGAGGAAAATTTCTGTTACACCTGAGGGCAAGGCCTGAGGGAATGATTCTGTATTGCCTAAGGGCGTGGTATTACTATATTAGCCTGAGGGCGTGGTTTTTCTATATTGGCCTGAGGGCTTTGGTGATGTTGAGTACAAAATTTTATTAAATTAAATGGGTAAAATAAATAATAAAATAGAAATATAATTGGTAGTTAGTTACTTTTGAGTACTGCTTACTTTATTGCATTTTATTACTACTGCACTCTATTGCATGTTTTACACGTAGTTGAGCGCAGGCCTTTGGTGGGTGCCTATAGAGATATATTTCTCATACCCTGTTTGGGCCAAGATTTTTGGCTCAAACAGATTATGTTGTTGCAGGTGTAGATAGGGGCAAAAATCCTTATAAAGGTTCTTGATTACTGCTGAGGAGTGGGAGCATGAAACAGGGCTTAGGCTCATGATGCTGCCAGCTGTTTTTGATGTGTTTTACTGTACTCTTCTTTTGTTGTACTGTACAGATGTATAACATGTTCTGGCTATTTTCATAGAACTCTAGGCATGTAGCATCTTTTCTATATACTGGTTGTTATTTCCATTGCTGTAGTTTATTTCAGTGTGTATGTTTTACTGCTTCCACTGGTTTTTGAATGTTTATACTCATATTCTGCTGCGCAACACTTTGACAAATGAGGGCATCGTTTCCCAGTTATTAGACCTAGGCCCTCGCTACTAGTCGGCAGCCTCTGGAATTTGGGGAAATGCGCTTTAGGTCACATGGAAAACTGGGTTTGGGGCACCCATTTAGTGGCACCTGGATCTGGGACATTATAGAGGAATAGGTCAGAATATTGTTGTGATGTATACCAAGTAAGATAAGGTTCTCAGACCCTCTATAGTTAGAGGAATGATTCTAGATTCCTTAGTTTTACATTATACACATTTTTGATACAAGGTATTTCCACAATTTAATATCTATTTCTGTTGTGCAGAGCATATAGAATTGTATCGTCACTTATAAGAATTTTTTATTACTCTATGCACTCAATTAAAAAATATAAAAGCTAGTTCGCATCATTACAAGGAGTTCTCTATTGAGCTTTGTGGGTGTCAATTCATATGGTTCCTTTATGTCTTAGAGATGATAGTCTATGGTTTCAATCTCAAGAATTGTTTTCTTGGTTCCCTTCAAGGTTTTTGTCGACTGATATCACCATATGGTGTGTTTCATGTAACTATAGTGTGGTTTGTTTCATAATAATTGATAATGGGAGGTCTAGGCGAGTATAGAGGGACATGAGCATCATTAGTTGGGAGGAGTTACTGCCCAAAATTCTAGTTTCTATTTGGATGACCATGGGACTTCAGAGATTTAATTTCATACAGTGGTTGGTCATTACAAGGATGTATCTCAGTTGACTTTTTAGGTTTACATCGAGAGTGAGAGAAATACTTTAATATTGGGCTGATTTTAGGAGTGTAACCTGTTTACATTCTTCCTTATAGAATTGATACACCATAGTTATACGAGCTCAGGAATTATATAGAATAGTTGCAGGAAATTGGTGTCATCCGACCTAGTAATTCTCCATGGAGTTAACCTGTCCGATTTGCGATGAAGGTGGATGTCACCCTAAGATTTTTGTGGATAATCAAAAGATGAACAAGTTTACAATTAGGAACTGACATCCTTTGATGAGGATTTATTATAACTTTGATAATCATTGGTGATCCTTGATGTTCTTGAAGTTTTAGTTGAGATCAGTTTGTCATTAGTTGCGCGTATGATAACCATATATACATCATAAAAACTTTTAGGGTAGTTATGGTCTATTATAATATGTGGTTATTCTATTTAGTATCATAAACACACCTGATGTTTTCATGGAACTGATGAACCGAGTGCTTAATCCTTACATTGAATCATTTATAGTTTTTTTCACGGATGATATATTTGTTTACTATAAAACTCGACAGGGCCAATCCAAAAATCTTGATATCATTTTGACTACACTGAGAGATCAGAAGTTATATGCTATGCACTATAAATTCCAAATTTTGATGGACCTAATTTACTTCATGGGTGATGTCATATTAGAGACAAGAGTATCATTAGTCATAGAACAAGTGAGATCTCATGTATACTATGAGCATCCAAAAAACGTCATTGAGTTAAATAGTTTTCTTGGGTCGTCTTATTAGTACATATATATTATGAAGGAATTTTCACACATAGTATCACTACGGAAGGGATTGACTATGAATGGAATGAAGTACTTTTGGATAGATTCATTCTATTTATCCTTATAGGAGATGAATGGGACGATTACATTAGAAATGATTCTCATTTTTCAAGAGATATCAAAGATCTATATTATTACTACTATTTATCAGGTATTGTTTTTTGTGAAATGATTATGCAGTAGGAAGGAATCATTGCATACGAGTCTCAGAAGTTGAGGCCTCATGAGAGGAATTACCTGACACATGATCTTGAGTTGGATGCAGTTGTTCATGCTTTATGTTGTTGGAGAAATTATCCTTAGGGTTATAATTTTGGGGTTTTCACCAACCAAAAAAGTCTCAGAAATGTCTTCACTCAGTGTGATCTGAATTTAAGACATAGAAGGTGGGTTGAATACCTTTAGTCCTCTAAAATGGAGCTCAGTAACATGTCATGGTTTAGAAACATAGTGGCTGATGGATTGTGTAGTAGGACCAAGATACAAGTATTTCAGGAGGCCAATAGAGAGTGTAATCTTATAGATATGTTCTCTCATTTGTTTTTAGAGGTGCATGATGTATAGGGTAATACATTTCTTTATAATGTAGATTTTACCATTATTCTACTCAATCGAGTGGGAATGAGGTAGCTATTAGATTTTGAGGGCCTAGTTCTTTAAGAGAGTGTGTCAGTTGAGGTACCTATTATTAAGTGAACTATTGGCGAGGATGAGATCATGAGTTTTCATGGGTTCCTATGGGTGTCGTAAGACATACACGATGAAATTTTATAAGAGATTAATTCCTTAATTTGGGATGTTTATCCTGCTGTGACAATGATTTATAGAGATCTACACTATTAGTATAGGTGGCCATGTATGAAGAGAGTTTTTGTATATTTTTCATGATATATTTCACCTGTGAGCTGGTGAAGGTGAAGCATCAGTAACGAACATTGTCTTTTCAGCAGTTAATCATCCCAAGTTGAAGTGGGATGATTCCACCATAGGATTCATGACAGGATTACTGATGAGTCCATGAGGGAACAATGTAGTTTGTGTTGGCTTGACATGCTCATGAAGGTTACAAACTTTTTACCAATCATGGAGACCATTAATTTTGATGAGCTGGAAATGTTTTTTGTTTGGGATATTGTACGTTTACATGGGGTTCCACACACCATCATTTCGGACAGTGACATCCTTTTTACTTCTTGGTTCTGGAAGGGACAACATAGGGTTCTGGGTACACAGGTACTTCTGTGTACAACTTACCATCCCCAGATAGATGGCTAGTATGAGCCCACAATTAAGGTGTTGGAGGAAATTCATCAGGCATGCATCCATGATTTTGGAGGTTCTTCGAAGAAGCACATACCAATGGTGGATTTCTTAGTAAATTTTTTTTTTCATGAAACTATTCTGATGGAACCATATTGGGAATCATAGGATATACCATGTCGATCACCGCTATGATGGCTAGAGGAAAGAGAGGTAGCTATATTGGTACCTCATCATTACTAGGATACCATAGTGCTGGTGGAGTTCATTACGAAGATGATGTATACTAGAAAATCACCAAAAAAGTATTCTGATGATTGATATTGATTTCCTCTAGTGTTCGAAGTTAGAGATCAAGTATTCATACATGTCACGCCATGGTTGGGACACATGAGGATTAGGAGACATGGAAATCTATCCACAAGATACGTCGGGTCATTTCAGGTTTTGGAAATAATCATGCTGGATTTCAATTGACTTTAGTTAAATCAGAGGTACTGGGCTATGAACGACATCTTCCATGTCTCTTAGTTATAACTTTTCGTATCATACGCATCTCATGTTTTCATCCTGAAGAGGCAGAGTTGGAGATGGATGCATCATTCGAGAAGAATCCTATCTAGACTATCGATCAAAGTGGGAAGGTTATAATTGTATGGTCTATCCACTATTATGGGTGCAATGGAAGCACATACGAGTATATGATCAGACATGGGAGATGGAGACTGATGTGCGATATTGGTGGCCAGAACTGTTCAAGGAATCTTCCTCACCACCTTTTTAGGGAAATTCGGGGTAAATATTTTTAAGGGGATAAGTTTTTACGAACTAAAATATTTATGTCATGTATGGATAGTGTTTTTCCTATGTTTTTTAGAAAATTCAGAGAATTTTGAAATTTCGGAAGTACACCTCTTCTACTTATGTGTACCCGACATGTACCCGGTTTTCTTGTGTAGCTATTTGTTTTTCATGTAATGGAAAATTATACGGTCATGTGAGGTTACCTAGATACTACCTTAAGAAGGGCCTAGTGAAGGCCTATACACATAATGTATACTCAAGGAACATTCCATGATTTTTATTTTTAATTGTTTTATTGAACTGTCGTAGTGTCTAATAGAAAACAAATTTCTTCTTCAAGATTCTCTCTTCCAGGAGTGATGGAAAATGCCTAATATTTCTTGATCCACAGATCAACTGTCCGTTCCCCGAACCAGACACTTTTTATTGCATTAGAATCACCATGGTGTGTTCTTACATATTCTAGATCATTTCTTATTGTTCTCCCCTCCTTCGTGAGATAATCTTGGTTGACTAGTTTGGATGTTTTTTTAGATCTACAACATTATCGGTAAAACAAATGGATAGGGTTCTACTATATCCATCGTACAATGTTGAGTTAGGTTGTGGTTTCATTTTTGTATATGTATTTCAATATATGTGAAAAAATATCCAATATCCAACCTCATGAAATTGCATTTTTTAGAAATTTTACCCTTTTAATGACTAATATGTTTTAATTTCTTGAGAAAGGGGTTTTAATTATAAATATAGATTATGACCTCGTTATGGATGTGTTTTAACATGATTGATTGATTTTTTACATTGGGTTTTGGACATCTTGTAATGATATTTTATTTTCCATGCATAGTATTGTAATGATGGTGATGATTTTATATGACATGCTTGTGATATGCATTATAGTTGTTTAGATAAGTGGAATTTGAAAATTGATATTGCTGCTGGATATCGTTTCTGCACAATTGTATTATACAGGGATGTGGAACATGGTGTAGTGAAACTATATGAGGAATTGATGTTGAGGGAGTCCTAGAGTGTATGTTTTTTCTTTTCATGTCACAAGACCATAGGGGGGGGGGTCTGATATTGACTTCTCCATCAGAGTGTCTATAATTTACCATTAAGATACCACATGGAGAATTGACGTTGTGTTGTTTCTTTGAGAGTATGGAGTTTATTGCTAAAAGAAATCATGAAAAATTGACAGTGAGTGCTTCCACATAATGACTTTTTTTCATGAGACGAAGAGGATTGGATAGTTTGAGCTATGTTAGGGAGTCAATATATCATTATTGTTAAATTAAATATTAATATAGAGGGTTTAGGATATGAAAACATTCCCAAAGGGTTTCTAGTGTATGATTTCTTGAATTATAAATAAATTATAATGAATATTGTTTAAAACTGTATGATTTCATACATTAGAGTATTTCCTTATTTATTAATTCATTTTTCATGTTTCCTACTATACATATATACACTAATAGTTAGCAACATATCTTTTGTGGTTACCTACAAGAATTCATCCCACACACTGTTTGTTTCATGATTTTGGCCCCAAACAAATTATATTGTAGTCGGTATAGATAAGGTAAAGCGGCCTTCAACTATAGGTACTTGATTGTTGTGGAGCTGGATAGAATGGGACCATGCTGAGGAAAACGATTCTGCTGGAAATTAATTTTTTTCATTATACATGGTTTAGTTCTGTATTTCCAACATTGTGACTTCTTTGAAAAATATGATAGGCATATGTTACATGCATCATTTAAATATGTTCTCTTATTGTTTGTTAGTGTTAGTCTTCGGATGTTTACTTATTGTATGTTACTACAACTTCCAATGTTTTATATAATTGTTATTCCACTATGTTACACTTACCATGAGGTCATTGTTTCCAAAATATTACCCCAAGAAACTCACTTCTAGTCGGCATACACTTTCTTTTTGGGAAATTTTCTTGAGGCCATGTGTCCTACCAGATACGGGGCACCTTTGGGCGGCACCCGGAACTGGTACATTAAAAATATTTTGTAACTATTTAAAATATATACGAAGAAGGATAATTTTTTCTATGATTAAAAAAAGTTTCAATATTCCCTGAATTTTAGAAATAAAAAAAGTTCCATCAATGATTTTTATTGATGTGATGTAGTATCCCATCATTAAATTTAGTAGATAATTTATTCATAGTTGAAAATGAAATATACAGTAGTTATACTATTAAAGAGAAAAAATAGACCACAAACTATAAAGGTAATTCTTTCCACCAATAGTGGGATAAATAAGGAATGGTAAAGGTAATGACCTTGGGTAGTAGTGAGATGTCCATGAGCCTTGTAAGTGAGTGATTATATTCATTAGAATGATAACCAAAAAATTGTATGCATTCTAATTCATATTGATATTTGTTTGTGGAAAAATGATCATGATGAATTGTTGATGTTTCCTAGTTATGGTGAAGCAATGTAATACATAGTTAAATATGTACATTATGTTTCACATCAAAAATGATCATGAAAACGAAATTATATCTCATTAAAGTTAAATCAATGTGACCCAAAATTTTGAGTGGTTTATTTATTATAGGATAAGATAGATAGATAAAGGAGGACATTTTTTTATTATCATTTATAGATCATATCATGATTATCCAATCTATCATGATAAACATTCACTATATCCAATATATTAGTCAAATAATGAAATAAATATTGAGGGTTGTTTATTTTATTTCACGAACAATAAATTATTGAGGTATAGATAACCATTTGAGTATATTGTGTAACAGATGTTAAAGAAATTGAAAAAATGAGATAATATTTTTGTAAAAATAATTAGAGACAATCTTATGGATTGAAATATTAAATGATTAGTTGGTAAAAAAATTTATTTTTAATTAAGTTCACTATATTAGGATTTAATAGAGTAATGAGGTATATTTAGGTCATTGGTTTTACAAATTAATATGTAAGAATGTTATTTTGGGAAAACAATACTATATTTTTGGATATATTATTGGATTAATAATAAATGAAATTATTTTGTTTTATATCAATGTGGTTGATATTATTTAATGTTTAAATAATGAGGTATCAATTGGAATCATAGATGATTTGCAATAATATTATATTCACTAGGGTTAGTTTTATAAATGTTGAGTTTATTTTGGATAATATATGACAATATCATTTCCATTTTTTATGAGTGAATTTAAGAGTTATTAAAAAGGTTTGGAAAAAAATATATGTTTATATTAGAAAATATTTTTTATTTTTGGGAATTATTTTGTTCAAGAATATGATGAATAATTACCGAGTGAATCATTTTTGGAATAATTAAATATGAAATTTATGTTTTATTGTTGTTATTTTGTGACTAATTTATGAATCAATAATATTATGAATACTCTATATGTGGTAATATCCAAACATAATCTGATGATTTTTTTAATTCCAAATAGATAATGAATAAATTATTATATTTTGGTGGTTCTTAGGTTAAATTAAAAGATAATATTAGTTGTTCAAGAATAAAAAACTAAACTTAGTAATTTATCATCTAATAGGATTAAAAAGGAGAAAATTAATCCAATATTTCCAAATATTCAATATATTTTTATATGTTGGGAATAAAAAAAGTAAGTAAAATTATTAATATTTTATATTTATTGGGTAAATGAATTCTTTGATAATGGGATAACTATATATATATATATATATTATGATGAATAAGGAATTAGTCAAGTATCGAGGATTGTTATTTAGAAATGATTCATAAAAATGAATCTCATAATGATACACATGTGGTTTCTAGAATATTTAATATGGAATTAATAGGATTACAAGTGTTATCATGGAACATAATTTTCATGAGTTGAGTTATAATGTTTTTTGGTAAAATAAAAATGAAATTAAAAGAATGAAATTTGATTATAGTGGGGAGGATGTAACACCCCATGATTTAAGAATTCATTTTTTTATTTCTTTTATCACACTCATCAGTGAGATTAAATGATAATCAATACATATAATTTTTTTTAAATAATAGTTATTAACTATCTATTACATTAGATGGTATAAATAGAAATAACCACATTATGATATATATATATATATATATAAATTTTTTCCAAATACTCATATATTTTTTATATTGTATAAAAAAATACACGACAGTCAATAAGAATAAAATAATATATGGGTAATAATAACTGATGTTGAAAATATAAATCATTATATAAAATATGTTTATTATAATGTTTGTATTTTCATGAAAATGTAAAATTTCGAATATCAAAAATATGATTTTAATGAAATGGTTTTCATTTATGATATTTTTTTTAAAATAATATTATGATATATGATTAGGATTTTTTAAAATATTCATGATTATTAGAGAATAGTATGAAATATAAATTTTCTATTTACTTCCTTCTTTATGACATCATCATTATATAAAAATTCCTTTCATGTTGATGAATAAATATTGATATACTGAATATATATTTAATATGTAATTTAATATTTTTTACTGCAAATATGTTAAACATAAAAATAGATGTTTGAAAGTCTAGAATTTTCTGTAATGTATTTACTCAATTAAAAGTTGTTTTAATGTTTTTAATTTAATAAATTATTAACACAATTATTTTTTCATGTTTTCTCTAGAAGTAAAATTAGTATCCTTATATTAAAAATATTCAATAAGTTCAATGATAATATTAATTTTACCATATTTTAGTAATAAATAATTTTAAAACTTGAAAATCAATTTTTACAACCATAATGTTGTAACATCCCGATAAAATTTAAATTTAAATTTATAATTTAGTGATAAGTTTATAATTATAACTAAGGAATGATTTATTAAAAAGGTTTTATAAGAAATAAAAAAATATATATTTTTTAAATTAAAGTATAACATATTAATTTAAATTTTTTTAATAAAATATTTTTTTAATATATGTATATAATATAAAACTCATATAAATTTATTTGCGAGGATACGTGTACAAGAGCATTTCTTTTAATAATAATAATAATAAATATGTTTTAATGAAATTGTTTATGAAAATATTTTCAAACGCTTTATATATATTGACATGAAAATTTTATAGTACTAATAATAACAATATATAGTAATAAATTAATTAAGGTCATATAAAATTAGTTTTATTTTATTTCAATAATATTTAATAATGATATTTTATGGAAAATAATTATTATATTCACCATATCTATTAGAATTTTTATTTATAAATAGTAATGTAATTCTATAATATAAGTATTCATTATCCCCTAAATAAATATAAATATTAAATAAAACAATATATGTAATGTTTAATGAATTATTAATATAAGATATTAATGATTAAAAAATGTTGATAAATCGAATTAAAAAAACAAATTGATAATAAATAAAAATAAATTAAAATGAAGAAATGAAATTTTTTTAAAAAAATTAAAGAAAATGGGAATGGGAAGAGAATCATGATGCGCAATGAGGTTTTTCTTTGGGTTTAGTGTTGGGAGAGTTCATCATAGAGTGGAGAAATTGAGCTCAGAGTCAAGCCAAGAGGATTATTTGTCTTTAAGGAGTGGCAAGGAGAGTGTCGTCCTAGCTTTGATCTAAGGGATTTGGTGGAGTCAAAGAGAACTGTGGCCACGAGTATATATTAGAAACACTAGTTCATTCCTCTTTGAGAGGTGAGGTGGAGTAGCAGCGTTAGATGCAGGTCGATGGTTCTTCATTGGATTCAAGTATGTTTTGGTTTTGAGTTCGAAGGAGATCTTTTACGGTCCGATCAATGTCAGGGAATTCAGATATGGTATTAATCGAACGTCTCTGGACATTTTCAACTCGCTGTTAAGGTTTCAATGTTAATGGATTTAGGTTTCTATTTTCAATCATCCAAATCCTTATACGTTGAACTGATTTCAGCATATTCAATTAATTATTATCCGAAAATTTTCTAAAAAAAAATATCTATTGCAGTGCGCTGATTTCTATTGTTTTTGTAATCATAAATCTAGATGTTGTTTTCACTGAAATAACATACTGATTTGTCATCTATACTCAAATATATTATTCGGTTGATGTATAAAAACCCTTTCGGAATCAATTATATATTTTATTCAATATTATTTAACACTATTTTAATTTATTTTTGTCAACATTCTCTGTGGATTATTTCAATACTAATATTGATATTTCTCTGTGGATGTCCATATCAATTGTAAGTTTTGATTCTTTCAAATAAAATTATTTTTATTGATTCATTTTCAATATAATTGCATATAATCATCTGAATCCCTGATTTTTTTTCCACTTGATATAGAATATATAATATATTCTCAATGATAAGTATGCTTTCTCGACAAGCAGGACATATAGTCCACTAAAATATAGTAAATGTAATCATTCGTGTAACTGATTTCACTAGTAGATAATGAGTCATCAAATATTTATTCTATGAATTGTTGTACTAGAACCACATATACATTCCTTTAATTTTATTTCACTCTGATCTCATTTATTATAAATATATGAGTGTGGAGAAGTAGTCAAATAGGGAGTGAGTGTTCTTTTTTCTGAGTTTTCTCTTTGTTTTCCACTTCAATTTGAGAGTGAAAATAGAGTCTGAAGAGTATAACAAAATAGAAGGAGACTCTGCAGAAATAGTGTAAGAGACTTCTTAAAAATCTTTTTGCAACTCATTTTTCTTTTCTAATATTATAATTTTGTAAGGGTCTATTTCCAATAATTTCTATTTTACAAAACATTAATTATATAATTCGATGAATTTTTATAAACATAAGTATATTTAAAACCCTCCACTTTTAAAAGCATTCAATGAGGTTTAGTGATGCTTTGTTGGAATTTGTATACCTGAAATCAGTGTATGGGATTATTAATTTTTGATTCATAATTTACAAATCATTTATTTTTATATAAATATATTTACAAATCTAATTCGATTAAGGATTTATAAAACTACATGTCTGTGTATGTGGTTGTTATTAAAGTCTTAAACAAAGTAAGGGATAAATTATTTAATTTCAAATTTATATTTATCCGAAAAATTGATTATGTATGGGTTGTTTTTTATTTATTCTTAAAATAATGTTTTTTATTTTATGATTTAATGCAGGGATCGAATATCTATTTATTTTCCAGCAGTATTTTACAAGAGTTTATTCTAATAGTTTTCCAAAACTATATAATGGTATATAATCTAAATTTTTTATTATTCATTCAACATAATCCTAAAAGGTTTATAATTTTATAATATATTATTATTTATTTTATTATTATGGATATACATGTATCTATAAATATATATATGGAAGAAATTACCATGTTTATAATTCTACTACCATATTTATAATTTTATTTTTAGATTATTTTCATGTTTCACATAACATATCAACATGTTTTATCGATATTATCAGCATCACACTTGCACGTACATTGTCCATATGTTTATTCATTTCATCGAGGTTCATTTCGCTAAAATAAAACATATAATTTCAAGTTAAAAACTTATGTTTTTATTATCATTTTCTTCAATTAAAAAAACTTCATTAGAAAATTGAATGTCAAATTTATAATGTTTTATTTAGTACTTTATGTACAAAACAACATTAATTGTTATTGATAATTTAAATAAAAACTACACATATGTTCAACAATGTGGATTTGAGAAAGACTGATTAATCGCAGGGATATACCTTGTAAAGAGTATGAGGTAGAAGAGTTGGTTGTAACCAAACTTGTAGAAGATAAAAATATGGAAGTCATCATTTATTTGCGTTACATTTAAAAATAAATGGGTATTTTAAGGCAGTGATAATTTAATTGCAAAAACTCCAGTGACCAATATTAGTACACAAATATATATGTAAAGAAACTTTAAAAATTTTCGAAAAATATCGGCGCTTATTCTTTTTTAAAAAATAGAAGGTTATTGGGAAGTGAACCCATCATTCACTACATGTGAAGGCCCAATACAACATTCAAGGAATTATGTTTCCTCAAAATAATGTTTTGTTTTAATGATGTTTGCATATCATTTTCCAAAGAAAATAACTGGATTTATTTTAATGTGTTTTCAAAGTAAAATTATTTTTAATAATCATTAATTTATTTTGTAAAACTTGTTTTTTTACAATTGCATTTACAAGTGAAAATGGCCAAATAAATTATCAACATGATATTTTTAATAGTGAATTATCAAAAGTTTTTAAAACCCCTTATTGGGCATTTATTGTGCTCACTCTACATTTTTGAAATGTTTTTAATAGGGTACATTGAAAACCAGAGTCAGTCATCATTGTTGTAGCGTGCACGGGAGCAGAGTGGACGGTTGGTTTATTTAACCCTGATCAATGTAAGGTTATTTCTACCCATCTAGAACCAAAATCGGAAAAAGGTCCTCGTTTTATTAAAGTGTTGTGTAATTGTAACTTCACATTTTATAAAAAATATAAATTTCTAAAAAGCATTTTTAAGCACTGAGTCTGAAAGAGCAGGCTCGGGGCGTTATAGTTGGTATCAGATGAATGGTCTAAAAAACATTAGAGATTAGATGTTGTCTTTTGAGAAAAATAAAATCTAATCAATAGATTTTTTGTTAAACAGTTCTATACCCTAAATAAATTATTTAATTCTGATGATTAACATTCAGAATTTTCTTAAGTCCGATGAAATAATTGCGAGGTCACAATTCATTTAATGGTGGGAGAATGTAACATTCTGAGAAAATTTTAATTTTAATTTATAATTTAGTAAATTGTTTATAATTAAAACTAACTAATGATTTCATAAAAAGGTATTATATGAATTTTAAAAAATATATATATATTTTCAATTAACGTATAACTTATTACTTTAATTTTTTTAATTTAATAAAATAATATTTTAATATATGTATATAATATAAAACTAATAAAATTTATTTGCGGGGATACATGTTTAAAAGCATTATTTTAGGTAATAAAAATAATAAATATGTTTTAATGATATTTTTTAAGAAAATATTTTCAAACACTGTATATATATTGCCATAAACATTTTATTGGATTAATCACAATAAAAGTTCGAAATAAATTAATTATGGTCATATAAAATTAGTTCTATTTTATTTCAATAATATTTAATAATGATATTTTTTGGAAAATAATTATTATGTTCACTATATCTATTTTAAATTTTTTAATAAATAAAAAATTAATTCTAAAATATAAGTATTAATTCTTCACTTAAAAATTATAATTGTTATATAAATCAATATATGTAATTTTTAATGAATTACTTATAAAAGATATAAATGATTAAAAGAAATGATGATAATTTGAATTAAAAAAATAACAAAATCCTAAGAAATTAAAAAAATTAAAAAGAATAAATTAAATGTAATAAAATAGAAAATGATGAGATTCAGAAGCGAATCACGAGGCACAGTGAGGTTTTTCTTCGGGTCTAGTTTCTAGAGAGTTTGTCAAAGAGTGTAGAAATTGATCTCTAATTCAAGCCAAGAGGATTGTTCATCTTCAAGGAGCGGCATGGTGAGCATCATCTTAGCTTTGATCCAAGGGATTCGGTGGAGTCGAAGAAAATCATGTCCGCAAGAATCTATTTGAAACACTACTTCATTCATTTTTAGAGGCAAGGTGGAGTAGCAGCACGAGATGCATGTTGATGGTTCTTCATTGGACATGAGTTTATTTGGTTTTGAGTTCGAAGGAGATCTGTTGTGGACCGAATGAAGTCAGGGTATTCAGATCGTGTAGGAATCGAACTTATCTGGACAATATCGACTCGTGGTTAGGGTTTTAATTATCATGGAGGTAGGATTCTATTTTTAGTCATCTGAATCCTTATAAGTTGAACCGATTTCAGCATATTCAATTAGTTATTATCCAAATCCTTTCTCAAAAAAAGATATATATTGTTGGGCAATGATTTTTATTGTTGTTGTATTCTTCCATACAGATGTTTTTTTCGCTGTAATAACTTACCGATTTTTCATCTATACTCAAATTTATTATTCAGTTTATGTATACCAACCCCTTCAAGATCGATTATTTATTTTATTTAATCCAATTTAACACCATTTTAATTGATTTTTGTCAACATTATCTATAGATTATTTCAATACTAATATTAATATTTCTCGGTGGATGTACATATCAATAGTATGTTTTGATTCTTTCAAATAATATAGTTGTCGTATTGTTCAATTTTCAACAGAATTGAAAATAATCATCTAAATCCCTGATTTTTTCCACTTGAAATAGAATATATAATATATTCTCAATGATATGTATGCTTGCTTGACAACCTTGAAATATGGTCCACTAAAAAAAAGAAAATCTATTCATTCATGTAACTGATTTCACTAGTAGACAGTGAGTCATCAAATATATAATATATGAATTGTTTTAATGGTACCACATATATATTCCAATCATTGTTTTTCACTCTAATCTCATTTATTAGTAATATATGATTGATGTGAGGTAGTCCAGGATGGAGTGAGACTACTTTTTTCTGTGTTTTATCGTTGTTTTCCACTTCTATATGAGATAGAAAATTGAGTCTGAAGAGTATAACAAAATGGAAGGAGACTCTGTAGAAACAGTCTAAGGGACTTCTTAAATCTATTTTGGCAACACATTCTTCTTTTCTAATTTTATAATTTTTGTAAGGGACTATTTCCAATAATTTCTATTTTACAAAAATTTTATTATATAATTCTATACAGTTTTGTAAACTTATGTAGATTTCAATCCCTCTTTATTTAAAAGCTTCCATAGAGGATTAGTGATGCTTTTTTGGAATTTTTATACCTGAAATCAGTGTAATGGATTATTACATTTTCTTTCTTTATTTACAAATATTTTTTTGACATACATTTATTTCAAAATCTAATTCGATTAAGAATTTATAAAACTGTAGGACTGTGTATGTTTTTGTTCTTAATGTTTGAAACAATATAAGAGATAAATTATTTAATTTCAAATTTATATTAATCTGAAATCTTGTTTATGTATGGGTAGTTTTTCTTATATATTCTCAAAATGATGATTTGAATTTTATGATTAAACACAACATTGGAACATCTATTTATTTTCCAGTAGTATTTTACAATCTTTGATTCTAATTGTTTTCCCAAGTTATAAAATGTTATATAATATCTATTTTTGATTATTCATTCAGCAGAATCACAAAACGTTTGTAATGTTATAGTGAAATTAGATTTATTTTATTATTATGTATATAAGTTTATCTATATTTATATATATATATGAAATTACAATGCTCATAATTCTACTACCATGTTTATAATTTTATTTTCATTTAATTGCCATGTTGCACAAAACATATCAACACGTTTTATCTATATTATAGGCATTGCACTTGAATGTACATTTTCCATGTGTTTATGAATATCATAGACATTCATTTCCATAAAATAATACTTATTATTTCATGTTAAAAACCTAAGTTTGTATTTTAAAGTTCATCAATTATAATAATTTCATTATAAAATTGAATGTCAAATTAATAATGTTTTATTCATAACATTATGTAAAAGAAATCATTAATTGTTATAGTTAATTTACATTAAAACTGCACATTTGCGCAATAAAGAGGATTTGAGAAAGAATGTTTAATCTCAGGGATATACCTTGTAATGTGTATGAGGTAGAAGAGTTGGTCATAACCAAACATATAGATGAGAAAAATATGGAAGTCATCAATTAATTGTGTTACATTTATCAATAAATGGGTATTTTAATGCATTGTTAATTTAAAGTAAAAAACTCCAGTGAAAAATACTAATATATATATATATATATGTAAAGAAAAAATTAAACGTTTTCAAAAAATATCAGCGCTTATTCGGTGTAAAAAAAGAAGGTCATTAGGAAGTGAACCCATACTTCGCTAAGTGGGTAGACCAAAGACACCCTTCAATGAATTATGTTGTGTCAAAATGATGTTTTTAATGAATTTTGCTTAATATTTAAAAAAAAATCACTTTATTAGTTTAAAAGTGTTTTCAAATTTTAATTATTTTTCAAAATCATCAACTTATTTTGTAAAAGTTGTTTTTTTACAAATGAATTTACAAGTGAAAATGTTCAATTGTATTATCAAAATGATATTTTTGAAAGTTATTTATCAAAAGTTTTCAAAACCCCTTACTTGGAATCTATTGTTCTCACTCTACATTTATGAAATGTTTTTCACAGGTTACCTTGAATAACAGAGTCGGTCATCATTGTTGTAGCGCATGTGGTAGTGTAGTGGACAGTGGTTTTATTTTACTCTGATCAAGGTAGTGTTATGTCCAACCTCCCAGATCCTAGACCAGTAAAACGTCCTCATTTTGTTAAAGTGTTGTGTAATTTTTATGTCACATTGTATAAAAAAATTATTACACAACATTTTCAAGCACCGAATCCGATAGAGCGGGATCGGGGCGTTCTAAATATGATGAGTTAGTTTTAAATCATTCTATAAAAATTCCTACCCATGAAAGTGAGTATTATAATATTTATTATATTTTGAAACAAATGGATCAATTTTTATAATAAAATCAATTTCAATATTGTCTCATTATGAAACAGAACATTATTAAATAGTAGTTAATATGGTGATAAGTAAAATAAGTTAATTAAGGATAAAAATTTGGGATGAGGTCACAAACAATAATTTTATTTTTTATTTTTTTCTAGTATTTTGAAATATTTCAATACCATTATATAAATAAATTACATAACATAATCTATTCCATTGTCCTGTTTGTATTGTTATCATGAAAAAAGAAACCAATTAATAATCAAGATGTAATCGAAGGGTGGTTTTCAAAAACAGACATATAACTCATAGCTAAGTGTTTTCATGTTTATTTATTCTTTTACCTCATCCATATATTATATAATTAAATATAAATTGTAATATTAGTAAATTAACTATAATTAAATTATTTTATGTTGATGTTAAAAAACATTTTTAATTCCATTTTTATCTTATGGAATATAAAATCATCACTCATGCATATGTTCAGACTACCATCTCAATTGATAGATGTGTTTTTTTATCCCTCTTCATCTAACATGGGTTTTTTATAATTATGGATTAATTTAATATATATTGTATTAATTTTTTTTAATTACAAGATACCTTCTACCACAAAATATCTAATCTATTTGATATTGACTATGCTTCTCGTGTGTACATGGGGACTACAACCTTCATTATGTGATGCAAATAATCTTTACTTGTTGCTTAATTTTGTATCTCAAATAAAATGAAATAATAAATTAATACATAATTTACAACATAATTCTGACTATGTAATTGTGGAATGTAATATACCATATTTCTTTTCCATCAAGTTAAAAAATGGGAACATCGCTCATGTGTAAGTGTGAACTACTACCCCGTGAAATGATGTGTTTCATTTTTCATGACCTCAATAAGTTGATAGTATTAAATGTATATTTAATGTTTATATAAAATAATTATGACATTATGATGATTTTTAAATGATGATCATTTGTCCAATGTCATCATATCAAGGTTGTTCTGATGAATTAATATTGAATGTCCATTAAATCATCTATTGTAAACATAATAAATATTATATATAAATTATATTAATTAATGAATATTATGAATGAAATAATAATAATGATGTTGATGAAATGATCATGAAAATGGATATGATACTGCTAAAAAGTAACATATTTTTATTACAATGTGGATAAATGAATGTTGAAATCAATTTGTTAATTGAGGTATGATATATTCATTAAACCCTAAATTTTATGAGTTTTTAATTTTTATCAAATTAAACAATTACTCAATTATTAGATTCTTATACATTTAACAACAATGTTTTATTTATATTAAAAATATTTTTTTATATTAAATTTGAATAAGTTTTAAATTATTTTCAATTGTATAGAAATGAATTTTTAACTAATATTGATTATGCTTCTATGATAAATTCAAAGCATGTAGGGTATGAAGATACTTTCATGGATCATAATAGTGACACAGTGGATGCCCTTCATAGAGCATTTGAACATTCCAATTACATTGATAAAGAAATGACTACACTTATGGAATCCTTTTGCTCTTATAGACATTAGATTTGGAAAAATATATGGTTTAAGTTTAATTCGACATCCATTGTTCAAAAAGTCAATATTGGAGAGGTAAAACTCTCATTGACGATGAAAAAAATATGAGACAATAATCTAGATGTTCGTTCCTCTATGAATTAAATTATCATGCATTGATATCGTGAAGCAAACTACCCTACAGATGGTCTCACAAACAAGGTAGAAAATGAAGTGGTTTTCAATCACTATAAATCCTAACCTAGTGACATGCTTCCCACCATCTAACATGATAAATGTAAAATACTATATTACAGTCACTTTTATTTTTTCCATTATTTTATCTAATGACTTATTTACTCACATTTATTAATAAATAATAAATTAAACATTATTAGTATGTTATATTTATAAAATTTAATATAATTATAGTTTGTTAAAAAATGCTACCATTTGAGAACAATTTTTTATTTTTCTGATATTATTTATTTTTAACCTACATTAAAATATTCAATTAATTTTCAAAGCAATTACAGTACTATTTTTATTATAATTATTTTTTATAATAGTTTTTTTTGAAATGTTTATTTTCACTAATTATTATGTGAAAACAAAATGGGATTTTTTATTATCATATATGTATGTTCATGAGATTTTTAAGATGAGGGGTAATTTTTTTTGTTTTCTTTGAGATATGTTTTTTTTGAAATTGATATTATAATGGTGATCCTCATATGATGTGGATCATGGGATATCCTGATATACCTCTCCAATAGATTTTGTAAGTATAATTAGCATACTAGTTATAAACTATTCCAAATAGATGATTAAATTAACTAGTTCAGTTATTCAATTTCTACATGTGCATATAATAGTGATCTGAATGTAATATCCCATGGCACTTATATGAAATTTTTACTATTTATATTGATTTATAAGGAAATATATTGGATTCACATGGTATGAAAATGATCTTATGCATTTAAAGAAAATTATATAATATTTTTTAATGAAATATAACTTTTTTCATGGAAATTTTTTCATTATTATGATGTTACCAAAACACTCTCTTGATTGTATTTTGTCTATTTTTAGTTTCTTAAAAGTTGATTTGTGGATATCTATGGTCAGTAAAGATATTTTCATGAATATTTAAATAACGTTTAATATCAAAATCTATAATGAAAATGGAATAATATTTACGATTTTTTAAGTTTAAAAAGGACTAACTAGGATATCATCCTTCTAAACCCCTTAGTAATCATTTTTCACTCATCCAATATGATCAAATGTTTTTGATTGGTCTTATGGATGATTAAAAGTGATAATAAATTCAATGTTCCATATTATCTGAATTTGACCTTTAAAGTCATTTTTATCTTTTAATTAGATTATCTTTACAGTTTATGTTCAATGTATATAATAAATTAATTAATTTTTTTATAATATTAGAAATATTATTTTATATTTAAAGTCACAGGTTTTGATATGTAATGGTTTTATCATAATTTTCATTAAATATAAATAAAAAATGTCTTTTGTATGTTTTTTAGAAACAGTTATCCATTATTAATGTACACGGTATGGTTACATATGGTTTGATAATGAAATAATGTTGAGAAATATTTTATATAATACAAAGGAATAAATTGAATCAATAAAAATTTTAAAATAGATTATTATATTCAATTAAATGTATGACACGA
The DNA here is from genome assembly GCA_963277665.1 of Viscum album. Classification (NCBI taxonomy): domain Eukaryota; kingdom Viridiplantae; phylum Streptophyta; class Magnoliopsida; order Santalales; family Viscaceae; genus Viscum; species Viscum album. The sequence continues at coordinate 1,596,958,834 of OY728133.1, read as the reverse complement.
AACAAGAAACATTGAAAAGAATACAACCTCTTAAAAAATTAGTGTTTATTTAATATCAAAATTAAATTTATTATATTCTCTAAAATTAATTTCAGAAAACACAGAGTTAGATTGTGTCGCATTATATAATTACTAACATTGATGACTTGTGTTACGCAAAATATTGTGTTTTACAAAAAGATAATATAGTATTAAAAAATTTATTTTGAATAATATAACCAACAAGTTAAATTAGTAGTTATTAATATTATTAAAAAACATATTAAAACACATTATTTATAAAAATATATGATTAATTCATTAGTTTTTAATTTAGTATAATAGAAATTATAATCCAATAGGATATAAAGGATATAATTTTTTATCTTCCCCCAAAGTTCCTTTGTATTAATAAATTAAATTAATTTCAATTAGTGGACTATATTATTGAAATATAGTTTTTATACATCCAATAAAGTAATTTATATATTCCTCAAATTTATTTTATAGGTATAATATAAGAGAATATAAAATTTTATTCATAAAAACATATATATTTGTAAATAAAATTTTACAACATTTTAATAAATAACCTATTCTAAATATTTTTTTTGAAATTTTATAAATATTATATGTCAAATAAACTTCATTTTTTTATATGAACAAATAAAACTGCTATGGTAGATTTTTTGGAATTTATCATAGATGTTTGACTTTATGACGTATATATAACAATACGATGTTTTAATTAACTTTTTTTAATATCACGTATTTATAAGGATAAATTATTTTATTATTGTGATTAAAGTGTAATTAAATATATTTTATATAATTTAATAAAATTTATTTCATTGGTATCAATCTCAATTTGAAATTTGATTTAAAGACTTTTGAAACCTTTGATCATTTTTAGATTAAACCCCATCTTTGTCATCATTTCTGAGGGGTTATATTTAAATAAATTTCTACAACTTCTATAATACAGATTTGTAAAAAAAAATTATATATTTTTAATCATAAAAATTTGTAATGTATAATTATTTCAAATTAGTTTTTGATAATATTTATTAGTGAATGTAATACAAATTAATTACAATGATTAAGGGAAAATGTAGCCAAACAGAGGACTAAACGGAAGTCCTACGTGCCAAATGGCCAAAACAATGGTAAAAACCCATTTTATTTTCTTATATCTACCCAATAATTACATGGATAATATTGGGACCATTATTTAAGAATCATTAAATGGGCAAAAAGTGGGTGTAAGTCTCTTTAATTTTTTTTACCAGAATGCCACATCTTTTCAAATATAATAGGCACTCACCCCTCTGAATTTTTTACACCTTCCTATATTTAACATATAACATCTAAAAACATAGTATCCAAATATTATTCCACTAAAACTAAAATCCTAAAATTTTTTATTATTCAAATCATTGAATACTACTGGTATATATCAAATGGTGTTACCTAAACATGAGGCACCATTATTCAACGATCAATTTTCATTCATTTACTTCTCCACCCATTCAATTATTTCTATATCATGATTATATGAAACATTAGTATCATATATATATATTGTGATATTTTAATGAATATAATTTGACTCACACTTTCACACAAATAAACAAAATGGGATATGAAATCATTATTTATGTGTAAAGAGGATTAACGCCTTTCAAAATAATGAAACTAATTATTCTATTTAACATGACTTTAGGAGGAAAAAATTTGTATTTATAGTTTATATGTGTGATATATGAAAACTATAATGTCTTTATATTTCAAAAATTCTAATATATCTCATACTTTCATGATATCTATTTTATGGTAATATGTTAACATCGTCCATGGATGTCTGGACTACCGCATCTAGAATGTGTTGTCATTCGTTCACATTATTATGTAAATATATTAAAAATGATTTTAAGAAGAACACGTGAAATATTGGACATTTATATTATTCTATAATTATAATATATTTTTGCATCATTTTATTTTTAATCTTTTAACATGAAAATTAAATGCATGAAGTGATTATCTATACAAATAACCTACCTTCTCCATGAACGTTGCATTTAATTTTCTATCGAAAAATTATATTGATTATTCTATTTATATATATTTAATATATATAATAACTATGTAATTTTCAAATTTCAAGTTATTATAAAAACATTATCTATGTAATATGAAAAACATATAACAATTCAGAACATACATAATGAAATAGGAAATTAACACCAAGAATATTAAAAATGATGAACGATTACTGATAATAGATTAATAAAGAAATATAAAATGATCATAAATTATATAATAAATTTGGAAATAGTTCTGGTATTATTTACTGACATGTTCAACCCCATTACCTATGATGATAAATGTTGTTCACTTGAAAGGAAACATTAATAAAGATATTTTCATATCACACTATACATATGTGAGATTAATTTCATATTCACAAGGTACATATATTGTGTGGTGTATCTAAATATCATTTTATACACTAACAAGTTTCAAAATATTTGATAACAAGATTAATTGTCATTGGGTTAGATAACCATCTCATTGATGTTAATATTATAATATTATGTGTTAAATAATTTTTTTTCACTTCTATTTTTGTGGATTTATATATGAAACACATAATATGTTCATTGACTAATTAACAAATAAATTTTATGGTATTTTCTATTTTTTGTTCATAATGTAATTTTTTACCATATTTTATAACTACATTTCAATTTTATGAAATTATTAAATCATGTTAAAAAAATACCTTCATTTCATTTTCATATGGTTATTAATGACATTTTCCATGAAATAATAAAAATTTTACAGTCGTTGGTACTCAAAATGTTTTAAAAAATTCTTCTATTAAAAATGTCATCTTCATTTCAATCATTAAAAGGAGAAATGGTTTTATTCTCAAAACCTTAATTTCTAAAAAGTTTTCCAATTTTTTATCTATTCGAAAATAAATTATTAACGTATTTTTTACACTTTTTTACTTTTACAAATGATTTAAAATGATTTGTTTTATCACATTTTGAACATGTCATTTTGTAGCCCATTATACAATGAAACATTAATGCATTTTTAAATTTTTTTCCAATTTATATTTACTCATAATCATTTTATATAAGATTCCAATACATTCATAAAATTATAAGTTTGAAAAAAAAATCTAGGGAATAAATTTTCTTTTCAAAATATTCTTCATAATTGGAGATAATTTCCCCAATTATTTATAATAAATACATATTTATAAAAATTATATTAATCATAAAAAAAAGAATATAATTTTTAATAAAAATAAAATATATTGTATTTATACCATCCTTATTATTAATAGAGTTGGTTTTTTTTTGTTTTCCTAATGTTAATATTGACACTCGAATCCTTGAATTGTTTATGAAGTCCCCTTGAAATATTATTTTTCCAATGATCATTATAAAAATTTTTACCCATGATTATCAATATTATATTTCATGGATATATTCATTTCATAAACCATATACAATTTTTACATATAGTAATTACATTTAATGTCATTTGGTTTCTATGAGAATGTAGATAAATATATTCACAGTGATCAATATGTATATTTGATAAGGTATGTTGTTTTTGAATTTAATAAAAAATTCAATATATGAGTAATGAATTGGAATTTATTGAAAAATGTTTTATAATGTTTAATGGAATCATGTCGGGGCATATATTGTATCATGAGAAGAAATTAGTTGAAAAAACTACAACATGTCTGTTTCCATGTAGAGTAGAGAGGATTATGTAAATATGATTAAAATATATTGAGATTAGGTTTTTATAATAAATCTATCATGTGCCTATGAAATATGAAATCTAATAATTAATAATTTACCTCATTTTAGTTATCATTATCCTTGATGTTCTTTAATTCATGTTACCCAAGGATGAATATAATTGTCATTTAAATGACTAATTATTATGTGTTTAATTTAATTTCTATTCCATACTGATTAGGTCTTGTCTATTTCTTTAAATGGGGGTTTTTCCATTATGTCATTTTCAATATGTTTATACACTCCCGTCATTGTTTATTTATTACATGGCATGTGGGTTGTGTTATCTATGAATCCATAATGATTATTATTAATTATTGATTATATCTATTGTTATACATTATCCTTACTATGATTTTTATGTCACCCTAATTATTAGTCCAATTTTTAAGAATCCCTAAACTGTGGTATGAATTACATACTAGGATTGGTTAGATTTAATAATCTTATCCTTGGATAAAAAAAGTATTTTTTTAGTTAGTGTATTCATCTATAAGTCTAGACTCATGTATATATCTTGTATTTCAAAACTACTAATCACATTGGTAATTTGGGACATAGTTTTCTTATATCTAATTCCAATGAAATTGTAGCATGAACCTAGATCCATGATTTCTATGGATGGTTCACTTGATTTGGTTTCAAAAATTGGTTTATTTGCAACCATGTGAACTGGATTTTTGGTAACATTTATTATAGAACACAATACCATGGTATAATTTTAATTTAAGTATAAAATTACTTCCTAATGTCTCTGATAGGGAGAGGTTATGTGGCTTTCATAGAAATATATCTTTTCCTGGATATAAAAAGTAGAAGAGGTTCTATTATATATGTACCAAGAAGTTACATCATTGAAAAGGTGTGTCAGTCCAAACATGAGCGTAACATGGTAAATGTCAATTCATATTTCTTATCACTAGTTTTGAGAGTCTCATGTGATATTCATATTATAATTCACACATTCATTACAAACCATTATTAAATATTTGGACAATTAATGAACAAGGAAAAACTTAAGGTGTATTATATTGATTATATTGTGAAATAATTTATAGAGACTAAAAATTATATTATGGGTAAACTCGAGAACATTAAAAGAATAATGTGGAAATAAATGGATGATGTATGTTTGTGATGAGGTTTTATTGAAAACCATAGTTAAACGACTATTTAATTGGTAAATTACAATTATTTACATAATATATATTTTAAAAAATATATGAAAATTTATTTAAATAAAGGGAAATCTAAAAGGATGTGGCTCTTAATAAGATTATAGATGGACGAAAATGGTTTCACACCTGCCACTAGATTACATGATGTAAGGGTTAATTTTTGATTTATTATCTAACAAATATGATGAATATATATTAATTATTATCCTAGAGGGTATCTTTTTTGGATTATATATTAATTTCTTAACAATAATAGTTTTTTTTTAAATAGTTTGTTTCAAATATGATTACATGTTTTATAGGCCATATGATTTGTTAAAAGTGTATTTCGGTTATTTTTGTATCAAAGTTAGTTTTTGGATATCCATTTCATGAATTAATAGATAAATTTGAAATTGATTAATGTATTAACAAATAAAGAAAGTTATGTTTAATGAATAAAAATATAAAATGCATGTAAATTTCATTATATTCATGTACTATAAAATAATTACTCGACATTAACAAATGATAAAAAAATGATGTCCTAACACCTTATTTTTTTGATCAAATTTTATTATAAATTATAAATTATTTATGTCTTATAGTCACTATAATATAAATTAATCATTTAATTGATTGAGATATCTGGACTCTATCACTACATATAAATATTTACTTTTTTCTTGTATGAATGTATCTCACATTTAACTAATTTTTCCTATCTAGAAAACAAGTTATTTTTTATTCCATGTGACCATTGAATATCTAATTATCTATTATTAATAGTATATTTTATTAAAACATCTCATGATGTCAAATATAAACAATTGAAAATTTCGGATATCAACCCTTAGATTTCATAGAACGAGACTAAAATTTGAGGATGTAATTTAATAAATGTTGAAATAATGTTACACCCCAATAATTCTAAATGAGTAAATTTTACATGTTAACATGCATGATATGAAATAAATAACATAGAAAGGAATATAACAACTTGAGTATTAATGGTAAATTTAATATCATAAATTAATTTAATGTATTCTAGATCATTAAATAGAAATTAGAATGAGTTATCTTGTGTAACACATAATCATGATATTGTTTGATGACTTTCGTAATACACAAGAGAGTGTGTTATCAAACAAAATATATATTATTAAAAAATGATTATTTAATATAACATAACCTAGATGATAAATTAAAATTTAAAGATTTTATGAAAAAATAAAATAATATATATTTTTTATAAAAATCTATGATATATTCATTTTTTACTTATAATGTTGAATTTAAAATAAGATCCAATTGAATATAAAGGATATATTTTTTATGCTCCCAATTGTGATTTGTAATGATAATGTTAATTATTTACAATTAGTTATTGATATTATTTAAATATATACGTTATATATTCAATAAAATATTATATATAGATAGATGATTTTATAGGAATAATATGGGAAAAATCCCAATTTTATTGAAAAAGAAAATATATTTTTATAAAGGAACTTGTACCACCATTTAATGGTGAACCTATTTTAAGTCCAAATTTTTTATCTTTTATAAATCTTATTTGTAAAAATAAACTTACTTTTTCATTTATGAAGATTAAAATTATATTAGGATGTTTTCAGGGATTTTTCTAAAAATTATCATTTTTTCGTGAAAAGATGAAAATTCTTAATTTTAAAACATAACATATTTTTAATCTATTTTATTTATAAGAGAAACAATTTCATAATAAGAGGAAAAACCATAATGATAAGGGATTAAATACCGATAGACCATTCAAAATTCGAATAGATATTTAAATTTTTACCATTTACTCCTTTTTACATACTTTTACCATTATTGGAACCACATGGAATTGTAAAAGTGTTGCTGTAATTCATTTTAAATAATATACAAGAATACCACTCATCCTCCACTATAAACAGAACTCAACCCTTCCATTAAATCACTCTTCTAAAGACTTTTGTATAATCCATAATAATTCCAAATAATCTCCCAAAATTTCTATCCTTAACCTATAATCCTATATTTAGTTATAAGGAAAACCAATGAAGTGTTTTGGTATAAACCACAAGATGTTACCCTTAAATAAGGTAACATTCTCTAAAGATCACATTTCTGTATTTTTCATTGAAAACACTTAATATATAACTATATAATTATTATATAATAACCTGTGTATATTTAATACAATTATTGGTTTTTATTCTATGATTTAGAATTAATATATCACACGCATCTATCAAAATTTGATAAACAGTCTAGGTTTCTGTGTACGGTGGAATAATTCCACATGAATCGAAGTCTCTCAGTCTTCCATATACCACCATTAAAGCTTGGAATAATGATAGAATATTAGTATATATGAAATATATAATATTTATGATTCCATTAATCTTATATAATTCTTATATAACTCATACCATCATTCATTAAATTTTTGGAATATATGATAGATTTGTTTGTGGTTGGGTGGACTACAACATTTTCAATGCGATTTGATTAATTAAAAATATGCAAGGAACGAATTAAGGGTTATTTTAATAAATATATTTCTTAATATATGTCATATATATTATAAATAAATAATAATACAAATATATATAGTTCATGTTTAATTATATTAGTACAGAAATTAAATTAATCTATCAATCATGCGTATGTATGACCTTCCATCACCATGAAAAATGAATTTCATTTACTATATCCAAAATTAATGTAATATTGTAAAAAATTATATATTTTATATATTTGATATTAAATTCATGGATTATATTCTAGATATTATTAAATAATGATTTATGTAATGGAAACAAAAAATAATAATTCAAAACAAACATGAAAATTTCGTAAATTGTCCACCAAAATTGTAAAAATATTGAATTATTACTGAAAAATGGTTTATAAGATATTATAAGAAGATAATATAAGATTTAATTATTATTATTAGTATTCTTATGTAATTTTTCTAACGGTTTTAAATCCTTATAAATTATTTTTAAGGATGTTAACTTGAATGAAAATGTAAGGTAAGATATTTTCATCTTACTTTATATATCTATGAGTTTAATGTCATATTGACCAATTAATTATTTTGTATGGATTATATACATAAAATTTTGATATATAATATCTGGAATTTTTTTAATATTCATGGAATCTAGATTTTTGATTTACATTACTTCTTATATGTGGATTGGAATTTAATGTAACCTAATAGTAATGAATTTCATAACATGATTTCTTTTTATTGGGTTATATTACTTCCACATTAAAATTATTATTCTATAATTCTATTTTTAATTTTTTTTAATATTTAATTTTATTTTCACCTTTTTTAATGTGTATTTTAGGTTCACACACATAATATATTCATTTATAAATTCTCACATCAATGTTATGTTATTTTAATGGGTTTAATTCACAATCCCAGTTTGTTTGGGATTGTTTACACTTGAATTTTCCTTATATGTACTTATTGTATAATTATTTAATAAATACATTATTTTACATATCCTATGGTCATTCATGACATTTTCAAATTAACAGAACAATTTCAAACTCTTTCATACAGAATATATTTTAGAAATGTTTTTATGAAAACTAAACAACATTTCTCTCTTTGGATAGAGAACCTATATTCTTCTAAAAATAATGATTTCTACAAAAAATAAATTTTTTTAAACATTTATAATGTTATTTTTTAATGATATTTATGGATTTTATATTTAATAAAAATGAAAAGTAATTATTTATTGTTTTTTGAACAATTTACTTTTCAATAATGTTTAATATTAAAAAGGCATATTCTGTTTACCTTGTACAGCCTGTTTGGATTTACCGATCATTATTTTTTCAAAGCGTACATTGAATGATTAAAAAGTAACATTTTAAATAAATATTTTTTATGTTATTCTAAAAATAATAATTTTGAAAAACTATTTAAAAATAAAGAGGATATTTCCATCAAAAATGTTTTTAAAAGATAATTATATAATATTTCCATTCGACAACAAAAAACCATTTATTTATAATCAACGTGTGATATTTTTTATTAAAAAAATCTTAATCATTCATATTGTTTTTAATGATTTTACTATGGATAATATTGACATTCACATCATTAATAATTTAGTTATTCCTCTTTAAATATTCAGTTTTTTATGATCATTGAACAATATATTTCACAAAATTATCCATATTATTTATTATTGATAAGATTATTTATTATGTATTATACATTTTTTAAAATAAATAACTCACATTTAATGTAACTAATTTTATTGATGAAATATAGATAAATGTAAATAATTTACTAAATATGTATATTTGATGTAACACCCCAGGTAAATAAAGAATATGAAATTTTAACATTTATCAATATTTGTGAATAAAATATTAATATTACATCAAAGGGAACGCTATGCTCGATGGCGTACCCAATACGCAACAATGAGTTTCTTTGAAATCTTACGTTGCACTCTAATAATAAAATAATATTATTTTAAATGGTAGTTTACGCCTAGCCGTTGTAATGGAGGGAATGAATAGAACTAACTACAAAAATGATTATATATTTTTGTCAAATATTTTTAATCTTTACAATAAATTTTAGAGGATTAAAAATGCGAATGAATCCAATTTTAAGCGTAAACATTCAAATATTCTTTAAAAGGTCGACTAACCACCTTTTGATGGCGAACCTCTTTTAAATCCACTTTTTGACAAATTTATGTGTTATATTTGACAAAATAAAATTCTTCTTTAGAATTGGGACATCAAAATTTACTTTGTGTAAATTTTTGGTATCTTTTCGAAAAAGATCAATTTTTAATGAATAGTGAAAAATGTTGTATTTTAATTCAAAACCTCTTTTAATCTAATTTATTAATATGATTAGATTATATTTTGAATTGGTTTTAAAGTGAAATTAGAATATATTTTTACCATTTAATCCAATAGTGATTATTGGAATTAATTTCACTTTGAAATTTGACTTAAACTAGTGTCAATCTTTTGATATATATTGTTTCTTAAAAACAGGCTATTTGTTTTGACAGCGGGAGTTAATTATTAAATTAATTAATTCTACTTATATTATTTGAATTTGGTAATATAAACATCATTTTTGAATTCGGAATATCGAATATAGCTTAGAGTGAATATTTTGTAATTTTCTGAAAAACTCCAATTTTTGATGAATAGTGAAACCACTAAGTGGTAATCAAGCAAACTGATTTTTCAGTTAACTGAAAGTTTATCACTAATGTGTATTGAATTTCAAAAATCCGACATACATGGTTGTCATTAGTATGTAAAATGTGGTTCAATGGGATGAAAATAATTTTTTGGTGAATAGTAACTTTTTTTCATTAATCGCGATTAGAGGTAATTAGTGTAGTTTAAGGTAAAAATGATATTATAAAAATATGAAAACACTACGACACTTATCCTACCCCTATTGGATGAGTCATGGCCGACCGAGACAACCCATGGGTCTATTTAGGGGACCCCATGGAGCCACTTGGGTGAGATAAAGACATTAATGCTTTTTTTAAAATAAAAGTAAATATGTCACAAGTATAAATTGTTTTACTAAAACAATTTTTATAAGGGGTTATACTAGTCATATTTTTGACTATAAATACTCTCTATAAAGCTAAAAAGATTTCTTACATCATGATAGTTTTTTTATAATTTTTTGACTTTAAATAAATTAATTTATTTATGACATCTTGATGATGCAGTGATTACCTCCTGAATGAGCGATTAAAATAAAATGAGACGATAATGAAAAATTTAAGCCTTATACATGTTCAAAACCTATTGGAGGAGTATATTTCGAACCCATATCAACTTATCATCTACATATATCAATGTGGGACCTTAAAAATCTGATACACATTTGAAAATAAAATAATAATTTCATGATTTCCAAAAGTGCCCCTCCTCTCCACTTATAAAAGGCCCCCACCTCTACCTCATTTCCCACACTTCTCAAGCCTTTGGATCAGCCAAACCCTGCCCATTTGATCTATCCACATACCTATCCTCATCCTAGAGGATTCACTTTGGGCAGAATCCTTTCCAAGGAAGCCTTTAGGCTCAAATCAAAAGGAGTTACACTTTTTAAATGTAATGCTTTCTCTTGTGTTCATTTGTTTTATTTTGCATCTCCAACCCCCTAAACTCTTTTTATTCATTTATTTTGTAACAAATCCAGTATCTTCAATATACTAGGATGTTGTTATAAGAAGTATTCGAGATACACTCTCACAGAACTACATCTAATGGTTAAAGAACATACGGTTTCCGTGGATGGTGAAATTGTGCCTCCCGAAACGTTGATTGTTCAATACTCATTCAACACCTTCAAAGGTGGCCATTATGATGTCACTATTTTTATATATGATATATAATATGTTTATTTTGTACTTATTCTTCTGTATTTTCTCATTTGTTTCATACCTTTATGGTTTCCATTGTGGGTAAACACGATAATTTCATTTTAGGAAGTGCGGACTACCGCCCCCTCAAAGTGATTTGATTCATTAATGCCATACGTGGGACATATAAAGGATAGATTTAAAGTTATTTTATATGATGTTATACTGGAATTATAATATACCTCTATATTATTATTATTTCTTTCCATTAAATAATGAGATAAAAACGAAAGTAGTGTTCATGCTTACGTACGGCTTACCGTCTCCATGAACGGTGCATTTCATTTCTTACCTATAAATGATTATGTAATATTATAAATAAATGTATATACTGGATATATATGATATATATTATATCCAAATCATGAATATCATTCTGGATTTAATGAACATTTCACAACACGAACAACATGTAATTGGAAGAAGTCCACTTTCGACTTAAGAACCAAATATCGACAAAACAAACATTATTAACTTAAAGGATTAAATAATGTTTATAACATTGTAATAAGTGATATAAAAGTAATAATTAACCTTAAAAAGGTTCTTAAGAAAGTCTAAATTAACACTAGTTTATTATTCAGGATGTTAAAGGAAGATCGTGTCAAGTCGGACCGAGGTAAGGGATCCTACTCCTCTCTTCCTTTTTAAGTACACTCTTTTATTTCTTTCCTTTTAAGATCATCTTTCTTATGTTGGGGGATGTTATTTTATATTCTTCTTACTTTAATTTTTATGTTCATATGATGAGATACCCTAATTTATCTCATCAATCAATTTTGGATGTTTTATGTGGCGCCGTTAGGATGCAGAATTTTAATGAGGGGATTTTCATCTCACTTTTTATTCCCGTGAGATTCATGCTACATTGGCCACTATTTCCTTTTGTGTGGTGTAGTTACTGCCCATTATTCTAAAATTTGTGTAATACACTCTCATTTATGGGTATGTACATCTTCATTTTATGACCCTTCTTTCATGGGGTGTATGTTTCGAATGTTTCCCAAATCGGTAAGGGAACCTTTCACACTCCTATTTTTAAAAGACATATTCTATTATGTCTTTTAATTTACATCTTTTTATGTTGGGATATGTTCTTCTATATCCATATTGATGTAAATTTTATTACCAAGTGATGGGATACCATTTTCTCTCTCATCAACTAATTTTATGAATTTTAAGGTGATGCCGTTAGGCTGCCGAATTGTACCAAAGGAACCTCTTAACCCAATTTTGATTTCTTTGGGATCAACTTGTAGTTATGGAATATGTCGTTCGATAAATATGTGTGAATGAACTCTGGTTATTTTACACTTAATATCAACTTGTATTGGGTGTATTTATAATTGTCACACATATTTATGTCATTGATTTATCCTTGCACTAATGACATTATATTTGAATGGGATTACGTCTCAATTATCTTCCTTGAGACACTTCTTGATGATATGCACTTTTATTATTTTTAAAGTGTATATATAGACCCTTTTACATTCCATATCCATATTATGTCTATACTCATGTCATTAAAAAGTTTTTGAAAATTGTCTACATTCATGTTGCTTTTTATTTAAATGTTCAAAATGGAAAATGACTCTTTTATTAAAACATTGTTTAAAATGGTTTTATAGATTCATTCTTTTAAACATTTATCATCCATGTCCATGTTTTAAAAATGGTTTTAAGGATTTATTTATATGGACATGAATGTTTCAAAAACATTTAAAAAGTTTCGAAGTGGTATGGGACACTTTGATTCTAAAAACACTTCTAAATGTCTTATTTTAATATTTTCAAAGTATAAAGGGACATTTCTCTCATAGAGTATTAATGATTCTATTTGATGTTTTATATCATGATGCGATCTCTTGTGATTGTAATGTGAAAATGTTATATTTCCTTTATGCATGATTTATGTGATATGATTATGTTAAGGTTCTTGGGAATTATTATGAAGAAGGGTGGTTCCGTGATAAACTAAGGGCGGGTGATCCCGTTATAGCTCTCCAATGCATTGGGTAACGTGAAGGAGTGAAACATTAAGGTTTCTTCGAAGAGATTTAGGGAATATACTGTGATGGGTATTCCAAACATAACCAATAGGGTTACTCCCTACGTAAGAATGTTATGAATGCCTCATGATACCTTTATGCCTTATGGTTTCTATGATTTGTTCATGATTTTATGACGTATGTTAAAGTGTCTATGTTTTATGGGTAATGTACGATTTCATTATTATGTATATATGAACTCATGTTTCCCTTCCATATTTCTATAACCCTTACTGAGCTTTTTATGATCATCCCAAGTTTTTGAAATGTTTTTCACAGGACACAAAGTTGAATAGGGTCAAGGATGGGATCAAGGAAATGTCAGGCTCTCTAAAACAAGGAACTAGACATGACTCTTTTGTTCAAGAGTTTTTATTTTTTGTGAAAAAAATGGAAGCTGAGTAGATGTGTCTACTTTGTAATCTTTGAGATGTAATAGTTATTTCCTAATTCTCTAAAACTCTAAACCTGAAAGGATCCTCAATTTTTAATCTTGTAATAATTCAAGATTATGTAAGGTTCAAGGCTGGGGACTTATAGTTGGTATCAAAGGTCGGTTTAGATAACTCTAGAGGTTAGGTTATTCTCTAAGCATAAGTGGCATTACCATAATGGTTAGGATTTCATAAAGAGTCCTAGTTTTAGATAAATTAAATGAGTAAGTATATCTTAGTGTTTATCTTCCTCAATAGTACATGATGGTTTTGTCGATATACGCACACTGACATTTCTGTTTTTAGTAAATGGATGGATCTAGCAGGCACCAAAGTGACAATGGGTTTGATGGAAACTGTGGTGGTTCTCTGATTAAGAGGCTGGATGAAATGGGGGATTCAATGAGGATTCTTGTGGTTGTGCTAAACCAACTATCAAGGATTCATGACCAACCATGGAGAGTTTTCTAATGCATCATGTACGAGATAACCAACTCGATGTGGAAGTTTAGGTAATAATTATAAAGGTAACCATTAGGGTTTATATGATCCCTACTTTTAAGGTAATTTTTGGTTACTCTATGATATGATGGAAAATGAAAGGCATGAGATAAACTTGAGGTTAAAATATGTTATGATCATTTTTAAAGGTTTTATCTCATTTTTGGAAATGTTTTAAGAATTATAGATTTTTGGAAAAGGGACAACATGCAGACCGTGTGACAACCCGTCACGTCGGACAAAGCTGTGGGAATCGAACCCACAACCAAAGTGCGACTGGTATTTAGCACTGACCACTGGACTATGTGAAGTCCTTGGTTAGTTTGACTAATTATTTTTAGTAAGATGATCTTATGAAATCTAGAATAAGCTGATTTTCGGTTATCTATGTAAATTATTATCCTATCAGGGAGGATATGTGATTAGGATAATTGCTTTTCAATATGAGACTTTTAGAGAAACTGATGTTATTTGAAGATAAGTGTCAATTTGTACCTTGGAAGACTATGTGACTAAATCCTTCAAATATTTGGGATTCAATCTTAGTTTGGTTAACTTCGAATAATTTTATAGACAAATTGTTTATCGAATGGTCCTTGTTGAACTTTGGGTTTTGTTTGAAAAATTTTGGAGATTAAGAATAGATTTTCTTTTTATAAAGGGTTATCCTTTTGAGGATTATCTGATCTCATAATAACCTTTTTTTTAGTTTTGGTTTTTGTCTAAAGACATGGGAAATGTATAGTTTTCTCTTGTGGATTAGGTCATTCTCAAGAAGTTGATTATAGTACTCTTAATGCGAACAAGTCTTCCTAAATACTCGTCTTTTAGGGAAAATATGAGTTTGTGTAAGGAATCTAATAAAAGTTGAAAGTCAATATAATAAGTGATTATGTTTCCTTATGAATAAATTCCTCAATAATAAGTAACTTAAAACAAAAATGTTTTTTATTAACTTTTCCTACTGGGGAACCCAACACCGTTTAACCCATCACAAGTTTGTGATTTTTTATGGTTAACTTTCTCCTAGACATGTTTACTATCACTATCCCTCAGAACATAACCCTTTGTTTTTTCTTCCATGTCCATGTTTTCTTACATGGAATCCTAGTATGGGTTAACTCGGGTGACCTTTGTACTCCTCTTTCTTTGTATTAAAGTGATTATTTTATTGACTCATGTTCCGATGTGGGATTTTCAATGAAGCTTTCAAGCCCACTTTTAAAATTGCGAGGACGCAATTCTTAAAATGGGGGAAGGATGTAACACCCCAGGTAAATAAAGAATATGACATTTTCACATTTATCAATATTTGTGAATAAAATATTAATATTACTTCGAAGGGAACACTATGCTCGATGGCGTACCCAATACGCAACAATGAGTTTCTTTGAAATCTTACGTTGCACTCTAATAATAAAATAATATTATTTTAAATGGTTGTTAATGCCTAGCCGTTGTAATGGAGGGAATGAATAGAACTAACTACAAAAATGATTATATATGTTTGTCAAATATTTTTACTCTTTACAATAAAATTTAGAGGATTAAAAATGAGAATGAATCCAATTTTAAGCGTAAACATTCAAATATTCTTTAAAAGGTCGATTAACCGCCTTTTGATTGTGAACCTCTTTTAAATCCACTTTTTGACAAATTTATGTTTTATATTTGACAAAATAAAATTTCTCTTTAGAATTGGGACATCAAAATTTACTTTGTGTAAATTTTTGGTATCATTTCGAAAAAGATCAATTTTTAATGAATAGTGAAAAATGTTGTATTTTAATTCAAAAACCCTTTTAATCTAATTTATTTATATGATTAGATTATCTTTTGAATTGGTTTTAAAGTGAAATTAGAATATATTTTTACCATTTAATCCAATAGTGATTATAGGAATTAATTTCACTTTGAAATTTGACTTAAACTAGTGTCAATCTTTTGATATATATTGTTTCTTAAAAATGCGCTATTTGTTTTGACAGCGGGAGTTAATTATTAAATTAATTAATTCTACTTATATTTTTTGAATTATGTAATATAAAAATCATTTTTGAATTTGTAATATCGAATATATCTTAGAGTGAATTTTTGGTAATTTTCTGAAAAACTCCAATTTTTGATGAATAGTGAAACCACTAAGTGGTAATCAAGCAAACTGATTTTTCAGTTAAATGAAAGTTTATCACTAATGTGTATTGAATTTCGAAAATCCGACATACATGGATGTCATTAGTATGTAAAATTTGGTTCAATGGGATGAAAATAATTTTTTGTTGAATAGTAACTTTTTTTCATTAATCGCGATTAGACGTAATTAGTGTAGTTTAAGGTAAAAATGATATTATAAAAATATGAAAAAACCATGACACTTGTCCTAACCCTATTGGATGAGTCATGGCCGACGAAGACAACCCATGGGTCTATTTAGGGGACCCCATGGAGCCACTTGGGTGAGATAAAGACATTAATGATTTTTTTTAAATAAAAGTAAAAATGTCACAAGCATAAATTGTTTTACTAAAAAAAATTTTAGAAGGGGTTATACTAGTCATATTTTTGACTATAAATACTCTATAGAAATCTAAAAATATTTCCTACAACATGATAGTTTTTTTATAATTTTTTGACTTTAAATAAATTAATTTATTTATGACATCTTGATGATGCAGTTATTACCTCCTTAATGAGTGATTAAAATAAAATGAAAAGATAATGAAACATCTAAGCCATAAACATGTTCAAAACCTATTGGAGGAGTATATTTCAAACCCATATCAACTTATCATAGAAATATATCAATGTGGGACCTTAATAATCCGAAACACTTTTGAAAATAAAATAATAATTTCATGGTTTCCAAAAGTGCCCCTCATCTCCTCTTATAAAAGGCCCCCACCTCTACCTCATTTCCCACACTCCTCAAGCCTTTGGCTCGGCCAAACCCTGACCATTTGTTCTCTCCACATCCCTCTCCTCATCCTAGAGGATTCACTTTGGGCATAATCCTTTCCAAGGAAGCCTTTAGGCTCAAATCAAAAGGAGTTACACTTTTTAAAGGTAATGCTTTCTCTTGTGTTCATTTGTTTTATTTTTCATCTCCAACCCCCTAAACTCTTTTTATTCATTTATTTTGTAACAAATACAGTATCTTCAATATACTAGGATGTTTTTATAAGAAGGATTCGAGCTACACTCTCACACAACTATATCTAATGGTTAAAGAACATACGGTTTCTGTGGATGGCAAAATTTTGCCTCCCGAAACGATGATTGTTCAATACTCAGTCAACACCTTCAAAGGTGGCCATTATGATGTCACTATTTTTATATATGATATATAATATGTTTATGATTTACATATGCTTCTGTATTTTCTCATTTTTTTCATACCTTTATGGTTTCCATTGTGGGTAAACACGATAATTTCATTTTAGGAAGTGCGGACTACCGCCCCCTCAAAGTGATTTGATTCGTTAATGCCATACGTGGGATGTATAAAGGATGGATTTAAAGTTATTTTATATTATTTTATACTGGAATTATAATATACCTCTATATCATTATTATTTCTTTCCATTAAAGTATGATATAAAATTGAAAGTAGCGTTCATGCGTATGTACGACTTACCATCTCCATGAACGGTGCATTTCATTTATTACCTCTAAATGATTATGTAATATTATAAATACATGTATATAATGGATATATATGATATATATTATATCCAAATTATGAATATCATTCTGGATTTAATGAACCTTTCACAACACGAACTACATGTAATTGTAAGAAGTCCACTTTCGACTTAAGAACCAAATATCAACAAAACAAACATTATTAACTTAAATGATTACATAATGTTTATAACATTGTAATAAGTGATATAAATGTAATAATTAACTTTAAAAAGGTTCTTAAGAAAGTCTAAATTAACACTAGTTTATTATTCAGGACGTTAAAGGACGATCGAGTCAAGTCGGACCGAGGTAAGGGATCCTACTCCTCTCTTCCTTTTTAAGTACACTCTTTTATGTCATTCCTTTTAAGATCATATTTCTTATGTTGTGGGATGTTATTTTATATTCCTCTTACTGTACTTTTTATGTTCATATGATTAGATACCCTACTTTATCTCATCAATCAATTTTGGATGTTTTATGTGGCGCCGTTAGGCTGCAGAATTTTCATGAGGGGATTTTCATCTCACTTTTTATTCCCATGAGATTCATGCTACATTGGCCACTATTTCCTTTTGTGTGGTGTAGTTACTGCCCATTATTCTAACATTTGTGTAATACACTCTCATTTATGGGTATGTACATCTTCATTTTATAACCCTTCTTTCATGGGTTGTACGTTTCGAATGTTTCCCAAATCGGTAAGGGAACCTTTCACACTCCTCTTTTTAAAAGACTTATTCTGTTATGTCTTTTAATTTACATATTTTTATGTTGGTATATGTTCTTCTATATCCATATTGATGTAAATTTTATTACCAAGTAATGAGATACCATTTTCCCTATCATCAACTAATTTTATGAATTTTAAGGTGATGCCGTTAGGCTGCCAAATTGTACCAAAGGATCCTCTTAATCCAATTTCGATTTCTTTGGGATCAACTTGTAGTTATTGAATATGTCGTTCGATAAATATGTGTGAATGACCTCTGGTTGTTTTAAACTTAATATCAACTTATATTGGGTTTATTTATTCTTGTCACACATATTTATGTCATTGATTTATCCTTGCACTAATGACATTATCTTTGCATGGGATTACGTCTCAATTCTCTTCCTTGAGACACTTCTTGATGATATGCACTTTTATTCTTTTTAAAGTGTATATACAGACCCTTTTACATTCCATATCCATATTATGTCTATACTCATGTCATTAAAATGTTTTTGAAAATTGTCTACATTCATGTTGCTTATTATTTAAATGTTCAAAATGGAAAAGGACTCTTTTATTAAAACATTGTTTAAAATGGTTTTATAGATTCATTCTTTTAAACATTTATCATACATGTCCATGTTTTAAAAATGGTTTTAAGGATTTATTTATATGGACATGAATGTTTCAAAAACCTTTAAAAAGTTTCGAAGTGGTATGGGACACTTTGATTCTAAAAACTCTTTTAAATGTCTTATTTTAATATTTTCAAAGTATAAAGGGACATTTTTCTCATAGAGTTTTAATGATTATATTTGATGTTTTATATCATGATGCGATCTCTTGTGATTGTAATTTGGAAATGTTATGTTTCCTTTATGCATGTTTTATGTGAAACGATTATGTTATGGTTCTTGGGAATTACTATGAAGACTGGTGGTTCCGTGATAAACTAAGGGCGGGTGAGCCCGTTATAGCTCTCCAATGCATTGGGTAACGCGAAGGAGTGAAACGTTAAGGTTTATCCAAAGAGATTTAGGTAATATACTGTGATGGGTATTCCAAACGTAACCAAGAGGGTTACTCCATACGTAAGAATATTATGAATGCCTCAAGATACCTTTCTGCCTTATGGTTTATATGATTTGTTCATGATTTTATGACGTATGTTAAAGTGCCTATGTTTTATGGGTAATGTACGATTTCATTCTTATGTATATATGAACTCATGTTTCCCTTTCATATTTCTATAAACCTTACTGATCTTTTTATACTCATCCCTAGTTTTTGAAATGTTTTTCATAGGACACAAAGTTGAATAGGGTCAAGGATGGGATCAAGGAAATGTCAGGCTGTCTAAAACAAGGAACTAGACATGACTCTTTTGTTCAAGAGATTTTATTTTTTGTGAAAAATTGGAATCTGAGTAGATGTGTCTACTTTGTAATCTTTGAGATGTAATAGTTATGTCCTAATTCTCTAAAACTCTAAACCTGAAAAGATCCTCAATGTGTAATCTTGTAATAACTCAAGATTATGTAAGGTTTAAGGCTGGGGCCTTATAGTTGGTATGAAAGGTCGGTTTAGATAACCTTAGAGGTTAGCTTATTCTCTAAGAATAAGTGGCATTACCATAATGGTTAGGATTTCATAAAGAGTTGTAGTTTTAGATAAATTAAATGAGTAATTATATCTTAGTGTTTATCTTCCTCAATAGTACATGATGGTTTTGTCGATATACGCACACTGACATTTCTGTTTTTAGTAAATGGATGGATATAGCAGGCACCAATGTGACAATGGTTTTGATGGAAACTGTGGTGGTTCTCTGATTAAGAGACTGGATGAAATGGGGGATTCAATTAGGATTCTTGTGGTTGTGCTAAACCAACTATCAAGGATTCATGACCAACCTTGGAGAGTTTTCTAATGCATCATGTACGAGATAACCAACTCGATGTGAATGTTCAGGTAATAATTATAAAGGTAACCATTAGGGTTTATATGATCCCTACTTTTTAGGTAATTTTGGGTTACTCTATGATATGATGGAAAATGAAAGGCATGAGATAAACTTGAGGTTAAAATATGTCATGATCATTTTTAAAGGTTTTATCTCATTTTTGGAAATGTTTTAAGAATTATATAGTTTTGGAAAAAGGACAAAACGCAGACCATGTGACAACCCATCACGTCGGACAAAGCTGTGGGAATCGAACCCACAACCAAAGTACGACTGGTATTTAGCGCCGACCACTGGACTACGTGAAGTCCCTGGTTAGTTTGACTTATTCTTTTTAGTTAGATGATCTTATGAAATCTAGAATAAGCTTATTTTGGGTTATCTATGTAAATTATTATCTTATCATGGAGGATATGTGATTAGGATAATTTCTTTTCAATATGAGACTTTTAGAGAAACTGATGTTATTTGAAGATAAGTGTCAATTTGTACCTTGGAAGACTATGTGACTAAATCCTTCAAATATTTGGGTTTCAATCATAGTTTGGTTAACTTCGAATAATTTTATAGACAAATTGTTTATCGAATGGTCCTTGTTGAACTTTGGGTTTTGTTTGACAAATTTTGGAGATTAAGAATAGATTTTCTTTTTATAAAGGGTTATCCTTTTGAGGATTATCTGATCTCATAATAACCTTTTTTTTAGTTTTGGTTTTTGTCTAAAGACATAGGAAATGTATAGTTTTCTTTTGTGGATTAGGTCATTCTCAAGATGTTTATTATAGTACTCTTAATGCGAACAAGTCTTCCTAAATACTCATCTTTTAGGGAAAATATGAGTTTGTGTAAGGAATCTAATAAAAGTTGAAAGTCAACATAATAAGTGATTATGTTTCCTTATGAATAAATTCCTTAATAAGAAGTAACTTAAAACAAAAATGTTGTTTATTAACTTTTCCTACTGGGGAACCCAACACCGTTTAACCCATCACAAGTTTGTGATTTTTTATGGTTAACTTTCTCCTAGACATGTTTACTATCACTATCCCTCAGAACATGACCCTTTGTTTTTTCTTCCATGTCCATGTTTTCTTACATGGAATCCTAGTATGGGTTAACTCGGGTGACCTTTGTACTCCTCTTTCTTTCTTTTAAAGTGATTATTTTATTGACTCATGTTCCGATGTGGGATTTTCAATGAAGCTTCGAAGCCCACTTTTAAAATTGCGAGGACGCAATTCTTAAAAGGGGGGAAGGATGTAACACCCCAGGTAAATAAAGAATATGACATTTTCACATTTATCAATATTTGTGAATAAAATATTAATATTACTTCGAAGGGAACGCTATGCTCGATGGCGTACCCAATACGCAACAATGAGTTTCTTTGAAATCTTACGTTGCACTCTAATAATAAAATAATATTATTTTAAATGGTAGTTAACGCCTAGCCGTTGTAATGGAGGGAATTTATAGAACTAACTACAAAAATGATTATATATGTTTGTCAAATATTTTTACTCTTTACAATAAATTTTAGAGGATTAAAAATGCGAATGAATCCAATTTTAAGCGTAAACATTCAAATATTCTTTAAAAGGTCGATTAACCGCCTTTTGATGGAGAACCTCTTTTAAATCCACTTTTGGACAAATTTATGTGTTATATTTGACAAAATAAAATTATTCTTTAGAATTGGGACATCAAAATTTACTTTGTGTAAATTTTGGGTATCTTTTCGAAAAAGATCATTTTTTAATGAATAGTGAAAAATGTTGTATTTTAATTCAAAACCTATTTTAATCTAATTTATTTATATTATTAGATTATCTTTTGAATTGGTTTTAATGTGAAATTAGAATATATTTTTACCATTTAATCCAATAGTGATTATTGGAATTAATTTCACTTTGAAATTTGACTTAAACTAGTGTCAATCTTTTGATATATATTGTTTCTTAAAAACACGCTATTTGTTTTGACAGTGGGAGTTAATTATTAAATTAATTAATTCTACTTATATTCTTTGAATTAGGTAATATAAACATCATTTTTGAATTCAGAATATCGAATATAGCTTAGAGTGAATTTTTGGTAATTTTATGAAAAACTCCACTTTTTGGTGAATAGTGAAACCACTAAGTGGTAATCAAGCAAACTGATTTTTCAGTTAAATGAAAGTTTATCACTAATGTGTATTTAATTTCGAAAATCCGACATACATGGTTGTCATTAGTATGTAAAATGTGTTTCAATGGGATGAAAATAATTTTTTGGTGAATAGTAACTTTTTTTCATTAATCGCGATTAGAGGTAATTAGTGTAGTTTAAGGTAAACATGATATTATAAAAATATGAAAAAACCAGGACACTTCTCCTACCCCTATTTTATGAGTCATGGCCGACCAAGACAACCCATGGGTCTATTTAGGGGACCCCATGGAGCTACTTGGGTGAGATAAAGATATTAATTCTTTTTTTTTTAAAATAAAAGTAAAAATGTCACAAGCATAAATTGTTTTACTAAAAAAAATTTTAGAATTGGTTATACTAGTCAGATTTTTGACTATAAATACTTTATAGAAAGCTAAAACGATTTCCTAAATCATGATAGTTTTTTTATAATTTTTTGACTTTAAATAAATTAATTTATTTATGACATCTTGATGATGCAGTGATTACCTCCTGAATGAGCGATTAAAATAAAATGAGACGATAATGAAAAATTTAAGCCTTATACATGTTCAAAACCTATTGTAGGAGTATATTTCGAACCCATATCAACTTATCATCTACATATATCAATGTGGGACCTTAAAAATCTGATACACGTTTGAAAATAAAATAATAATTTCATGATTTCCAAAAGTGCCCCTCCTCTCCACTTATAAAAGGCCCCCACCTCTACCTCATTTCCCACACTGCTCAAGCCTTTGAATCAGCCAACCCCTGCCCATTTGATCTATCCACATACCTATCCTCATCCTAGAGGATTCACTTTGGGCAGAATCCTTTCCAAGGAAGCCTTTAGGCTCAAATCAAAAGGAGTTACACTTTTTAAATGTAATGCTTTCTCTTGTGTTCATTTGTTTTATTTTGCATCTCCAACCCCCTAAACTCTTTTTATTCATTTATTTTGTAACAAATCCAGTATCTTCAATATACTAGGATGTTTTTATAAGAAGTATTCGAGATACACTCTCACACAACTACATCTAATGGTTAAAGAACATACGGTTTCTGTGGATGGTGAAATTGTGCCTCCCGAAACGATGATTGTTCAATACTCATTCAACACCTTCAAAGGTGGCCATTATGATGTCACTATTTTTATATATGATATATAATATGTTTATTTTGTACTTATTCTTCTGTATTTTCTCATTTGTTTCATACCTTTATGGTTTCCATTGTGGGTAAACACGATAATTTCATTTTAGGAAGTGCGGACTACCGCCCCCTCAAAGTGATTTGATTCCTTAATGCCATACGTGGGACATATAAAGGATGGATTTAAAGTTATTTTATATGATGTTATACTGGAATTATAATATACCTCTATATTATTATTATTTCTTTCCATTAAAGTATGAGATAAAAACGAAAGTAGTGTTCATGCTTACGTACGGCTTACCGTCTCCATGAACGGTGCATTTCATTTCTTACCTCTAAATGATTATGTAATATTATAAATAAATGTATATACTGGATATATATGATATATATTATATCCAAATCATGAATATCATTCTGGATTTAATGAACCTTTCACAACACGAACAACATGTAATTGGAAGAAGTCCACTTTCGACTTAAGAACCAAATATCGACAAAACAAACATTATTAACTTAAAGGATTAAATAATGTTTATAACATTGTAATAAGTGATATAAAAGTAATAATTAACCTTAAAAAGGTTCTTAAGAAAGTCTAAATTAACACTAGTTTATTATTCAGGATGTTAAAGGACGATCGTGTCAAGTCGGACCGAGGTAAGGGATCCTACTCCTCTCTTCCTTTTTAAGTACACTCTTTTATTTCTTTCCTTTTAATATCATCTTTCTTATGTTGGGGGATGTTATTTTATATTCTTCTTACTGTAAATTTTATGTTCATATGATGAGATACCCTAATTTATCTCATCAATCAATTTTGGATGTTTTCTGTGGCGCCGTTAGGAAGCAGAATTTTAATGAGGGGATTTTCATCTCACTTTTTATTCCCGTGAGATTCATGCTACATTGGCCACTATTTCCTTTTGTGTGGTGTAGTTACTGCCCATTATTCTAAAATTTGTGTAATACACTCTCATTTATGGGTATGTACATCTTCATTTTATGACCCTTCTTTCATGGGGTGTATGTTTCGAATGTTTCCCAAATCGGTAAGGGAACCTTTCACACTCCTATTTTTAAAAGACATATTCTATTATGTCTTTTAATTTACATCTTTTTATGTTGGGATATGTTCTTCTATATCCATATTGATGTAAATTTTATTACCAAGTGATGGGATACCATTTTCTCTCTCATCAACTAATTTTATGAATTTTAAGGTGATGCCGTTAGGCTGCCGAATTGTACCAAAGGAACCTCTTAACCCAATTTTGATTTCTTTGGGATCAACTTGTAGTTATTGAATATGTCGTTCGATAAATATGTGTGAATGAACTCTGGTTATTTTACACTTAATATCAACTTGTATTGTGTGTATTTATAATTGTCACACATATTTATGTCATTGATTTATCCTTGCACTAATGACATTATATTTGAATGGGATTACGTCTCAATTATCTTCCTTGAGACACTTCTTGATGATATGCACTTTTATTATTTTTAAAGTGTATATATAGACCCTTTTACATTCCATATCCATATTATGTCTATACTCATGTCATTAAAAAGTTTTTGAAAATTGTCTACATTCATGTTGCTTTTTATTTAAATGTTCAAAATGGAAAAGGACTCTTTTATTAAAACATTGTTTAAAATGGTTTTATAGATTCATTCTTTTAAACATTTATCATCCATGTCCATGTTTTAAAAATGGTTTTAAGGATTTATTTATATGGACATGAATGTTTCAAAAACATTTAAAAAGTTTCGAAGTGGTATGGGACACTTTGATTCTAAAAACACTTCTAAATGTCTTATTTTAATATTTTCAAAGTATAAAGGGACATTTCTCTCATAGAGTATTAATGATTCTATTTGATGTTTTATATCATGATGCGATCTCTTGTGATTGTAATGTGAAAATGTTATGGTTTCTTTATGCATGATTTATGTGATATGATTATGTTAAGGTTCTTGGGAATTATTATGAAGAAGGGTGGTTCCGTGATAAACTAAGGGCGGGTGATCCCGTTATAGCTCTCCAATGCATTGGGTAACGTGAAGGAGTGAAACATTAAGGTTTCTTCGAAGAGATTTAGGGAATATACTGTGATGGGTATTCCAAACATAACCAATAGGGTTACTCCCTACGTAAGAATGTTATGAATGCCTCATGATACCTTTATGCCTTATGGTATCTATGATTTGTTCATGATTTTATGACGTATGTTAAAGTGTCTATGTTTTATGGGTAATGTACGATTTCATTATTATGTATATATGAACTCATGTTTCCCTTCCATATTTCTATAACCCTTACTGAGCTTTTTATGATCATCCCAAGTTTTTGAAATGTTTTTCACAGGACACAAAGTTGAATAGGGTCAAGGATGGGATCAAGGAAATGTCAGGCTGTCTAAAACAAGGAACTAGACATGACTCTTTTGTTCAAGAGTTTTTATTTTTTGTGAAAAAAATGGAAGCTGAGTAGATGTGTCTACTTTGTAATCTTTGAGATGTAATAGTTATTTCCTAATTCTCTAAAACTCTAAACCTGAAAGGATCCTCAATTTGTAATCTTGTAATAATTCAAGATTATGTAAGGTTTAAGGCTGGGGCCTTATAGTTGGTATCAAAGGTCGGTTTAGATAACTCTAGAGGTTAGGTTATTCTCTAAGCATAAGTGGCATTACCATAATGGTTAGGATTTCATAAAGAGTCCTAGTTTTAGATAAATTAAATGAGTAAGTATATCTTAGTGTTTATCTTCCTCAATAGTACATGATGGTTTTGTCGATATACGCACACTGACATTTCTGTTTTTAGTAAATGGATGGATCTAGCAGGCACCAAAGTGACAATGGGTTTGATGGAAACTGTGGTGGTTCTCTGATTAAGAGGCTGGATGAAATGGGGGATTCAATGAGGATTCTTGTGGTTGTGCTAAACCAACTATCAAGGAGTCATGACCAACCATGGAGAGTTTTCTAATGCATCATGTACGAGATAACCAACTCGATGTGGAAGTTTAGGTAATAATTATAAAGGTAACCATTAGGGTTTATATGATCCCTACTTTTAAGGTAATTTTTGGTTACTCTATGATATGATGGAAAATGAAAGGCATGAGATAAACTTGAGGTTAAAATATGTTATGATCATTTTTAAAGGTTTTATCTCATTTTTGTAAATGTTTTAAGAATTATATATTTTTGGAAAAGGGACAACATGCAGACCGTGTGACAACCCGTCACGTCGGACAAAGCTGTGGGAATCGAACCCACAACCAAAGTGCGACTGGTATTTAGCACTAACCACTGGACTACGTGAAGTCCTTGGTTAGTTTGACTAATTATTTTTAGTAAGATGATCTTATGAAATCTAGAATAAGCTGATTTTCGGTTATCTATGTAAATTATTATCCTATCAGGGACGATATGTGATTAGGATAATTGCTTTTCAATATGAGACTTTTAGAGAAACTGATGTTATTTGAAGATAAGTGTCAATTTGTACCTTGGAAGACTATGTGACTAAATCCTTCAAATATTTGGGTTTCAATCTTAGTTTGGTTAACTTCGAATAATTTTATAGACAAATTGTTTATCGAATGGTCCTTGTTGAACTTTGGGTTTTGTTTGAAAAATTTTGGAGATTAAGAATAGATTTTCTTTTTATAAAGGGTTATCCTTTTGAGGATTATCTGATCTCATAATAACCTTTTTTTTAGTTTTGGTTTTTGTCTAAAGACATGGGAAATGTATAGTTTTATCTTGTGGATTAGGTCATTCTCAAGAAGTTGATTATAGTACTCTTAATGCGAACAAGTCTTCCTAAATACTCGTCTTTTAGGGAAAATATGAGTTTGTGTAAGGAATCTAATAAAAGTTGAAAGTCAATATAATAAGTGATTATGTTTCCTTATGAATAAATTCCTCAATAATAAGTAACTTAAAACAAAAATGTTTTTTATTAACTTTTACTACTGGGGAACCCAACACCGTTTAACCCATCACAAGTTTGTGATTTTTTATGGTTAACTTTCTCCTAGACATGTTTACTATCACTATCCCTCAGAACATAACCCTTTGTTTTTTCTTCCATGTCCATGTTTTCTTACATGGAATCCTAGTATGGGTTAACTCGGGTGACCTTTGTACTCCTCTTTCTTTGTATTAAAGTGATTATTTTATTGACTCATGTTACGATGTGGGATTTTCAATGAAGCTTTCAAGCCCACTTTTAAAATTGCGAGGACGCAATTCTTAAAATGGGGGAAGGATGTAACACCCCAGGTAAATAAAGAATATGACATTTTCACATTTATCAATATTTGTGAATAAAATATTAATATTACTTCGAAGGGAACACTATGCTCGATGGCGTACCCAATACGCAACAATGAGTTTCTTTGAAATCTTACGTTGCACTCTAATAATAAAATAATATTATTTTAAATGGTAGTTAATGCCTAGCCGTTGTAATGGAGGGAATGAATAGAACTAACTACAAAAATGATTATATATGTTTGTCAAATATTTTTACTCTTTACAATAAAATTTAGAGGATTAAAAATGAGAATGAATCCAATTTTAAGCGTAAACATTCAAATATTCTTTAAAAGGTCGATTAACCGCCTTTTGATGGTGAACCTCTTTTAAATCCACTTTTTGACAAATTTATGTGTTATATTTGACAAAATAAAATTTTTCTTTAGAATTGGGACATCAAAATTTACTTTGTGTAAATTTTTGGTATCATTTCGAAAAAAATCAATTTTTAATGAATAGTGAAAAATGTTGTATTTTAATTCAAAAACCCTTTTAATCTAATTTATTTATATGATTAGATTATCTTTTGAATTGGTTTTAAAGTGAAATTAGAATATATTTTTACCATTTAATCCAATAGTGATTATAGGAATTAATTTCACTTTGAAATTTGACTTAAACTAGTGTCAATCTTTTGATATATATTGTTTCTAAAAAATGCGCTATTTGTTTTGACAGCGGGAGTTAATTATTAAATTAATTAATTATACTTATATTTTTTGAATTATGTAATATAAAAATCATTTTTGAATTCTTAATATCGAATATATCTTAGAGTGAATTTTTGGTAATTTTCTGAAAAACTCCAATTTTTGATGAATAGTGAAACCACTAAGTGGTAATCAAGCAAACTGATTTTTCAGTTAAATGAAAGCTTATCACTAATGTGTATTGAATTTCGAAAATCCGACATACATGGTTGTCATTAGTATGTAAAATTTGGTTCAATGGGATGAAAATAATTTTTTGTTGAATAGTAACTTTTTTTCATTAATCGCGATTAGACGTAATTAGTGTAGTTTAAGGTAAAAATGATATTATAAAAATATGAAAAAACCATGAAACTTGTCCTAACCCTATTGGATGAGTCATGGCCGACGAAGAAAACCCATGGGTCTATTTAGGGGACCCCATGGAGCCACTTGGGTGAGATAAAGACATTAATGCTTTTTTTTAAATAAAAGTAAAAATGTCACAAGCATAAATTGTTTTACTAAAAAAATTTTAGAAGGGGTTATACTAGTCATATTTTTGACTATAAATACTCTATAGAAATCTAAAAATATTTCCTACAACATGATAGTTTTTTTATAATTTTTTGACTTTAAATAAATTAATTTATTTATGACATCTTGATGATGCAGTTATTACCTCCTTAATGAGTGATTAAAATAAAATGAAAAGATAATGAAACATCTAAGCCATAAACATGTTCAAAACCTATTGGAGGAGTATATTTCAAACCCATATCAACTTATCATAGACATATATCAATGTGGGACCTTAAAAATCCGAAACACTTTTGAAAATAAAATAATAATTTCATGGTTTCCAAAAGTGCCCCTCCTCTCCTCTTATAAAAGGCCCCCACCTCTACCTCATTTCCCACACTCCTCAAGCATTTGGCCCGGCCAAACCCTGACCATTTGTTCTCTCCACATCCCTCTCCTCATCCTAGAGGATTCACTTTGGGCAGAATCCTTTCCAAGGAAGCCTTTAGGCTCAAATCAAAAGGAGTTACACTTTTTAAAGGTAATGCTTTCTCTTGTGTTCATTTGTTTTATTTTTCATCTCCAACCCCCTAAACTCTTTTTATTCATTTATTTTGTAACAAATACAGTATCTTCAATATACTAGGATGTTTTTATAAGAAGGATTCGAGATACACTCTCACACAACTATATCTAATGGTTAAAGAACATACGGTTTCCGTGGATGGCGAAATTTTGCCTCCCGAAACGATGATTGTTCAATACTCATTCAACACCTTCAAAGGTGGCCATTATGATGTCACTATTTTTATATATGATATATAATATGTTTATGTTTTACATATGCTTCTGTATTTTCTCATTTTTTTCATACCTTTATGGTTTCCATTGTGGGTAAACACGATAATTTCATTTTAGGAAGTGCGGACTACCGCCCCCTCAAAGTGATTTGATTCGTTAATGCCATACGTGGGATGTATAAAGGATGGATTTAAAGTTATTTTATATTATTTTATACTGGAATTATAATATACCTCTATATCATTATTATTTCTTTCCATTAAAGTATGATATAAAATTGAAAGTAGCGTTCATGCGTATGTACGGCTTACCATCTCCATGAACGGTGCATTTCATTTATTACCTCTAAATGATTATGTAATATTATAAATACATGTATATAATGTATATATATGATATATATTATATCCAAATTATGAATATCATTCTGGATTTAATGAACCTTTCACAACACGAACTACATGTAATTGTAAGAAGTCCACTTTCGACTTAAGAACCAAATATCAACAAAACAAACATTATTAACTTAAATGATTACATAATGTTTATAACATTGTAATAAGTGATATAAATGTAATAATTAACTTTAAAAAGGTTCTTAAGAAAGTCTAAATTAACACTAGTTTATTATTCAGGACGTTAAAGGACGATCGAGTCAAGTCGGACCGAGGTAAGGGATCCTACTCCTCTCTTCCTTTTTAAGTACACTCTTTTATGTCATTCCTTTTAAGATCATATTTCTTATGTTGTGGGATGTTATTTTATATTCCTCTTACTGTACTTTTTATGTTCATATGATGAGATACCCTACTTTATCTCATCAATCAATTTTGGATGTTTTATGTGGCGCCGTTAGGCTGCAGAATTTTCATGAGGGGATTTTCATCTCACTTTTTATTCCCATGAGATTCATGCTACATTGGCCACTATTTCCTTTTGTGTGGTGTAGTTACTGCCCATTATTCTAACATTTGTGTAATACACTCTCATTTATGGGTATGTACATCTCCATTTTATGACCCTTCTTTCATGGGTTGTACGTTTCGAATGTTTCCCAAATCGGTAAGGGAACCTTTCACACTCCTCTTTTTAAAAGACTTATTCTGTTATGTCTTTTAATTTACATCTTTTTATGTTGGTATATGTTCCTCTATATCCATATTGATGTAAATTTTATTACCAAGTAATGAGATACCATTTTCCCTATCATCAACTAATTTTATGAATTTTAAGGTGATGCCGTTAGGCTGCCAAATTGTACCAAAGGATCCTCTTAATCCAATTTCGATTTCTTTGGGATCAACTTGTAGTTATTGAATATGTCGTTCGATAAATATGTGTGAATGACCTCTGGTTGTTTTAAACTTAATATCAACTTATATTGGGTTTATTTATTCTTGTCACACATATTTATGTCATTGATTTATCCTTGCACTAATGACATTATCTTTGAATGGGATTACGTCTCAATTCACTTCCTTGAGACACTTCTTGATGATATGCACTTTTATTCTTTTTAAAGTGTATATACAGTCCCTTTTACATTCCATATCCATATTATGTCTATACTCATGTCATTAAAATGTTTTTGAAAATTGTCTACATTCATGTTGCTTATTATTTAAATGTTCAAAATGGAAAAGGACTCTTTTATTAAAACATTGTTTAAAATGGTTTTATAGATTCATTCTTTTAAACATTTATCATACATGTCCATGTTTTAAAAATGGTTTTAAGGATTTATTTATATGGACATGAATGTTTCAAAAACCTTTAAAAAGTTTCGAAGTGGTATGGGACACTTTGATTCTAAAAACTCTTTTAAATGTCTTATTTTAATATTTTCAAAGTATAAAGGGACATTTCTCTCATAGAGTTTTAATGATTATATTTGATGTTTTATATCATGATGCGATCTCTTGTGATTGTAATTTGGAAATGTTATGTTTCCTTTATGCATGTTTTATGTGAAACGATTATGTTATGGTTCTTGGGAATTACTATGAAGACTGGTGGTTCCGTGATAAACTAAGGGCGGGTGAGCCCGTTATAGCTCTCCAATGCATTGGGTAACGCGAAGGAGTGAAACGTTAAGGTTTATCCAAAGAGATTTAGGTAATATACTGTGATGGGTATTCCAAACGTAACCAAGAGGGTTACTCCATACGTAAGAATGTTATGAATGCCTCAAGATACCTTTCTGCCTTATGGTTTATATGATTTGTTCATGATTTTATGACGTATGTTAAAGTGCCTATGTTTTATGGGTAATGTACGATTTCATTCTTATGTATATATGAACTCATGTTTCCCTTCCATATTTCTATAACCCTTACTGAGCTTTTTATACTCATCCCTAGTTTTTGAAATGTTTTTCACAGGACACAAAGTTGAATAGGGTCAAGGATGGGATCAAGGAAATGTCAGGCTGTCTAAAACAAGGAACTAGACATGACTCTTTTGTTCAAGAGATTTTATTTTTTGTGAAAAATTGGAATCTGAGTAGATGTGTCTACTTTGTAATCTTTGAGATGTAATAGTTATGTCCTAATTCTCTAAAACTCTAAACCTGAAACGATCCTCAATGTGTAACCTTGTAATAACTCAAGATTATGTAAGGTTTAAGGCTGGGGCCTTATAGTTGGTATTAAAGGTCGGTTTAGATAACCTTAGAGGTTAGCTTATTCTCTAAGAATAAGTGGCATTACCATAATGGTTAGGATTTCATAAAGAGTTGTAGTTTTAGATAAATTAAATGAGTAATTATATCTTAGTGTTTATCTTCCTCAATAGTACATGATGGTTTTGTCGATATACGCACACTGACATTTCTGTTTTTAGTAAATGGATGGATATAGCAGGCACCAATGTGACAATGGTTTTGATGGAAACTGTGGTGGTTCTCTGATTAAGAGACTGGATGAAATGGGGGATTCAATTAGGATTCTTGTGGTTGTGCTAAACCAACTATCAAGGATTCATGACCAACTTTGGAGAGTTTTCTAATGCATCATGTACGAGATAACCAACTCGATGTGAATGTTCAGGTAATAATTATAAAGGTAACCATTAGGGTTTATATGATCCCTACTTTTTAGGTAATTTTGGGTTACTCTATGATATGATGGAAAATGAAAGGCATGAGATAAACTTGAGGTTAAAATATGTCATGATCATTTTTAAAGGTTTTATCTCATTTTTGGAAATGTTTTAAGAATTATATAGTTTTGGAAAAAGGACAAAACGCAGACCGTGTGACAACCCATCACGTCGGACAAAGCTGTGGGAATCGAACCCACAACCAAAGTACGACTGGTATTTAGTGCCGACCACTGGACTACGTGAAGTCCCTGGTTAGTTTGACTTATTCTTTTTAGTTAGATGATCTTATGAAATCTAGAATAAGCTTATTTTGGGTTATCTATGTAAATTATTATCTTATCATGGAGGATATGTGATTAGGATAATTTCTTTTCAATATGAGACTTTTAGAGAAACTGATGTTATTTGAAGATAAGTGTCAATTTGTACCTTGGAAGACTATGTGACTAAATCCTTCAAATATTTGGGTTTCAATCTTAGTTTGGTTAACTTCGAATAATTTTATAGACAAATTGTTTATCGAATGGTCCTTGTTGAACTTTGGGTTTTGTTTGACAAATTTTGGAGATTAAGAATAGATTTTCTTTTTATAAAGGGTTATCCTTTTGAGGATTATCTGATCTCATAATAACCTTTTTTTTAGTTTTGGTTTTTGTCTAAAGACATAGGAAATGTATAGTTTTCTTTTGTGGATTAGGTCATTCTCAAGATGTTTATTATAGTACTCTTAATGCGAACAAGTCTTCCTAAATACTCATCTTTTAGGGAAAATATGAGTTTGTGTAAGGAATCTAATAAAAGTTGAAAGTCAACATAATAAGTGATTATGTTTCCTTATGAATAAATTCCTTAATCAGAAGTAACTTAAAACAAAAATGTTGTTTATTAACTTTTCCTACTGGGGAACCCAACACCGTTTAACCCATCACAAGTTTGTGATTTTTTATGGTTAACTTTCTCCTAGACATGTTTACTATCACTATCCCTCAGAACATGACCCTTTGTTTTTTCTTCCATGTCCATGTTTTCTTACATGGAATCCTAGTATGGGTTAACTCGGGTGACCTTTGTACTCCTCTTTCTTTCTTTTAAAGTGATTATTTTATTGACTCATGTTCCGATGTGGGATTTTCAATGAAGCTTCGAAGCCCACTTTTAAAATTGCGAGGACGCAATTATTAAAAGGGGGGAAGGATGTAACACCCCAGGTAAATAAAGAATATGACATTTTCACATTTATCAATATTTGTGAATAAAATATTAATATTACTTCGAAGGGAACGCTATGCTCGATGGCGTACCCAATACGCAACAATGAGTTTCTTTGAAATCTTACGTTGCACTCTAATTATAAAATAATATTATTTTAAATGGTAGTTAACGCCTAGCCGTTGTAATGGAGGGAATTTATAGAACTAACTACAAAAATGATTATATATGTTTGTCAAATATTTTTACTCTTTACAATAAATTTTAGAGGATTAAAAATGCGAATGAATCCAATTTTAAGCGTAAACATTCAAATATTCTTTAAAAGGTCGATTAACCGCCTTTTGATGGAGAACCTCTTTTAAATCCACTTTTTGACAAATTTATGTGTTATATTTGACAAAATAAAATTATTCTTTAGAATTGGGACATCAAAATTTACCTTGTGTAAATTTTGGGTATCTTTCCGAAAAAGATCATTTTTTAATGAATAGTGAAAAATGTTGTATTTTAATTCAAAACCTCTTTTAATCTAATTTATTTATATTATTATATTATCTTTTGAATTGGTTTTAATGTGAAATTAGAATATATTTTTACCATTTAATCCAATAGTGATTATTGGAATTAATTTCACTTTGAAATTTGACTTAAACTAGTGTCAATCTTTTGATATATATTGTTTCTTAAAAACACGCTATTTGTTTTGACAGTGGGAGTTAATTATTAAATTAATTAATTCTACTTATATTCTTTGAATTAGGTAATATAAACATCATTTTTGAATTCAGAATATCGAATATAGCTTAGAGTAAATTTTTGGTAATTTTATGAAAAACTCAACTTTTTGATGAATAGTGAAACCACTAAGTGGTAATCAAGCAAACTGATTTTTCAGTTAAATGAAAGTTTATCACTAATGTGTATTTAATTTCGAAAATCCGACATACATGGTTGTCATTAGTATGTAAAATGTGTTTCAATGGGATGAAAATAATTTTTTGGTGAATAGGAACTTTTTTTCATTAATCGCGATTAGAGGTAATTAGTGTAGTTTAATGTAAACATGATATTACAAAAATATGAAAAAACCATGACACTTGTCCTACCCCTATTTTATGAGTCATGGCCGACCAAGACAACCCATGGGTCTATTTAGGGGACCCCATGGAGCCACTTGGGTGAGATAAAGATATTAATTCTTTTTTTTAAAATAAAAGTAAAAATGTCACAAGCATAAATTGTTTTACTAAAAAAAAATTTAGAATTGGTTATACTAGTCAGATTTTTGACTATAAATACTTTATAGAAAGCTAAAACGATTTACTAAATCATGATAGTTTTTTTATAATTTTTTGACTTTAAATAAATTAATTTATTTATGACATCTTGATGATGCAGTGATTACCTCCTTAATGTGCGATTAAAATAAAATGAAAAGATAATGAAAAATGTAAGCCTTAAACATGTTAAAAACCTATTGGAGGAGTATATTTCGAACCCATATCAACTTATAATCGACATATATCAATGTGTAACCTTAAAAATCCGAAACACTTTTGAAAATAAAATAATAATTTCATGATTTCCAAAAGTGCCCCTCCTCTCCTCTTATAAAAGGTCACCACCTCTACCTCATTTCCCACACTCCTCAAGCCTTTTTCTAGCCCAAACCCTTCCAATTTGTTCTCTCCACATCACTCTACTCATCCTAGAGGATTCACTTTGGGCAGAATCCTTTCCAAGGAAGCCTTTAGGCTCAAATCAAAAGAAGTTACACTTTTTAAAGGTAATGCTTTCTCTTGTGTTCATTTGTTTTATTTTGCATCTCCAACCCCCTAAACTCTTTTTATTCATTTATTTTGTAACAACTCCAGTATCTTGAATATACTATGATGTTTTTATAAGAAGTATTCGAGCTACACTCTCACACAACTACATCTAATGGTTAAAGTACATACGGTTTCTGTGGATGGAGAAATTTTGCCTCCTGAAATGATTATTGTTCAATACTCATTCAACACCTCAA
This sequence comes from Viscum album, assembly GCA_963277665.1. Lineage (NCBI taxonomy): Eukaryota > Viridiplantae > Streptophyta > Magnoliopsida > Santalales > Viscaceae > Viscum > Viscum album. The sequence goes on along the minus strand of OY728133.1, from coordinate 1,596,922,034 downwards.
AGGTGGCCATTATGATGTCACTATTTTTATATATGATATATAATATGTTTATTTTTTACTTATTCTTCTGTATTTTCTCATTTGTTTCATACCTTTATGGTTTCCATTGTGGGTAAACACGATAATTTCATTTTAGGAAGTGCGGACTATCGCCCCCTCAAAGTGTTTTGATTTGTTAATGCCATACGTGGGACGTATAAAGGATGGATTTAAATTTATTTTATATGATGTTATACTGGAATTATAATGTACCTCTTTATCATTATTATTTCTTTCCATTAAAGTATGAGATAAAAATGAAAGTAGCGTTCATGCGTACGCACGGCTTACCGTCTCCATGAACGGTGCATTTCATTTCTTACCTCTAAATGATTATGTAATATTATAAATACATGTATATACTGGATATATATGATATATATTATATCAAAATTATGAATATCATTCTGGATTTAATGAACCTTTCACAACACGAACAACATGTAATTGTAAGAAGTCCACTTTCGACTTAAGAACCAAATATCGACAAAACAAACATTATTAACTTAAATGATTACATAATGTTTATAACATTGTAATAAGTGATATAAAAGTAATAATGAACTTTAAAAAGGTTCTTAAGAAATTCTAAATTGACACTAGTTTATTATTCAAGACGTTAAAGGACGATCGAGTCAAGTCGGACCGAGGTAAGGGATCCTACTCCTCTCTTCCTTTTTAAGTACACTCTTTTATGTCATTCCTTTTAAAATCATCTTTCTTATGTTGGGGGATGTTATTTTATATTCCTCTTACTGTAATTTTTATGTTCATATGATGATATACCCTAATTTATCTCATCAATCAATTTTGGATGTTTTATGTGGCGCCGTTAGGCTGCAGAATTTTCATTAGGGGATTTTCATCTCACTTTTTATTCCAATGAGATTCATGCTACATTGGCCACTATTTCCATTTGTGTGGTGTAGTTACTACCCATTATTCTAAAATTTGTGTAATACACTCTCATTTATGGGTATGTACATCTTCATTTTATGACCCTTCTTTCATGGGGTGTACGTTTCGAATGTTTCCCAAATCGGTAAGGGAACCTTTCACACTCCTCTTTTTAAAAGACTTATTCTGTTATGTCTTTTAATTTACATCTTTTTATGTTGGGATATGTTCTTCTATATCCATATTGTTGTAAATTTTATTACCAAGTGATGAGATACCATTTTCTCTCTCATCAACTAATTTTATGAATTTTAAGGTGACGCCGTTAGGCTACCGAATTGTACAAAAGGAACCTCTTAACCCAATTTCGATTTCTTTGGGATCAACTTGTAGTTATTGAATATGTCGTTCGATAAATATGTGTTAATGACCTGGTTGTTTTACACTTAATACCAACTTATATTGGGTATATTTATACTTTTCACACATATTTATGTCATTGATTTATCCTTGCACTAATGACATTATCTTTGAATGGGATAACGTCTCAATTCTCTTCCTTGAGACACTTCTTGATGATATGCACTGTTATTCTTTTTAAAGTGTATATACAGACCATTTTACATTCCATATACATATTATGTCTATACTCATGTCATTAAAATGTTTTTGAAAATTGTCTACATTCATGTTGCTTATTATTTAAATGTTCAAAATGGAAAAGGACTCTATTATTAAAACATTGTTTAAAATGGTTTTATAGATTCATTCTTTTAAACATTTATCATCCATGTCCATGTTTTAAAAATGGTTTTAAGGATTTATTTATATGGACATGAATGTTTCAAAACCCTTTAAAAAGTTTCGAAGTGATATGGGACACTTTGATTCTAAAAACTCTTTTAAATGTCTTCTTTTAATATTTTTAAAGTATAAAGGGACATTACTCTCATAGAGTTTTAATGATTCTATTTTATGTTTTATATCATGATGCAATCTCTTGTGATTGTAATGTGGAAGTTTTATGTTTCCTTTATGCATGTTTTATGTGATACGATTATGTTATGGTTCATGGGCATTATTATGAATACGGGTGGTTCCGTGATAAACTAAGGGCGGGTGAGCCTGTTATAGCTCTCCAATGCATTGGGTAACGCGAAGGAGTGAAATGTTAAGGTTTCTCCGAAGAGATTTAGGGAATATACTGTGATGGGTATTCCAAATGTAACCAAGAGGGTTACTCCCTATGTAAGAATGTTATGAATGCCTCAAGATACCTTTATGCCTTATGGTTTCTATGATTTGTTCATGATTTTATGACGTATGTTAAAGTGCCTATGTTTTATGGGTAATGTATGATTTCATTCGTATGTATATATGAACTCCTGTTTCCCTTCCTTATTTCTATAACCCTTACTGAGCTTTTTATGCTCATCCCAAGTTTTTGAAATGTTTTTCACAGGACACAAAGTTGAATAGTGTCAAGGATGGGATCAAGGAAATGTCAGGCTATCTAAAACAAGGAACTATACATGACTCTTTTGTTCAAGAGTTTTTATTTTTTGTAAAAAATATGGAAGCTGAGTAGATGTGTCTACTTTGTAATCTTTGAGATGTAATAGTTATGTCCTAATTCTCTAAAACTCTAAACCTTAAAAGATCCTCAATGTGTAATCTTGTAATAACTCAAGATTATGTAAGGTTTAAGGCTGGGGCCTTATATTTGATATGGTACTTTATTTTCGAATAAAATTAATTTATCGATGTATGATGAATTCATTGTGAATGAAATACATTGGTTGGGAGTCATTTAATATAATCCCGTCTATACATAAGTTGCCTCATAAGATAATTTTGTTTGGAGAAAACCTTATAATTTGTTTCCATGAAGAATATTTGGGGGTCTACAAATAGAATTAAATTTTCATGAGAGTATGTCTTAAATATAAAGGTATCATATTCCTAGGTAACATTATGCCTTATAATTTATCATTTACATCCTTTATAGCATTATTATCATAGAGATATTTCCATTGATTATAATTATGGATTTATCTCATATTCATTTCATTGATTAAATGGAATTTGTTTGAGTAAATTTCATTTCCATATTGACTGTATTTTATCATGTTATTTAAATAACTTCTGTTTTATGTTGTTTACGTTTCCATACTTCTTATTAGAATACATATGATTTTATTTATTACATGGAACATGTGTAAAATTATATACCACTCTATACTGATTAATATCATTTATTTATTATTTTATTTTCAATAATTAAATATTTTTAATAATTTCTGCTTACCCTTATTATTTTTCCATTAGCCTTGATTCTCTAAAGTGTACAAAGAAATAAATTAAAGGAAATGGTTGATGGAATAATGATTTTCGTTAGAGGAATAAATAATGTTGTTGTAACATTATCCATCAATAAATGAATGCTCATATATGTGCCTAGCTTACCAATACTAATAAAATATTCAGTCATTTGGGACACAATTTACATTTATATTATGCAAACATCATAGAATTAGGAACTAACTCTAGGCTTTAAGGGGTCAGGGTGCTGCGACACTAATAAAATGTAGTCAGATTAGTCATATATCATTTTTATCTATTATATTAATTAGTAATGATCATTTTTAATAACATAAATCATTTTTGTGATGAAAATAAGTATAATGAATCCAATTATTTCTTTATTCATTCATCAAGGATTATAAAAAATAAAATCCCTATTACGTGTTTCTCTTAATTATTTTTATATATCAATATAATAGATGATGAAAAATAATAATTTAAAATTGGAATGTGGTGAAATGAAGAAATACACTCCCAAATATTCATAAAATTGAATCTTCAAATATACATTTTTGATGTTAAAGATGAAATTGTATTACATTGAAATTAACAAACCTCCAATGTTAAAAAACTGTTATAAAGAAAAAATATTATGATAGCACTGACTGAAAATGAATAAATGATTGATATTTGCACATGATGATTCATATTATTTTATTTTCAATGTCAAATGTTTTCAATTGGATGTTAAGGGAATAATGAATTATACTGATAATTTTTTATATGAAGTGAGAACTTTTGAAAAATAATCAGTTTAAGAAGATGAAAATATATGGGAACAAATTCGTAAACTAAATTAGTGATAAAAATATTTATGTGAACTGAAATTTAATTAACCTTTATGTAAACTAATGAAATTATTATAGGTACATGATGATATATCCTATAATAATAATAATAATATTTCTCTCAAAAATACGTTTTATACAAATATTACTTCTAAAAAGACTCAACATACTAGAAATAAGTGTTTTATATACTGTAATGATAAACACACTATTGGATCATTGAAGAATATAAACCATTATCCAAATATATATTTATGTACTATTGTATATTCAAATACTAATTTATTTATAAAATTAAATAATCAAGAAATATTGTTTTTTAGAATGAAAATAACCTAGTATATCATTAATGTTATATGTCATGATGTGTAAAAAATATAATTCTTAGAGAATTATCAGATTATGATATATTTTATCAAAAATATTAAGACATAAATGATAACAAATTTTTTTAAAGAAAATAATAAATCAAGATCTACCATATATCATTATTGTTGTTGGAGTTTCAATAACTAATACATAGATTGTTTTCATAAATTTTTAATAAGTAAATATCATATAAGGAATGAATTAAAGAATCAAAAAACTATTTTTTGTTGTCTATATCATAGAACTGTACCATAATACATATGACAAGAATAGTTTATCATTATAAAATAACTATGTTTCTTGATGAATTTATTGAATATTGTAATAAAAGTGTTCATAGTAATAATTTGTTTTAATCTGCACTATCCATGAGAAATTATAATGATGATAAAAATAAGGGTCCAAAAATATTCATATGCAATGAAAAAATGTATATATGTTTTCCCTGGGTGTTTAAAAACATTATTAGTTTATAATAAATACTCACAATATTTTTTGTAATGATAGATGAACAATATGTCACACCCTCTTTGAAAAGATTGTTCTAATGTGGTAGAAAAATCTATGTCAATGACCTTTGAAAATATTCCACATGAATCAGTAGTAGTTGAATAATGACAAAAAAGAATGAGAAATCAGTCCCAAATATTGAATTTTTTTTCATTGTTATTATTATGGAAGAAATGTTAATTTCAACTATCATTTTATATCAAAATAGGTGTATAATTAAATTTTTAGACTCAAAATATGGGTTTTAGAATTGGTATGGAGACATGTGGTGATTTTTTGGTATTGGTGTAGCTTGATTCATTTTGGATGATGTTGTGATATACACTTACGGAGCATTCAGTGCACTTGGTCAAAATTCTGTAGAAATCTATTTATTATCCATTATAAGATATTTGACCAACTGATACCGATTGGAACTTTAATAATGTTGAATTTTGAATGACTACATTGTCCCTTGAAAAATGTATTACAGTGATAAAGTATCTACATACAATTATCTCCATTGGATATTATAGTTTCATGGATATCAATGGCCATAGAATTGTAGAAGTTCATACATCCAACTACCATTGACAATTGCACAATGTACTTTCTATGAAATTGGATGAAAATTTATTTATCATCTCTATTATATAATTTTGAGATAGGATTTATGTGTTAGAGACACTATGATGTCTCTATAATATTCTCCCATATTTCATAGTGAAGTGATTAAAACACTCAATGGATATAGTTATTATTCTCAAATGATTGAATTTATTTTATCTTGTGAGATCTTTTTCTTCTTATTCTTTCAATATTTTATACAATTATAATATTTATCTTTCCTTCTAACGATTATAATATCAATAAAAAAATTGTATCCAAGGTTGAGTTTCGAAAAATCAAATTGGATGATGAGTATGGATGAAATAAAATTTATGATTGATATCTTTAATGGAATTAATCATAGTTACTAGAGTATATAGATAAACAAATTATCATTATCAGAAAATGAATCACTTTCAACTAAGAGGTCTAAATCCAAAAAAACATGTATAAGATAACGTGTGATATTCACGATCATAATGTTTGTGGATTTTTTCACACTTTGTTAGATAAAATGTTTTGTTCAACATGAGAATGGAGAAAATGACTATGGGGATAATGAAAGATCCCAGGGATATATTTGAGAAGCCTTCAGCAATGAACGTTGTTTACCTGATGATATTTTTGATCAATCTCAAAACGATTGAAGGGGGATTTTTGGAGATCATCATGGAGAATTATATACAATTATTATTAAAATTATATCAACTGATATATAACATTTTGATGAGGTAGGTGAACTAATTTTATTATCATCATTTCATGACCATTGGGAAGACAATTTAATAGTCATGAGCAGTTCTCTGGGTAATAAAAAGATGGGTCTAAAGGATGTGTGGTACTTGATTATTAGTGTGGATATTTAAATGAGTGATCCATGAATATATTCGTTTTTAAAATGAATATTAAAGGATGAGAAAGGTATGTGTTTTGAGGCATTCAGAAATGATGATGAAATTCAAGAGGACTTATTTAAGATAAGGATACGAAGGATTGTCATTTCTTGTGGATGTGTGGGATTAAAGGAAATGTCATGAATGGATGCATAGATAAATGGATGAAACCTAAAATCATTGGAGGAAACATGAAAATTAAAAGAATAGATGTGGTGTAATTGTGAATCGACAGACCGAAGGGGTCTTGGATCTTAGTCGTTGGGGCCTCTTTCTATTCCACATTGAAGAATGGATTCAGTAGTATTTTTTGTTGATGCTTTGGAAAGGAACATATTTGTGATGATAAATATTATATTCCACAGGGAATGGTGAAACACATTTCATGATAATAATTGGAGTTTGATGCTTCAAGAAAATATGAGATATAACCCTTTTTTAAAATGAAATGTTATTTCTATTAGATTTATTGATAATGAATGTTTTAGATCAATGTTTAATGCTTGTGTATGAATTATTATCAATTTATCTATAGTCATATATTTGGGAAAATATAATGTTACCATATATAAAATGATAGGGATTATAATGTATATGTTTGTGTCAATAAAATCATTTGAGGACTCACAAATATGGCACTATAGTTTTGACCACATGAGTGAAATGTGGATGAATGTGCAAGATATAAAATTAATTCAACCAAGTTTGATGTTTTTGGAAGTTTGAATATGTAAATATTTAATGTTTGGATAAAAATGTATGAATAATTTGAAAAAGTAATCAGAACAATGAAGGATATGAGGCCTACCATGGTGCATAAAGTCTATTGGGGGCCTCTAAACATACATATCCATGGAGGGTCATAATATGATGTGAAATTTATCATTGAATCTACATGGAAGGTATCGTATTCAATTTTTAAGATAAAATATTATGTGTTCAACATAAAATAGAAGTGTAATACCATGGTAGAAAATGAGTCAGGATCAAGGAGGAAATATTTGAGAATTATAATTAGAGGATAGTATTGTAGGTAAGAGTAAAAGGAATTATGTTATGAATTGAACTTAGTTCGAGAAAACCATTCGAGGTACAAAAGAAGAATAATATGCCTATGAGGAAGAATATGAAATTGAATTAATGATTGTAAAGTATGAGGATTCACTTAGGGTAAACCAATTCATTTTAGTTAGAGGAAATAAATTCAACAATATATATAATAAACATGAGACCATCTATACTAATTGAAGAATGTTTTCCTTAGGATGAATAGTTTTGAATTATGGTAAGACATCATATATTTGATTCACTAGTTCATTGGAATATTTTTATATATATTCTTATGGAAGGGACGAGCATGATTCTAAGTCAAAACCTTGATTTTTTATTTTGTATGATGTGTGTGATATTTTTTATTTAATTTTCAAAGATTAAAACAAGATAATCATCAAAAAATAGAATGTGGGAATTAATGAAGGTATCATTTTGGAAGATCTTCATTTTGATGAATAATAAAATATGACCAAAAAATCAGAGTGCAAACAGAATATTGATCTTGATAACGTACCTGGGAAAGAGACATCTGAACTAGTTGAACCTAGTCCTATAGTGGATTTGTGGAGGTCAAATAGGGTAGGAATACATGTTCATAGGTATTAAATATTTTTAAAACATTTATTATTGAATGAATCTAGATATCATGAATTTTTTTGTGGGGTAATATTGATAAAGGAGGTTAGACACTGGGATTTGACACTACAGATGGATATTTCCTCACTACAATAAAGTAATACATGGGAAATAACAACATTTTCACTAGGGAAGAAAGAATTCCAAAAAAATGTGTATAATGTGTAAATGAAGAACATAATTGAATGAGGAGGTATAAGGATATTCTGGGGTGGAAATTAATTTAATAGATGAAATGTGTAAACATCACACAAAATATATATTCATCTAGTGAATCTCACCTAAATCATGGTGTTTCTAAATATTTTTGCACTAGATTATTTATACAATGACGATCATAATGAGAAGAATACTTTTTTGTCATTGTGATGTAGAGGATTAAATTTATATGGAGAATAAAGAGGGATATATTGAGTCTTGTAAAGAAGAATTGGTGACAAAAATTAGATGACCTTATATGGATTGAATAAGAATCCTTGAATTTGAACAAAATTTTTGATGCATTTAGAACAAAAAATCATTAAAAATATGTGGCATGGGTCAATGTTTCTACATTGACTATTTTTGTTAGGAATATATTTTATTGATTCCATATGTGGATAGAATTAATATTTCATGATCATGTTTTAAGATTATTAATGAGATGAAAGGGAAGTTGTATGAGGAGTTATAGATGAAAGATCATGGAGAAATTGGAAGTATTTTTGGCATCAATATCAAGAGAGTCTGTGTTGAAGCAACCAAGAAGTCATCACAGACTGAAAAAATTTGAACGATTTTGTGACAATAAGATGATTGAAAATAAATCAAATTCTTATTTCCTTGTTAGGACATTTCACATTATCAAAGGAGAAATCAAGAAAGATGAAAAAAGAGTTTTTATAAATCTAAAATGATAAATATTCCTAATATAATATAATATTGATGTATTGCATGGTTTGTACATGGATTAAAATTCCTCATGCAGTGAGAGTTGTGGGTAGATACATGGATTACATTCAAAGGAATCATTTGGAAGATGTGATGTAGGTACTGAGGTTTCATAAGGGTAGAAACAAAGTATTATATATTCTTTTTGTATGTAATCTCATTGCATGTGTAAGTTTATATTAAAATTATAGGTGATTTCAATAAGAGGAGGAGTACAACAAGTTATCTAATGACTTATGGAGGAACATCAGTTAGCTGGATATAAAAATTACATAACGTGGTAGCTTTTTCCACCATAAAGAAATAATACATTGTTTTAAATGTGGCTATAAAAAATATCATTTATCTAAGGAATATCTTATATGATTTGGGTAGAAATAAATAGAAAATTGTTTTACACGGTGTTAGTAAAAATGATATTCAAATTGTAATGAACCCATTGTTCTTTCCTGAATTACGTAATTTCAAGTGAAGTATCATTTTATTACTGGCATGCAATTGGATGTGTAACTGACAATATAGTAATATTTTGGAATAAAAAATATAATAGATATGTTGATGAATCTTATTTCAATTCAGATGATGATGAATTTTGGTTCTTCTCATAGTCCCCACTGATAAATTGAGGATGTGACGAAGAATATAAGAGGACACTGTATGATAAACATTTAAAATAGATGGTATTTCAGGAATCGTAATCATAAAATTGATGTTTTGAAATAGAATGTATGCATTGGTGAGTGAAAAAAATGAGAATCTCATAGTATGTATGTTTTATAAGTCAATGGCATTTTAGAATGTTATCATAGTAAATCAGGCTTCATCTGGGATATAGATAGACTGGTGTACGTCAATTAGTTTTAGATAATGTTGTACCAGTTGATCATGGACTATTTTGAACACCAGGCCACAACTCCATATTACCAGATCCATGATGAGCATATTGGGGGTTTAGGGGGAAACTTCTCCCTGTTTTGTTTTCCAAAACAAATTTCAGTAAAATTTATGGTCACTATATAAACTATGACCGATTGTAGCAGAGAATTTATGTTTACACCGACAAGGCCCTATAAAATAGTAATCTTTTGAATGACTATAGAAGTTAATGAGGCATGAGATAAAAAATTTCAATGGAATTATGTACATATTTTCACAATCCAATATAGTAGCATGGACAATTGTGGGCTCATTAATTTTGTATTTCAATGTTCCTTCAACATTTCACAATTTCATAGTGGTCATTTTTTGCAGCTGGTGGAACAATGTTTAATCCTCTGTATTAGCTCATACTGATTTAGGGTTTTTGTGTTTGAAACACAATGTAACTCTCAAAATTTTTCTCTGAAATTTATCTTTAATGTTATTATTCCTATGAATGGATATAGGGATTATTAAGGAAGCACATAAATCATTATTTAAAATGTAATAATCCTGTAATTCATAGTATTTATATATTTTATTCATATAAAAACATGTTCTATCATTTTGACTCCTTGTATTTCGTCTAAAATTCATGAAAAAAGAATTTTTTAGAATATTTAAATTAATCAATAAATATTAATTATTCCATATTTTCTAAAAACTGAAATAATTTTAATTATGTCTTCTGATGAAATCCAAAATTCACGGTTCAGTTATGAATAAGGTGGATTTCTATTGAGAGGTCTAATCTTTGTCTATTTTTTTGGTCAATGATTAGTTCATTTTTAAAATTTGTTTTAATTTTATATTTCATTATACTTTTTTCTATTTTATTTATTATAAAAACATTTCATTTTTATGTATGTGAGATTTATGCTCTAGTATTTACCCATTTCTATTATTCATGCTCGAAGGATAAGGGGGGAGAAGGTGGTGTCAATTACAATTATGGATATCAATTTTGAAAATAATATAATGTAACGGTCCTAAATCATGACATTGGGAATAATGATTTGATGAATTTTCATTGATTTATTATGGAATATTTATTATAAAACCTTAATACATATAAATTATAATGTTTTATCTTATAATTTTTTATTTGAGTTTTCATGAGAACCTCGATAATTGTTTTCTATTTATTTTAAGGGAATTATATCATTCAATAGTATCATTAGAGTTTTCGGTTTGGGGAACCAAGTCACATGATGTTTTTTTTCAAATAACATACATCATGTTTTCTTCTTATTCATAGAAGATTTATGGAGGGACTAAATGGTGTGTATTGCTTAATTACACACCGTCTAGGGATGATAAGTGTGAGGTCGAGTACTCGGCAAGACACATTCGGTTTTTGGGAACATGGAAAGTGGGATACATGTCTAGACCAAATTTGAAGCTTACAGATAGATTAATTTTTTTGTAATTTTTTATATACCAAGTAGGGTATTGATTTTGGATACTCATATAATTAACAGTCCATTTAAGAGTTCAAAAATTCAAATAGTTTGGGTGCTACATAAATTTTTCTGGAGGTTAATGAAAATGTATTGTTTCTTGGGGTACAAGTTGTGTATCCAAGATTTAAACTATGTTCCTTCCCATAGATGTATTTTAGTGATATCTCAATCTAGAGAAATAATTGGACTTTTGAGAAGCAGATTTTTATGGTTTTTCCATGTACCAAATTATTATGTTTCACTTTGGGAAATTATAGGATATTTGTGAGGTAGTATTGGTGATGCTTGGTGAGAACATATCGTTGAGGTATTATTTTGATATGTCTCCAATATAAATGGGGTATGAGTTAAAGTATAATGTTATGATATTGAGGGAAATAAAATCATGAAAATTACAAAGGGATACCTTGATTTCCATACCATGATCCAGGATGATAACCCAAGTCAGTAATGATTTTAGAAGATGGTTATCTAAAATGTCTACATCTGGTTTAGGATAATCATATCTAGTTGGTTGGTATTAAACCATGGTGTTTTAAGAGTTATAGTATGTTGTCAAGAATATATTCAGATGATTTTAAATAATTCCTGACGATACTTGTGTGTGATGTTAAAACTAAGAATGAGTTTTCTAATAATGTTGTTCAAAATGATTATGCTATGATGGAGGAAATCTATTAGTAGTCTTCTTATTAGAATCATTTAAGTTACACTTGAGGGTTCCATAAGATATAATGACCCTATAGAGTTTTGATGTTATATTTCAGTGTGTATAATCGTTGTTTCGTTATAGAACAAAGTGGTACGTGGTGTGTGAATGTTTTTATTATTGTATTTATAATGTGACTATTCATTTTGATGACCCTTAATTATTGAAATGTTGTTGGACAGTAGGATTATTAATTATAAGTCATTTTAAGTTATCACATGTTAAAATATATTTATTAATATTATAGACTGAGTTGTTGTCTATTAGATATTGGATGACCACATCAATTATTTGGTCGCTATAGGATCTATTGTAATAGAATATTTTCTAGATGAGTTCACAATCCAATTTTATGTATGTATCCTAGTGAGTTTTATTTTATCATGAGTGTTAAATTCCTCCATTGTTTCCTGGTCATATGATCTCACTAATAAAATAAATGATTATCCATGCTCATTATGTAAGACATCTATGACATTGGTAGTTTTTCAAGGGTCCAAATGAGTTCCTATCACCAGTTTAAATTTAAATATTTGACTCCAAGTACATATTAGTGGGTTGTTTTAGGGTTTTGGACAAAAACATAGAATAATCAGGTTATAGTATTCCTAAATTTTTAGTTTTTAGTTACATATAGCATACACAGGTATAACTTATGCAGCTGATTCTAATAACTTATTGAGAAGTGTGTTCAGTTTCATCCATCAATAATCATAATGGGTAGATAATTTTATAATTCCACAACATATCATGAGGTTATTCTTTTTTTATAACATATTTATTTGTTTACATTGTTGTTTTTTATAGTAGATATTATTTTTGAATGGGGTTTCTATGTCAAATATACACGAACATATCATGAAAACAGATGTTCGGTTCACCATTAGAGACCCATATAACTTCTTTCCCGATGAGCATGGGACACATACATGCACAAGGATGAGGCTTACTATTCCAAATTCGGGAAAATACTGTAGATTTAAAATTGGGATAAAGATGAAAATAATCAATGGGTTTCAATAGACTAGTATTAATATTCGACATTGATTTAGCATAATGAATTTATATATTTCATTTATAAAATTTATTATATTTTATATTTGGTCATACAAATGGTGGACTAGTTTTTGTGTATTACCATGACTATGAAGCATTATGTCACATTTCATTTGTGTATAGAATATAAAATTTTTATATTTTATGTACTTTGATGTTCATGAATGTATATGTTTTTTATTTTAAATTTTTAATTTAATCAAATATGAGTGTATTTTAATTAATGTTACCTCATATAACCAAACTACTAGTCGATATCCTTTGAAACATGAGGAGGATAACATATTAGATTATTGTGTCTCATATGATGTAACTTTTGGGACTAACCTGTGGTGGTTCTTAAAAAATGTACCGTTGGATATATTTTCCATGTATTTATATTTCAATATTGATATATATAAATTATAATACTATTTAATAAATTGTAATGATCCTCATACTTGTTTCCCATGATCCACTTCTCTACATGGAGTCCTAGTGGCCATTATGATATGATTTTCATTATTGCATTTCACTTTTCTGGTATTATTTTTTCACAAGTTCAACAAACATGGATTTTGAGAATTATAAATTTTTTTGGGTAGTATTTCATATATCATAATGGTAATAAGAATCTACATGCATCATATTCATCTTATATGATTTTAATGACCTGAACTTGTGTGTATGATTCCACGAAAATTTTAATTTTTGAAGAATAAAGTGTCGATAACAACTTATATAGAAATTTAATATATATTATTTTGTAATTATATAATAAAATCTATTTTTGTTTTCTAGTGATGATAACTCATCTATATTTTGTAGTGATATGTTCGATGGAGGATGAAATTTAGTCCCTGTTTCACATGTGTTTGTTGGACAAATTATACATTTTTTTTCGGAATTAGACTCGTTAATAAGGTTTTATAGCTTTCATTGCTGATTAGATTGGATTGAAAGGAGGCATTGTTATAGTCTTTTGGTTTTTATGAATGTATGAGTTCTGTTATATGCCAATAACTATTGGTTTTGGTTTCATTTCATGGTGCATGGTGTAGGTGGGTGTAGGTTCACAGTTTTTGGGAATGATAATTGAGTTGTCTATGGTCATGGGTTAATTCATGACGATGATGATACACAATTATTTTGAATAGTACCATCGAAGGTGACATGGATAGGCTAAAATGACATGAAAAATATCAAATATACCCAATTTATGTATGTTATCATTGGTTCATAGAGGTGTAACTCATGTGAACATGAGTTTGGTAGTGTGGTTGAGATACTCATGAGGGTGTGAGATCAGTAGTAATCAATTGTGCCTTGATGCACTCGGGTGGTGTAGTCATTCTTGGCCTACAGAGGTTTGAACTAGATGAGAAATATTTCACAGGACATTTGGTTTGGAGAATACCATTATATATCCGGGAATTGAATCATCCATTTTAGTGGATATTTTTAATTTGAGGATATTATTTATGGTGATCATGGAATTTGTGTTGATTTGTGTTTTAGGTTGGTTCTTGGGTGTTATATGGTTGACCACATATAGTTAATAAAATTTTTATTCGACAATGAATGGGTCACATAGTTTGTGGATGGTTTTTGGTGATAATAAGTGTACTCATGTGGTGAAGAGCATCTTTTATATCATTCTGAAATATTCTATGGTTTTTTTATTCATCATGGTTTATAGTCAGGGTGAGATTTGTTTTCAGTACATGATGTGAAATTATTGATACTAGTTATCCACCACATATTCTTGAATAAAAGAAACTTATTGTTGGGGGGTTAAAAAACTTGTAATTAATGTTTGGTTGAACCAAGGTATGATTTAGTTTTTAATCCAATGTGGATATAAGGGGAATACAATAATATTAACATTTATATGGATTCATAATTATTTTATAGCAACTTAATGTGTCTTGTAATAGTCTTGTAATAGTTTTCTTAATAGATGGATGGATTTTTGTGAAATTACATGACTATATTATTTTTATATAATGATTAATATTAAATTTGTAAAAATTAATTCGTTCATCTAGTGGAATCATTGATTAATATTGAATGATATTTGGGATGGAAATCATATATTTTTTGTTGAGTCAATACTGGTTGGATGGACATCATTGATGAGATATAATCATTATTTTTGGTAATGTGGTCTAGTGATGGAATTTTGTTGTTGGTGTTTTTTTAACAATACCACCATTTATCATTAATTTTTAAAAGATTCAGAGTGGAGGGGATATCAAATTTTATTCCAAAATATTTGAGAAATGGAATGGGGAGAGGGAAGAGATGGTTTCAATCAGTGAAATTTATCACAACATAACAAAGAATGAAAATAAATATTGATTTCCTTTATAGATGAATACATAGAGATTTCTCATCATGTATTGCCAAAATTCTATTTTTCTTAGCCGTGATCATCATAGATTAGTCGGTTTTATTTTTTAGTCTATAATATGTGTTTCATGGATCCATTTAAGAATATTTTTGTGGATTATTTTAGGGAAACGAGGGGATTGGGTAAATCAAAAAGTTATTTCCAATCATGAATCCAAATAACATGAACTGCAGTTTCAAAAAAAACATTATTTGTTCTTCCTATTTATAGAAGTATATGATAGGGTGAATACAAGATGTATAGTCTATGATAGCTCAAAATGTAAGGGGACTCTAGATCAGGACATGTACATGACCTGGAACATCATGTATTGGGGTTCATATAATGGATGTTGAATGCTATACTTAATCTTTTACACATAGTTGTAGAAATGTGGAGTATATGACCATATTTTACATAAGATACATTTTTAGATTTCACTAATATATTATATGCATTTTATTATGGAGATGTTCAAATTAGTTTTGGTGCTTCATGCTAATTTGGCCATATTCAGATGAGTGAGTGGATTTATTAAGTTTACACATTTTTTAAATAAATTACATACTATGTATATTGGTTATATGTCATTCACTATCACCATATGGGTGTATTAGTGTTTTCTCAATGTGTAGTTGAATTTCGAATTCTGAGAAGATAATTTATGGAGGTTTACCATACAAAACAAGTCGATTGTATCATTTATGTGACTATAGGTTTATTTTCATGTGGTTTGGGTTAGAATATGTTTGGTTATAAAATTTACATGAACTTATATCTTAAGAGTTAAACAAGGGATATATATTTACACTCAATGATTTTCTAGGTTATAATTTTATGAAGCTAATTTCTTTTTTAAAAATATACATCAGTAATCATTTTTAAATATGAGATTATATTTTATAATCTAAGAATTTTATCACATTAATTAAGTGTTGTTGAATATTAACGGACAATTGAGTGGTTTTCTAGTTTCTTAGTTAAGAATCAGGTGGTTTGGGACTAAGTATGGTGAGATTCCAAATTAATATTGTCTACGTATGTTTGCCACACTATTAGTGATAAACATGTGTGTATGTATATAACATCGATTTTTATCTAGTGAATAGATTAAATTTGATAAAAATATATAGAAAAAAATTAATAATGTTATGGAAATATATTTTTTGTTGATTTTATTTTTTGAACATTGTTTGATAAATTGTGCCACAAAAATATACAGGGGTCGTGGAATGAGAAAATCCACACTACATGGTTTGTGTAATGTTTGACTACTCAAATTATAGTTGCATGTCCAACATAATTTTGGGGATGTATTGTAATTTATCTATATTCTCATGGATATTTTAGTTGCAATCCATCATGTGCACCTATGACATCCATGAGAACCTAGAGTTATGTTTTCTCACTTATCCTTTTTAATTTTTCATTATTTGGGGTGATTTGGGTAGTGATTAGTTTCAAGGTAAAGATGCATTCATCCTCCATCCACTCATTTGATTCAATTTTCACATTAATTTAATTTTTTTCTACTATAGTGTTTTTGTCATGATTATATAAGATCATGAAGTAATCGACTGAGAGTGATAATGATTTTTTTTGTCAAGAAAAAAGGCAATCTAGAGGTGATTCTAACCAATTACATCATTGGATTGAAAATATTTTTTTACATAATGAGATCTCAAGGATATTGAATAATGTTAAATTGTTTTACCCCAATATTTTATTCTATCAATTTAGACCTTCTTGTGGAATAAATTATAGTGTATGTATGGATTTAACTACACCACGTTGCTAATAGATTTAGTGTGGTGTGTTTTTTCTGTGTTATTATGAATTTATGACTACTTGATTTAATTTATAAAATTAATTATAATCTATTTTGTCGATTAAATTCATTGTTTTGGAATATGATAGGGTATAATGTTGATGGATTGTGTCCTATTGGTCTTTCAAGACATGGGTAGATCTTTTGAGTTTTGATGGAAATGAATGTGGCTTCAAATGAGGTTGATGTTCCTTAAACAATATCATATAGTAAATGAAATTAAATATATTATGTTAAATTTCATATATTGTCTCACTAATAAGAGATATTAATAGTGAAATTATATTAAATATTTTACAAATTAAATTTAAATTTTTATTCAAATGTGTTGAAATAGTCAATTTCTGAGGCTGGTATTGAACCATAGAGAAAAATTCGGATTCATCAACCATTGAAGGTTATAGACATGGTTATTAGTTATCTCTGTAATGTACATCGAACCTTTAATGATTTTAATATAAATGGGACAATTTAATGTTGATAACATAGTGATTGGAGGCCCTAGTTTTTTATCATGTGTCAATTGTGAAAATATTCAAGTTAGTATTATCTATTGGTGTCACTTTATAACACAAGGATTGACTGGGAGAGGCTTAGAATGTTTTGGCTAACATAGTGTTGCAAGGTACATGTCATGTGATATTGTCACCATAGTATTTTTCTTTGGAAATGGTTTGGGAAATATTTTTTAGTTAACCATGAAAGGTATACATCGTGAGATATGGATTTGGGGACCTTTTATGATGTCATACCATATCACATGAGTGTTATTATGTGTAGTGAAAATGGATAGATGATTTTAGGTGACACATTAGAACCCAAATCATCAATGTGTTCCAATTTTCTTGTAGTATAAATAATTGTCAGGAAAGTAGGATAAAACATATTTTTATTATTGTTTTCAATATGACCATGAAATGTTATATGTGGGATTCTCATAACTCAATTGACTATAGGGGATATAAAAGATTTTTTACAAAGAAAAGAAGATTATTAATTCATCTAATATAATTTATTAAACACATGTTATTTTGGTTAATTTCATAGAATGATGTTCATGGGGATTCTTAGTGGTTCCTATGAATAGAATTCTATATATTGGAATAGATAATTCCAAGGATGTATATGATTCTACTAGAACACACATGTGATTGCATAATTTTACTAATAATAAATAGTATTACAATTAAATTCCCATGAATATTTGATATAGTGAGAAGCCAGTTGAAAATATAAGTCCTTGAAATCCAGAAAATCAACCATTGATCCAGAGATGTTGGAATTAAATAGACTCCAAGTAATTGATCGTAGCCCCTTTCAGAAATTATCACATGGGATTTCCATGAATTACAATGAATTTTATATAGATTAAATCATTTAAAAACATTAAATTTTTTAGGGTTATTTGGAATTAACTTACTCATGGTGATGACATGATAATGTCACCCATAAATCATAATATTGGGCTAAATAATTTTGAATGATAGGATTAACTCTTAGGGATAAGAATTTGGGAAATTTTTTGTGGAGTGCCAATTAGATCACCTAGTGTTCAACCATTGAGTCTATTGACTAATAGATTCATAGAATATAATCATATGATTGGGTGCATGAACATAGTTGATGCATGTTTGGAAGACCATTTGATTAGAATTGTACTAATTTTAGGATGACTAACATGCCTAGAGACACCATAGATAGAGTCAAATTATATATAGTTGATGAAGGGTATCATATTAGAAAATATGGATAATCATTTTATATATATTTATGCTTCTATATCTATAGAACAAATTTCTATTTTTTATGTTATTGGCTTGGGTATTGTGTTTCTGTCTATTGTAATAATGGCTATATCATGGGAGAAATTTCAATGGGAACTGATTGTGGATCAATTGGCTGTTTCATATAGACCATATGGAAACAATCATGTTGACTGTTGAAATAGAGTTATGGATATTTTTATAAATAATTATTTCCATATTCCATATGTCCATGCCAATAATTATTTGAAAAAAAAATGAAATTTAATGTATTTAAACTAATACCTTCAAATTGACATACAATGACTTGTACCACTATAATACATGTTGTATTGTAAATATATATAAAAAACAATATATATAACTATATATTAAATGGTTACTCATTGGATTAAAAAGAGATTATTTAGGTCTATTTTCGTGCGGGTTGTACCTCTTTCACTACAATAATGATATAATTTTAATAAAAAAAATAATATATATATATATATATATAATTATGATTATAAGTGTATGAAAAATATTCAGTAGCATGTCACAAACCATAGTGTCACATATATCATTAAAAAAATTCCACTATTCTATAATACATATTTTATGGAAAATTACATAAAACACAAATAAGATATATATATATATATATATTAATATTGTAAAATATTGACATATAGCGATGATTATGGATTCCAATTTATATTGGGGTAGTTTTTCAAAGTAAAGATCCATAAAAATTTATTCCCATGGATTTATGGAATCTTTTCTATGATTGTAGCCATGAGACATGAATGAACAACAGAAAAGGGTCAGGGTTTTATGCTATTTTATACAAATTTATACCCTTTATCTAGGATTGGCTATCACTATGGGCCCTTGATGATTCTATTTATAGTTTTTTTCCAAAATGATATATCCATAGGAATTAAATTCCACATATTTAGATTCTTGTTTTTACGGTTATAGCCACAATCCCCAAATGCATGTAGATACATGGACATGGTATTGGATTTTATCCAAAATCTTTTCATCAATTTTCTATAGGAATGGCTATATCCATTAAATCATAATGATTATGCTTATATATTTTTCATTAATTAGTTGAATCCATAGTAATTTTTGCTAATGGATATAGGGTCCCTTCCTAAATTTTATCTATTACTAGTTCACCCTATATCAACAATAAACACTTGAATTTGAAATAGTAATGTTGATATATATTATTTTTTTGTATTTATCACTTGGTCATAGGTTCAGGATAGTAGGGGAACAATGTGGATTATTTAATTGGTGTAGATTATACCAAGATGGACTCCTGGTTGAGGAAAAACACTAGGATAATTGTAAAGCATTGATGAATTTTGTTTAATTTATTTACTATACATATTTCATAGGACTAATGTGTAGTATGGTGGTATTTTGAAAAGTGAAAAATATTTGTTATGAATATATACATTTATTATATAATTTTTATTTTTTATTTTTTATATATACTATATTATTACTTATTTTTAGTGTTTGGTTATTTTTTATTATTGGATTATTATGATATGAGGTTAAAATATCACATTAGACACATTCTATAAATTCTATTTGGATTCATATAACATAAAGGGATGTATTGTAGATGTTTGGTAGTGAATTGGTCGGGTAACATTTCTATGTGAATCCAATGATGTTATAATGAGATATCTAGTTGTTCATGTTAATAATATCATATTATGATTCATTGTATATTTTTAATTTTCATGTTAATTATTTTGGTTGTATATTGAAGATATTAGAATATTTATTATATTGTGTCTGACCTTAGTGTAGTGTCTATGTAATTTTTTTTGATAAGATGGCCTTGTTAACACGAATCAAGGTTTTTTTCATGGTTTGTTCTATTATGTTTTTCTGATTTCACCTAATGAACCTCATTGGGATTATAAAATTTATGATTTATGATGGATTTTTAGTCATGGATAATGTTGATATAGTTGTCTTCATGAATTATATATTTCATATAAGAATCACAACATATGACCCATGTGTTACATTTCATTGATGATGAGTGCTATGTTTCTTAAACATTCAAGGATACTTATACAATGTTTTCCATATTATGAATTAGTGTAATTAAACTAATCTAAACTAATGTATAAATATTATTATAATATAATGTTATTATCATTAAACAGAGGGAGATTATGTGAAATTAGTATGGAGACATTACATATTTTGGTTTAGTGGATTTGAAAGGACACATAGTGTATTGCTAGAAGAAAAGGGTTAATAAATGATGAAAACCGTAGTTGGAGATTAAGGAAAAACATCAGTTATTGTATGTGTAAATAATATTATGTACTGTGTTTTCCTATATTGTTTCTTGGTGCCACTCAAATTATCAAAACTAGGAGACCATGACTTGCTCAAAATGGATAACTAAGGATCATTCTGATTATATGTAAAATTGATATTGTGGGCCTTATGGGGTGTTCTTCTTTGAATATTACTACCATGGATTTATTTTATAGAATATTGATGATGTGTAATGAGATACATGCAATTTTTATGTCTGAAAAACACAATTATTTTGAATTTTTTATATTTCATTAGATTTTAGAGAAAGGAATAGTGGTCTTTCACTAGAGTTTTATCCTCTTTAAGACCTAGAATATATTATACATGGGGGTACATATTTTTTTGAGATATATATTACGGTATCACAAGGATGATTTCTGTAGTGTAATGTAAGAAATGTGTATTACATTAGACATGAGGAGGTGTGATTTAAAAATATAACATACGAAAGGGGTTACCCTATGATTCTAATTTCCCTTTTAGCTGATTGACATGGGTATATAATGTTCATTAAGATTCATATATAATATTTGATATCATAATTACATATAGGATGGTGTGATGTGTTGGTCATTTAAGATGAAAATAAATTTTATGTGATAGTGTTTATGTATCATGTTTTGGTTTCAGTGGGATGGATTTTTGGGATGAAATTCACTTTATATTTTTAGAATTATTTTGTGGATATATATATAGTGTAGAAAAAGACTTAATATTTTTTGAAAATAATTATTTCATATATTATATAATGATTGGACTCAATGGATAAAATATTAGTATTATTAAAAGAATAAATTTATGATGCACTAAATAGATGAGATTTACTAGCTAGGAGGAATGGTTATATGATTTATTATGTTTGTGTTCCTAGATTTGGAAATTAAGGAATCACATGAACATTATTTGGTATTTTTGGATAGGTGATGTTATGGAATGCAATTACTGCATTTGGATGTGACTGAGATTTCACCTACTTGTTATATAATGTAATGATTGAATTATATATTTGGGTGAATATAAAAGTGGAATGATGTGAAATGATTGTGATGATATTCTTAAATGTATGTAATCATAAAAATTAGATTTTCCGCCCATAATAAATGAGTCGTATTTAATGGATAATGATTTCATGGTAATGTTAACCCGAGATTATTCCGGGAGACAAATATTTTACGGGGCATGGTGTCAATGGTTAATTAATTGTGAGAATGGATTAGGAGAAAAAATAAACATGTGATTGATAGGACCTAGTAAGAATGCACATTAATGGTAGTATATGGGCATAAATACAATCAGGAGTGAACCATCGGAAGTTTTAGGGGGAACATTTCATTATGAATGAAATTTCATTGGACTTCATGGATGATTTTATCATGATATTGGATTCAGTGGGGAATTATGTTTGGATTTATACTTCATATGTGAGTAGGAAGTCCCTCCTAATTTTTACATGGAGCAATATTCTAGATGTTAATTGTTTTTCATTATTTGATGGGACATGTCATTTAATAGTTGAGTTGGCATTCAGATATGAGTGAGTGTATTCATACAATTTATTTTTGTTCATCATGAAATACTATACACGATATTTTACAATAAATATTATATTAATATCAAATTTTTTTAGATTAAAATGAAATTATCATGATATTAGCATAAACAAAATCATATTAGATACAAACGTACAATTAGGGTAATATCATAGATAAGATTTTCATCATTTTAGTTTTCAATAATAAACTCATATTGAGTGTTAGGAAGAATCGTTAGTGTTATTGATTGGATTGTAATGGAATTCTTGTCCACATTTACGACATTGTGGATCATTGTTTTTGCTACACATCAGCGGCTGATGTAGATAATTTAATAGAATAATTTTTTAGTGGAGGTAAGAAATGTTTTTCTATATGAGAATTGATGTGGTGAGGTATTGACCACAACAAATATGATAGTTATATTTTTATCTTTGGTAAGGGGTTTTGAAGAAAATATTCAATTTATATGGTTTGTTCATCAATGATAGAGCATATTTAGTAAAGATTATAAATTTTGGATGAGGAGTTTTTTTGTTTGTTTACCAATGATCATGCACTAGATTAGAGTATGGTGATAAGAAAATGATGATTACTGGGTTTCTAGATCATTAGTAGATTTTTTATTATGTGATTAATATGGAAGGGAGAACAATGTATTTTGATGTTCATTGTGTTGCATTTTTTGTCAATAAGGAATGTTGTTGTCAATGATATGTCAAGGAATGAATGGATGACAAAGAGAGTAAATATGTGAATGACAAATGATGTGTTGGTGTTGGTGATGAATGGAGAATGGCCATGGTACTTAGAGGCATGTCACATATGAGATTCACTAAGTGGCATTAGGGATTATGGTTGAAACATTCATCCATGTAAAATCAGATGATTGTTGATCTGATCTTAAGTTCCAAGAACTTGGATCAAGAGGATACTATGTTACGACAATGTTTGAAGTCCATGCATTGTCTTCACAATTCATGAGGAGAAAAAGGAGATCCATCCACAACTACTAGGGGGTGAAGTGGTTTTAAGAAGTCAATGCACTATCTCTTTGTGCATGTGAATTAGAAAAAGATCCATCATGATCCCTGATTGGATCAATGAAGAACATTGAAGAAGTATTTGATTCAAGCTCAGTTTAAGAATACCCTTCTAGAATTCCCTCCTGAAAAGAGAATTGATGTTGAAGAAATGTTGAGGAGTTCTAATGAAGAAGAAATGATGAAGATGTATTCAGAAATTCTTAAGAAGAAAAAGAATGGAGAAGAGAAGAAGTGGAAGACTTGGCATTTGGCATTTTACATTGGGTTACATTGTTTTTATACAATGTCTTAACTCAATACTTAGCCAAAAAATTTCCACCAAGGGCCAGCCTTAAGGGTTCAACCCCAAGGCACTTGTGGGACTCAAGGTCACCACACACAAGGGGGATCCCATGGGGCCAACCCAAGAGGTCGGGGCCATGTGTAAGCCCCGAGCCACGCAGGGGAGTTTCAAGCCTTGCACAGTGCGGGCGCTAGGAGCGCGCACCCGGACATGCATAGTGGGCGTCGGGTGTGCGCCCGAAGGGCCGAGGTTGGGCACAGAGCGCGCCCGCAGAAGAACTCGGTGCTGGGCGGCACCGAGAGGGGAGAAGATCAATTGAAGAATGGCCGACATCAGTTCTTTGTTAATCAGCAGAAAACCCATGAGGCGATTGGATGTGGGATGTGGAAAATTTACCAGGATCTAATTGTAGCCGCTCTTTTGATCTCACGGCTGATCTACGCCACACGATCCATCCGCGGCCTGATCTTCTACTCGTAGCCGTCTGAGGTCATTTAAAACATCGATCCAATGGATCTAGAGTTGTCGTCTTCCTCGAGCTCAGCCGGGGCCTCCCCGCGTGTCTCTGTCGAACCAGTGGCCTCCCTGAGCACTGAAGATGAGCTCCCGGCCACCATTGATCAACGTAAAATCTCCTTCGTGATTTTCTGGGAAAATAGAACTCATGTATACAGAAAACATTGCTTGCATGCATTCAATGGAGTAATTTGAAGGATGCCAAGGAAAACGAAGTTGTCGAGGCTTCGTGTATTCTTTCTCTGCATGGTTTGGGCTCAAATAGAGGGATGCATGCGCATACACATGAAGGAAATAGAAAAAGATGGACCCCGCATGGAAATAGAGAGTAAAACAATATTTTGAGAAAATCTTGAAATCCCGAATGTCACGGGAATTCAAGTTCTATATCTCGCGGATGAAAAGGAGCATCCTCTGTCTATAAAAAAGATCTCGAGATCCGAGATATTATTGCAGATCTTTTGAAAATGAGATGTCCCGAGAAGCACATGTGCTACGCGAAGTAAAACCTCCGCGCAACCCCCTTGCACGACAGTATATCCCGGAGCTCCCCTCAGCTCCGTGAGGTTCCTTTCACGCACCCCATGCACAAAAAAGGTTTGGAGAAGACCATGTGTGCACCTCTTATGCGATAAGATGAGGTTGGGCAGCGCACTTGTGCGCCCTTCTTGTGCCCGCTGCGGCTGAACCTTGCACACCCAAGGCCTTGCACTTGCGCGCCCGAGGTGCCTTTCACCCTGCGCAACTCGGTGCCCCAAGCACCTTGCGTGACCCTTATTCACCAAGTGCACCTTGTGCGGCTCTTAAAGGATTGGCCACACCCCTTGTGCGCCATTATATGTGTTGAGTTCGGGTGAGGCAGTATACCACACTAGGCAGTGTGTGTTAAAAACAAGGAAGGCCACACCTTGTGTGTGTGTGATAAGTGGAGATAAAGACCAGAGGCATTGTGTGCTTAACAAAAGAGGAAGGCTGAGGCTAGCACTTTTTTTCACTTTTTTTGTGCAATTGAAGAAGAGGTCATAGCCTTGGGTGTGTGTAAGAAGGAGAGGAAGACCACACATTTTGTGTGTGTGCAAAGTGAAGAAAAAATGCCAAAGACATACCTTAGTGATGTGTGTGCAAAGGAACAAAAAGGCCGAAGCCTTTGTGTGTGCACATGTGAAGTGTACAAACTTAGAAGAAGAAGAAGGAGACACTCACACTAAAGAAAAACACACATTTACGTGTGTAAGAAAAAAGAATTAAATGTGTGAAGGAAAAGAAGAAGGTGTGTGCTAAAAGAGACTATACCCTTTTGTGGGTTTACTGCACCAGGAAGATAGAAGGAGAGTGCATGCTTGCATGCATGCACGTGCACACGTTCACAAGCTCAAATCAGCATGTGTGAATCTGAGTTTTCCAAGACTAATAGTTCTTAAAGATCATTGAGAATCCATGCAGTCAGTGCATGAGGAATTAGATTTTCCATGCATTCAGTGCATGAAGTTGACTTGAGTGAGACTGAAGCTAGACTAAAGTGGAAGATATTATTTTCATGTGTTTTCAGTTATTGAGCGGAGCCTAATCAACTGAAGTGGTCAGAAGAGTTGGGCAAGACCGTCATTCCTTATCAGAGGTTGTTGAAGATCCTTGAGGACAGAAGTCAGGTCATCCTTAGAAGAAGGAGATAAAGCCTGAGCAAGAAGAGAAGTCATGTTCACCACAAGTGATCAGAAGAAGAGAGCAAGGCCAGCAGTCTTTATCCCAGGATGTTCATGATACTTGAAAAACATGAAGTGAAGAAGAGCTACTCGTGTGAGTCGAGGAGCCAGGAGAAGACCACTTGTAGGACTCAGGGAGGAAGAAGTCTTTAGTGGGATTTTGGAGCAGGCCAGTGGGACTCTGGTAACACTGTGGGAAGCAGTATAAAGACCCTCCTGTGGGACAAAAGAGTGATACACTGGGACTACATATTGACCATTGTAATACAAACCGATTATAATGGTGAATCTATGTTGGGGAAACATGGGAAGGGCGTAGGCCTTGGCGCAGAACCTTGTAAATCCTGGTGTCCAGTTCCTTTACATTTACTGCATCATTCGAGGAATGGATGGGGGATATAAGAATAGTGGATCGAGGATTTAACCATCCATATAGGTTTAATTGGTAAGATTCAATTAGTAAAAAGGTTTAAAGGATCACTGATTCACCCCTCCCCCTCTTAGTGATTCACACTGATCTGGGAATTTCAATTGGTATCATAGGGAGGTTACCTCTAAAAGATCCAAGGGATTCTTTATGATGTGTAGATTTGAGGAAGTGAGTGAATACCCTCAAATGGATATATCTGCCAAGATTCAAAAAAATTGAAAGATGAAACATGCTAGGAAGATGAAGAAGGTTGCTACTCAAAGAGAAACACCTTCCATTGAAGGTAATGTGAAAGTCACAATAGATGACAATTCATTTAATCACTCTTCTGATGAAGACTTCCCTAGCTGTGATGAAGTTGGAACAATCAACGCTCTTCTAAGTGCACTCAAATATATTTAGAAGACAGTCCCTAGGGAAGTGACAATGTGTATAGCTACAGGCTTCCATGATCTCAAGAAGAAACATTACAGCTAGAAAAAGAAGCCAATTCTATGGAAGATCAATTGGAAAAAAGGGTTGGCATAACCAGCACTCTCAAAATGCTGGTGAATGCCAAGTATGAAACAATTTCCCTTTGCAATGAAAGATTTAAAGATACTGCTGAAGAATTGAAAAGAATATTTTCTGAGAAAGAAATCTTTAAGATAATGATCAAAGATGTTTTCCATGCACTGGAAAAGAAGCACAAAGTGACAATGGTTGTCAAAGATGCTCAACATGAAGACAAAGTAAAAAGGGTGAAAGAACTTGACAAATCATTGCTTGAAATGAAGAAGGTTCATGAAGACCAGTTGGAACAGCTGAAACAGAAATGGGAAGGAAGGCTAAGACATGTTGAGGATGAGAAGAACTCCCTCAACGTGAAATGCTTAGAACTAGAGGTGATATTGAAAAATCAGCAGTCACCCAAAGCCGAGTCCTCTCAGTCAGCTGAAAGAAGAAATGTAGCCACTCAAGTGTGCATTGAGAAGGATGATTCCAAAATAAAGACAACCTATAATAAAAGGGCAACATCTTCTAAATAGATGGTACCATCCATCCCATCTTGTACTCATGCTACTAAATGTGTTTCCAAAAAAAGTGTAGGATGGAAGAATAATTCCAATCAAATATGGATGAAGAAGCTGAAGAAAGAGAGATCTCCTGAAACAAAACATCAACTCTAGAAAATGACCCAAAAACCTGAAGGACTCAAGAAGTCATGATTTGTGGGTCATTGTTGTTGTTGTAATAGGTATGGACATTATGCAACAACTTGATTGTACAATCCACATAATGTCAAAGCACAAAGGAAGCCCATGCCAGGGGGAGCAAGCCAGAGAAAAAGAGGCAACATCCACAGGTCCAGAAACATATGTTTACTACTAACAGATTTTAACTGCTTGATAACATCTAGGATGTTTGCAATAGTGGTCACAAAATTGATACATGTCAATCTCAAACTGTATCCAAAGCTGAAAAGAAGAGAAGATCACAAAAACTGGCTCAAAGTGAATCCTTGGGAAGAAAGAAAAAGAATGTTGAAAATTCTCCCAAGTGGATTTTGAAAATGGAAGAGAATTCTATGGATTTTAAATCCAAGAAGGGTGATGCATCCAGAAGGACCACCAAGAAAACATGCTTCTACTGAGGAAAGAAAGGTCATACCATGGATCTTTGTAAACAACCCATGGAAATCAATATAAGTAGACTGAACTCAAAAAGAAAATCAATCCAGAATAAGCATAAGGGATTGATTGAAAACAAGTTCCCTAAGAATGGTAGCATGAAAGCATTAATGGAACCATGTGGAACATCCAGAACCGAGGCCACACTTCCAAATGATATATTATTTATTTGGCCGAATCAGTTGCAACTTTCCAGAGAACTACAATAAGCTGAAGAGGAAGTACTGGCAATTCCTAAAACAAAATGGAATCAAAATATTTCACATGAAGATGAAGTTCTGTGTGTGAGGTGCAATAAAGCTGGTCACACAAGTAATGAATGCAAGAAACTCATTCCAGCTCAAAAAGAATTCTTGAAAAGAAAGAAGATTGCACCAGGAGACTCTAGTGGTCAGAAGGAAACTACAATGACAGGAGTGACACACAAAGAAGTGGAAGAATTGTTAAGATCCACACGAGCACAAACATCATTGAACATCAAATGAGAAAGTGTGAAAAATGGAGAAAATGGGACATCTCGGTTGAGAGAATCTTCTCAACCTTGTTGTTCACATTGATGAAACAATGAGGTCCCATATTATTCCCTAATCATTTTTATTTACATGTTCTAACATTTTTGGGAATTGAAGATGATGATCATTCTCAACTAGAGAATGGTTTGGACAGAATGGAGTGCAACCCTTGAGGGTGAGAAAATCTGAAGAAGATGATGTTTTGAGGATCGTATCATCATGAAAAGAACGAAGTTATTCCAATCATACATTCATCCCTTGTTTCTTAATTGTATTCATCATGTCAATTAAGGGGGAGTATGGATTGAAGAAAAATGGATGAAAGGGGGAGCTTTATCTTTTCACCTGAACTTTCTAATGTGTTTTGTAATGTATGTGCAGGATTTAGCAATTCATTGATATATCTGAAAAATTTCAACCCCTTGAAGCCTAAGCAGGATCTCACATGTATAGAGAGTTGTAGAAAGTATTGAAAATCTTTGTTACATCACTCTTGTTTTCTACATCGGGATAGCCCAAGTAGACTTAGAGTTCATTTACTAAAGGCTCATTGCTCATGTAAACATTTGACATCATCCCTCTCTTAGTGTTTTTCAAGAAGATGCTATTCAAAGTGAGGAAGGGATATTTTTGAAAGTGAACCACACCACACCTTTTCATTTGGTTGCAAATAAGGTAGATAAAATCTAACATATTGTCCAAAACAATATTGGTACACATATTGACCCATTCACATGTGCTCTAATTATTGGACTGACAATATGTGCTCTAATGATATTGACAATAAATACAAAGGGGGAGATTGATGTTCCCTATGTTTCATTTGTTGTCAATAAGGTATATTGTTGTCAATGAGATGTCATGGAATGAATGGAAGACAAGGAGAGTCAATATGTGAATGAAAAAGGATTTGTTGGTGTGGGTGATGAATGGAGAATGGCCATGGTACTTAGAGGCATGTCACATAGGAGATTCACTAAGTATCTTTGGGGATTATGGTTGAAACATTCATCCATATAAAATAAGATGATTGTTGAGCTGATCTTAAGTTCCAAGAACTTGTATCAAGAGGATACAATGTTACAACAATGTTTTAAGTCCATGCATTGTCTTTATAATGCATGAGAAGCAAAAGGAGATCCATGCACAACTACTAGGTGGATGATGTGGTTTTAAGAAGTCCATGCCCTATCTCTTAGTGCATGTGAATTAGAAGAAGATCCAACTTGATCCCTGATTGGATCAATGAAAATTTTTTAAAGAAGTATTTGATTCAAGCACGGTTGAAAAAGACCCTTCTAGAATTCCCTTCTGAAAAGAGAATTGATTTTGAAGAAATGACGATGAGTTCTAATAAATAAGAAATGAGGAAGATGTATTGAGAAATTATTAAGAAGAAAAAGAATGGAGAAGAGAAGAAGAGGAAGGCTTGGCATTTTGAATTTTACATCGTGTTACATTGTTTTTATAAAAAGTCTTAACTCAATACTTAGCCTAAAAATAGCCACCAAGGGCCAGCCTTAAGGTTTCAACCGCATGGCACTAGTGGTACTCAAGGTCGCCACGCCAAAGGGGGATCCCACAGGGCCAGCTCAAGCAGCTGGGGCCGTGTATAAGCCCCAATCCACGCAGGGTAGTGTCGTGAATAATCCCCAAGCCACGCAGGGTAGTGTCAAGACCTTCACAGCACGGGCTCCAGGAGCGTGCGCCCAGACATGCATAGTGGGTACTAGGTGAGCGCCCCAGGGGCAGAGGTTGGGTGCAGAGCGCGCCCGCAGAAGAACTTGGCGTGGGGTGACACCGAGAGGTGAGAATTTCAATTGGCGAATGGCCGACATGAGTTCTTTGTTATACTACGGAAAAACCGCGAGGCGATTCGATGTGGGAAATGGAAATTTTACCGGTATCTAATCGTGGCTGCTTGTTTGATCTCGCGGCTGATCTGTGCTGCACGATCCATCCACGGAGTGATCTTCTAATCACAGCCGTCCAATTTCATTTAAAACTTCGATCCAACGGCTCTCAAGACATCGTCTTCCTCGAGCTCAGCTGAGGCCTCCCTGTGTGTCTCCGTCGAACCAGTGGACTCCCCAAGCATTGAAGACTAGGTCCCGACCACCATTGATCATGGTAAAAGCTCATTTTTGATCGTCTCGTCAAACTGAACACATGCATATGTAAAAATATACATGTATGTGTTCAATGGAGGAATTCGAAGGAAGCCGAGGAAAAAGAAGTTCTCGAGGCATCGTCTATTCTTGATCTGCATTGTTTGGGCTCAAAGAGAGGGTTTCATGCGCATGCACGTGAAGGAAATCGAAAAAGAGGGAACCCGTGTGGAAACAGAGAGTAAATCAAAATTTTGAGAAAATCTTGAAAACGCAAATGTCTCTGGAATTCAAGTTCTATATCTCAAATATGTTTAGGAGCATCCTCTGTCTATAAAAAAGAGCCCGAGCACCGAGAGATTCTTGCTTATCTTTTGAAAACGAGAAGTCCTGCGAAGCACCTGTGCAACACGAAGTAAAACCTCTGCGCAACCCCCTGTGCGATAGTATATCCCGGAGCTCCCCTTAGTTCCGTGAGGATCATTTCGCGCACACCTTGCAATATAGAAGGTTTGGAGAAGACCCTGCTCTCACCTCTTGCGCGACAGGAAGATGTCGGGCAGCGCACTTGCGCACCCTTCTTGTGCCTGCGGCGTCTTCACCATGCACGCCCGAGGCCTTGCACTTGTGTGCCCGAGGTGCCTTGCACCCTGCGCGACTCGGTGACCCACACACCATGTAAGATACTTGTTCACTAAGTAAACATTTCACAGATATTAAAGGATTGGCCACACCCCTTGCGCACTATTCTTTGTATTGAGTTCGGGTGAGGCAGTATACCACACTAGGCAATGTGTGTTCAAAACAAGGAAGGCCACAACATGTGTGTGTGCGCTAAGTATAGAAGAAGACTCAAGGCTTTGTGTGCTTAACAAAAGAGGAAGGCCGAGGCTAGAACTTGTTTTCACATTGTGTTTGAAATTGAAGAAGAGGTCGTATCCTTGGGTGTGTGCAAGAAGGAGAGAAAGACGACACATTTTGTGTGTGTGAAAAGTGAAGAAGGAAGGACAATGTATTACCTTAGTGGTGTGTGTGTAAAGGAAGAAAAAGGCCGAAGCCTTTGTGTGTGCACATGTGAAGTGTACGGACTTAGAAGAAGAAGAAAGAGACTCTCACACTAAAGAACAACACACATTTAAGTGTGTAAGCAAAAAGAATTAAATGTGTGAATGACAAGAAGAAGGTGTGTGCTAAAAGAGACTATAACCATCTGTGGGTTTACTACACCTGGAAGATAGAAGGAGAGTGCATTCTTGCAAGAATGAAAATGCACACGTGAACAAGCTCAAATCAGTGTCTGTGTATCTGAGTTGTCCAAGACCAATAGTTCTTGAAGATCATTGAGAATCTATGAAGTCAGTGCATGAGGAATCAGAGTTTCCATGCATTCAGTGCATGAATTTGATTTGAGTGAGACTGAAGCCAGACTGAAGTGGTAGATATTATTTGCCTGAGTTTTCAGTTATTGAGCAGAGCCTGATCAACTGAAGTGATCAGAAGAGTTGACAAAGGCCAACAAACCTTATCAGAGTTTGTTGAAGATCCTTGATGACAGAGGCCAGTTCATCCTCAGAAGAATGAGATAAAGCATGAGCAAGAAGAGAATTCCTGTTCTCCACAAGTGATCTAAAGAAGAGAGCAAGGCCAACAGTCTTTATCCCAGGCTATTGATGATACTTGATTAACTTAAAGTGAAGAAGAGCTACTCATGTGACTCGAGGAGCTAGGAGAAGACCCCCTTGTGGGACTCATAGAGGAAGAAGTCTTTAGTGGGATTCTAGAGCAGGCCAGTGGGACTCTGGTAACACTGTGGGAAGCAGTATAAAGACCCTCTTGTGGGACTCAGGAGAGATACAATGGGACTCTGTATCGACCATTGTAATACTAACTAATTATAATAGAGAATCCATGTTGGGGAAACATGGCAAGGACGTAGGCCTTTAGTGTCGAACATTGTAAATCCTTGTGTCTAGTGCCTTTACATTTACTGCATCATTCGAGGAAAGGTTGAGGGATAGAAGAAGAGTTGATCGAGGCTTTAACCAGCCATAGAGGTTTAATTGATAAAAATCAATTATTAAAAAGTTTTAAAGGATCACTGATTCACCCCCTCCCCCTCTCAGTGAATCACACTGATCTGGGAACTTCAGATTTGAGGCTCCCTTATGAGATTATAATTATAATTTGGAGTATTGAAATCTGAATAATAGATTTTATTATGAGATTTTACATCTTGTTATAGAATACTGTTATTGAAATCCCTATAATTTTTTGGTTGTGATGATAAAGTGTTTTATGGTTCTAATTATCTTTTCACTTCGAGTTGGGTGTTACATAATATAATGTCATTTGGAATTCAATTGTAGAATTTAATAAGTCTAATTTGAATAACTGATCAATGTGAATTAGAATTTTTTTTCTTCATATATATAGGAGTCATATTAGTTATGAAATGTTATTTCATTGGGTGTTTATAAATCTCCAATATTTTTTGGGTTAGAAATGTTAGATGGAGTTTAGTTTATTAATTTATATAGTATGTGTCATTTTGAATTTTGATATTTTTACATAAATTATGAAAATTTGATAGCCTTAATGATTTTTTGGATATAAATCATGTACAATGATGTGGATCAGTTTCATAGAAGAGTTTTGGTGAATCATGCCCTATTTGTTGGAATTTTCAAGTAATTGTTTTATGTGTGCGGTTGCAGAAAATTTGATGAAAAACAAATGATATGATTTTTAGGTGGAGATTGGTGAATAGTTATCACACAATTGAATAACAATAATGAAAATATCACTAACTAATTTATATATGTTGTTTTTTGTTTGAGAATTTATTGGAAAAGTGTACAACTAATCAATATCAGTGGTGGTGGATTGGGACATTGAAAACTGAAATGATATCACATTGTTTATATAACAATGAAACTTATAAAATTTGTTAGAAAGGAGGAATTTACAACTATTTCCTAGGTATTTTTATTCAATATCTCTCTTATCATCCTCTCTCATATGTGATGATCCAGGGTGAATCCCTCCACCATTTAATATTCAATTAATTCTCCTTTGGGGAGATTGTTAGGGAGATATGTTTTCAGTTTTATGAATAGAACTCAACTATCATCTCTATTGTTCATCCTACCTCGATGAACACTATTTGTTTTATTATTTAGTTTTCATCAACCTTTTACACATGATTATAGTGTAGTCAAATTATAACATGAATTATTTTGTTTTTCATGGTCATAGAATATCCTATAGCAATGCCCACGTGATACTTCTTAGAGCATCAATAATGGAACATTATGAATATCAATATTTATTTATGTTAAATTAAACTAATTTTTTACATGCAATTCTATCTAAAATTTTGACCATTCTCATAACATAGGTTTATGTGTCTGTCAGGTGTTGAATGTATTGTGTTTCTAATGGTTTTGGTTCGATGAGCTCACATGGTGAGTTAGTTGTCACTTTTTTACTAATTGATTTTATTTTTAATATTAAATATAATATTAATATTATTTTAAAATTATTTTTTATACTCTGATACAACCTCATATTAATTGATTTTTTTTTTTGTAATCGGATGAGTCTATAAAGATCTACCAGGTTGTGATAAAAATTAATGTGACTTTTAATGATGTAGGTGGTCTCAACAACTTCCCACTTATAGAAATTAAATTTATTTATTTGATGTTGAATGTGATATGAGATCTATCCACCCTAGGTAGCTTACTATAAAATTTAGTATTTAATCGAATATGTAATTTATTTTTTAGTCGCATGTGTAGAAACTTATATATGTCAAGGTCCACAACAAACTAAGGAGGACTGACTCGATTCCTCAACCATGGATTGTTTAGTCTATGTTTATTTATTAGTGTATTATTATAAATGGGACCTAAGGTGTTTAAAACTATATTGGATATATAATCATAGATATACCTGTAATATGTTCACCAAATGGAATCCCATATTTTTGGAGTGAAAATATGATTGATACGGTCATCAATGCTTGTATCATTAGAACTCATTGATGGATAAATGCACCATCATATATTTTATTTACCACCAAGAAAATGGTATGACATATTTGGAGGTTGATTACACCTTTGTGGTATTTTATTAAATTGATCTTGTATATCATAAAATTATACAAATTTATTCAATTGGAAATCTTGGAAATCGCTATGTTTCTTTTAAGATGATACTGTTAACACCTAATATTCAGAAAATTCTAGATGGGTATGAAAATACACTATTTGAAAGTTTAATTTTTTTATTCTATTGAAGATTTATTTTGGATGAAAATTAATTTTCATTTTTTTTAGTTTTCATGTCTACATTATGTCTAATAGACTAGCTTATTTCTTGTAGCAGATTGAGTAGTTTTCTTAGTGGCATTGATCATTGTCAATGGTGGTAGTTAACATTGGGGGGAACATTAGATAATGAGGGTTTTTTAAAATAATTTTTATTTTTATTTTATGGTTTATTTTTATTCACCGTATTGTTTTTCTACTAGTCTAGCCATTTTATGTGTGCTTGGAATGTAATAAAAAACAGTATGGACTAAAATTGAGGGTCACCTACCCATGATTTATTTACCCCATCTCATATGGAACATTATTTCATTTTAAAAAACATATTTATTAATTTTCTTCTAAAAATAGAAATATGGATGTATTAATTAATGTCACAGGGCTCCATGAATGTGATAGATCACTCTATTGTAGTATAAGGATCGTGATGTATATTTCCAATGTTTTCACAAAGAATATTATTATTTAATAAGTATGATTTTATTATGAATTGATTTATATTTTATATTATATATTTATTATATATGTTTATGTGTTCATCCTTGCGGGTGAAATGTTATTCTATATTTGAATGTCCATTTATATATATGCTTCATTTAATTTTTGGTATTTCATGCATGTTTATTTACTTATAAGAATTATATATTTTAGTGATGTGTATGTATTTTTTTATGATTAATTGTTACTGTACTCTGATATGTGAGTAAAATATTCCCAAAAATCATTTTGACCCTTGTCGGCATTCAATGACCTCTGGTATATTAGGATGCATTGTTTATACCTTGTTTCAAGATGAAGTATATGACATGTCTGTATAATCTATGATAGTTCATGAAAAAATGACACTAATGAATGAATTTCTTATCAATCTTTTTATTTTGGGAATAGTATATATGTAACCTATAAATGTTCTCCAACATGTGATGAACCTTAAAATGGCATGTCATGAATATATTTTAAGCAAGGTCCCTTGGACACCTAGGTTACTATATTTTAATTATTTATTTCTTCATTATGAACATACGACATCACAATGTGTGACATACATGAATTTTGAGAATTAGCATTATTCAGATATTTTTCTATTGGAATGTATTCGTAAGTGGCATATTCATGCTTCATATTCAACACCATGGATGCACATAAAACATGGTTGTGTATGATATTTAACTATTTACCGAACAATGTAATAATATCACAAAAACATAAACATTAAAGGTTTGTGAAAAAATAATATTCCATTGAAAATTACCATGAATCATGATGATGAATTTTTGTAAATTTGATCATCATCCCATAATCCTTATTTTGGATGTTCTCAATTTATATATTTATGGATTTTTATTCCATTGTAATAATTTCATCTAAGGGTATTTATTGGTATATAGTTTCATATACATATGATATATTCAAAATAAACACCATGCCTTGTGATTATTTTAATTTCAAAATATGCAATTAATAACTTCCTCACAATATCATACATGAGCAAGGGTCATCACATACCTCCTTCCATAAATTAGAATTTATGCTATTTTTATCTTATTTTGAACATGATATCAAATGATCATCGAATCCTATAATTAGTATCCCCAAATGGATACTAGATTATCTATATGAATCATCATCAATTTCCCCAGGTTAAACAATTTGTGGTTCATCATTTAACATACATAGTTATTATATAGTGTACAAAAGGATAGATTTATAATTGAATGATGTAGTCCTGTAGAATATTGAGGAACCCTTGGTTATTTTAAAACCTCCCTAAAAAATTTGTGGTATCTTTCTATTTCTAACAAGGAAGGTATATAATTATTTATTTTACTCCCTGAAATGTTCAAAGGATTCTGATTTAATCCTCAATTTATAGAAATAAACAAATCGTATTCTGTTATTCTAAAAATTAATGATTAGGAATTCCATTCGTATCTTCTTCTAAAAATGGTACACAAATCAGTGTGAAGAAATTATTAATGTTCTATGGACCTTTCACACTATTTTTGAAATAGTTATTTCCATGTATTTTGTAAACAAATGCAACACCATTCAAGTGGTTTTAGTTCATAATAATAATGATAAAAATCATGGTGTATAATTTTAAGAACTTATTGTTTATAGGCCTATGACTTTAATGACACAACTAGGTGTGATATTAGTCTATGATACTTGATACATTATCAATTTCAATCACCTATACTATATATTACTGATTATAAATATAATTATTATGTTTTTTACCCTAACATATATTATCTTTATAAATGTTTTGACTTATATTCCCAAAAATCCTTACAAGTATACCCATGAATAAACTGAACCAAAATTATTATTTTTCAAAATAATAGCCATTTAATAAAAATACTTTTATATTAGTTGAATTTTTTTTACCAATATGATATGGTTGTCACCTATAATGAAGGTAACTAGTCTTGTGATATTTTCATCTCAATGATCCACACCACCTATAGAAACCATTAAATATCTACTTGGTTACTTCATATGAACATTGATTTAAGTTCCATATGTTTTATCTAATAACTAATATGAAAAATATTAATACTTAACATAAAAAAACAAAAAAAAATATCTTATGTTTCATAAATTTTTTGTAGATCAACTTCAATGGGACCCTCATTTTATATGACAAATATATTGTATCTTATTTAATATCATGTATGTCGATATGACTGTTCTTGAAAAAATGCACTATAGAAAAATTAGACATGAAACTATTAATGAATCCATTTCCCTTTATCAAAAAACGATTCAATATAAGGGCCCATTATTTTTCTCTTCACATTTAATTATTTTATTGGAGAATCAGGGTACGATGTTATAGAATTGGATCGCGAATATTTTTCATATTTTATTTCATAATAAAATTTGAGAAGCTCCATGGTTGTAAGGATAATATGAGATATGAAAATATGTAATGTTGAATAATAAATATTATGATGTCTATATTCTCAAAATAAAATATCATTATAACTACATAATTACCAGAAAGTGAAACCTCTCTAAGAATGCATGAAAAATATTCATTGGAGATCTAATAATTATCTTGTATTGTTTTATCTATAAAATATCAATGTGATAAAATGAATATAAGTTTTATGAATCCATGTCACTATGGAACATAGAGATATCATAGGACATAAAAGAGAACATGAGATATTAGATATTCAGAACATCATCAACATGATTTCAAAAGATAGTTTGATACTCCTCACTCTCCACTATTGATGGAACTATATCATTAATTTGAGATTAGAGAAATATTTATGTTCATGGAATTATCAATTGTCAAAGAACATATTAAACTCATGGAATGATATATCAATGATGAAATTATGTTTTTACAACATCAATGAAAATATAATATTGTTGTCGTATTACTTTCCATTTTCTAAAACAAATTTAATAGATAATTACTACTTCATGTTGATTAATTAAATGTGACACAAAAAATTATATTTATAGGCCTCACACTAATTTATGAAATCCAAATTTCAATACAAATTGGATTTAGATATTTTTATCATGTGAAATGTATAATAGAAAGGATCAATATTTCTCTATTCATATTTAATATAATGATCTAACAATACAATCAATTGTTTGTAGGTAGGCATATCATTTCAATTGAATTACCTCAATGATCGTTGAATTATTGTCAGTAATTAACTACATTGAAATTATTTTTTCTTATTACCTCAAAAAACCCTACTATATTATACAATTGTTATAGAGGAAATAAATCTATGATTCAAACAACATAATGTTGTCCCAAACCCTATTTTTAAAAAACTGTTAATTGAAATAACGCCAACTATGGTTGTTAAAGAACATTGAATTATGTTTACATTTTAACTCATGTAATTAAATGATACATTGAATTATTATTTCCTTGAGATGATTTATAACATTTGAGTAAATATACATTATTTTATCTTTCTATAATCCAATTCCACATAACACATCCTATGGGGATGGGGGAGTAAATTCTTGTGTGACTAGTAAATTGGATTAATGTTTTAAAAAATTAGATGAATATTATCTTTACAATAGTAAATGTAATTAGAATGACATATGAAACAAAAACAATAATTCTTAAAGGAATGCGCTCAAATTATTCAATTTTTTCAACTTTTAAAACTTCTCTAAATAGAACATATCAAAAATTTGTTAAAATTTTTATTATCCATTACTCTATATGTATATTATTATTATTTCTTGGAAGATCATACTACTCATCCATGGACTATGAAATCTTGTTATTTTCCATGAAATGAATTTTTTGGCTGTTAAATGTTAGTTGAATTATAGTTAATAATTTAAAAATATATTAAATAACATCAACATATTATTAGGTGATTTACATTATTATTTTTCCTCTAATATATCACTCAAATAAAAATCATCATAATGTTATATATCTACACTATAAATAAATATTCCATAAATTCTCTTCACCTATTCAATAATGATCTTAAAAATTATCATTAAATCAAAGACACTTCTTCTATCGTCTGAGTATAAAAAATATACCCCAGTTTATTTTTGGGTGAAACATCATTCAATATATATTTAAGAATCTTCTATATCTAGATATTTTTAAATTTAATTAAAATTTCCATAATTGTTTATGCAACCAACATATCTATAGAATACTAAAAATATATATTTTGTTAATTAATTTTCATAATTTAAATTTAAAATATTTTTAAAATAAAATTTAATTAGTATAAAAAATTTAAGAAAAATCTTAGTTAGTTTTGTTGGTTGCATTGCACTAGAAAATATTCTACACGACAAGAGAATAAAAACAATGTAACAAAATTTCAGATTCATTTGATTTTCTTTGAAACATATTCACGATGTACTAGACTTCATTATATTGTGGTGTTATTTCTCATACATCAGAATCATTGTGGCACAATATACTACTAACATTGCATAGATCGTGAATACGAAAAATATGTAAAACATTGAGTAGTTTAAATTTTTTATGATCCATTTTTCATGATAAAAACATGAACATCTCGATTTCTCCTAAAACTACTCTTCATAGATAGATCTCACAGAATGTAAATATTATTTTAATGAAATACCTATACACTATATGGTTGTACATGTTATTACAATAGTATTCAAATCCACATTCAATGACTTTATTTAAAGGAAAATAGAATTATGGAATTGAAAATATATATTTATACATAGATGGTGTGTGTAAAACTTTTTATAACTTTAAAATAAGTAAATTGTCTTAGAACAACAATTATGAACATCCAAACTTCTCCACCCATAAGAAATTTCAATTCATTAACAATCATAGAAAAATTTCTTAATGTAAATGATTGTGTTAAATAAATTTCTCCTATTGGATTTTTATGTCAACAAAATGATTTAAACTAACCATGTCTCATACATCTTATGACTCCCTATTAAAAAATAAATTTTAATGCCCCAAAAACAACAATTATTCCTCTTTTTATCTATCTATTACCCTTTCAAAAATAACTATAACAGTTCCACCACAGTGAAAAAAATAAAAATGGATCCAATGAAATACTTTTTGAAAAATCCATGGATCCATATCTTAGATATAAATGTTTAATTAAACCTATGACATTTTACGACAATTCATACCTTAAGAAAGTTGATTAACAATAAAATGCATCTATGATTGCCATAATTTCAATTAAATCGATCCTCAATAATGATGTAATTTAAAAGACACATGGATAGTTTATCCCCATTTTATTATATTTTATATAATAATATTAACTTATATGAAGAAAAATTATCATGATTTATAATAATTAGTAATATTAGGTGATAGAATAGTTCCATTATCCACAGTTTTATGTAATTGAATGAACACAATGGCTCAACATTTCCTTAAAAACTACTTTATCAAATAATAGAATTATAAATATATCAGCTACCTGATCATCTATTACAATATATTCGATCATTAGTGATTTATTCTCTAATTTTACTTTTATATTATAATATATATTCCCGATGTAATATGGCTGATAGTGTTAAAATGTGTGGTTTGAAAATTCAATGGATCTTTTACAATCACATTCAAACACTGCATAATGTTGACCCACTATACAAATTTTTTATAATTGTTTCATCATTCATATAATTTTTATATATTATTTTGAAACTACTATATATTCATCATGTTTTTTCTAAGAGAAACAAAATCTTGTTTCACTATTAACCATCAATTACATTTCAATCAATACTAAACGGGTCGCCCAATTATGTATTTCTAGATTATAATGTCACCATCCCAATCCACCTATAAATATAAAAATAAATAATTGCTCATTATATGAATAAATAATAAAAAATTGTTCAATGTTCCGTGCATAAACCTTATTATTACATCTTGAATAATTTCTTTCTTCATAAAACATTTGAAATGTGCAACATAACATGTAAAATAAACAAATACTATGACAATAATTATTACGATAATGATTTTTTATAGTTATTTTTTATATAATGTTTAAAATAACATAAAACTAAATTGATTATAAATATGTTATATATATATAATATGATTTAAAATAAAATTTTAGACTTATACTAAAAATATATTTAGTAGTTATTTTTCAATCAAGGTATTATAGTAAAATGTAATTGTATTGTTTTTTTAAAAAAAATACCTATAATTTTGGTTGAATATAAAATAATAAAAATTTAAAATTCAGCATTCAACTATTGAGAAAAATCCTCATCTAAAATTTTCTTCCTTCAAGTAATGAATATATCATAATTATATAACAATACAATGATTTGTTTACATTTTGATATCTTCAAATAGGGATGGTGTTCAACCCCTCATCTCACCAAATGGATCCATATTTAGAATGTATCCAATAATTAATATCTATAACTATGTGCTAGTTTCTAGACAAACATAGACTTATTTAATCAATATACATTAGAATCATTGATTCTAGGCATGAATCCACCTGGTTATTAAATAGAAACCTATTTTTTAATATAAAAATTAAAAAAAATTATTTTATCCTCATTTTTTTATGTTCTGAATACATTTTGACCAACTACGAGAAAAGAAAATATTATATATTCCATTCAAGAAAATAGAATTAATATTTATAAAACATTGAATAATTTTACCTAAGGATGGGCATTGAAAATTACCCATGGAAAATTTTGGGTCAATTATTCTTATTAATTTATATATATTTAATTTAAATATTAAACAATTATAATATGATATTTTGGTATTTCCTCAATAACCAAATATTTTATATCTAATGATTTTCTCTAACTCCCCATTCATGTCTTTCACCAATAAATATATCAAAGATTTTTATTGAAATTATACTTTCACTAATGAAGACAGTATAATCGTATTATGTTGTGTAACACCCCAAGATTCCACAGTAAGCTTGAATTTGAAAAATAAAATAGCATGTGTTGTATGCAACTTTGAGTTCTAACACACAACAACCAATCAAACTAGCTGTTATAAATAGTAATACCCAATTTTTTAAATTTTTAAAATTTTATCATTCATAATGGACATCATTTTTTGAATAGGAATATCAAAATTAGATTACAGTGAAAATTTTGTATCTTTCTGAAAACGTTTAATTATTGATGAATAGTGAAAAATAATGAGTACTAGTTGAAAAAAGATTTTTTTAACAAGATTTTATATTTTATTTAATTTTATTATATGTCAAAATAGATATATAATACCTATATATGTTCAATTTAATTCATTGAAGTCAGTTTATAATAATTTTAGTTATAGAAAAAATTCTATTGAACTTTTTAAAGTCTTTTACCAACCTCTTAGAAGTATTTTCAAATTTACATAAAAC
The DNA here is from genome assembly GCA_963277665.1 of Viscum album. NCBI lineage: Eukaryota > Viridiplantae > Streptophyta > Magnoliopsida > Santalales > Viscaceae > Viscum > Viscum album. The sequence continues at coordinate 1,596,878,505 of OY728133.1, read as the reverse complement.
ATAATTCTACTACTTATATGAGTTTAATTTCAATAATTATGGAGACATGTTTTATATCAGTATGTTAAATTTGGTTCATTAAAATAAAAAAAAATTGGTCAATAGTGTCTATTTTTTTACCATAGATAAAAGTAAATTGGTTAATTAAGAGTAAAGATGATATTCTTATTACCCTAACACATGTATTAATTCTGTTATATATTTATAATTTGACCAATAACAACCATTGGGCCCGTTGGAATAGATTTGGTCATTTATTATTGTTTTATTTAAAGAAGAGTTAAAAGCGTTAAATTCAGTGTTTAATATCTAAATAATTTTTAATATAGGAATAAAGACAATATAATTTCGACAATAAATATTATTTAGAATGATAAAACAATTTCATACATAATTCTATTTTATTTATAATGTTTAGATATTAAATAATTAAATTAATTTATGACAGAATGATGATGCAAAAATTACAATATTAATTAATGATTAAAATAACTGATATTATAAATATACAAATAAATATAATTTGAGAATTATGATTAATTAAACTAATTTTGTAGGTTAATATGAATTGTAAGGGTTGATTAAATTTTTTTATTTAGAATAAATAATATTTTTTTGAATATATAAAAAATCAATTATTAAATAATGTCAAAATTTTCAAAAATGAGTTTCTAACAAAAATACATTATTATTGGTTGATATAATAATCCTAAACAACTAAGGATCTGCGAAAAGACTTATATAACGATATTTGTATCATAAATGAACTACTTTAGTTTCTACTTTTAGTTTATAGTATGATTAATATGCATATTATAAAAAAATTCAAAGAATCTTGGTAAATGTCAAACTATTTAACTAAGAGTTCAATCTAAACAATAAGTTATTATAGTGACCCAAACCTGTCAAAAACATAGTAGTTGAGAGTTTTTAGACCCATATTTATTTTATCGATTTAATAATTTATTGTGGTGCCATTAGAAATCGAAATCAATTTTATTATAAAATAGTATTTATAGATTTTCCTATGGCTCCCCTCACCCCTAATATAAAAGAGCACTTCCCCTTTACTCTAATTCACACCTTAAAAGCCATTTATCTTGGCCAACTACTTCCCACATACCATCTCAACTATCCTCCCTTCATCTTAGAGGCCTTTCATAAGTCAGAAGGCAACCCTATGGAACTGTTTTGATCAAATCAAAAGGAAGAACAAGAAGAAGATGTAAATAGTTAATCACATCTTCCATGTTCCTTTCTTCATCCAATTCATCTATCATTTTTTTACATTTTTAATCAATAACTCCATTATATTGTATATAATGTGATGTTATTATTAATATAGTACATCAATATTCATTATTCTATCCATCCTTTGAATGACATCCCATCATATGTTCGTACGTACAACTTACCATCTCCACGTCATGGTGTAGCTGTTACTCAATACATTATGATTTGGATGGATATAATAATGATATAATTTTTTTTAAAAAAATATAACATTATAATGATATTGTATATATGATATGAAATACAATTATATATTATTTTAATATCAAAAAATAATATTGTCCCTTCTGCATACGTATATATTAATGTCTCCACAAACACGATGAGATTCATTCCCAATCATATCAATTCAAGAATAATTTTCATTAGATGATTAATAATAATGTTTAAATATTTAATATCAATCTGAATATGAATATAATAAATCCTATAAATAACAATCATTACATTCATAACAAAACATATAATGGAAAATGCATCAGTTATCACCTGAAATGACAATAATACTAAAATTCTATTAACAAAGCAACATTAAAAGATCATATATGATATCATATTAATATATATGATTCTTATATAATTTAAATTCAAAATTTTAGTCATTATACATGAGGTTAACCTAACCTCTACAAAGTAAAATAATAATTTAAGGGTTAATTTTAAAATCTCTTTATTATATAAGGTTGTTTTTACGTAAGTATCTACAGGGAAATCTTTATCATCCACATACCTATTTCATAATAGTGTATTACAATTTATATTTTAGTATATACTAGACTATGGGTTAATTTCCTTTGTACCTTTTTTTGTATTTTTATAAAATTGGTTGAATGGAATCATCCTGTCATTTTCCAAACAATGTACCTTATAGCCTTTTCGAAAAAATTGAGGTAAGAATCAATTTTTAACATATACAGCAGGTGCTACTATTTTCCACTATTATTACATCGTCAAATACTCCCTTAAAAGATTATAAGAATAATTAAAAATAAAATTTTTCATTATAATTTGGTGACTATTAAATTATTTCAAAATAGAAAGAGATATTTCTCTAAAAAGAGATTTTGATTTCATCTATGTAAACATCCATTGATGGATTTTACGTTTATTTGATGTTGATTTGTTATGATATAAAACATCCATAATAATTGAATGTTTTTTTATATTTTTTACAGTTGATGTTTTATTTTTAAACCATTAATGTTTTATTTATAAATTATTGACATTCCATAGGCGAGTTTTAAAATGATTTTTTATGTTATGTTTAATCCTTTTTATATGAAGAATGCATTAGACTTAGTAAGTGACAGTTCGTGCCCTATATAGCTCCTCGATGCATAATTAGGTCTCATGAGAAAAACTAGTGTCTTAAAACAAGGCCCTGACAAAATCTTATTTGTAGTCTCAACACAAGTACTTGACTGTGTGGTTATGATCTCTGGCATAATGCATTCCATCATTATGAAAGTGGCTATTGATATTGCATGTCATTATTCAACTAGTATAATATCCATGTGAGTAAGTAAATGGAATTATTTTGATTTATATATTCCATAGAATGATGAATTTTATGTTTAGAAGGATTTTATTTTAGTTTTATACATTGCTTTAAATGTTTATGCTTTTTTATTAAAAATTATTCTATATTGTTATCCTTACTGAGCATACGAGCTCACCAATTTCTATGTTTTATTTCTCCTAGAATGACAAAAAGTATATTATTACAGATATTAAGGGTTATTCTATGAGATATCAGTGTTTCCTATGGAAACAATGTTGTTGTAGTTTCCATTTAATGATTTAATATAATCCTTATGAATTTATCTAGTACTTCAAATGCTACTAAACTAATAAGTCTTGATCATTCCAATGATACGTAATATGGCACCGACTCTAGGATTTTGGGGTAGAGGTATTATAGTTGGAATTAGGGGAAATATAGAACAATCCTGTTAAACCAGATTTAGATATACTCTAATTAGAGCACATAGCCCTATGGTAGAGTTTGAGGATTAGTATATAAGGACTTCCTAGAATTTTGGTATTATAATTATTTTGGGAGTTTCCAAAAAATACATCCATGTCTAGATACTAGCAGGTTGAGGCAGCTTTGGATGAAATCTACCTAGGGGTAAACCACGAAAACACGGCTTTCATCTAGGCTCGAATGGGAACTGGTGAACGACAACGTGAATTGCTACACTCTTTGTTATAAAAATTACTAGGGATATGATTAAGATAATTCTCATTTTCATTACAATCCATTATGAAGGGTTTATGATTATAAACTCTCTCATAGAAAATTATTTCAGGATTAGAGATTATATCCATAAACTGTTCAATATATGTTATGTGTTTTACATGTTTTGATTTATGTATTGTGATTCATAAACTAATTTATTGTATGCCATTGTTTTGAAATGAAGCCTAGAGTAAGGAAGGAAAACCATATCAATACACGTAATCTATGTAGGGATTTACCTCTTAATCATGAAAATTATAGTAGAGATGTTGATACAACTGGTGCTGATATGCTTATCACCATTCTGGGATAATTCAATCAGGTTATGAAGTATAACAATACCTGTATGGTGCACAAAAATCCACATCATGGAGGATCAATGTTATATCGACTCATGAGTAAACAACCACCATCATTAAATGGCGATAATAATCAATTAGTAGTTTAGTAATGGATAAATTCCTTAGAGATAATATTCCACACATTGGGGAGTAGTGAAAGAGAAAACATTGTCATTGAAGTTTACCGCCTCACTAGAGATGCTGATCATTGGTGGTTGTTGATTCAAAACACAATGAAAGATGATGAAGTATCAAATATGGAATGGATAGAGTTTAAAAAATTCATAGAAAAATACTTTCCTCGTGGCCATTGAGTGGATATGGAAAGACAATTTCAGAGTATGAGGAAAAAGGAGGATGATAATGCCGCAATGTATGATGCTAAATTTACATGGTTTTGAGGCATGTTACAGATTATATACATAAATCAATACGTATGATTGATCATTTCATCAATGGGTTAAAACCATATCTCCATTGAAAATTTGTTTCAAAATCCTTCAATTCGTATAAAGATATTGTCTCATTTGATATTATGATAGAAAAATAAATCTCTTTATCATACGATTTAAATGAAAAAAAAGAAGAAGAGATCATCTTAACACTTTGGAAATAGAAAAAAGGGGGTGAGGGGAATCTTAAATATCCATCTTGTGGTAAATGTTGGAAGAAACACCCTGGTACATGTCCTGAGGGAATGTGATTCTATTACAAGTTTGGTAAAGAATGCCACTAAGATTTTGATTGCAAGGGGAAGAAAGAGGTTTTCGATGTTGAATGATAGAATTGTAGAGAAAGGGGCATTATGCAAATGAATGTCCTAGAAATCATGGAAACATACCTTAGAAAAAGCCAAGGGATCAAGGCCAATCGTATGCTATAACTACTACATTGGTTGATGCTCTAAAAAACATAGTGGCAATTAATTTAATGGGTTCATCAAGTTTATCCAATGATTTATTTGATTCTGGATCATCGCATTTTATCAAATTAACCCTTTTTTCTAAAGAAATTTGATATATCAAATTTGATTTTACAAGTGGGTTTTCAATCAAATATCCTTAGGTAAGCATCATTGAAATAAATTTATGTGAATCAGTTCACATTGAGTTATATAAAAGTTATTTATTTGCTGATCTAATCATTATACCCATGATTTAATTTTATATAATTCTTAGTATGGTTTGGATTTCGTACCATGATGCAAAAATTTATTTTAAGAAGAATTAGTATACAATATTTGTTGATGATAAGGTGTTCCTTATTTTTAGAGAAGAAATGTCACCACCTAATTCTTATTTACATCCACCACCACTAGATCAATTATATTCAATTATTTTGATGAAGATAATGAAATAATTGTGGGTGAGGAATGAAATGTTCAAATAGAGTATGTTTCTATTGTGCCAGAATATGTTGATGTGTATCTAGAGGATTTAGTTGGACATCCTCCATAACTTGAAATTGAGTTTTCCAATGACTAAAATCTTGATTCAAGGCCCATATCAATGACCCCTTATAATGTGGACACTATGAAGCAGTGGAACTAAAGAAAAAACTAGTGGAATTGAGTAATAAGGGATTTGTTTTCCATAGTGTTTCTCCATGGGGATCCCCTATTCTTTTTTTAAGAATAATGATGGATCTATGAGGTTGTACATTGATTACAGGGTGGTAAATTCTATAGCAATATATAACAAGTATCCCCTACCTCAAAATAATGAATTTTTCGACCAGCATTATGGAACCCGGGACATGCATTACAAGTTTATGAGTATTCAGTAATGGATTTTGTAATGACTAATGCACCCTCTGTCTTCATGGATCTAATGAATATTTTTTTCAAAGAATATCATGATGTCATTACAGTGGTATTTATTGATGATATCATGGTATAATCCAAATTCTACAATGATCAGTAATCTCACTTGAGAATTATTCTAAAGACACTTAGAAGACATGCATTTTATGGGACGTTTTGAAAATTTGAATTCTTGATATGGGAGAAATATTTTCATGGACATATTATCTCTAATGATGGAATATATGTTGATCTTTCTAAGACAAGATAAACTAATGAATGGTCATCACTGCTGAGAATAAATGAGGTATGCAATTGTATTGGTTTAGTTGGTTATTATCAGTGTTTTATCCAGAATTTTTCCCAGTTGTCTAACCCTTAAACAATGACCACACAAAATGTGGTGAAATTTATTTGGACAAAAGATTGTAAAGAATGTTTTGATGCATTTAAATGAAGATTATTCAATGCTAAAATATTGAATCTACCATTGGGGATTGAAGGGTTTTCTATTTATAGTGATGAATCAAAGAAAATAATTGGTAGTGTCATTAAAAATAATGATATTGTAATTGGTTAAGCATCACAAAAAGTATGAATATATGAGAAAAAATATCCTTCTCAAGATCTTGAGATAGAATCTTCAATCATTACTTTTATGATATAGAGGCATTATCTATATAGTGAAAATGTAAGATATATACCGATCACAAGAGTATGACGTATATTTTCTCATAGAAAGAACTCAACAGGAGGAAATAGATGTGCCTTGGACTACTCCAAGATTATGATTGCACCATACACTACCAACCTGGGAAGGAAAATAAGGTGGAAGATGCTTTGAGTAGAAAGTTCCATGTAGTTCTGAACAAGTTGAGTGTTGAAAAAGATCATATATACAAGGATAAAAAAAATTGGACATGGTGATAACCATGGATGGTGAAACATCAATAGTTTTTCAAATGGTTTCAAACCCATAATTACTAGAAATAATAAAGAAATCTTAGACCAATTATGATGAGTTTCAAAAGAAGATAAATGATGTGAATGATTACATATTGAGTGAATTTCTGTATGAAGATAGAATTTTGAAATTTGGGAAGAGGCTTTCTATTTCTGATATAAATGATCTAAAAAGGGAATTGTTGTTTGATTCTTATAATTCCATTTTCTTTATACAACCTGGTAGCACTATGATGTATAGATATTTGAAGGAACATTTTTTTGCACAAAATGTATAATGAGATTTCTGATTTTGTCTCTGGATGTATGGTTTGTACACAAGTGAAAGATGGAAAGCAAGAGCCTGGAGGAGTCATAGAACCTCTTACCATACATTAGTGGAGATTGGATAATATTATGATGGACATTGTCATGGGACATCCAAAGACTCATATATGGAATAATGTAATATTGGTCATTGTTGATCGTCTTACAATGTCAGTAAATTTTCTTGCTATAACTGATGATTTACCACTTGAACATCTAGAAAGACTATATATTACAAAAGTTGTGAGACTTCATCGATTACCCCTATCAATTTTATCATATCATGATCCACATTTTACATCACGATTTAGGAAAATTATTTAGAAAACCCAGGATACTGAACTATGTTTGAGAACAACCTACCACCCCCAAATAGATGGACAATACGAATGGAATATTCAATCCTTTGAAGTCATGTTTAGATCATTATCACAATACTTTCCCGGTATTTGGGATCAATGATTACATCAGGTAGAATTTTACAACAACAATTGCTTCCATTAAAGTATTCAAATTTCACCAAATAATGCAATATATTGAATGAGATGTAACACACCATGTTTTTGGGATGAAGTTGGTGAATGAAAACATGTATGCCCACAACGTGTGGGGGAAAAGATGGAAAAGGGGAATATAATCCAAACCCACAACAAAGAAGCTCTATTTTGGTAGAAGAGCTATACCAATAACAGAAGTATGGATTTGGAATTTCAGGTAGAAGATCATCTTTTCATGAAGGTATCTCTAAAGGATGGCTGTTATAAGTTTCGATAAGAAGGTCAAATTATGTCTCTAGTACATTGGATCTTTTGAAATTCTAGAATGAATTGTGTCTGTAACTTACAGTTTGATAATTCAACTAAGTCTTTTCATTGTTCACGATGTGTTCCATGTATCACTGTTGAGAAAATACAACCCTGCCCCAATGGATGTACTCACCTATGTGGAATTATAACTGGAACCTGAGATGTCTTATTCAGAAGAGCCAGTCAAGGATCATTATACAACAGATCAAGTGCTTAGAAACTGGACGACTTGTCTGGTAAATGTTCTATGAAGGAACAATAAGATGGAAGGGGCAATGTGGGAACCCGAAGAACATATGATGAAGAACAAGCCAAGTCTTTTTCTGCAGTAATATTCTTGAAACTTTGAGGAAATTGTTTTTTGATGTAGGGGTTAATGTTAAACCCCAAACTTCAATGGTAAGATACTCTTTAAAAAATACAATAGAGTGTGTTGTATAAAACGTCAAGTTCTCACACAACACAAACAGTTAAACTAGTTTTTATGAATAGTAAAAATCAATTTATTGAATTTTATCAATTTTATCATTAAAAATGGACTTCATTTTAGGATTCAGAATATCAAAATTATCATAGGATGAATTCTATGTATTTTTTGAAAAATTAAAACTTTTTTTGAATAGTGAAAAACACTGAGTTCTAGATTAAAAACAAATTTTTATTTAAATAATTATTTCTTTTATTTAAAATTTTATTAGATCAAAATATATAAATAATACATATATAAAATTAATTTAATTAATTTGAGTCAGTTTATAATAATTTAATATATTGAAAAATTTTATTGAAATTTTTACAGTCTTTTACCCAACTCCTATGAGTATTTGAAATTTAACATTAAAAATAATATTACCACTTATGCGAGGTTAATTTAAAAACCCCAAGAGAAATGTTTGATATCAGTTAGTAAAATTTGGTTCAATATGATAAAAAGAATTTTTTGGTGAACAATAATTTTTTTCTTCTATTTACCATGATTAAAAGTAAATAGGGAAATTAATATTAAAAATGATATTATTATTACCAGAACACATGTCCTAATTCTATTAGATAAGTATAATTCGACCATAAACAACCTTAGATATAATATACAATCCTTTTTGGTCCACATTAATTAGATTAAGATATTTATTAAAATTATATTTAAAGAAGAGTTAAAAGAGTTAAATTCAATGTTGAATAACTAAACCATATTTGATATAGTGTTTCACACAATATAAATTTGACTATAAATATTAATAAGAAAGATTATATTATATGTAACATAATAGTATTTTATTATTAATTATTATAAATTTAATAATTAAATTTATGTAGGACATAATGATGATGTAGTAATTACTGTATTAATGAATGATTAAAATTATTGATATTTTAAATTGCCAAAAAAATCTAATTTGAGACTTGTAATCAATTCAACATATTTTATAGGATAATATGACATGTTAGAGATTATTAAATTTATTTATATTTAAGTGGTAATGTTTTTTATACTTTAATAATATCAATTATTATATAATATCAAAACTGACAAAAATGAGTTTTTAAAACAAATACAATATTATTGGTTCATATAACAATTCTAAAAATATATGGATCGTCTAGAAAACTTATATAATGATACATGTATCATTAAGAAACATCATGGGGTTCTCTGAGATTTTTATAGTATGTTTATTAACCATATAATATAAAAAATACAATGAGACATGGTAAATAACAATCTAATTAACTAATAGTTAAATCTAAAAGATAAGGTTAAAATAGTGACCTAAACCTATATATAACATACATATTTAGAGTTTTTCTACCCATAACATCCAAATCTTTTGAATAATTAATTTTGGATCCATTATATACCTGAATTTATTTTATTATAAAATAATATATCTTGATTTTCCTATGGTGCCCCTCACCCCTTTTAAAAGGAAACTTCCTCTTATCTCTAATTCACACCTTCAATGCCATTACGCTCCTACAAACTCTATATAATTACCAAATCAACTATCCTCCCATTATCTTATAGGCCTAACATTAGTCATAAATCCATCTTATGGAGCACTTTTTATCAAATCAAAATGACGAACCTGAAGAAGCGGTAAATAACTCATAACCTCTTTCTAATACCTTTCGTCTTCCACATCCTCATTCATTGTTGTATGTGTTGTAAAATAATATCTCCATTTTTTTATATATACAGTGATGCTATTATAAAATGATACAACCGTATTCATTATTATATTGATCCATTGAATGAAATGTCACCATACGTGCGTACGTACGGCTTACCGTCTACCCATTGTTGTGTAGTTGTTATTAAATATATTATTATTTGGATGGGTATAATAATGATTTATAATTGATGTAAATAATAAATATAACATGATATATATTCTTCGTATATGATATACCGTCCAAATATATATATTTTTTAATATCAAAATAGAGATATTTCCGCTCTTGCATACATACGGATGATCGTCTCCACGAACACGATATGATTTATTCCCCATCATATCCATTCAAGAATAATTTTCATTATATGATTAAAAATAATTTTTAAAGACTTAATATCATTCCAAATATGAATATGATACATCCTATCAAAAAAAGTACTTACCTGAAAAAGCATATAAATGAAAACGAATCTGTCAACACCTGAAACGAATATAATACTAAAATATTATTAACAATGAAATAATAAAAGATCTTGTATGATATCATATTAATTAATATAAATCATTTATAATTGAATAAAAATTATTTATTCATTATATAAGAAGTTAAACTACCCTCAACTAATGAAAATAACAATTTAATGGTTAATTTCACAATCTCTTTATTATTCGAGGTTGTTTTTATATAAGTATCTACAAGGACCTCTTTATCATCAATATCCATGATTGTTAAAAATTAATCCCAAAATTTTATTACTATTTAGTATCCAATGGGTTAATTTACATTACAACTTTGTTTTAAATTTTATAATTTTTTCTGAAAGGAATCAATCCATCATTTTCTAAACATGGTACATTATGACCTTTTCGACAAAATTGAGGTATGAATGGTTTTTTTAACTTATACAGAGGGTGATGATATTTTCTGATGTTATGAAATCTTTGAAGCTTCCCATACAAGCATTTAAGACTATTTTCAATATAATTTTTTTACATAAAATAATGTGAATATTTAATGATTTCAAAATAGAAAGAGATATTTCTCTAAAAAATGTTTCGATTTCATCTATGTCAACATCCTTTGATGGATTTTAATCTTATTTGAAGTTGATTTATTATTATACCAAACATCCATATTTTATTAATGGTTTTAAGATATGTTTTACTGTGGATGAGTTATTTTTATACAATTCATGGCATGTGGATAATGTATTGAAATTTCGTATGTTGGTTTTTATACAAATGTTTATGTTATGTTTAATCATGTTCAGATAAGGAATGCATTAGTCATAGTAAGTTATGGTTGGAACCCACTATATCCGTAAAATATATATATTTATTAAGAGAAACACTTTTACGGGACAAGTGGGAAAGCATACAAGTACGAAAGTGGACAATCGGTGAGCATTATATGTAATCGCCGGATAAGTAAATTTCAGTTTATGCCTTTTAGAAACCTTACCTCTATGAAGACTCCATTTTTGAGTTTTGGCCATTCCATCTGGATCATATTTTAGGAGTTATTTAATATTTTATGCAATCATGTCCCATGTTTGGATGAATTCATCCACCATAATCTTCTTTCTGTTGTATCCACGCACCAATATGCCAAAATGTTTTTGGATCTAGAAACCTGCTATTTTTTAATTTAAACCTAAATATGTTTTCCCACCATCATTTCTAACTCCTCTTTAGTGATGTTGACCTTTATTTCCTTCATTATGAATTCTACATGGAAATTGATGAAGTAATCCCAATCATCACACTCCATCCCACTATATATCTTTGATGCATCGGTAGGTCTCATTAGACAATCTACAATCTTGGAACAAGGCCTAGAACAAATATTATTTTTTGTATTGGAACATGGCCTTCAATATGTAGTTGTTTTGTCTAGAATTATGCATTCCATCATTATAAAAGTAGCTATTAATATTTCAAGTTATTATTTTACTATTAGAATATCCACGTGAGTAAATAAATGTAATTATTCTGATTTATATTTTCTATATAATGATGATGTTTATGTTGAAAAGGCTTATGTTTTTGTTTTATAAATTTCGATAATTTTTTAGGATTTTTTTGAAGTTTTCTGCTATATTGATATCCTTAATGAGAATCTGATCTCACATCATTCTATGTATAATTTTTCCTAGAATGCTAAGATGTATATTATGACTAACCTTCAAGTATAGTCAATGGGGTCCCACTATTGTCTATGAAAACAATGTTGTTGTAGCATTCCATTTTATGATGTAATATAATCCCGATAAATGTATCTATTACTTCCAATGATACTAATCTAATTGGTCTTTTGAGACTTGATATTTTATGATCATGCTAATGATACATAATAATTCACCAAATCTGGGATTCGGGGGTCGGGGGGTGACATCTATTTCCATAATTCAAAAAATTTTTTAGAGTAGTATTTTAATTGATAATTCATGACACATAATTCTCAATTCATATCCTTCTTCGTGGTGTTATTGTACATTATCCATTAGTAACCTCTAAATTAATTGATTCAAATTTCGAGTCCACTACTATAAAAGTATGATTGTATTAACAATAATAATTTATAAATTTCTCTTAATAATAATCACATTTTTATTAAAATCTAGAATTGGTGAACTATATTTAGATTTCACTCCATCCAATTTTTCTATGAATCTTTCCACAATTTTGATTATCCATTTCTGGAGAGATTTATAGAATTCACCCTTGAATGAGTATCTCATAAAATTTACTTTAACCATAACAAATCAAACATTTCAAGGCATTTAACCTTTGATTCAATGAAACAGTTGTTCTAAAACACTCAAAGTGTTTCAATGTTTGAATAAATATATAAGACATAACATGTGGATATTTTTCACAATTAGGGTTTAAAAAATATATATTCTATTTCACTACTTTATTACAAAACAAACACGAGCTTCCACTATTTATCAAAATTGTTCATTAAATTTTTTTACCACCTATGTTCTCTAATAGTGAACATGTTTCTATTTTTATCCTTAAAGATGAGACTTCATACATAATGCATTGTTTCACAACAACATCCTCTATAAATTATGATTTTTCTATATGATATTATCATATATAAAAGAATTAATTTTTCTAGTAGTTTTATTATCAACAGTACAATGAAGCCATTTAGTAATCTCTATTAATTAATTAATTTCATTAAATAATGATACAATAATAAATATAATAAATATATAAATATATATATATATCCCAATAAATATTATAGAAACATTCTTTTATCCACATTAATTTCTTTTCTTATTTGATCAGTATAAATTTATCACTAGAAATAATAATAAAATGAAGAAAATAATTTATTCAAACCCCCTCTATGAATATTTTTATTTATGAAAAACATAAATTTATAATTATTTTACAGTATTTTATAATTATTATATATAGGAAAATGATTCAAATGATTTTTCCAAACATCCACTAAAATAATAAAATTCCAATTCTTATAATTAACCAGAAATTATTCATTAATTATTTGAAAACATGTGATAATATGATATATATATATATATATTTATATATGGTCTACTATTATTATATATAGACATCCCACTATTTAATATATGATTTTTACTTCATTTTATTTTAAAAAAAAATTTAGATTCACAAATAAAAGATTAAAATTTTTACTGATTTTTTGAAATCAGGCTCATACATTATATTTACAGAATAAAAAATAAACATTTATTTATATGATTATTCATGAGATTTATAAAATAATATTTGTATATTAGTATATTTTATCCCATGAAGATATACATCATTGAATAGAGTGTCTTAATATCCATGTAGAAAGATATATATTCAACATGAATCAATATATCATGGGTTAAAAAATTGAATAGAATCATTTCATTTGAATTGGATCATCATCAACATCAGAAGGGAAAAATGTTATAGACACATCGAATTTCGAAACACATATAAATAAAGAATCATGTCATATTATTAAAGTACCACATATTGTTATGAACAAATCTAGCATCATGTTCACAAATAACACATGTTAATAATCATAACCACATCATTCTGAACAATGATATCATCATCTTCACACAAAAAACACAGTACATCATGAGATAAATCACATTTCCCAATGAATAAGTATGAAATTTATTTTTGGTCCCACCCAACAAATCATAATATTTATGCAATAATGCATTATTCATAGAGAGTATTACAATGATAATAATGAATTTACCCTTTTAAAGGAATGAGTTTCATAAGTATTTTTATCAATAATAATTTAATGAATAAACAAAGGGGATCCCAAATTAAAAAGGAAAAAATATATTTTTTATATGAATAATAATTACTGAGCGATGAATAACGAACTCCAGATGGATCAAATATATTATTTAGAAAGAAGAATTGTTTTTGAATATCTATGTATTTTTTATAACATATATTTGGAAACATTTATATTCTCAAAATAGAAATTTAATAGTAAGGGAATTTTATTTAAGGATCATTAGTGTAATATTCAAACCAAAGATTTCATGAAAGAAGGATATCCCAAATAAATTTTGTTGGGTAAAAGATCCCCTTACCATAATTAAATTATTATTTTATTCATTTTTATAAAAATAAATGATAAACAAATTTTTATTAAAATATATATTTGGAAGTTAATTATTGTAATTTTCACCACTATTATTCAATTATATCCATTTTAATAAACTTATTACTTTTCTTTTTATATGGTATTCATTCTGATATCTTAATTTAATTTAATTATCAATTTTTATTCAATTACTATTCATTTATCATTATAATTGATACATTATATAATTATTTATTAATATTATAATTTATATAATCACATTTATTTAAAAATAGAATATAAGAAATATAATTGTTTTATTTATTTTTAATGGTTTTATGTGTGGACATGGAAATGTCCCTATAGGTGGATAATCAACCATTGACTTGATATTGTTGGTAGAGGATGAAAGGGATGTTTTAAATTTAAATATAGAGTAAATATGATACACTTAGTTGGCTTACATTTTTAATATAATTTTATATATCTGGATAATTAATTGTATAATTTTTTTTTTGTGAATGGGGTGTTTAAGAAAATAAAGAGATGAAGAATACAACAAAAAATTGTTTATAAAGACTTCATTAATCTTGTATATGGCATCTCTTTTATACCACTACAGTACCCAAAATGTTTGGATTTATCTTAAATAATAAATTATTTATGTATTTTATGTTTCTTGATAGTTAGTATTGTGGTAAAATACTGGAATTATCATGTGTGGAATCAGTTGCCTTCCATGTATAGAATGTGAGGTTATTCAAACTTAAGGGGAGGGGTATTTTTAGAATAAAATATTATATCCTTTTTAAATCATTAAATAGTTAATTTTTGACAATATAATTTGTAAAAAATAAAATATAATGGTTATAAGACCTTAAATGACCTATATAATTATAAACAGTACATTTATTTAGATGGTATATGAAAAATAAAAGAAATTGTTTGTTAAGGAATAACATTTGAATTAAGATTTGGAAGTATATTTTTCTAGTATGGAAATTAATTTTTCCATATATTAATTCCCTATTTATGAAATTTAATATATCATGGTCAAACCAAAATATTTATAAAGTATTAGTTCATTAACACATAATGAATGATTTAATATAAGTTACATTGCTTATATGAAAACTATATTTTTTCTGCTCAACTAATCATTTATGTATTTGAGAAAAGTTCCCCAAAAATCATTATTAAACAATATAAAGGTGTTATCTTATAAAATGCATTCTTCAAATAAATACAAATTCCTATCCTTGGTAATTTCTTTTAGTATATAAATTATGATTCTTATGATATATTTGCTAATATAGTCATTTACAAATTCACTTATATAATCCTTTGAATTTTTTAATCATGGTATATTGTTTTAAATTATAATATTTATATATACATAAATTATTCATGATAAATATTATTTATATCAAAATTAATTACATTTAGGTAAAATTACTAGTCTATTGGCCAGGTTACTATTCCAAATGATCATGTTAATATTCCAGAAGTCAATTATCTCTAATATAAATACCTATATGACTAAAGTAAATATTCAAAATAATCTTCTTATGTTTATATATTTCCTTTTTCTAATGTTGTTTGGTTTACTAATATTTTCATTTTTTATGAGAGTGTCGGTAATGGGGAAATGATTCTACAAGATTGGGGAGATCCATCTCTTCACAATTAATATTTTTTATTTTATATTTTTTTGTCACGTTTTTATGGTTGGAGTATTAATTTGGTTTCATTAGTGATTATTATAATATTATTTAGTAATGAAATAATTTTTTTTGGTTAATATATATTTTTATGTGTATAATATGATATAGTATATTATAAAAAAAATTATTCAGTAATTAAATACTATAAATAATCATTGTGTTTTTACATTATTCATCCTTTAGAAATATCCTCCTATAAATATAAAATCATAATCATGGTTTAGAATATATGAGGGTACTTTTATTCCACATTTGTTATGGTTCCCATGATACATGTTCATACTTATGGTTCCTCCATGACACATTGACAAGGAGAGTTTTCTTGTTGCATAGAAAATTTTAGATATAACTCAATATCATCAATAGTTATTCATCATAAGAGTGGTCATTCCCTAGTTTCACCTCCTCTACATTCAGTACATGAGATGTATCATGTATGAACATCATGAGATGTTATATTTAAACTCATCATGAAATTGGTCCATACTTTGTGGATGTTCCAGATGATATTAATCATCTCCTAAGTGATACATTATTTTTAAGGGGAGAATGTACCATGGGATATTATTACATTTCATTCCAAACCACATTACTCTAATCCAGGGTGATATTAGATCAAAAAATTACCTAAAACATCAAAATACATGGCCCTTGTATGTTATTAAACATATATCTTTTTCTGAAAGTAAAAAAAAATTATATGTTGATATATGTCATTAACATTATATTTCATCTCTTAAAAAATGTCATATCAATGTTTCTTCCATTGAAAAAGATCATCCCATCATGTTGTAGTTATTATTCACTTCTTAGGTAAAGCATCATATAGAGACACTTGAAATCTTTATTTGAATATTTTTTTATTTCATAACTCAAGTAATGTGTCTATTGATCCCATACTCCAATGAATTCCATTGATATGGATCTTACATTTAATCAAGCATTAGAATATTTTATTCCAATTATCTACCAATTTTAGGCTGATAAAACACGATGAGATTAAATTCATCACTCAAACCATGAATATGACATATTTATAATATATATGTAAACCATGGATCATGACTAGAGATGATCAAAATTGAAACCCCAAATACAATATCAATTTCCTTTAATAAAAATCATGTTATGTTTTTCCAGTTGGTAATCCTGCAAAATAATGAAAATGTGGGTAGTCTTTGTGATTAAAATCACAAAATATCATATCATATTTTTTTATTGAACATAATTGAGGTACTAGTGACAATGTATATAGTGACATTCTACCATTTACACATTGGTATAAGAAATGTTTTCATCATCCGTTTAAAATTTAGTATCACTTATTTATGATTCTACCAATTTAAAAATCTTGAGATATACTCTTCAATCTTTTTTTTCATGTGGTCCAACCAAAAGTTCTATTGAAGCTTATAGTACATATTTGTACTTTTATGATGGACTGAGAAATATTATTTTATGAATTATTCAATAAAATCCATCATTATATCATGTGATTAAGGAAGACATAGAATAAATATAAACTTAATCATACTATCACCCTCGATGTGTAAATAATGTCCCTTCAATTCCATTACTATTTTCACATTTTTTGTTTCTCCCAACCATCTCTTTGTGCCTCCATGATATTATTGTAGATATATAGCTATGAAATAATCTGGTAAATATAGAATTTATTCCTCACCATTATTATTTACAAAATCATCCTTTTCATATCAATGATGATAGGGTCTTATTTAATCAACATAATGTAAAAAAGAATACTGTTTTTCCTTCTATTAGCATCAGCTTCCTAGTATTCCATTTATTGATGCTAGTGAATATAGAAATAAATTTACTTTATTATCTTTAACCATTATCAGTGATAAAATTTTATCACATTCTTCGTGAATATGTACATTATAATACGGTGATTGGTGTATATATCTATATATATCGAATTTTCTTAATAAATGTTGTTCCCCCAAAAAGAGAGATAAAATATTATAGATGCTAAATCCAAATCAACATATGTAGTTTTTCTCATGGATTTCCAATTATCATGAGGAATAAGATATTTTAATATCATTATACAGGATCACACAAAACTATACTTCCTTTGATGTATCACTACTTGTCAAAAATCTTTCTCTGCTTATTGGTTGTGTGAGTGTAAGGGTAGTTATTACAGTCATCATGATATCTATAATGATTTACATGCATTATTCTATGCAAACATACGTTACCCATTTATATGATAACTTACTTAAATAGATATACACTCAAAAAAAAATACAATAAATCAACAGTAGTACCCAGATAAACTATGAAAACTATGGATTTTCCTGAAACTCTTTTTTATGAAAAATTTCATAATTTCCATTGTGTTTTTGATGGTTCTATAGAAATTCCATCACATATGATCACATTCCCCAAGAGTGAAACATTATACAATAAAAATTCGCAGTTCATTAATTTAGATGAAATTTTATCCTTCCGTAATGATTCAAATAAAAGCATCATATACTATTTGTGTTCCTCATTTCCCTTTATGTAAATGATAATATCATTAGTAAAAACTACCATAAAATTGTTGATGTAGTATATAAAGAATAAATTCATAAATTCAATAAATATTTCAGTTGAATATTAATTTTTGAAGGTAATAAATATTAACTTATGATTCATATACCTTATATGAGAAATAATAATCATAATATCTATTATCATCACATTAATTAGTGATATCTTGAAGAATTATTGACCTTTGAGATGTAATAAGACCCATTTATTTGATCAAATAATATATCAATTCTTGGAATGTGGTACATTTTAATTAGGTTGATTTTGTTGAGTTCATATTAATTGATATAATATAGCATGGATTAATCCTTCATCATCATAATGATCACATGTATACTCCATTTTGACTCAATAGTGAGTATTAACACATTACCCAAATGGTCTTGAATATTTTTCTTTAACTCTTAAAGTTTAACATCCCAAGTAAGTAATGAATAATAGATATTTTTATCTATGTCTATTAATGATTAAGATAGTGTTATAGAGGCTTAAAATGAAAGTAAATACAATCTTATGCATGGAATACACTAATATTCTTAAAAGATTGTTTTACTGCCTTTTGATGGAAAACCATTTTTGAATCTATATTTTGAAAATTTTATAAACTATTTTTGTCAAAAAAAAATTATTCTTTATTATTGGGACATCAAAGTTTACCTTGTGTGAATTTTTGGTATTTTTCTGACAATGTTCATTTTTTAATGAATAGTGAAAAATACTGCATTTTACATCAAAACGGCTTTTTAATCTAATTTATTTATATGATTAGATTATGTTTTGAATTTGTTTTGAAGTGAAATTAGAATATATTTTTACCATATTATCCAATGGTGGTCATTGGAATCAATTTCACTTTGAAATTAGACTTAAACTAGTGTCAATCTTTTGATACTTATTGTTTTGTAAAAACACGCTATTTGCTCTGGCAGCGGGAATTAAATATTAAATTAATTAATTTGACTTATATGATTTTAATTTTGTAAAATAGACTTCATTTTTGAATTCAGAATATCAAATATAGCATACGGTGAATTTTTGGTAATTTTCTGAAAAACTTCAATTTTTGATGAATAGTGAAACCACTAAGTGGTAATCAAGCAAACTGATTTTTCAGTTAAATGTAAGTTTACCACTAATGTGTATTGAATTTTGAAAATCCGACATACATGGTTGTCATTAAGAAGTAAAATGTGGTTCAATGAGATTATAATAATTTTTTGGTGAATAGTATCTTATTAAGTTTTTAATCGTGATTAGTGATAATTAGTGTAGTTTAAGGTATAAATAATGCTTTAATAATATGAAATGACCTAGACACATGTACAAAACATATTGGTTGTGTCATGGCCGACCAAGAAAAGCCATGGGTCAACTTGGGGACCCCATGGAGACATTTTAGTTGGGAAATGACATAAATAACTTTTTATTAAATGTTAAAGTAAAAATGACACAAACATAATATGTTTCACGAAAACAATTTTTACATGGAGTTATAAAGATCAGATATTTGATTATAAATAGTAATTGGAAAGATAAAAAGATTTCCTACATCATAGTATTTTTTTATGATTTTTAGACATTAAATTAATTAAATTATTTATGACATAATAATGATGCAGCGATGACATCATTATTTGACTATTTAAATAAAATGGAATGATAATGTAACATATATGAACTACACATGTCCAAAACTTATTGGATGAGTGGATTTAGAATCCTTATCACCTTATACACGAATTATATCAATGTGGGACCTTTTGAAACCGATACACATGTTCAGATAATGTAATATTTCTTTACTTTCCAAAAGTGCCCCTCCTCTCCTCTTATAAAAGGCCCCCACCTCTACCTCGTTTCACACACTCATCAAGCCTTTGGCTCGGCCAACCCCTGCCCATTTACTCTCTCCACATCCCTCTCCTCATCCTAGAGGATTCACTTTGGGCATAATCCTTTCAAAGGATTCCTTTAGGCTCGAATCAAAAAAGAGTTACACTTTTTAAGGTAATTCATTCTCTCATGTTAAATGATTTATTTTGCTTCTCCAACCCCCTAAACTCTTTTTATTTAATTATTGTGTAAAAACACCAGTATCTTCGATATACTAGGATGTTGTTATAAGATTTATTTGAGCTACACTCTCACACAACTGCATCAAATGGTTAAAGAACATACGGTTTCCGTGGATGGCGAAATTCTGCCTCCTGAAACGATGATTGTTCAATACTCATTTAACACCTTCAAGCTGGCCATTATGATGTCACTATTTTTATATATGATATATAATATGTTTATGTTTTCCATAAGCTTCTGTTTTTTCATTTTGGTCATACCTTTATGGTTTCCATTATGGGTAAACACGATATCTTCATTTTAGGAAGTGCGGACTACCGCCCCCTCAAAGTGATTTGATTCGTTAAATACCATATGTGGGACATATAAAGGATGGAACTATGATATTATATATGATATTATACTGGAATTATAATATACCTTTATATCATTATGATTCCATTCTATAAAATACGAAATAGAAATGAAAGTAGCGTTCATGCGTACGTACGACTTACCGTCTCCATGAACGGTGCATTTCATTTCTTACCTCTAAATGATTATGTAATATTATAAATGAAAGTATGTACTGGATATATATTACATATATGATATCTACATCATGAATACCATTCTGGATATAATGAAACTTTGACCAAATTAACAACATGTAAGTGTAAGAAGTCTATTTTTGACTTAAGAACCAAATACCGACAAAATGAACATTATTAACTTAACTGATTACATGATGTTCATAACATGGTATAAAAGGAATAATTAACTTGAAAAATATTCATAAGAAAGTAGAGATTAACTCAAGTTTATTATTCAGGAGATTAAAGAACGGTCAGGTCAAGTCGGATACGAGGTATGGGACTTCGTCTCAATCTCCTTTCGTTGAGGCATATTTTATTTTATACACAACTTTCTTTTATACGGTGTATAAACCCCTTTTACTTTTACGTTTATTCAAAAGGAATATTTTTTTATACGAAGCGTTTACTAAACGACAAAAGGGAATGTTTTTGTTGTACGTATGCGGCGACAACGACTTCTCCGCCGTCGTAACCGTTATTTGAGTTTCGGCTTCCTCTACAAGCCATACCTTCTTTTTAAAAGAAAAATAAATACCATGTTTTACTTTTCTTATATTTTAGTATTGAAAATGGTTTTCATAATGTTTTTATATCAATGTGTTGTATTGATATCTCGTGATTGAAATGTGGAAATTTTATGTTACCTTTATGCATGTTTTATGTGATATGATTATGTTATGGTTCTTGGGAATTATTATGAAGACGGGTGGTTCCGTGATAAACTAAGGGCGGGTGAGCCCGTTATAGCTCTCCAATGCATTGGGTAACGCAGAGTGAAACGTTAAGGTTTCTCCGAAGAGATTTTAGGGAATATACTATTATGGGTATTCCAAACGTAACCAAGAGGGTTACTCCCTACGTAAGAATGTTATGAATGCCTCAAGTTACCTTTATGTCTTATGATTTCTATGATTTATTCATGATTTTATGAGGTATGTTAAAGTGCCTATGTTTTATGGGTAAAGTATGATTTCATTATTATGTATATATGAACTCATGTTTCCTTTCCATGTTTTTTTTATAACCCATACTGAGTTTTTATGCTCATCCCAAGTTTTTGAAATGTTTTTCACAGGTCAAGGGAAAGGTACATGATAAGATGATAGAGTCAATGATGTCTCAAGAAATAATCCATGTTTTATTTTAAATGTGATTCCATTGATGGGAATGAAGAATACTATCCTTATGTAACCACTTTGTTTATATGTGGAATGTAATGAAAGTTTTATGACTTAATTTCTAAAACTCTAAACCCGAAAAGATCATCAATGTGTAATCTTGTAATAACTCAATATTAAGTAAGGTTTAAGGCTGGGGCCTTATAGTTGGTATTAAAGGTCGGTTTAGATAACTTTAGGAGTTAGAATTCTATTAAATGATTATCCAAAAGTATTTTTTTCAAAATGATATAGCATTTAAAGATTACCATGTTGCTTCATCTAAGACATGTTTGTTCAGAATGGTTTTCCGCAGAGGAAACAGGGAAGCAGTGCTAGGAAGGCATACAGAAGGAAATAACCTTCCGAATCAGCATCTAGAAATGGTCGGAATTGGAACTGAATAGTTTGTTGCAGTAATGGCGCAGTTGAATCAAGTGATAAATGGCGGTGGTATCCATACACGAGATCAGCCAGACCAACCGCATAGGAACATGTCAGTGGTGGAACAATTCACGAGGCAACATCCACCATCATTCAGAGGATCATCTGACCCTGTGCTAGCTGAAGGGTGGATTAAAGTACTGGAGAAGATTTTTGATGTCATGGGGTGTTCAGACAATCAAAAGGTTAGTCTTGCTATTTACCGTTTGGAGGGTGAAGCAGATCAGTGGTGGTCTATGGTTAAAAATATCAGGGACGCCGATGAGATTGATGCTCTTGACTGGGATGAATTCAAAGGTATATTTCTTGAGAAGTATTTTCCTAAGGCTGTTCGACTTAGGATGGAA
The DNA here is from genome assembly GCA_963277665.1 of Viscum album. NCBI lineage: Eukaryota > Viridiplantae > Streptophyta > Magnoliopsida > Santalales > Viscaceae > Viscum > Viscum album. Next base: position 1,596,855,100 of record OY728133.1, on the reverse strand, counting down.
AAGCAATTCTTGGAATTGAGGCAAGAGGAAGACTCAGTGGCTGCCTATGAAGAAAGGTTCACTCGATTGGCAAGGTATGCTCCAAATTTTATCCAGGACCTTGATAGTAAAATCAATCGTTTTTACTCAGGATTAAAGCCAAAATATCGAAGGGCATTAGCTTATCGTGAGTTTAAAAGTTATGAAAATCTTTTTCGATGTGCTGAGAAGGTGGAAATGGAGTTTGGCAATGACCAAGTTTTCTATAAAAACTAGCAGAAGAAGAGACCGAGGTGGCAGGAGAAAGGTAAGAATTCTTCAAAAAAGTCTGATGGTAAGAGAACTAAGTTTCCAGTTTGTGATAAATGTGGCAAAAGGCATGCTGGGGAATGACTTCTGAATTCTTGAAGGTGCTACCGATGTGGTAAGATGGGACATAAGGCTCGTGATTTCACTGAAAAGGATCAAGGTGAAGGTAAGGACAAATTTGATTTGCAGTTAGTGAAATGTTATAAGTGCAATGAGATGGGTCACTATGCAAACGAGTGTCCGACAAGGAGCTTGAGTGATGGGAAGCAGTTAGACTACAAGAAGAAAGGGGTGGTGAAATCCTTTGCAACTACTTCAGCAGATGTCAGGCCATCAAATGAAGTTGTATCAGGTACTTTGTTTGTTTTTTCATATTATGCCAGTGTGTTGTTTGATTCGGGGTCTACACATTATTTCATCTCTGAAACCTTTTCTAGTAAAATGGGAATACCATCTTAAGAAATGACTCCTGAACTTTTGGTAAAAACACCTGGGGGAAGTGTCAAGGCAAAAAGAATTTATAAGAATCTTCTTATCCTTATCTGTGGAAAGAACTTACTTGCAAACCTTATTGTTCTACCTCTAGTAGAGTTTGATGTTATCCTGGGTATGGATTGGCTCTCTATTTACCATGCTAAGATTGACTGTAGAGCTAAAGAATTTTCTTTTCAGAAAGACTTTCAGTTTGTTTACAGGAATGAACCCTTACTTTTGATAACATATCAAGAGTCCGAGAAACTTGTAAAAGATGGAAATGAATGTTACCTTGCACACGTCGTTGAAAATAAAGGAACTGTTCAGATTAATGATGTGCCAGTGGTAAATGAGTATCCTGATGTTTTTCCTGATGAGTTGCCTGGAATAAAACCAGATCGGGAAGTTGAGTTTACTGTTGACTTAGTTCCTGATTCTAATCCAATTTCAAAACCCCCTTATCGAATGGCACAAATTGAACTTTTAGAGTTGAAGGAGCAATTGCAAGATTTATTAGAGAAAGGTTTCATTAGACCTAGGACATCACCATGGGGTGCTCCTGTTTTATTTGATAAAAAGAAAGATGGTTCTATGAGACTTTTCATTGATTATAGAGCCTTGAATAATATCACTATTAAGAACAAATATCCTTTGTCTCATATCGATGATTTGTTTGATCAACTCCAAGGAGCTCAGTTTTTTTCAAAGATTGACTTGAGATCGGGGTACCATCAGCTGAAGGTAAAGGAGGCAGATATTCCGAAGACCGCATTCTGTACGAGATATGGCCATTATGAATTTGTAGTAATGCCTTTTGGGCTAACCAATGCACCTGTTGTATTCATGGACTTAATGAATAGAATTTTCCATGAGTTCTTGGATAAGTTTGTGGTGGTTTTCATTAATGATATTTTGGTGTTTTCTAAAAGTAATGAGGAGCATGAAAAACATTTAAGGGTTATCTTGCAGACCTTAAATGAAAAGAAACTATATGGTAAATTCAGCAAGTGTCAGTTTTGGTTGCAACAAATTTCTTTCCTTGGTCACATTGTTTCTAAAGATGGAATAACTGTTGATCCTGCAAAAACAAAAGTTGTGGAAGAATGGCCAAGACCCACAAATGTAACCGAGATTCGTAGCTTCCTTGGTTTGGCGGGCTATTACCGAAGGTTTGTTAGATATTTTTCATGGTTATCTAGTCCAATGACTAAGCTAACTCGGAAGGGTGTTAAGTTTATCTGGACAAAATAATGTGATGATTGTTTTTAGGAATTGAAAAGAAGATTGGTGAATGCTCTAGTTTTGGCACTTGCTTCCAGGAATGGTGAGTTTGTTATATACAGTGATGCTTCATTGAAAGGACTTGGTTGCGTCCTAATGCAGAATGATCAGGTAATTGCTTATGCTTCACGACAGTTGAAAACTCATGAGGTAAATTACCCTACACATGATTTGGAATTAGCTGCTGTTGTTTTTTTCTTTAAAAATTTGGAGGCATCATTTGTATGGAGTAAAGTGTGAAATATATATCGATCACAAAAGTTTAAAGTATATATTCACTCAAAAAGAGTTAATCATGAGACAGAGGAGATGGCTAGAATTAATCAAGGATTATGATTGTACAATTCATTACCATCCGGGAAAAGCAAATAAAGTGGCTGATGCTTTGAGTCGAAAAAGTAATGCTTCATTAACAATGTTGCGGTTGGAACGTGATCCTTTGGTTAACGATTTGATGAACATTGGCATAGAAGTTGTTGGTGCAGGATGTCCTTCTGTTTTGTTTCAGGTATCAGTGAGATCATCTCTATCAGATAGAATCAAGCAAGCACAGAAGCAAGATAGTGAGTTGCAGAAAAAGGTAGAGCTGGTTCAGAAAGGTAAGTTGCCTGAATTCAACATTGATAATGATTGTGTTTTGAGATTTTGGAAGAGATTGGGTGTGCCTTGTGATTCACAGTTGAAGAGAGCGTTGTTATGTGAAGATCATAGTTCTCCGTTTTCAGTTCATCCGGGCAGTACTAAGATGTATAGAGATCTGCGGGAGTATTACTGGTGGGATGGAATGAAAAGAGATATTGCTGATTTTACTGTGAAGTGTTTGACTTGTCAGCAGGTTAAAGCAGAGAGGCAGTTACCGAAAGGGATGCTTCAGCCTTTACCAGTGCCAGAGTGGAAATGGGAGAATATATCCATGGACTTTGTTGTTGGATTACCGAAGACATCTCGAGATAATAATGCAATCTGGGTTATTGTTGATCGCTTGACCAAATCTGCTCATTTCTTTGCTATAAGAGATACTTTCTCTCTTGATCAACATTCCCGTTTGTATCTTAAAGAGATAGTCAGGTTACATGGAGTTCCACTCTCCATTGTATCGGATCGTGATCCCAGGTTTACTTCTAACTTTTGGAAAGGCCTTCAGAAGTCGTTGGGTACTGAGTTAAATTTTAGTACAACTTTTCATCCTCAGTCAGATGGGCAGTCAGAACGAACAATTCAGACAATGGAGGATATGCTACGAGCTTGTTCTATGGATTATCAGGGAAGTTGGGACCAACATCTTTCTTTTGTTGAGTTTTCATATAATAACAGTTTTCATTCCAGTATACAGATGGCACCATTTCAGGAATTATATGGGAAGCGGTGTCGAACTCCAGCTTTCTGGGATGAAGTGGGTGAAAGAAAGTTGATGGGACCAGAATTGGTAGAAGAGATGGCAGAAAAAGTACAGCTGATTCAGAAACACATGAGAACAGCTCAGATCAGGCAGAAGAGTTATGCGGATAACCGGAGGAAGGATCTATCTTTAGAGGTAGGTGATCATGTTTTTCTCAAGGTTTCTCCTTGGAAAAGTGTGATGAGATTTGGTAAGAAAGGAAAGATGAGTCCAAGGTTTATTGGACCATACGAAATTCTGGAGAGAGTTGGATCAGTTGCATACCGAGTGGCTTTACCTTCGAGTTTATCTCAGGTACACAATGTTTTTCACGTTTCGATGTTTAGAAAGTATATGCCAGATCCATCTCATGTTTTGAGTCCAGAGGTAGTTCAGCTGGAAGAGAACCTATCTTATGAGGAACAACCGGTCTAGATTCTTGACCACAAGGAGCAAGTGTTACGGAATAAGGTGATTAAGCAGGTAAAGGTTTTGTGGAAAAACCACATGATTGAAGAGGCAACATGGGAATCTGAAAATGCAATGAGGGATAAGTACCCCCATTTATTCGATAAGTAAATAAATTGCGGGGACGCAATTTTCTAAAGGGGGGAAGGATGTAACATCACAAGTAAGTAATTAATAATAGATATTTTTATCTATGTCTATTAATGATTAAGATAGTGTTATAGAGGCTTAAAATGAAAGTAAATACAATCTTATGCATGGAATACACTAATATTCTTAAAAGATTGTTTTACTGCCTTTTGATGGCAAACCATTTTTGAATCTATATTTTGACAATTTTATAAACTATGTTTGTCAAAATAAAATTATTCTTTATTATTGGGACATCAAAATTTACCTTGTGTGAATTTTTGGTATTTTTCTGACAATGTTCATTTTTTAATGAATAGTGAAAAATACTGCATTTTACATCAAAACTTCTTTTTAATCTAATTTATTTATATGATTAGATTATGTTTTTAATTGGTTTTGAAGTCAAATTAGAATATATTTTTACCATTTTATCCAATGGTGGCCATTGGAATCAATTTCACTTTGAAATTAGACTTTCACTGGTGTCAATCTTTTGATACTTATTGTTTTGTAAAAACACACTATTTGATCTGGCAGCGGGAATTAATTATTAAATTAATTAATGTGACTTATATGATTTGAATTTTGTAAAATAGACTTCATTTTTGAATTCATAATATCAAATATAGCTTAGGGTTAATTTTTGGTAATTTTCTGAAAAACTTCAATTTTTGATGAATAGTGAAACCACTAAGTGGTAATCAAGCAAACTGATTTTTCAGTTAAATGTAAGTTTACCACTAATGTGTATTGAATTTTGAAAATCCGACATACATGGCTGTCATTAATAAGTAAAATGTGGTTCAATGAGATTATAATAATTTTCTGGTGAATAGTAACTTATTAAGTTTTTAATCGCGATTAGTGGTAATTAGTGTAATTTAAGGTATAAATAATGCTTTAATAAAATTAAATGACCTAGACACATGTCCCAACCTTATTGGTTGTGTCATGGCCGACCAAGACAAGCCATGGGTCAACTTGGGGACCCCATGGAGACATTTTGGTTGGGAAATGACATAAATAACTTTTTATTAAATGTTAAAGTAAAAATGACACAAACATAATATGTTTCACGAAAACAATTTTTACATGGGGTTATAAAGATCAGATATTTTATTATAAATAGTAATTGGAAATATAAAAATATTTCCTACATCATAGTATTTTTTTTATTATTTTTAGACATTAAATAAATTAAATTATTTATGACATAATAATGATGCAGCGATGACATCATTATTTGACGATTTAAATAAAATGGAAAGATAATGTAAAATATATGAAATACACAGGTCCAAAACTTATTGGATGAGTGGATTTCGAAGCCTTATCACCTTATCCACGAATTATATCAATGTGGGACCTTTTGAAACCGAAAAACATTTTCAAATAAAGTAATATTTCTTTACTTTCCAAAAGTGCCCCTCCTCTCCTCTTATAAAAGGCCCCCACCTCTACCTCATTTCACACACTCCTCAAGCCTTTGGCTCGGCCAACCCCTTACCATTTACTCTCTCCACATCCCTCTCCTCATCCTAGAGGATTCCCTTTGGGCAGAATCCTTTCAAAGGAAGCCTTTAGGCTCGAATCAAAAAGGAGTTACACTTTTTAAGGTAATTCATTCTCTCATGTTCATTTGTTTTATTTTGCTTCTCCAACCCCCTAAACTCTTTTTATTTAATTATTTTGTAACAAAACCAGTATCTTCAATATACTAGGATGTTGTTATAAGATTTATTTGAGCTACACTATCACACAACTGCATCAAATGGTTAAAGAACATACGGTTTCCGTGGAAGGCGAAATTCTGCCTCCCGAAACGATGATTGTTCAATACTCATTTAACACCTTCAAAGGTGGCCATTATGATGTAACTATTTTTATATATGATATATAATATGTTTATGTTTTCCTTAAGCTTCTGTTTTTTCATTTTGGTTATACCTTTATGGTTTCCGTTATGGGTAAACACGATATCTTCATTTTAGGAAGTGCGGACTACCGCCCCCTCAAAGTGATTTGATTCGTTAAATACCATATGTGGGACATATAAAGGATGGAACTATGATATTATATATGATATTATACTGGAATTATAATATACTTTTATATCATTAGGATTCCATTCTATAAAATACGAAATATAAATGAAAGTAGCGTTCATGCGTACGTACGGCTTACCGTCTCCATGAACGGTGCATTTCATTTCATACCTCTAAATGATTATGTAATATTATAAATGAAATTATGTACGGGATATATATGACATATATGATATCTACATCATGAATACCATTCTAGATATAATGAACCTTTGACCAAATTAACAACATGTAAGTGTAAGAAGTCTATTTTTGACTTAAGAACCAAATACCGACAAAATGAACATTATTAACTTAACTAATTACATGATGTTCATAACATGGTATAAAAGGAATAATTAACTTGAAAAAGATTCATAAGAAAGTATAGATTAACTCAAGTTTATTATTCAGGAGAATAAAGAACGGTCGGGTCAAGTCGGATACGAGGTATGAGACTTCGTCTCAATCTCCTTTCGTTGAGGCATATTTTATTTTATACACAACTTTCTTTTATACGGTGTATAAACCCCTTTTACTTTTACGTTTATTCAAACAGAATCTTTTTTTATACGAAACGTTTACTAAATGACAAAAGGGAATGTTTTTGTCATATGTATGCGGCGACAACGACTTCTCCGCCGTCGTAACCGTTATTTGAGTTTCGGCTTCCTCTACAAGACATTGCTTCTTTTTAAAAGAAAAATAAATACCATGTTTTAATTTTCTTTTATTTTAGTATTGAAAATGGTTTTCATAATGTTTTTATATCAATGTGTTGTATTGATATCTCGTGATTGAAATGTGGAAATATTATGTTACCTTTATGCATGTTTTATGTGATATGATTATGTTATGGTTCGTGGGCATTATTATGAAGACGGGTGGTTCCGTGATAAACTAATGGCGGGTGAGCCCGTTATAGCTCTCCAATGCATTGGGTAACGCGAAGGAGTGAAACGTTAAGGTTTCTCCGAAGATATTTTAGGGAATATACTGTGATGGGTATTCTAAACGTAACCAAGAGGGTTACTCCCTACGTAAGAATGTTATGAATGCCTCAAGTTACCTTTATGTCTTATGATTTCTATGATTTATTCATGATTTTATGAGGTATGTTAATGTGCCTATGTTTTATGGGTAAAGTATGATTTCATTCTTATGTATATATGAACTCATGTTTCCTTTCCATGTTTTTTTATAACCCATACTGAGTTTTTATGCTCTTCCCAAGTTTTTGAAATGTTTTTCACATGTCAAGGGAAAGGTAAATGATAAGATGATAGAGTCAAGGATGTGTCAAGAAATAATCCATGTTTTATTATAAATGTGATTTCATTGATGGGAATGAAGAATACTATCCTTATGTAACCACTTTGTTTATATGTGGAATGTAATGCAAGTTTTATGATCTAATTCTCTAGAACTCTAAACCCGAAAAGATCCTTAATGTGTAATCTTGTAATAACTCAAGATTAAGTAAGGTTTAAGGTTGGGGCATTATATAAAGTGTGTTTGATGCTATCATATTTAATAATTATTAGATAGTAGTGGCTCTATTTATATGTCAATTTTATAACTATACCTCATGATATGGGGGATGACCATATAACTCTTGAAGAAATACATTAGTTTATTCCCTCACAATTAGAATTTACTCCAGGTTGATAAATTCCATTGAATGAATCATTTTATTGGGTTATTTATCATCATAGGAAATCAACACTAACACTATTGAGGAATTTTACAATTGATATTCTTGATATTTATTAAAATTGTAATGAATCATGGGATAGATTATAATATGAATATATATTTCTACTTCCCTTTTTAATGTGTTCGTTATGTTGAGAATGAATATCCATGACCAGAATAGAGTAAAATCACAAAAATGGATGTATTACATGATAAACTAGATTAATAATTCCAATGAATATTATAGGAGATTAGTCCACCACATAGGTTAAAATGTTTTCACCACTATACATTTTTACATATATCTCTTCATTAAAGTATCTGGGATTTGACTAAATAATTACAGAGAAAAATTAGGATATAAAGGACTGTGTAGAACCAAAATAAAATAAAACCTTTTTATATAATTGATTGAGTCTAATGTTTACCCTGTATGATTACATTTTTATGGTCCACATAATCTGTAGTGATGGATAATAGATTCCCTTACTATTTTCTTCTATTGTGGTTGCTAATGTCTACTATCCTTAATGACTTATTGTTTATTGTGATGGTTTGTATAGTTCACTTACACCTTATGGTATAAGTATTGAACAATGGGTAGTGCATTAGGTGTTTATTCCCATTCATACACATTGTTAGTCATATTAACATTGTTTATTTGGAATTTATGATCTTGGTGTCCATGTCTTCCACACATGAATAATTTTCCCATCACTTTTAAAAAATCCAATGATATTTTTTGACATGTTTGATGTTGGATCCTCTTTCCCCCTTTTTCAATTGACCCACCATCTTAAAACCCCACTTTTATCTTTTTATATTTTTTACCTTAGGACTATTAAATATTCATGATCTCTTATTTGAGATATTATAAAACCACTTCTCCATAATTCCAAAAAATTATGCATTTCTAGGGACTGTTGTTTGTTTTATTTAAAAAAAAACTCTATCTAATTTTCAATAATTTTTTATAAAAAAACACAAGTTGTATCCTGTAATAATTCTGAATTTTTTTCTTCATAATATGTTATAGATTTATCTTTTTCTTTTTTCATCTCTATGAAATCTACCTCAATCATTGGTTTATGAGTTTGATGGAAATACATGGTAAAAAATATGTTCATTGATTCTTACAACTACAACTCATTCTTTTCAACCCACGACTTGGTTTTCTTTATTAATGTACATCATTGATTGGATTCTACGTATAAAAGATAAATTGGAAGAGACACCTTCTCTTTCTTAGGGAAGTGGAGGACCTAAAAGATCATCAATTGAGATAACCCACTATTACACGACATGTGTATCTGAGGAGCCACTAATTTTTTGCGGTCGTTTATGCATAATGGACATAAAGGACAATCAATTCATATTTTGTAAAGGAGGATATACCATGTGGATCAGGTTATTATTCATATAATGATCCAAGAAATTAAGCATTAATATTATATTTTGAACTCCAAATACCAAGGCATTAAGTATGTCATTCAAGCAATCATTTCATTTCCCATCTTATGGGTTATTGGCTGGGTTTCTCCAGGATCCCACAATAATCTAAAAAATGAAAATGTCTTAAATAATTTTATTAGAATGAATATATAAAATTTTCATATTCATATTTTATATTAAAATAATTTATTATGGGTCGCTTTTTTTCCATTTAATAAAAAATATTATTGTTCACATACATATAATTAGACATAACTTATCGATTTCACCAAATTTCTTCTAATCATAATTCAAAAACTAAATAACATGTGTTATTAAACCAACTATAGTGGACTGAATTTTCCCTACCATAATATTACATCATATTTTGATAATCCTCATAATAGAGATACAAATCCCCAACCAATAGGTTTGGTGTCATGGGAAAAATAGGATCATACATAAAATTTATATAATAAAACAAAAAACATTTAATTAAAAATTTCATCCTTATCCTTGTAAAACCATATGTTCTAAATAAAATGTGTAATCACTTGGGGATGTACGTCAAATATGGCGTGATAGAAAAACCCAACAAGAGGAAGAATACGAGACACAAAACAATATAACATGGTTGAGAATAATAATAATAATCATCATATAATAATCATGCTACCATCATCAAGAACATGAGGAAAACATCTGATAAAGGTATGTAATTTTGTAATGTGTAAAAATGAAAAATCATGTCATAGTGGCCAAATATACCACATAATTGTGAATTAATCTATCATTATGTTAATGCATAACATATGTTCGTAATAATACCATCATCACAGAGATCAAATCTATGACAACCCTGCTTTTATTACAAACATAAACATGATTTATTACATAAACTGTTCACTTGATACAACGTGGATGATCAAGAGGTCTAGTGTCTTTGGGGCTTAAGAACATTACATTACATCATAAAAAATGAAGTGCAACATCTTTATTGAAAACATATGTTACATTTCCACTATATTTCATTGTACTTATCATTTCATGGGATAACCAGAGGACATGCATATGGAAAGGGGTGAGGTATAAAGCCCAAATAGGGAATAAACATGGAATACATGAAGAGTAAAATACATGTTAGGAAATACTAATATCAATAGTTCAAAAGAGAAACATTAACATAATGTTATGATAAATCATGATAATCATAACATGGAAATTTGGCAACAACACTAAAGATGGAATTAGCATGAGCCAAGGCTCGTTGAACATGGAGGTTGAGTAATACCTCATTGCACATGAATTAGCATGAGTCTTCAATAATTTCACATAATGAATCATTCTATTATAATTTACTCAATGAAATGGAGTGCTATAAGGGTGCACGCTTCTTAAACCTTTCATTTAACTCATAAGTGTGACACATGGATCATAAAACATGGATGAATAAAACATGATAATTTATTAAACGATAAAGTAATTTTGAATTCATACATTAAACATTATAATAATTATGTAAATGTGCATAAAGGTGAATACCCTATATGGAAAAATGGACATGGTATTCACTACACAATGGCATTGGATAATAAAATCGGTGCGGTTTCGGAAACGTAACGGCGTGACATAAGAATTCATAAAAAAGGATGATGACAATGACAGAGGTTCCTCATCATATTTACATGTAATGGATAGTAAGTATGTTATAAAGATACAAGTAGCAACAATTGTAATGTAATTTGGATTCATGAAACAAAACCATAGCTTGAATGTAAATGAGGAGAGAGAAGTTCATTTCAGAATTTCAGCATAGTAACGATTTTACATGGGAGGCATTTAATAAGAGAGAAAGGGGTCTCCCATCATTCAAAAATAATGTGGGAAGTATAAGGGAGGTGTAAATCCATACCACAACATTCCAAATTGAAATTAAAATGGAAATACAACTTAATGTAAATTTGACAAAAATGAGAAAGGAAGAAAAATCCCTTACTTGGAAGTGTGCTTCCAAAGACATGAGAGAGGCTTGAAAGAGGATTATATAGAACTTAGGGCACCTTGAGAGGATTCTAGAGAGATTTTTCCAGAGTTTGGACGTATTTCAAATTATTTGAGTGAGGAGGAAGTGGGAGCTTGGGTGGGTTTATAGAGGAAAGGTGGGAGATTTCTTTATTATTTAGGTTTGGGACACCTTATATTAAACTAATCCAATCCACAAACCGGATTATGATTTTTGACCATGGTTTCGAAAAAGTGAATAGTAAAACAATATATTATATGGCCAATGTCCGATCATCTTAAAATAATAGGGTTGTGTATGTGGAGGTGAGTCACCCTCCCATAGAAATCAATTTCAAAAGACAAGGTGTTTAATAAGTCTTGAGGGGTCCATTAATGCTTTAAAAAGTAAGATAAACAAACACAAAATCACATTATATTAATTGTAAAACATTTATTTGCCGAACAAAAATATTATTGTATTTTATTACATAACTATTGGGTAATTATGATTTCATAAAACACATTATATATTTAAATTGTATTTAATTTATACCCAAAAATATGATTGTATCAGAAAATTATGAAAAATTCACCATTGGATAATTTTGACATCCTGATTCCAGAAACAACATTAATTTTATCTAAATAATTTTCTAAATATGTTAATTTTCACTTTTAAAATAATAACCGACATTTATAAAAAATTCAAGGGTTTTGACAAAAATGGCTTTCAAACCTTAAAAATTACAATTGCTTTCATAAAATTATATGATCATTTATATATAATAAAATTACTCTAAAAATAATAATAATATTTTATTAAAATATTATTTTATTCAAAAATACATTAATTTAATTAAATAGAAATCTTAATTAATTAATAAATAAAAACAATGTTGGTACTTTAAAAACTATTTACAATGTATCTATAATGACAAGAAAGTATATTCATTAATATATACAAAAAATAATTTAGATGAACATAGTACAATATATTTGTTAAACAACCCCTCAAAATACCTGCATAAGACCTAATGGTAACATGTGAGATTGTGACGGCCTCTTGGGGAGGCTCGAATAACATCGTTCGAGTTGTAATTTCTATAAACTTCTACTTTTCCTATAGACGGTCCTGTTCAAGCATGAAATGATTAAGATCAAAATGGTATTGGTCAAGAGCTAAGCCCAAATATGCCACCTCTTTTCCGAGCACTGACAAATGGGCTTTGTATAGAGAAATTCTACAAGATGAGGCCATCGCTTACTTTGTCTGAGTAAATTGGATTTGTTACAGCCCTATATATATACTAATCATGTGATCACTGTTCAACGACTATATTAGCCACGTTCACAATTGATAACATAAAACCAAGGATGTTGACATTTTATATATACATTTTAAATAAAGAGACAATTAATTAGATCAAGAGGGATATCCATTAACGAAAATTTGGGTCATTATAATATTAAACTATTATAAAATTATACCCTTGAAATTTCCTTTCCCCACACTAAAACAGATGTGGGTAACTCAGCTTCATCATTTCCTCTGATTCACAAGTCACTTCTTCAAACTTGTGGTTTCTCCACAAAACCTTGACGAGGGGCATTGTCTTATTTCATAGAACTTTGTTACTACGATATTTGATCATCAATGGTTGCTCCTCATAAGATAGATAATCCTACAACTGTACCAACTCATATGAGAGAACATGTGAAGGGTCCAGTATGTAATACCTTAATAGGGATTCATGAAAGAAATTAAGTAGTTTTTCCATGTTTGGTGGAAGTGCTAGTCGATAGTCCACATCCCCGTCACGATAAAGAATCTCGAAGGGGCCAATGTAGCTTGAACATAACTTCCCTTTCTTTCCAATCCTCATGACCTTCTTCCATGGAGATATGTGTAGAAAAAACATGTCTCCAACTTTATACTCAAGGTCTTGACGACAGTTATCTGCATAACTCTTATGTTGACTCTAGGATGCCTAGATATGATGCTGAATGGTTTTCTCCTTCTCCACTATTTCTTCGACCATTTATGATCCAAGAAGCTTATGTTCATTGAACTCATACCATCACGTCAGTGTTCTGTATCATTTCCCAAAATAGGATTCATATGGGTGCCATTTGGATACTCTAGTGGAGATTGTTATTATAATAGAACTCAACTAGAGGATGATGTTGTTCCCATCCTCCTTTAACGACCATTGAGAATTCTCTCCACAGGTCCTCTTGTGTTTGGATAGTCCGCTCGGATTAGCCATCAGTTTGTGGATGATAAGTCGTACTGAAGTTCAGTTCAGTATTTAGAGTATGTTGAAGAATCTTCCAAAAGATATAGGTGAGTCTTGGATCTTAGTCAGACATAATATATAGTGGTACTCTATGTATCCTTACCACATCCCTGATATAAATCTGTGGCAGTTGATCGAATGAGAAATCCTCTCGAATAGAAATGATGTGTATAGTCTTTGTAAGATGATCCACCACAACTCATATTGCATTGTTTCCTTTAGATGTCCTCAGATGCCTGGTGACAATTTCAATGGTGATGTTCTCCCATTTCCATTATGCTATGGTAAATGGTTGCATCATCCCCTTAGACATATACCTCTCTGCCTTCACATGATGACACACCAGGAACATTGATGTATATTCAGTAATCTCCTTCATCATATTATCCCACCAAACGTTTTCATAGAGGTCTCGGTACATCTTATTGATCCCTAGGTGAATAGAGAAATTTGAACTAAGTGCATCATCCAAAAGTTCATTCTTAAGCTCCAGACATGATAGAATAGATAGTCTTTTCCCAAACCCCACAGTTCCTTCATCATTAACATTAAACTCCGAAGATTTCCTTTTTTCGATAGCTTCATCTTTTTCCTAAATTCCCACATCATCCTATTGATCATCCTTTATTCTTCCCAAAATAGAAAGTTGTGCAATAATTTGTGAATGGATTGATGATGTTCCCATCTTTATGATTCCCATCTCCATCGTCATCGTGTCTAAGAAGATTGGATCCTTCTCAATTATCATCATTGATGGAATTGCTAGGTCCTTTCTACTTAGTGCACCTGCCACCTTGTTTGCATTCCCAGGGTGATAATTTGTCGAACAATCATAATCCTTGCTGAGATCTATCCATCTTCTCTGGTGCATATTATGCTCTTTCTGTGTAAATATAAATTTAAGGCTCTTTTGGCCAGTATATATATCACATTTCTCCCCATAAAGATAATGATGCTAGATATTCAAGGAAAAGATCATTGCCTTTAACTACTGATCATGCGTTGGATAGATTCTCTCAGGGAATTTTAACTTCCTTGAGGCGTAGGATTACACTTTATCATTATTCATCCGCACATAGCCTACGCCCTTCTTCGATGCATCACTGAATACCACAAAAATTTCCCCACTTGTGAGTAAAGTGAGCACGATCGCAATGATAAGCCTTTTTTCATCTCTTTTTAGAATTCGTTACATTCATATCTCCTAGAAAACATTACTCAATTTCGAGTTAGCATGGTAATAGGGTTCGAAAATCGTGAGAAATTTATCACAAATCATCGATAATATCCAGCTAACCCCAAGAAGATACAGATATCTGTTACCAATGATAGCCTCTGCCTTCCCCAAATTGCATCTGTTTTGGAGGTATCCACAAACATCCCATTGCTAGTATTGATATTCCATAAGAATGAGACCACATTCAACTAGGACTCACACTTGTTGTACATTTCATAGAGCTTTTCCTTGAGAAATTTCTCTAGTATAGATCATAAATACTCCTCCTGATACTCATTGGTTTTGAGTATATTAGAATACCATCTCTAAAGACTACCAAAAAATTGTCAAGGAAATCTCTAATGACTTTATTCATCATGTTAATTAAGATTACTAGAGCATTAGTGAGTCCGAAAGGCATTACTATTAATTCATAATTCTCCTATGTTGTATGAAAAGTAGTCTTGGGGACATCTTCCTTCTTCACCCTTACTTGACAATATCCCAACCACAAATCTACCTTGGAGAAGTATTTTTCTCTATACAGCAGATCAAACAAGTCATCGATCTGTGGCATAGGATACATGTTATTTATCGTGATTTTTTTATGTTCAAGATAGTCGATGAAAAACCACATTGACCCATCATTCTAAATGATGAGGAGGACTAGTGCACCCCATGGTGAAGAACATGGGAATATAAACACATTATACATATTCTCCTATACTTGTTTCTTCAGATCTTCAATCACCAGGACAACTATTCTATATCGAGTCTTGGATATTGGTAGATCCCCTGGTATATGTTCAATTGAGAATTCAACATCTCTTCTAGGAGGAAGACCAGGTAGTTCCTTGGAAAACACTTCAGCAAATTCCTTCACAATAGGCATGTCATCAAATATGGTTTCTTCCTTGGACTCAATCATATGATCCAGATACGCGTGATCATAGGGATGTAATATCCATGCTTGAGATGATGGGGATAAAGTAGATTCATCTTCCTCCTTACACATTTATAGAATCTGGGGTCGATTCTCCATAAAGAGTGTGATTTCACATTCCTGACAATTTATGTTTAATCTATATAATGAAAGACAATCCATTCCTTGAATTGCATCAAATTCCACCATAGGGAGTATGACGTAGTTCACCAGGAAATTCAATCCTCATATTATAATAGTGGAGGACTTATATTCATGGGATGCAATAATTTCCCCATTTTTCGTATTGACCGAAATCTTCACTTCAATGATATGATGTGGTTCTGGGATTGTTCCACTAAAATTTCGAGATATTAATGAATGCGTAGAGACTCAATCAAAATGTATGTTTTCTATTATTTAATTAATAACTAGCATAGATGTCACCAATTCATTGTCAGGTTTCACTTCGGCAGAAGTGATTGCAAAAGCTCTTTCTTTCTTCCTTAGAAGTTGTTGGTTTCCTCTAAAACCCCTTGGATTAGGGCACTGATCGGAAAATGCCCCGGTTCATTGCATTTTAATCAATGAACAATGTTTTGAGGTTTGAACAGGACATTCCTCTCCTCTGTTGCATCCATATGTCTTTCTAGACAATAGTTAACATATAGGTTCCCTTCTCTTCCACACCTAGCGCATTTCATCATCCCCTTGAGGAAATTTTAGGGTGCATCTTTCAGCACTTCTGGCAAGTGGAGTGGTGGATATTCATAGAACCATTGGATATATCTATCGGACCGCCAGAATTGAATTCTACCTTACACTTCGTTTCCCCATGATACCCCTGTGATTCCCCGATCTCCATTTCAACCTTGAGGGAACATCAGAAAATTTCCTCATAGCTGTCCATGTCATGAATCGCTAATGATTTCTGTAGGCCATACATCAGGCCACCAAAGAAGCTGTCAACATTGCATTCTTGGTTCACGACAAAGCTAGAAGCGTATCGTGAAAGCCTTGTGAATTTTTCTTCATACCCTCCAAAAGATTATTCAACATTTTTTTCTTGAGGTAATGGAAGTCCCTTTCCTCAGGCTCCATATTTTTCATCAATGTCAACCATTGATCAGCTTCACCCTCCATACGATAGGCCTCCAGGAGAACACTATCTTGTTAAAAACATTAATGGATGGATAATAGTTTTTCAATGGAGCTGATCCTTTGTTCTGCGATTGTGGGATTAGATGATCCACTAAAAGTAGGAGGCCATTGTCTCATGATGCTCTCGATAGCGACTTGTTCGTTCTTAGGTGGGTTGAATGTTCCTCTTGAACCGTTTTTCTATTCCAATATTGAGTTAGCTGAGACAGAAATGTGACAGAGTTCGCGAATCCTTCTCCCATTGGATTTGGCATCTCAATATTACAGTCATCGCACTGATCTATACATCGGTTGTTAGCCTGGGTCTTCCTATTTCCGGCCATTGGCTGAAATTAAAGAAAGTAAGGGGTAACACATAAAGGGTAATCCAAAGACAAAATTTTATGGCTCATAAATTAAAATTTATTTCCTTAACTTATGAATCTATAGGCTTCAATCTAGGCTTTTCATGATCTACTTTCTAACATATATTCTTACGGGCATTTTTTGTATTCCCTTAATAGGTGTTCATACTATGCTTGTGATATTATCAAAGTATATCCCCCAGATGTTTCGTAAACATTATTGAAGGAAGGCCCGTTCTCGTGCACCAGTTTATGTTCGAGTCTAGCCCAAAGCGGTGTTTTCGGGTTTTACCCCTAGGATACATCTGTGCCAGAGCCGCCTCTACCTGCTCGTATCTAGACAGATATGTATTTTCTTGATAACCCACATACTCAATACTCACCAAAACATAGGGATGTTTTTATTTTACTTAGTATTTTATCTAAGACTTTACTTGGGTTTTCTAATCCTAATCCCAAAAACAACTAAACCAATCCTCTAATAAAATCTATGACAAACATTCTTTTATTACAAATATAAACATAATTTATTACATAAAATGTTTACTTGATACAATATGGAAGATCAAGAGGTCTAGTGTCTTTAAGGCTTCACACCATTACATAGAAACTTAAATCATGAAATACAACATCTTTATTGAAAACATATTTACATGAACACTACATTTCCGTGTACTTAGCATTGCATGGGATAACCTGAGGGCATGCATAAGAAAAGGGGTGAGATATAAAGCACAATAAGGGAATAAACATTGAATACATGAGGAGTACAATACATGTTAGAAAACAGGCATATCAATAGAGAACATAAGAATCATGAATATAAATGCATGATAATCCATGATAATCATAACATGGAAGTGTGGAAACAACACTAAACATGGAATTAGCATGATCCATGGCTCATTAAACATGGAGCATGAGTAAATTCTCATTGCACATGAAGCACAAGTATCCCTCATTGCACCTAAATTATCATGAGCCAACACTCATTGAACATGACGTATCATGATACTATACTTTACATAATGCATTGGAGCGCTATAAGGCCACACCCTTTATAAATATTTCACTTGATGCATAATTGTGCCACATGGATCATAAAACAAGGATTTATAAAACATAGTCATTTATTCCAAGATAAAAGAATGCGGAATTCATAAATGAAAAATTATAATCATTATGTAAATGTGCATATAGGTGAATACCCTTAATGGAGAAATGGGCATGATATTAACTACACAATGGCATTGGATTAGAAAATCGGTGTGATTTCGGCAGCGTAACGGCATGACATAAGAATTCATAAAAAAAGAAGATGAGAGAGAAAGTGGTTTCTTATCATATTTACATGTAATGAATAGTAAGGATTTCATATATATATATATTTGTGCTAAAAATTGTAATGGAATTTAGATTCATCATACAAATGTATTGCTTAAATGTAAATGAGGAGGGATAAGTTCCATTAAGAATTTTTTCACAGTTACAGCCGTACATAGGATGCATTTAATGAGAGAGAGAGGGGTCTACCATCATTTAAACATAAAGAGGGATGTATGATGGAGGTGTGAAACCATACCCCAACATTAATAATTGAAATGAAAATGGCAATACAACATATATAAAATTGGACAAAAATGAGAAAGGAAGAAAAAACCCTTACTTGGGAGAGTGCTTCCAATGGCTTGGGAGAGGCTTGAGAGAGGATTCTTGGGAGCTTGGGGCACTATGGGAGTATTCTTGAGAGAGTAGGTTAGAGGTTGGATGATCACCAAAGGCTTTGAGTGAGGATTAAGTCAGATATTGGGTGGGTTTATATAGGAAATTGGGGGGAATTCTTTATTATTTTGGTTTGGAAACCCTTATATTAAACTAATCCAAACCAAAAATCATCTCATGTATTATTCCCACAGTTTATAGAAAAGGTAAGAGGAAAAATATATTTTATTAGGTCAAAGTCTGTACTTCTTAAAATAATAAGGTTGCTTATGTGGAGGTGAGTCACACTCTAATGGAAATCAATTTAAAAAGACAAGGTGATTATTATGTCATGAGGGGTCCATTAATGCTTTGAAAATTAAGTTAAACAAACCCAAAATCACATTATTATAATGTTGAAAAATATATTGGAGAAGATAAAGAATATATTATTTTATTACATCACTATTGGGTCATTATTATGTCATAAAATATATTATGTATTTAAACTGTATTTAATTTTTATCCAAAAATTTGGCTGTCTCAGAAAATTATGAAAAATTCACTGTTGGATAATTTCGACGTCCTGATTCCAGAAATAACATTTATATTATCTAAATAATTTTCTATATATTATACTTTTAAATTTTAAAATAAAAACCGTCATATATTGAAATTTCACCGGTTTTGACAAAAATGGCTTTCAAACCATAAAAATTACAATTTCAGTCATAAAATCATATGATAATTAATATATAATAAAATTAATTTAATAACAAAAAATAATAATTTTTTATTAAAATATTATTTAGTTCAACAAAACCATTAATATAATATAATTTATTTCTTATTTAAATAATAAATGAAAACATTTTTTGTACATTAAAAACTATTTACAAAGTTTCAATAATGAAAAGAAAGTATATTCAATATTATATACAAAAAATAATGTACATGAACATAGTAATATAAATTTGTTACATTACCCATTCAAACAGCTGCATAAGACCTAATGGTATTGTGTGTGATGGAGACAGACTCTTGGGGTGGCTCCGATAAGATCGCTCGAGTTGTAATTTTTATCTACATCCACTTTTCCCATAGAAAGTCCCGTTTGATCTTGACATGATAAAGCTCAGCTTGGGTCTGGTCATGAATGAATCCCAAAGATGCCAACTCTTTTCCGAGCTCTGACAAATGGGTTCGTATGGAGCAATTCTACTATATGAGGTCGTCACTTCCTTTGTCTGAGTAAATTGGATTTGTTAAATCCCTATATTTATATTAATCATGAGATCACTGTTATATGGCTATATTAGAAAAGGTGAAAATTCATAACATAACACCATGGATTTTGACATTATATATAAACATTTTACATAAAGAGACATTTAATTAAATAAAGAGGAATTTAAATAAATGAAAATTTGGGTCGTTACAAAATCTGGAATCATATTATATCTTTATACACACAATATCATTAGACACATAAAATTAATAGATGCATTGGAGTGCTATATATTTACGAAACCACCAGTCACATCATAATATTTACATTATCATGCATTCCATGTCGAAAAAACTAAATTTATATTCATAAAATAACCCATGGAAATGAATATTTTTAATAATGATATCATCAAAAATTATTTTATGATTGAAAATGCGGTTTAAAGTTGAAAAAGGAAAAAATAATTAGTACAATAATCATCATTTATGATCAATTTGGAAACAAATCTGCATGATTCAAATAAGTGTATTCTAAAGAAGAGTTATTTTTTAAAATCTATGTATTGTTCTTATAATCTATTTATAAACATGTATATCTTGAAAAATGAAACATAAGTGTAATGATATGATATTTAGGGAAGTTGTTGGAGTATTTATTCCAATGTTTTCATGGAGGACGGATAACTCAATGAAATAGAGTGATGTACAAAAATCCCCTTACCATATTTCCACCTTTATTTGATCTATTTAATTCATTTTAAATTAAAAAAATATTTATTAAAACATCGAATACTATGTTAGTTATTATAATTTCTATAACTATTTACTAATTATAAAAATTTTATAATATTATATACATTTCTTGGTTATAGGGTAGTTCTTCTGATATAATTTTTTACTCAAAAAGTTCTGTGTTTTTCTAATATTTGACAACATTTTATAATTTTATTTACCCATTAGTATAATTATTAACCGAATATCATACTATATATAGAAAAAAGAATACATATTTAATATCGTGTAGAACCAGATGGTACTCAGAGAAGGGATGGGTGAATTAGGTTGTCAATTAATTATTTTAATGTGAAGGTTCCTATGACTATGTCCTAAGTAACTTGATAAACATGATCAATAGATATGTCAACAATCAAACTTTCACATGCAAAGAGATAGAAAAATCGATTTTACTTGGTTTACCACTAATTGATACGTCCAAGGACCACACACCGACAGGTATACAATCATTCCAAAATAACACTAATCATAAATTTATTTGAAATACATGAGATTATATTGAGTCACTCTATTCATGGTACACTACTTTTATAATGGTTCATGGATAGCACAGTGCTTCCCTCAGACCAATTCCATCGTCTCCAATAGCTCAATTCCTTGGGTGAATTCTCACTCAGTTTATCAACATGAAGGTCTATTCAATATATTTCTATTTATGTATTTGTATCTATCTAACATGATATTATAATTTTATTCACCTCAAAAATTGATGCACTTCAAATAACTGATCACACAAACTGGATATCAGAATCCTTAAAGAATAATACACTAAAACATACATGCAATGACTACTCTTATGTTCATGATTTCAGATAATCACAAAAGTTGACATTCAGTCAAAAAATATTTTTCATTATTCCATTATATTTCACATTTCCACACAACAACATTTATTTATTCTTTTTAGATTAAAGGAAAACATTTCATTCATGTTTAACTGCCATTAAATATTTTGCATGCAAATTATTCATGTGGTAGTGAAAACAAATCTTGATTTGAAAATTATTTAGTCTCATGTGATGGTAGCTACATGTTTATATTCCTCATTGATGATGCATTAAATATTATGATGCCTATTCATTGGTGCATGTAAGTCTCACTTTTAATGCCTAAAAACCTATTTTGATGTCACACTAGGCATGAATGTCTCAGATAAACCATTCCTTTCATAACACTTAGGTTCAATCGATGTTTCCCAATAACTGCACTAGCTAGTGGCTTGGTAAAAATAGTAGCCTCTAGATCATTAGTTGACATATGATCCAATTTAACCAATAATTGTTGAAAATATTTTTGTGATATTATGACATCTGATTTAAATTTGTTTTGTTCATTAATTCATTTCAATATTATTCATAATATCAATTTCACTCATGTAATCATTGTGAATCACCATTGGTTGTTTCAATTCCCATCCAATATCATTCTGTGGTTGACTCATCAACAACCACTGTGTGAAAGCCTTTGTAGTTGAGATATACTCTACATCAGTAGTGAAATGAAAAGTAATTTCTTTTTTCAAACTCAACAATACAACATATTACATTCCAATAAATAATACTCCACCACTTGTTGACTTTCTGTCAACAACATCTACATCCCAATCAATAGAAATAAATTTTAAATGGTT
This sequence comes from Viscum album, assembly GCA_963277665.1. Lineage (NCBI taxonomy): Eukaryota > Viridiplantae > Streptophyta > Magnoliopsida > Santalales > Viscaceae > Viscum > Viscum album. The sequence goes on along the minus strand of OY728133.1, from coordinate 1,596,832,569 downwards.
ACTATCTCTTCCTATAGAAATGTATAATTCATAATTGTGAGTACCATTAATGTACCTCATGATTCTTTTCAATTACACCATACGATACTCATTCCCAATACTTTGATAATGGGCCACTAATAATGATGCAATGAAACTATCGGGTTGTGTCACAACTAGTTATAGTAATCTTTCAATGATTATCAATTACATTGTGGGATATATAGATGTCCCATAAACATGATTTCCTAAATTAGTTCTAATTGTGAATGGTGTTGAAATTGGTTAGGAGTCCCGCATATTAAATTTCTTCAGCAAATCTCTTGCATACATTTCATGAGAGATAAAAGTTATTTGTTTCCTATAAATCACTTCCATCCCTATGAAATATGTGTGTTCATAATTCATGTAAATATTAAATTATTCTTCAACTTTCATGGAAAATTCATCCACGGATACCTACCCATATTCAATGCAAATAATATCACCAACCTACACTAGTACCATATCACTAAATTCAATTTTATTCTTTAAATATAAATTGTGGTCAAACCCTCTTATTGTAAATTCAATCTTCTTCAGATATGAATACAGAAAAGAATAACAAGCTCGTGGATCTTGATTTTAACAATAGAGAGCCTTTTCCAATTTAAAATGGTTCCTTCCATAACATAATATTATAAATCACATCTGTTGTTCTATATAGGCTTATTCTTCACGAACCCATTTATGTTTTTTGTTTTGAAATTTATCAGATATATAAAATATACTATTTGAATATCTATGCCATGAAAAAGTAGAATATAATATTATCTAGCCACTAGTAAGAATGTTTCTTCAACATTAACACATTGATTATGTGAATATCTATTACACATTAATCATTCATTGTTTCATATTAAATAACCCTGATCACCAAATATATTCATAAAAATTATATTTGTACTGAACACATTGTTATTTTTTCTTCTCTTATGTATATCCCATGTTTCGTTATTGTTGATCTGATCCAATTCATCATTAATTGTTTTAACCAATGATCTATCCATTGATTATTCATCAAATTAGGATGGTTCCACCAGTGATATGAGGGGAGAATGAGTGGTTTTCAACATTATTCTTATTTTTGTGTGTGGTATCAAATCCCAAATGATGTTGGAATGAACAAAATATTCTCTTCAATTTACCCTATGGTGTTAGGAATAATTTTCATCAACCAAATTATCTTCTTTGGATTCATCTTATTATTATATATCTAGTTATGACCTCTAAACGTGTTTCACTTCTTCCTCTGAATCTACATTGGAATATCTTCCATGTCCTATGTCCTGTTCAACTTCAATCACATTAGCATAATATACATTCATAGTCTTTATAGACCTATATTTAATTATCATTACAACCGTAATTTCAAAAATTGTTCTTAGATTCACATTGAATCATTTATAGGATTTTCATTTCATTGAACATCCTAGGAATATTATATAGTTTTCATCATCCACATACATTCCTAGGATTCCATCTCTATTCATGATAATATAAATTATTTTGAATATACACAAATAATAAAATAAGAGATTCATTAAATGATATAAATCATATGGAATCCCTGTTTCACACATATAATGAACTACACAATTTTTAATATATATCACATAATGAATGATCCCATTCGAATAATTTCATGGTATATGACTCTCAATCATAATCCTTATATCAATATTGTTCACAAGTCGATTTTTGTGCTCCAATGCTCTATTTTTTGTCAGGTTTTCACAATATCCACATCATGTTGTACTACATGGTTCTCTATGTAATTTTCATACTCAATAGACATGTATCCCCCCCGTTGTCATACTTCTCAACTTTGATTGTTCATATCATATCATTCTTGGACATTCTATATTAATTTTAAATGAAATCCAACACTTTTCATCTCCAATGTATGATCATCACAGATTCAATTATACTATAATAATCAATAAAATAAATGAATTAGCTTTTTCTATGTGTTTCAAAAATATTTATAGGGCCATATACTTCTATCAGAATGAGATCTAGAATATTTAGTTCCCTTTTCATCTTTGGCCGATATGAATTACAGACACACATACATTGAATGCAAGAATCATATTCATTTTCCCATTTATGCTTTATATTAGGAATGTCCCTGAATATCTTCAGCTTATATATATCTTCCATCTGATTTTTGTTGATGTTATCCATCTTCATATTCTACAGAATGTTTTCTTTTTCAATAGTTAAAAAGAAACTTTTCTCTTCACTTTCAACCTGATAAATGATTCCTTTAATTCTACTACCTTTCATTACTGAATATCCATTATTAAATATTATAGGTCACAAAATTTGATTTAAATTAACTTCAATACCATAGTCATATATATGACTCACCCTAAGGTGATTGTGATGCAGGGCGTCCACAAAGAGAAGTTCAGTTTTCATCAGCTCTCATATAACTAGACCGGTAACTCATCCCATTTTACCAAAAAAGAACCATCATTATCGAACCATAATATTCCTTAAACCTTTTCAAAAAAATCGTCAATAGGTTTTAATTTACATCATATGGGATAAGAACCCACTATTTACATTCTAGGAACTTCTATTCATTATATCTTTGAGAGGTACTTCTGAATGGTTGGATTTCTCATTTTCCACTTTTCCTTCCATGAAATATTAAATTATGTGGAGTATTTATTTAGAATTGAAATATATTTTTTATGTGTACAAGATTGTTATATTTTTAGTCTTAATCCAATGTAGAAAACATATTTGTTAAAGCAACATGATCTGGTAGGTGAATATTGTCCAGTCACTTATTTTTAGATTAAATAATCCCATCATTCTTCTACCTAGAATCCACTAAATTATGTCCAATATTAGATCAATGAAAACAATATCCATAGATATTATTTATTAATTATGAATTAGGTAATGAATTTTTCTCTATTTTTGAAATAAAAAATCTTCCCCATTAAAATATCTTAGGGAATCTTCATAATATGACATGGTATGGCTCAAATAGCCACATAATTGAAATTTCATAATTGGAAATGTCTTCTCATATCAATTACTACTCACGTCTCAATAGAAAATTAGATTGGATTTATATTATTTCAGGATACCTAAGAATAATTTTCATTTATTCATGATGTTTGAATTTAGGGTATCTTTTTCATCACATCAGGTGACTTTTCAATATGTCAAACATTCAGATAGTCTTTATTCTACCCCACATTATTTGATTCATTTTAAGTTTCGACATCACAACTGATTCGACTGTTTCCCCTTCTTGCAGGTCTCTGATTAATCATAATTTATTCAATTACACTAGAACTACCTTTTACTCCATATTGTAAATCAACATCTAGGAACATGTAAAATTATATTTTCTCCTTTATTTCTTTTTATAATGATTTACTTTCACGTTTACTCATTATAGTAACAAGAATTTGACCCCAACTGTCAATAATATTTCCCTCCTATTCCATTATGTAGGTGTGTTCATTGATGACCTTTTTCTATTCATCAATTATCATCGTTAGATCCACTAAACCTTCTATGATTTCAATGTTGGATTACTAAACATTCACTATTTCTTCCAGTATTTCAATTTCGTCTTCAAGCTGATCAACATATTCTAGTAAATCTTCAAGAACTGGTCTCTAATTTAATTAATTTGTTACTTTGATTATCATGATTACTAATAACACCAATAAATCTAATCATTATATCAACATCAATAGTAAATTGTTGATCTCAAGATTTATCTTTTCATGGTTTTGACTTCTCAATAGTATACATCATAGATGATCGATTTCTTGAGTAGATATTTTATTCCTCCTCCCTAATGAATGAATTATAATCATCCATTTCTTAATGAAACTACTCATTTTGTAGCTTCATTCCAAAAATTTATGTTTACCTTTTGAGATAACCTTTTTTGAGGCTTCATGGATTTTCCAGCTTCAACATCATCATCTTCGAACATCCATGAACAATGATAAGAAATAAACTAAACTCTACCATATTGAAAATAGTAAAAGGAAATATTGACATCAAATAACACTTTATCATGTCCTGAACTAATTTGAAATGAGTGAAATAACTCACCATTCTCGTTTTCATCATCAATATTATCTTATGAAATTTCTATATTCCCAATGGCATTGAATTCCATTTTATTGCTGACACGTGGTATCACATGTTTTGGCTTTAGTCTCATTTCATATGCCTACAATATACAGAGTATACAATCAAGAGGATGTTTATATAGAGCCATTTACTCAAGGGATAACACAAATGTGATGTAATGAGGTGAAACCCTTCTCCTAATTTTCTTCACAATGACAATTTCATTGATTTATACACCAAGCCCTATAATTACACCTACTATGTTAGTAATTTGATTGAAGAAGGAAAATGAATTCTCATCATGATGTATGTTCATATAATCTATCCTATTTTTAATTACATATAGTTTCACGTCATTCACTTTTGTCTCTATCATATATATTCTCCATTTTTCACACATAGACATTGTGGAGATAAAACTCATCACATTTATATATATATGATAAAAAAGAGTTGTAGTTAGAAACTTCTATGATTTTACATCTTTATCATGGATTTTTCTTCTTGTATCAGTCATAGGTGGCGATGTTGAAACATTGATATTAATTTCATGTGCTCTAGGAAAACATTCATTAGATATGATCTTAGATGAGATCTCATCCAGTTCATCCTTATCTAAATGATTTTTCCATCAAATATGTGAACTAACATATCATTTACTATGTACACCATTACAAAAAAGAAGGATATATTTCACCAAAATAACCTACCTAGTTTCGATACAACTTATAGTAACCTAGGACACCCTGAGAGGGGATTGGGGAATCTGGGTGTCATAATTTTCTTTTATTTTGAATATTATTTTTCGAACATTTGAAATATATCATTATAACATTATGATGAATGTGATCATTAATCAAATTTTCACATGAAGAGTGGTGACACATATCAATTATACTTTTTTCACCATTATTGTATATATCTAAAAAAATATGACGACATGTACTAATTCCTGACAAATTTTAATTAATATTTACTAGATATAGAATATAAAAGATATGATATGGTCATTCCCTTCCATGAATAATGACTTAAATTGGTTCAGGGAGAGCTCATTGTGTCCCTCGAATCACTTTCCCCGAATCCCGCTAGCAAAATGATTGGGTGAATTCATAATCAAATTGTTGACATAATTGTTTCTTAAATAGAATTTCATGGAATTATTTTTCTTTATCTAGAACGAGAATCTTCTTGAATCAACCTCTTGAATTGATTCACTGGGATGCACAAATTAATTAAACCAAATATCAAAAGTATGTTAGAAGCATTCATTGATAATCATAATCACCATCATTTCTTGCACACATGATTTGGGATTGTCCCAAAAGATTATTTTCACAAAACACTTATTGTTTTGCAACAATTATCATTAATGAAGACACACCACATGGTAGGCTTGGTCTGTCTATACAGATTGAAGATTTTGTGTTCATGTTTAAGTTTTATTAAATCATATTCAGGAAAATATTTTTCCAGATATAAGATCTTATTCATTATTTGAAAATAGATATGCCTTGATTGGGTGTAGCTATTAATATATAGGCCCTGAATACCATGCAAAAATGTTTCTAACACATCTTCACTGGTTCCTATATGTTTCAATACAAGTGTGAAATACCATTTTAAATGTCACATTGGGTGTTCATGTCTCTTTTGTGAATCCTCATCTCTCAAACACATTTAAATCATTCATTTAGATCATTACATTTCTATATTTTGTATAGATGATCTTGATACAAGCATTGTGTGAATGATTAAGAACCCCCTTTAATCTTGAAAAAAACATCATTTACCAAAAACAATTTTTTCTATTTTCCATTATTTAGACCCAAAAATATGGAATACAATGGAGAACAACAATACCATCAATATTGTTGACTCCATAAATGGTATGATCCATTTACATGTCAAATTTATGATCTTCCAATGAGTATTGTAAAAATATACAAACCATACTCTATATCCAGAATAGAACATACATAGTTCCGACATGTATTTTATAGTATCCATTAATTATGATAGTTATAATGGTTGACATAGTAATGTATTCACAGACAATCTCTAGACATTGAAAAGACATTATCAAGGGAGTGGGAATGGGATGCTTGAATATTATATATACATTAAATATCATATATATAGTAGGATAGAATTATTATTATAATGTTAACATATATAATAATATAGATTCTGTTCTATGCTTTTGAAAAGTATTGTAAAAATGATTTAGAAGAAGTAGAATAAATAATAAATGATCTTATTGAATCGTACTAAATCCTCATAGTAACTTCTCATATATGACATAATAAATCCAAAGATTATATAATTTAATTTACATAAAAATAGCTATATGTATTATAAGTTTATTGAGAGGAAGGATATTGGTAGTGATTCGGATTTTGAATGTGATGAATGAGTGGTTTTCAATGGAAAGTGAGTGCAGTCATTTATACATGAGTGGATGGGTATTTTTAGAATATCATATTATCTGTAATACAAAAATTTTAAAAGTAATTTTTTTACAATATAAATATTAAATTAATAAAATATAATTGGTTTAATACTTTTAATACTATTTATAATATTAATTCATTAGTTAAATGAAAATTAATGTTGAAAATAAGGAAAATGTTATTTTAAGGATTCATTTTTTACATTAGGTTATTGGATGTTAATTTATGTTTTGAAATTAATTTTATCAAATTTTAGTAAATAATTTTCGAAATTAACTATATCTTTGTCGAAAATCATGTTCTATAATATATTAGGTCGTTATTACATCATGAAGGATGTAATTTATTATAACATGATATGTTGAAAAGACTGTTTTTTATTCACCTGATAATTGATGTAATTAAAAAAATTACAAAAAATGTCACCCTTAAAAAAATCATCATTGTGATTTCAAAATTAAATTAATTGTATCAAAAATACATTTGATCATAATAAATTTATATTTTTTATATAAAACTATTATTTATACAAAATAATTTAAAATAATGTCTATTAAAAATGTACTTATATTTTCAATGAGTTTTGTAATGATGATATTTATCATTATAAATTTATTATTTCCATAAAATATTCAAAATAAATATTTTTTATATATTAATTTTTTATTTTGAGATAAAAGTTATATTCCAACTGTTCGATAATTTTTCAAATATTAGGTTAATATTACAAGTGTAGGAATATCTCTTATATATACTATTTATTTCTTTCACTCAACATTAAAATCAATTCTTCCCAATGTTTAATATATCCATTTTTAAGATGTTTATTAGTGTAAAAATATTTGATTTATTTTCTATAGTGTTGGTAGTGGGGGTAATGATTCTAATTGATTGTGATCATCCATTTTTTCATTTTAGCCTTAAAATTATATAAATATTTTTTGAATTTATAATGATGGTGATTTTAATTGATTTCATTTATTTGAAATGAAATATAATTTAGTACTATAATATTTTTTTATGGATTCTCTATATCATTTATAGGTAAATTTTTATATATTATAATACAACACTATTTTATTTAGTGAAAATTACTAGTAAACACATCTTCATTACATTAAAAACATATCTATTGAATATGACCCCAATCCTGAGACAAAATAGTGTCAAACTTTTAATAAATTATTACTGAACCATTGCAAATTTATATATTTTTACTTAAATACATATTAATCCGTCTATGTATTCACAAATTATATTATCATTGAAGCACTATAATTTACAATGATAATAGTTAGATAAACTATATCATTAATGGCTTTAAAAATTAAAATTCTATGATATATGAGAGAAATAGTTGTTTTAAATTATCATGGAAATTCTATTTTTTTACAGAAATTCCAAATATAAATAAATACCCTATCATCCCTAGTTCATTCAATTTAATTTCTCAAATGGTTTAGACTAAATTAATTATCCATAATTATCATTTAGTTTAAGAAAAATGACAAAATTATTACTTTTCTAGGGCTTCAACAATATTCTTCAATGGATCTGATTTTTTATTTCTTACATGAGTTATCCATTAATTTATATAGCTCAATATTCATACTTAATTTATATAATCCACTACATAATGGGATAAATTTTATCAATAAATATCTTAGTCCACAAAATTATTCGACCACAAAATGAATAGTTCCTCAAAAATCAACATGGATGAAATATGATCACATCACCTCACACGAAGATTTCAAAGGAAATATTTTTGTCATTTTTTGGTCTTAGAGGACTTAAAATATCTAATCTATAACTATAAATATACATTCACTTAGCTCTACACATTTTACTAATTTGAATATAATTTCCACAAATTCAATAAGTGTTTTATGGTTAAAATTTATCACACATCATACTATTTATATTGTAGTTATGTTTTTAATATATTTTAGAGGGTTCACCTTCAAATCTATGTATAGTAATATCTATGTGATTGGGTCTTTGAAAAATTTTAAATTCATCAATGTGTCTTGTTATTTATTCTTCCATTTTGTTGAATAAATAATTTTGAAACATAAATAATTATAGTTCCATTTTATTAACATTCTGTTTTAATTAATTTTTATGAATATGTCTTATAAATATTAAATAATTTTCATAAAAATGTTTTTTTCATGTAAAATTACATTATGGTTATGTGAGAACCATAAAAAGAAGAGAGGTATCGTGCCTATGGGAATCAACAATTGTATGAATTAGTGTGGCTAAACCCAAAAGAGAAAAAATCTGCACGGCGTATGAAATCCAAATCCTCCTCAAATTTAATGATATCAAAAAGTCAGATATTGTTTCTATCCACACACCCATCCCATCGCTTCCATGCACAATGATAATGGAACAATTCACATCGGCAGTCCTCAAGGCTAAAAATGGATTCCCTCATGGAAAACACACCAGAAGAGACCTTCTTTGAGTTTACCAATGAAAACCATCATTGAGACAACCCTAGAGAGAAGAACCAACAATAAAATGGACAATTGGGCCACTAATGATGGTTCATCAATCAATAGAAACACCAAGAGAAGGCCACCAACACTGGAACCACCGACACCATCAAAAATCACCATATAATCCATTAAACCTAACCAATATAGATTCATGTGTGGAGGAAAAGGGCTAAAATTGTATAAAATGATAAAAAACTATTGGAACAAAGCATGGACAGTGAAAAACCGAGATGAAACCTGAGACATATCAATGCTAGAGTAAGGTTGTAGGAAAAATATTACAAATAATATCTCATGCATAAATAGCAATATAGGTTGAATGATGATAGATTCTTCATTAACAGAGAAATGAATGTTGAACCAGGAGAACACTAAACTATGAAACTAATTAAAAATCATCATCCAAAACATCATAGAAGTAGTAATCGAATATGAAGCTAGAATGAGACACCCTCGGGAAACATGCCATCAATGGAGGATGAATAATGTATAAATATTCATCAAAATCATTATCAATATACCACATAATTGTAGTTGTGGAAAATAAATCCACATTACTAGAATCAATGGTCTGGTACCATTGGATACTAAATAAATGTGTGGGATATTGATGTGAGTTCAAGAGTAATGACCTGAAAAATGGTTCCATTTGAGGAGGGTGAATGATGAAAAAAAAATTCAGTATAAATACACATTCAAGGAATTTTAGGGAAATTTGGGAGGGACAACACATCCTGAAAACAACAATGCATGACACAACTATTGACAACACCATGGCCAAGAGTAATATTTGGAAGTATGAAGAAGTGGAAGGTGGAAAAAGGTGGTAATATAGAAACCCTAGATTACTGAGAGGAGGTTACCACTCAACAAATTTTTTAATGTGATTAAAATTTTAGAAATTTTAAGTTGTTTGATAAGTTTATACCATCAATTATGTCTGAATTATAAAAAAACATCAATAATTAATTCAAAAATTCTATTTATATTTTTTTTATTTTTATAAAAACATTACTCTAATTTTATTATTTGATCAATTTATGTTTTAATTTCATCAACAAATATAGAATTACCACTTAAAAATTTATGTTTTTATTATTCCTTTAAAAAATGTCATCCAATTATTTTTCTCATTTAAATTACAAAATAATATCAACAAATCACAATTCTTTTACATGACCCCTTTCATTATCAATTCATGATTGTTAAATTGAGTCTATCATTGAATCTTCATATAAGATTAATTTTCTCCCCATAGCTTCTAACAGATCTTGATCAATAACATCATCCTCATTTCACACATGGACTTTATTTTAAATTTTTCATCCATATTAATTTAGAAAAATAAATTTAATACTTGGAGAAAAGTACTCTTTCCACACTATTGTGAATTTTTACTCACTATCATATTTTATTAATATCCTTGGACACCTAGTAATGATGTTTTAATATTTCTCACTACTCTAATAATATAATGGAAATATATATTCATATGTCCCATTGAATCTCTTGAACAAACATGAAATGAGTTAGAGAAAATAATCACTTTAATCATATATAATATTTTTGTCCTATAATATATATTTCTCAATGGCCATTAATGCAATCTATTTATTGGAATTCATTAATTAATTAAATTTATCTCAAAACTTAATAAATACGACAAAATTTATATTAAATTCTTAAAGTGCGAATTATACACTATTAAATAATTTATGAAATAATTATTATTATTTTATTATTTTTTTATACTCCATAATAAAAGTTTCATAATGTATTTTTCATTAAATTCATTAAAAAAAACATTTATAGATCAGAAATCAATTGTAATTCTATTAATAAAACTGTCTATATCGTCACTATTATTCATTTCTCAATTATCATACATGTTTTGAAACACTTCTTAATTTACCTGATTATCTGTTCTATAATCATCATAGATGATAGTTAGTTTATACTATTTTTCATTGGCTGTTGGTTAACTAATTATCATTATGTAAATTATATTTTCTAACAGTCCTAATAAGGAATTCATTTCTGTGGAATCATTAGTCATTATTCAATTATCTTCTTTTGTCATTGATTTTATATACGATCAAAAACATGTGTTCCATGAAATTATATTTCAAATCATAATGACCCAGTTCCCTAAAATATAACATAACATCCTGATATTTTAAAACGAAAACTTTGATGAAAGCTTATACATCATGAAAGATTGAGTTTAAATGAACAATGAAATATTATTATATAAATGTGACTAGTATAACATGTATATTCAATATTGTGTTATGTATATGTTTTATCAAATTATAAAATATATATATTTATATCATAATATTTTTTTTGATTAATTATAAATGAATAATTACAAAAAATTTAAGAAATCTTTTATTTTTCAAATTTAGAAATTTATTTAAAAATTTTTTCATTTATTTTCATGATAAAACATTTTCATTATTTAATATAACTTATAGGAAATTATATTTTAAAAATTGTATTTTTTTTAAATAAATTAATCAATTTTTCTTCAAGTGGAATTTATAAATTTTTCTAAAAGGATTGATTTTTCAATGTATACTGAAAATTCATTTTTATAAATTTTTTATAATATTATAATGTATTATTTTTCAATTGTCCAAATATTAAATGAATTTGATATTAAATTAACACATATACACTTTATTTTTAAATTAGATATATTATTACATGGGAATCATTTTTATGCATGATTTTGGTATCAGGTCATTTATGTTCTTAATAAGTACTTTTTCTAAAAAAATAATGTTCTATAATGTATTTAATTTCAAATTAATGTATATAAATTTTAGAAATTGAATAATGAAAAAGAAATTTTAAATTTCAAATAAGGAACGTTAAATATGTTAAATATTTTCTTATATTATATATCATTAAAAATCATAATGATAGTGAATAATTGTCACATATCTAAGGGTAAGTAAGGCATTTAAGGGTACAAAAACCTTATAAGAACTAAAATTAAACCTAAAACATAACATTAATTTAATGTTTCAGTAAAATTTTACTATACATATAAAAAAAATTTATTTATGGAATTTTTTTGTGTTTTCTTTTAAAATGGCTTATAAATTATTCTATGTAAGTATAATTTCAAAAATATATTTCTCATTTTTTTAATATCTATAAAAAATTATGAAAGAGATAGCTAAATTTTTTTATTGATTATAAATTTTTATTGAGAAGAAATTTTTTTATCATCATAATCTATATTTAATTATTAATACTTAAGTAGTTTCATTTCATGCTTACACAATTTTAACACAGTCCTTATGCTCGCAGTAGATAAACATTGTAATTACTTTTAAAATATAGAAAATTATATTTTTTGATAGATTTAATGTTTTATTGTAATTAAAAAAGAAAATAAAACAATTTAGGTTTGTGTGAAAGATTTAAATTCTAATTCAACTTTTTTTCATGTCTTATATGATTAGATATAAATGAGGTATACCAAAGAAGAGGCAATCTTCTTTACTGATTCCTTCGAATTTAATTATCATAAACATCCTATTGATTGATTTTACACATACATATATAATAATATATAACTTATTACCTTCCTATTTTATAAATATTTTTTGTACATAATTATAATATCAGATATAACTTCTCACCTTCCTGTCATTTAGAAAATGATAACATTTTTCATCTAGATGTGTGCACTACCACTTCTATGTCATGATATGATTAATTTTTAATTTTTTATTTTAATGGATAATGATATAGAAATATTTCATGAATATATATGATATGTATGATATAATAATTTTTTCAAAATGTTTTTATACACTTTTTCCAATCTATATTAAAGTGAAAACAATGTTAATGCGTACATATGACATACCATCTCCATCGATGCAAAAATTCAATTACCAACATATAGATTTTATGCTATAATTATTATTTTCTATTCTCTACATCTATCCATATAAATGTGGACGTATCATTCATGCATATGTCAACCTACCATTTATATTAATAGTGTAAATAATTTTTCTCTCTCAGTCATTTATGGATGATTAAAAATATTTATATATTTAAAACATTTGATATTAATATTATATTTGAAATTGTGTAGATGATGGGGCTTTGATCAAATTACAAGTTCCAAAACATCTAAGACTAATCATATATGAAAAATGATGCAGTTAACCCTTATCAATGGTATTTTAATAATTAATTATTAATGAAATAGAGATAATTTGTTTAAAAAAATATATAGAATGATATATATTAATATAGTTATGTAATACATGTATAATAAAAAACTACTAATTATTCACCAGTGTTAAACAAATAAAATGTTAGTCAGAAAAACTATAGTAGTTTGTTTTACAAGTTCTACATTATTTGATATTATTTATATTTACGTTCTAATAGAGTAATTATTTGATCATTCAATCAATAACCAATTATATTTTCTTCTCATATATTTTTATATATAAATTAATTGTTATAAATTCATTTTCTGTAACATCCCATGTAAATAAAGAGTAATACATTTTAAGATTTAATAATATTGTTGAATTAAATATCTATTTAACATAAAAGGGGATTCTATGTTCAATTGTGTACCTGATAAACCATAGTGGGTTTCATTGAAATCTTATGTTTCACAATAATAATATAAAATTATTATTTTATATGGTAGTTAAAACATAGTCATTCTGTTTGTGGGAATAAAGAAAATTAAATTCAATATAATTATACACTTTCATTAAATATTTTTACATTTATCTACTAATCGTTTGAGGATTAACATGTGAATGCATCAAATTTTAAGCACAAATAGTCTAATATTCTTGAAAATGTCAATTTACATCCTTTTAAATGATAAATATCATAAAATATTGTACATTCATTTTTATATTCTATATTTGAAAAAAAATTATTATTTATAATCAAGACATCAATATATATTTGGTTAAAATTTTGGTATTTTTTCTGATAGAATTCATTTTTAATGAATAGTGAAAAATACTATATTTTAATTCAAACATAGCTTCAAATATAATTTATGTATATGGATAGATTATCTTTTTAATATGTTTTAAATCATAATTGGACTTTATTTGTTCCATTTAATCCAATTTTGATTATTAGAAGTGATTTTAATTTGAAAATGGCCATAAACAAGTGTCAATCTCTTGATCAATAATATTTCTTAAAAACATGCTTTTTTTTGACAATGGTAATTAATTTTCAATTAATTAATCCAAAATATATGTTTTTTAATTTAGTAAAATAGGAATTATTTTCGAATTTACAATATCAAATATAGCTTATGCTGAATTGTTGGTATTTTATTGAAAAATATCAATTATTGAAGAATAATGAAACCACTCAGAAGTAGTTAAAAAATGAATATATCTTTTAAATAAAATTTTACCACTTAATTGAATTTAATTTCAAAAATTCAACTTCCATGTTGGTTATCAGTATATAAAATGTTGTTAAATAAGATGAAAAATATTTTTTTGGTGAATAAAAACTGTTGAATTGTATTTACTGTGTTTAAAGGTAAATAGTGTAATTCAGGGAAAATTGAATTTTATAATAATTTAAAATTACATTAAAACTAGTCCTAACCTTATTGGATGAGTCAAGTATGACCATGGTCAATCTTGGGTTCAAATTAGGACCCCATAGAGCCACTTGAGAATGACAATGACATTTTATATTTATTAATTTAAAGTAAAGGAAAAATAACAAAAACATATATCTTTTAGTAAATAAATTTTTACACGGGGTTATATAGGTCATAGTATCAACTATAAATATTTATTTGAAATATAAAATGATATAATACATATTTATATTTTTATATAATTTTTATACATTAAAAAACTATAATTATTTATGACATAAAAATGTTGCATTGTTTAACTCATTAATAAATTAATTAAATAAATAAGATTATAATTGTTAATTGAAAATCCAAAACATGTCCAATTCATATATTATTATTTTATTTCGAAGATTAGTCATATTGAATTCATCTTTATTCAGAATTGGAACTTTTTTATACCAATTATATGTTTATAATAAAATAAAATATTTAAATGTCCTAAAGATCCCCTCTTCCCCCTTATAAAAAGTCCTCACATCTAAACCATTAGTCAATCCTCTCAATCCTTTTGGATCGACAATAACCTGCCAGAATAAAAATTATAGATATCTCTATTCAACCTAGAATCCTTATTTTAGGAATAAGGCACATCAAGAAGTCCTTTTGGTTCAAACAATAGGGAGTTAACTGATTTAAAGGTAATGTATCCTCTTAAGACATTTTCATTTATTTTACTTCTCCAATGCCCTAATCAATTTTTATGACATTATTTAATAAAAAAAAACTAGTATCTTATATATATAAGATTTTATATGAGAATAATTCGAACTAAATATATACACAACTTTATCTAATGGATAAGGAACATATTGTTTCCGTATATTAAAAACTAGTGCATCACGAAATGATTATTGTCCAAATATCTCCAACCGCCTCTCATGTTGGCCATTATGTTGGAACTGTATTTATATATGATATATATTTTGTTTGATTTTCTATATTCATGTGTAATATTTATTTAGAATAATTACTTAATGCTTTCCAATGTGTGTAATCACGGAAATTTCATTTGAGGAAGTGTCGACTACTGACCCCTTAAGGTGATTTGATTTGTTCATGACCTAGATGGAATGTATATAAGATGTAATAAATTAAATTATGTAACATATATATCATATTATATTATACTATAATCATAAAATACATATGTATCATTATGTTTTCATTCCATTATATATTTAATAGAAATGAATGCAGTGTTCATGCCTACGCACGACATACTGTCTCCATGAACGTTGCATAACATTTATTATCTCAAAATGTTATGAATTATTATATTTGTATACTGTATATATATGATTTATATGATACTTAAATAATTAATATAATTCTTCTGATTGTGGAATTTTGAACACATGGACAAATTGTAATTATACCAATTTTATTTTTAACTCAAATTCTAAACATTGACAAAATGTCCGATATGAACTCAACTAATTGACTAATTTTTATTACAAGGTAATAAGTGTTATAAAAGAATAATAAAAATTTAAAAGGTTACTAATATATTAGAAATTATAATATGTATATTATTCAGGATGAACATGGAAATACAAGATAAGTTGAACTCGAGGTAAGGGAACTTTTTCACCCAATTTTCGTTCGTTCAGTTGAACGTCTACTTCTTGATTATGTCATGATATATATTTGTGTGAATGACCTATTCTTGTTTTACACGTAATTTCTTCTTATATTGTGTGTAATTAAATTTTTCACACATATTTATATCATTTACTTATCCATAATTAAATGGTACGATCATTGTAATGGGTTTCTTTTCTCAATTTTATTTCCATGAGATTTCAAGTGTTTGCCACATATTTATTGCATGTGGTGTATTTCGTACTGAAATTTGATAAATGTTATAATAATTCTCGTTATATTCATGGTATTTTGTGTTTCTGTTTTTGTTTATTACTGTTTGGTCATACGACTCGATTGATTACAATGAGGTAAGGGTTTTTTATCTCACTTTTTATTCCCATGAGATTCATGGTATATTTCCTCAATTTCCTTTTGGTTTGCTTATGTTCTAACAATAATTTTTTTTTGTGTAATATACTACAATATATTAGTATTTACATATTCATTTTATGATCCTTATTTTATGGGGTGTATATTTTGTATGTTACCAAATCGGTAAGGGAACCTTTAACCCTCCTCTTTTTAAAAGACATCTTCATATTATGTATTTTAATTTAAATATTCTTATGTTGGGATATGTTAATATATATCCTAATTTCTGTAAATTTTATTTCCATGTTATTAGATTCCATTTTATACCTCATCAACTCCTTTTATGAATTTTAATGTGATGTTGTTATGCTGTTGAATTTGTATAAGGGAACTTATTAAACCAATATTATTTTTTGGGATAAACATATAATTGTTGATTATGTCATTGTTTAAAATGTGTGAATGAATTATTAATTTATTATAGTGAATATACATTTATATTGAGTGTATTTATATTTTTTCACACATAATTATATATTTTATTTATCCTTAATCTAAGGATATTTTCTTTATAAGGGGTTTCGTCTCAATTTACATTCCATTGAGTCTTCACTGTTGTTATGAACCAATTAATGATTATATGATGTATATACTGTTCATTGGCATTTTAAATTATGAATACTCTAATTATCATGAAATTTTATGTTTTGTTTTATTTTATTCCATAATTATGTTTAGTCATGTTTTTTTTCAAGTTTTACGAGACTCTTTATCTAAAACATAATTTTTAAATGTTTTAAAAATTTATTCTCCAAAATAATTCTCATTAATTTCAATATATTCAAAATGGTTTTGAGGAATAATTTATATGGAAATTAATGTTTTAAAATTCAAATTCTTTTAAAAGAATCAAATGGTATGCGACACATTGATTCAAAAATTTATTTATTAATTGTTTTAAATAGTTTGGAATATGTTTTGATAAAGAAATCATTATGTCAATATCATGGAATGTTATATTTTGATTGCAATGTGATGATGTTATCTGTCCTTTACAATTTTTTACATGTTCTGAATATGTTATGGTTATTGGACATTGTTTATGTATAAGGGTGGTTTCGTGATAAACCTATAGTGGGTGAGCCCAGGGTAGATCTCCAATGCATTGGGAAATGTGACTAAGGTAAACATTAATTCTTCCCCTAAGAGATTTAAGGAATATACTGTTATGGGTATTCCATATGTTACTCTCTCTGTTGATGTGATAGCAACAATGTAAGTATTATATGGATGCCTCTAGATACCTTTATTATTTATGGTAACTATTTTTTATTTATAAATATTATGATTTCAAAATGTATGTTATGATTGATGATTATGGATTCATCGATCTGTATTTATTGATGGATTATTATATCTTTTTTATTATTTATAACCCTTACTGAGATTTTTATACTCATTAAACGTTTTTGAAATGTAATTCATAGTTTAAAATGAAGGGTAATAGAAATTAAGTATTCAGGAAAATTTATATTATAAAAAGAACTATTGTTTTATTCAAAGAGTTTTAATTTTGTGAAATATTAGAGAGAGTAGAAGTGTCTACTTTGTAATAACTAAGATATAATATAAACGTTATGGCCTCATTCTCTAAAAATATAAACCAAAAAAATTCCACAATAAGAATTATAATTTTAATTAATGATTAAGTATTGTTTAATGTCTAGGTCCTTATATTTTACTCTCTATAAATACTCATGAAAAAAAAATAATATTTTGAATGAAATCATATTATGTTTTTTTACTCTATGGAGAAATATTTTATTTCATGTCCATTTTATCCAAATTTTTTATCAAATGATTTTACAATTATCTATTGATTATTGAACACAATTTTTAACCATGTTATAATTTATTTTAAAAAATATATAAAGTCTTCTTTTCATTTTTTTCAAAACAGGTACTTTTGGAATTTTCTAAAAAATGGGAGTGGAATATGTGTATTATAATTCATGAAATGAATGTAATTTACCACCATCATGACATCCCAATAAATTTAAAAATACCTTAAAATATTTCCTTTAATTTTTAATGAAAAAGGTTTTCCAATTATTATTGAGTTTTTTAGTTTTTTAATTTGATTTTATATCATAGAAGGGTATTTTCATCATGAATATTTTTTATAATGTTTTTATGGTATTTATATTTATCAATGAAAATAAATATTTATTTTAATTATGATTCTATCAGAATATTATATAATGATACCATTTATATTATTTTTCAAAATGGTTCCTGATTAGTGTGATTTGGGAATGTAATGACATTGTTTGAATTGTTTTTTTTTAATATTGAAGGATATTGATTATAAGGACTATCAATTTACTTATATTGTTCATTTAAATAATGATTTTATTAGACATTTATTTATACGGTTGGTGCATAGAATTACATAGACCCTTGATGTATCACATTGTATAATAATAAAATGCCTATTTTTTATTTGGTCAGGGGCATAACCATTTAGAAGATATATTGTGAAAATTCGTTGATGGTTCTTTTAGATATCAGGCTACAAGGCCTCTATACAATTTTTAGAAGTCATAATATATGAATTATATCATTATAAAATAATTTATCCATGAAGATATGATTATTTTATTCATTATGAATTCCATAAATATTTTTCATTATCATGTGACTATTTATATTGAATTATTTGATCATCATGTATTCCTTATATATCATTGTTTTTGCTCATGTTATTGATTAAATGGAATATGTTTTTAGTTATTAATATTAAAATATTGATTATTAAATAATATTTATTATAAAATATGTGGTACGATCTAATTAATAACTGAGATTACCATTTAATTGGATACTTACCAAAAGAAGATAAGATGAGATTTTTGATTGATATATAGGTATATGATGAATAAAATAATTATGTTATCGATTAAAATTTTAAGTTTTTATTGTTGTTTAAAATTTATTATCCAATTTAAGTGTGTATCTTGTTTTCCATTACTATGAAACAATTACATGCTTTGGGATGGAATTCCTTATATCTAGTGACAAAGTAATAATTTAACAACCAAATCTAAGAAAATGGATTCAATGTATTTTATTTTTGTACCAAAATAATTATAGTAGAAAATGTGATAACATGATTTAGAGAAAAAATTAAGGGAAAATAAGACCATGATTTATTTTGTCTATAAGTATAATTATATTTTATGATACTAAGATTTTGGTATGATAGAGGTAGTATGGTATTCGTAGAAACACAATAATGTTTTAATAGTAGAAGTAGACATAGTTTTGTAATATATTAATCTATGGTTATAATTGTTAAAATATACAATCCATTATATACTAGTCAACAATCTTGTATATGGGGGGGATTTTCCCTTACTACTCACATGGTTAAACACTCTCAGGGGATATGGTTTCCTGAATTCACATTTCATCTTTAAATAATTATAATGAATTATATAATAAAACCTATACAACCCAATGACACAATATAATGATATCATATAAATAAAAATTGTATTTATTTTTTATTTTAAATGTTGATCATAAATTCAATGGAATTAACACCTCATTGGATGTGTTACGTTATTGGATTTTAAAATCATTACCAAGAATGTTGTCACAAACTTCACTATTTAAAATTACCATGGGTTATCTTTATAAAATAAAGTCTCAATATCCTATGATAACACTATCACAGATAGAAAATATCAAATATATCCCTTAGGATGATATAATTATTCCACTGAATATACAATTATGATTCTTGTCATTTCCCTTTAATATTCTCTTCTTAGTAGGGAATTTCTAAAACCATTTGATACAACATATACTCTTGGGACATATCAAATAAATGTTATTAAGAATAAAAATCATCATGTATTATAGAATATAAAAATGTTCCTTAGTATGGATAATTATAAGAAATTGTAATTTTAAATTCAAAATGATATCGTTATATAACTCATGTAATGAAGTCAAATAATATAGACCACATTGAACAAAAATTGTGTAATGTACATCGCTATAATAATTAAATATTTTAATAATAAAAAAATATAATAGTGAGAGAGAAAAATAATATTATCAATAAGAAAATAAATCCAAAAAACATAAATCCTAAAGTTAAATAACAAGAATATTTTGTGAATAGAAATATTTTCCAATCAACATCCAGGAAAAATCATAACGTTAACATTGCAATTTTTTTTACAAAAGGTTATTAATGAGAACAATGATATTAGTATAATTATGTATCTGTTGTAATAAAACATTGAATAATTCTTATATATTTATCACTTAATGAATGAACATGTATAGTAGGGAATAACACATTATGATTCAGCTTATTTAATCTTGGTAAAGTTCTCCAGGTTTATAAAATAACACCGATATTCATTATTATAATATTTCAAAATTTATTTACTTTTATTTAGATATAAAAAAGCAATAACCATGAATGAAATTCTATGTTTTGGTAATGGTACAATACACACAAGAAAATGATTGAATGTAAATAAGTTTACCATTATAGAAAAAATAGATGTAATAAAAAATAAGAATAAAAAATGACTAATGGAAACGTAGTCTATTCATATAGGTCAAATGACCATTACATCAAAGTAACCATACAAAAAACCCTACATAATCTTGATAAGAATATTCTATATAATTTCTTCCATGTCCCATGTAGGAGTTAAGAAATATCTATATAAGATTATATTAATATAAATAAAATTCACTCAACCTCAACATAATAGTTAGATCCATATTTCACATTTAGATAAGGGTAACTAAACAAGTTCGTATGGTGAATACCATAAAATTGGGTTCTGTAATTGTCTTCATGGACTTAACATGAGGGTAATGACAACACACTCATTAGTATAAAGGGGCCTCTTATATTTGAATATCATACTTGATAAGAACATTTAAAATATAAAAGAGAAATATGTATAGAATTATAATAACGATGAAAACATATTAAATTAAAAAATAATATTATTATTATATCTTCATTTAGTAATCATTTTATAAGAAAAATAATATATGAAATATTTGTAAATGAAAATAAATAAATAGGGGAGATATTTTTATGGCTAATGTTATTATATTGTAACCATATAAATATATTCTAAAATGAAAAATCATAGTATTATATAAATACATTGGAAAAATATCATCAACATTAAAATTATTGTTTATCACCATCAATTACATCTTTTAAAAATGAAACCTAGATGACTATAATCCTAGAAAATCATGTTATACGAGGTTCATAATAAGAGGTATGAATGATTATGTGTCTTAATAAACTATAATAAAAAAATTATATATGTAGAGTTTAGTAATAAAACCCTTAAATTAATATTTTTATATGATGGACTCTATAAATTAAATTTAATCTACCTTATTCATTAAATGATCCACCTATAATTGTATATTTCATTTCAAAAAGACATTCCCCCATATATATTGAAAATAAAAATATATATTTATTTCAGTTTATAATTTTCTCCAGTAAATTTATAATAATCATAAAATGTCACTATGTCTATATAATATAATTTCGTTCTATAGCACATTGAATGAAATGAAGTAGATGAAATTCCTAAAAATAATAATTTAAAACAATGAAAATTTTCTTTACCAAGATTACCAATGACATTACTAAGTACATAAATAGGGATTAGAACATAAAAACCTATATAGGTCATGGAATATATATTTATTCCACATGTTAGGATATATATTTATACTAATATATTGACTTCTAGTAGTAGTGGATGGTGATTGTGTAAATGAAATTTTAAAATATTGATCAAAATTGTTAAAAATGGGTTTTTATTCAAAAATTGGTAACACCTATGAACATTAATGAAATAAGAATAATGATGTAATAATGAAACACTATCATTATATCCGAGATGATTTCAATAATCAAAATAATTTTTCATATCCCAAATATTTTATTTAAAAATTTAAATTCAATTCCATTTTGGTATTGGAAATTCATTTTCAAAAAGTAAATATAATCAACATATCATCATCATATAGAAGTAGATAAATTATGAACTTTTTAATTAATTTTAAATAAACTAATATATCAAAATTACATATTAAAACCCAAATTTTTAATAGAAATAAATTTAATTTAATATTCAACCATCCAAAGTTGTTTAAAATTACTGAAGAGAATCATTTGAAAAATTATCCTAATTAATTTTACATTCATATTCAAAAATATTAGGACAATTCTAGAATAATTATTTATTAGTATATAAATGAAAGAAAGAAGATTTGAAAAAAAAATTAATTTAAAATTTTAGATATATAGAAAATAATTTTGAAATATACATAAGTAATTCTTAAATATGTAGAATTTTGTTCTATATAGATACATCCCTCTCATCAAAAGATTTTTTTGGATATTGATTCAAAAATTTATTTAATTTAATTCCCTACAGTATTACATTATGATTTTTTATTATTTCATTCTTTTATCATCACCTTGGATTAATTTTTTTGACTGATGAATTACTATTGAGGGGAGGGGTAAAATATTATAATTACCAAATCATAGTAAAATAGTTTAATCTAGGAAATATCTTAATGATAAGTACATAAAAAACAATTTTGTCACTTTTTGTTAGTTTTCTGAAATAAATATGTTGGATTCCATAATCAATTAATCTATTGATAATCATTGCTCTTCTATCCACCCATAGTGTATTATTTTTAATCTAGTACATGGATTTTTTATTTTCATAAGGATCCATTGTTGTGTTTAGCTACATAATTGGACATCAACGAATGAAAAAGTAGTTCTATTGGTTTTTTTATAAAAAATTTATGTGGTATCCATTCATTTTGGTAAAATATTTTAAGGTGGCATTTTAAAAGTTGATTCAAAAAACAATTCACATTTGACCAAAAATATTCATCTCAATCCACCACATGTATAATATGTTATATCCAATTATACTAAACATTTATTCTCTAATTGCAAATCCATTGAATTTTAAAAATAAGATCTAAATTTCATTTATTGAATTCATTTTGGATTAGTTAATTGGTTTCATAGTTATATATTTATTATAGGTATGTACTATTTCTCCATGTCAAATTATATATTTTGTATACTATTCATTTATGTGATATATTTAATTATTAAAATGTTTCCATATATTTGTACAGATGATGAGGCTTTACTTGTGATTATACTATGGGAATCATAATTTTGGATTTATCTCTTTTTCCAATACTATTAAATTATAAAAAATATTTATTTTATGTGAAAAAATTTAATTTAATAAGTTACATCATGTTTTAAAATGTCATGTTCGAAATACATAAATATAAGAAAATAGTTTAATACCAAAAAAATAATATATATTTAATTTTAATCTCATAATTATTATAAAATCATAAAATTAAACAATTGAACTTAAAATATGACTATAATGGGATTAAAACCATTTAAATATGTGTAAAAATATTAATTCAAATATAGTGTGTCAATACCCCCATAGTAAAACAATGATTATTCATAATCATAAATTTCCATCATTAAAAATGAGATGGAAGCAAATCTATCAATATTCAAATTTCATGACAATATAATAAAAAAATAATCTATGTACAATCAAATTATAAAATATCACAAAAAATATCAGTTCAATTTTCCATTTTTAATAGATACAATCAATTCAATTATTTTAATTTTCCCCTTTAAAAAGTTATGGAACTTCTCCTTTCATTCATTCATGTTAATAAATTCATTATTACTAAACATACCCATTTATGATCTAACTCAATTTTAAATTTAATCTCTCATAATTCATTAAAAAATTCATGTATATTTTTATTCACATAACGATGAACATGATCATTATATACAAACATGTAATGAATCTACTACATCCACATTGTCAAGACAAAAGTCACATAAAATAATGATATCATTCATGAAAGGTTCAAATTATTCTATGACTTATGTTTTGTAGAATTTTATGCTTAAAATCAAGGCTCAAAGTAAGGTTTTAAAACTTCTATACAAAATAATATATCCAAAATAAATGTGTGATGAAAAACCCTCTTCAATTTTTCAACTCTCATTTCCCCTAAAACTCAATGTAAATGTTTAAAAAAATAAAATCATAATAAATGATTTGTGCACCATCTTATATAAAATTTTTTCATTAATAGTTTTTTAAATTTTTAAATTACTAATTTGCGTTATTCCTTTTAATATATTTTTTTACAATAGTTTACCCAAGAAATATCGAACCACAATTGATAAACATAATTGGTCTAGTAGTGAGTATTTTTTGTTTTCTAAAATTAACAACCATTTTTTCTTATTTTGTGTTCTCTTTTTTTCAAATTAATATTTTTTAATTAAATATGGGAGACCATTAAATTATCATTAATGAATAATCAATGCTAATTTCCTCCCATAAAAAGAAACCACACAATTTTTTTCTTAATTTAAATTTTGTCTCATTCAATGTGATTCCATTCAACCCCCTATAATATTAATATATGTCAAAAATACTAAGATGAGTGATAATATTGACAAAAATGGATTGTAATATGAATCATTCTAATATAAATTACTTATGGTCCTTATTGGATAATGTATTATTGATGTAAATGTTTCAATTTTAGGAAATGTTGTTTTTCAATATATGCCTCAGTGATTTTAAATGTGTTTTTGCATAGTCGTAGCGTTGAAAATCTTAAATGAATGTTTATGACAGTTACATGACACAGGACCAGTCAAGAAATATGATCAAGATAAAATAGAAATTACATAGCCTAGAAAGACTCTAATTAGAAATATGATATTATAAAATCAATCAATGCATGAATAATAACAACAAATCAATTCACTAAAATTTTAGAATTTCTACGAACCAATAGTTTTTGGTAAATTTCATTTTGCATGAATCAACTAATTCCCTCACATCATGTGTCAACATTTCAATATCCATGATTAATTTTAATAATTTAATTAGTCATTTTACTCATTAATTATAATTATTATTGAAATGTAAAACATTTAATCCCAATATTCCAATAAAAATCATGTATTCTACATAAATATAATAAAAAATAATTTCTAGTGATGGTATGAAATTTATATTGAATTCCCAATAATAGAATTTAAAAAATAAAAATTTGAAATTAAAAGGAAGATTAATATTCACGAAAACTACCTTTATCAATTATTCTTTAGTAGTATGGTGCATGTCATTTTCCTTTCGATTTGATCTATTTTACATTCAGCATGTCAGTTTTGTTTATTTTATCCATTTTTCATCCTTTCAGTATATTAATTAATTGACATTATAATAAAATAACAAAAAATTGAGATATTAGGCATATTCAATAATGATGTAATATTATTGATGGAATGATTGGAGTATGAAACTAGAATATGGGATACCTTCTTGAAATTGATTTTGTTTAATGGAATCGGCTTTACTAAAAAATTGAAAATATTGAGAAAAATATTGTAGACTATGAGATTATTTCCACAACACATAATTAATGTAATGTACTTAGATCATTTAGTATAATATCTCTTGTAAATTTATTTAAAATGTAATTATTAATTTGAATCAAAGGTAAAACAAATATGCAACCTAGAAGGTCTTCATTGGTAATCAAGGTGAGGTAATGTGAACTCCAAAACATGTTTTTGAGGTACCTTCCCATGGAACTTATTGATAGAATGACCACATACCCTGAAAAGATTTTTAAATATTTTCTTCTCCATCATCACATTACTAATGGTTTATATCTAATAACAGTTAATGGGCCTTCCCATAATTAACGATGATTACCTTTTATTAGTGTAGTTATATTTCTATTTAACCACACTTGATATTTAGTGTTTATGGTTCTTGGATTAATTAAAATTTCATGTGGGAATCCTAGTTATCATTTGTAGGCTATTTTGTAATCCAATGAGGTATAATCTTCCATTTTATTCCAGTTCATCCTATTGGTTTCAATAGTTTTTTTTATAATTATTTGTAATTTTCTAATGTAGATTTATTATTGTATATTTGTTTTTGGATGGTTTGTTGTTAACTTTTTTTGATGTACTACAAAATTTTTCATCAAAACATTCATTTCAATATTATAAAAATGAGTTCTCTGGACTCTGATGATCTTTTGTAGCACTCCAAATACTAGAGAATATGTTAGCCCTGAAAAAATCACAAACTACATTAGAATCCTCATTCCAAGTGGATGTTTCATTACCCATTTTGAAACATATAATATATCTAAAAGAACATCTTAAATATTAAATGACATTAGGAATGATACCGTGAAATATTTTCCCCATTATTCATCAATTTCATAAAAATTAATTAGATTTTGAAGAATTTTCTATAATTTTTAGATAATAATAGGAAAATACAATTTTTCATAGTTGATAAATAATTCCTATTCATATTTAAATAATATGTCCTCATAAATTAAATACTCCAAATCATTATAGGATGTAATATATATTTTAATGTGTCCTCCACAATATTATTTATGATATAATTCAACAATTGATTAAATTTCACATCTTGGTATGCATGTTATTATGATTTTATAATTATAATTTTTTTCATTGGAAATGGGTCTTCCAAAATATAAAATCATGATATATGTGTTTATTTATGATTTATTTGATATTTTTGATTAGAGGGTACCATAAATGTAAAAAATTTATTTGCAATGTTGCAATACCTTTGTAAATCACTATTATTGATTTAGAGTTTTTTACTAGGAATCTCGCCATTAATTGGGGTTTAGTTTTTATTTTTTTCATCAGCGATGTGGGGTTAAAAACATAGATGATCAATAACCTAATTTATATTTCCCTTTTTATATTTATCATTCATTAAACACTCTTTTATTTGTAGAATCAATTTCACAAGAGTTGTATTAGAATCTGTCTTATTCATAAAATACTTTCATGATTCATTCTAAAAAAATGCCGCATTAGTTCCATGAATATATCATCAAAACATATCTAGTGAATAGATTACTATAAAATTCATCCTCTCTATTATCATGTAATTTATTTGTGTGTAATACATGTTCCATGATGTGTATGATATGATTTGAGGATTTTTGTCAACTCTCAATGATTGAGAGGCTCTAATTGCATAGATGGATACATCACAATGCAACTGAAAAGGGTACACCTTTTTGGGTGATTTCATTATTAGAGTTGTGATAAAACATTTCCTCATTTATTATAATTATTAAATATAAAAAATATTCATACATGAAATAAATATGTTTGATATGGGATGAAATTTATTACTTCAAAATTTTACTTATCAACCTCATATGATTTTTTGGAAATTAAGTTCACCAACACTAATATAGTTTCTACAATGAAATGATATTTTTCACAACTAATATAGTATTATTTTCAATTCATGTATTAATAAGTTCTCTAAATTCCCCAATCAGTGATGAAATGAATTATTGAAAACATGATATCCCCAAAAATATTCCTAGGTAGTCCTCATAATGATATGTAAAAATACACTCCCGAAACCATTGAAATTTACATGGGCTATTACATAGCCCTAAATTATTTATTTTATTGGGTAATGTTCTGAAAGACATATTAATATCATATTCTTCTAATCTTTGAGTGTGACTGGTACCTATAAGTATCATGAAAATCCATGTAAATATAATATTGTTTTTTTACCGATAACCTATCTAGCATATATTTGATGAAAAGAATGGGAATGTCGTCTATTTGAGTAACTTGATGTAGAATCATGTTATCAATACATACTATCTAGATGTTTTGTACTATAATGAGGGTAGTATATTTTAGTAATTGTTAATAGTTGGTAGAAAGGATTTCATTGGGCTATATGAATTTGGTTACCTAACTGAGAATCAAAGATTGAGTATTTGTTGTCAGTTATCATAAATTTCAATATATTTTTCTAATAATCCTAAAAAATGGTGGGATTGAGTCTTTATGATGTTTAATTTACCTATTTTAGAAATACTTTTTCAAAAAATTATTTTTGAACAGACAATTGTATTGACCCTCGGAATATCACTTAAACCTAATCCTATTGAATAAGAATTTCTTTTGAGATGGGAAATCATATTCTGTTTTGGTGAATTTGTTAGGTTATTGGCATTTACTAATATAAATTTATTTCATTTCATTAGGATAGAATATATAAAATAACAAAGAACATGATTTTTTTTCAAACATTTGGGTTGTTCAAGGGATGATGTTAAATATAGATTTCATATTCTAAGATTGTAATTTTTTTATCATCTCATTCTGTATTGATTACAAATAAATAATTTAATATTTAAACACTCCCTATAACATGAGATCAATATTATTCAGGTTCTAGGGAATTGGAATGTTAAAAAAAACACTTTCTTAATGACTATAAGTTATGAAGTTATCCTGAATTTTAAATTTGTTCTAATAATTCTTTATGGGTGATTTTATAATGAAATTTATTACTAGAGGGACGTTTCATGATATAAATAATTTTTAATTGAATATTATTATATCCATGTTCCATTGTGAGTGTTTCTTCATAACAAATAATGATAATTATTGTTCTTTTCGCATGGTTCTCACAATGATTATGGTAGAGTCACCTAGTACATGGTGTAATTTCATGGTATGAACATTAAATTATATATGAAATATCAATCCCCTTTCCCGGATGAGTAAATCGTCACCAACTCTAGCTGGGAAAATAATGGATCTTTTTGGTAATTATAGAACCACTTGAGTTGGTGTAATTTCATCGATCAACAAGGAAAAAAATTCTTCGTAAGGAATAAAATGTATTGATGCTCGCTGATCATATAGTATACTACTAATATTTAAATTCATAATCATGCATGGAAAATAAAATTTCCCAAGATCATGAAATTTATGTGGTATTAGTGGTGTGATCACTATTGAGTCACTTATTCCTAATCTTATAATCTAATTCCATCAATCCTCATTATTTCGTGGGTAAGTCCTTTAGAAATCTACCATGCACGGGGTATTTATGTATTATATTTTATAGGGGGTTGCGTGTCACATCTTTATAAAAGCTTTCTTATATTTCTTATAAAATCATCTATTCTTCATCCATTATTGAGTAAATAATTCATTTGGAAATGGTTCTTAAATTCAATTTTCCTCCTTTTGATCACCTTTTTTTGGTGGTCAGGTTGAACCTTCGAATTAATCTCAGAATCCACATCCATTATTAGTTTAGTTAGCAATAATTTGTTTCCACTTAGTTTTGCAGAGACATTCACACATTGTTTTGGATTGAAAATTATTTGTGAAAGGTGATCTCTTTGATTCATGGTTAGATTTCCCATTAGGTTGTCAAATATGTTTTCCAAAATATTCAATGACATCCTTAGCTCTTCAATCTCCATATATTATAGTTTATTAAATGAAATGTTCAATGTTTTTTCATATGGGGTTTTCTTTTACGGTTTATTTTTTGTTATTTTTTTGGGAGAGTATTTGGAATTATTTCTGTTGAATTGAAGTCGGTTTTGTAATTAATTATGAAATGAAGGTCTATCAGGGTTCTACTAGAATACATATCCTGGATGGGTCAATAGTTGACATGACAAATTTTACTGTAATTTATTTTTATATGTGGAAGAAACACAACTCATAGTACTGAGTACTTTTAGACAATGATATGTGTAATGACAAGTAGACGTAAATAAACCACATACCATAGTCATGAGTTGTTGTTCCTTCACATTGTCCACAATATGTTACCTCATCAAAGATTCCATTTCATTATGTATTTAATCATGTAAGGGTGAGGTAGAGTGAAACTTCCATACACGATTCATGGATTTGATTCTTGAACCTCAAGAATCAAATTTCTTTGAGTTTTGTGATATATTTCCAATCATACCTCTATGATATAGAAGTGAATTATCAATCAAGAATTATCCAGATGAGGTATTTGGAATGTCATCATCATTATAATGATGAATTTCAATTTAATAAAACACAAAATTGATGTTCCTCCAATTTTTGATTTGTGAATCTAGAGGATGGATTACAAAATCACTCCATATAAACATAATGTGACTCTCATGGTTATTAGCAGATTAATTTTATATATTTTCAGATAATTGTTCTTCCAGTTGAGGGGGAAAACCATTTCATGAATAATATTTTTATATCATCTAATTCTAGGACCTATCCAAGTTCTCGATTGTAAAATAATTTGTTTTTCACTTCCTCGAGTGAGAAGGTTAATTCTCTTTACACGGCCAGTTCTTTTATAGCTCCTTAGGGTATTGAACTCGAGAAATAATGTTTTAATTCATGAATATGTTTGTCTGAGACATCTCCCATAAGACTATGGATTATAGGTAGAAATTTAATCATATAAAGAAAAATAAAAATCATTCTATATAGAGGGGATATGTAATTGATTTTGTTAGATTTAAAATTGTTGTGCACCGTGATTAGAAAGTGATTTGTTGGGATTGTCTGTCATTATTGAAGGTTCAATGTGCTAACTTATTATGTCGCACAATTATATGATGTATATTTTTTAATTCCTTTTCAAATTATTTTTTTCACAATTTTTTGTTAATCGTTATTTTTTATATAAAATTATATTAAATGTTTAATTAGCCTATGTGTCATTCAAAATATATTTTTTAATTTATTGTTGTTTTGATTCACTACCTCCCTAAATATAATGCCACATTAAGAACTATAAAATGGTTGGGAAAAAATATTTAAATTACATAAGTATGATATCATTGTAAACCCTAGGTATCCTATTAAATAAAAGTGCACAGAAAACTAGTTTTTCAGTTTTTGGTGGGTTTATGATAAAAATATGTTTTAATTATTTTTTGTGAATTTCTTAGTGAGAAAATTTGTAATTAAATGTTATTTAAAAGAATTAATTAATATGGTGATATGTTTAGGGTTTTTTAATCATATTTCTATGCTATCATTGATTAATGAATTTACACCTTCTTCTTTCACTGAATGGTATGAGATAGATTAATCTACTACGTCATCACACCCCTTGGATAGATGGATTCTATGAGTATATACTTATTTTAATTCTTTGGTTGGTCTTAAATCTTTATTTGTTGCATAGAATTGTAGCATTTTATCATGATTGATTAGGGGAATTGATGATCATGAATTGTTGTTCTCTAATAAACCAATATTCAAAAATATAATCTTACAAGCATTAAGATGACTTTCAAGAACCCACTACCCATATAGAATCAATTCCATCATTTAATTAATTGAATTATGTGTAAGGTTATATAGATCATTTACCAATGAAATTAATATTAAAAGATATAAAATAAAAAAACTAAAATTCAAATATAAAACCTACCTAATAATTGAAACTAGATGCAAACATAATGAATGAAATTATCAAATGGAATAAACAAATCATGATAATAACAATGTTATGGCCTCTAACATTCATAATTACTCAATGAAACTAAAAATCATTTATCAACAAGTTGAGTCGATGTGGAAGATGGGAGAAATAATGGAGTAAATAAAAAATGTGAATAAATAAGGGAATGAAATCTGCTACAATCCATCATCTAGATATCCTCCCGTTAATCCATACTCTTTAATTCACACCAGTCATTTTATTTATTTTCTTGTATAGGGGTTTAGGGCTTAAAAATGTTCTAATAATGAATATTAGGACATAATGGATCATCAACAGTAGTAATGTTGGCACTAGAACTTTACTTCAAAATGTTATTTGTGGTATCCTGTCATTTTCACTGAATCAGTGAATGAAAACTTCTAGAATTTTTTTGAAAAATAATCTTCTATTTTGACACCAAAAATTGAAGATCCATTAGATACTTTTTTAATAATTTTAATCTATTTTATTCTTATAAATTATTCCGTCAAGGAGGAATATTTTCATTCAATAAATATGATTTCACGGGAATTTATGAGCATAATTTTAGTTGAATCAGGTGGGATTATAGTGATCAAAGCTCTTTATATATATTTTTTCAATCATCATGTTGAATTTTTATTCATTAGACGAACCATTTAGGTTATAAGTCCATATATGAAAATTATTCAGTCCTATGAGCTGATTTTGAGGCTTGACATGAGAAAAAATTTTGAGCCTGCAAATGTGGTATTAATATCTTGGTCCAGTAGAATTAATTTAATATCAATATGTATTTAATAATTAAAAAATGATTTATTTTAAAATAGATCATTTTATAAAAATGTTCCGTTAAAATACCAAAATAATTTTTAGCAATTAAAATACACTATTTTTTTATTAATCTCAATATTATTCGGAAATAAAAAAAAGACAATTGACATTAATATATAACTATTGTGGAATTGAAACAATCTAAAAATTATAAATATAATAAAAAACCAAAGTGTTTCATTGACTATAATAAGTTATTATTATATTTAAGGTAATCTATCTCATTATTTGTGGAAGTAATATTATGGATATAGTTTTTATCATTAAAAATATATTATTTTTTTAGATCATCATCTAAAATATCAGGGCAAAATACAAATCAATGGAAACTATATTATCATGTCTATATATTAAAACATGTCTAATCACTATATTTTATTTTTCCATTAATAGATAATAATTTTTCATATTAGTAGAAGAACCTTCATCTTAAGGACTAACAGATTCTGATCCAATGAAATTTTTATGTTATGGGATATATGGATAGTACTCCATGGTATATTTACAAAAAAAGGTGTATCCAATCAATAGCAATATTCTAATATGTGTAAATTTATTAATCATTTTTAATCATTAACAATTCTGAATGTTCTCATGAGACAACATATCCCAGATAATAATAATAAATTTTGTAAACCATGTTTATCTACCAAAATAATATAGATTTCACACCCTCATGATAATATATTCAAGAAAAACATGAATTTTCTAGGATCATTATTATCATTATTGACTAGTGAATCTGAAATCCATCAAAATACTCTATTATATTCATATATTTAGGATAAATTCTGCATGGATCATATAGTGTTTTAAAAACATTAGTAAATGAAGGGAAACTTATTTATAATTTAACATTCAACAGAGGAAACATCATCCAAAAAATATTTTTGCAATCCATATTATGTAGACATGATATAAATCTACTCAAGAATTGTATGGTTTATTCATTAAATGATAATATTTTACTAAGAAGATTGACTCACTATTTGGTTTCTAAAATTCGATCCACCTTATAAATATTATTAAACATATTATATATGTATAGATGGATACTATTATTATTCGTGGAATTCAATCTTCTCCTTGATTTGTTTTCTATAGGGGATTTCCATTTTATTGACACATCGATGAGATCATTTTTATTTAATAATATGTAATTATATGGTATTCATGAGAACCCATATATTAAATTCATTAAATATTACCTTTATCTAATAGATATGGTACTAGTAGTTCCTTAGAAGCTATAATAAACATAATCATGCATTCATCATTAATAAATATTTGATTTATGATACATTTCACATTTATAATTATAGAGAACCTAGAATTAACAATAGATTTTTTTATTTGGTGTAACATTTGTAAAAATGTTTTTTTATTAAATTACACTAAGACAATAATTAAATTATTTATCAAAATTCTATGAAAAATCATGATTCTATAACTATTATAAAAAAATATGCTTCCTAATATAAATGAATAAACAAAATATATATGTCATTAACTATGGAACACTCTTGAATAATATGATCAACCTTGTATATTTTAAGGTAAAACACATATTTAAAATTAAATCCCTTATGATTCCAGAATCACAATGAGAAAAGATTAATAAAAAAACATAGAAACCATACCAAATCTAATAAGGATTTGAGTTAATGGCTTAATAGAAATACCAAAACTATACTTCTACACCTGAAATTATCTCTATTGTGATTTTTGAATCATAACTATTCATATAATATAATGGTCAACTAAAATAAGGAATCCTTAATGTGGACATATTGGAGGGACACGATGATTTTAAAACCCACTTGACCAATACAGTGTATTGAGATATTTTCAACATTATATCAATCTCTACACCATGATATTCCAAGACAAAATCACCAAAAATGTATTTAGAAGCTTCACATGGAATCTTTTTATAAAATTCGGGGTTACTATTATTATGATTTCCTTTTAATATTAGGTAACCAATATTGTTTTTGAAATAAGATTACTTTTTCCAATTTGACTATTGTTTCCCGTTTTAATTATTCCTTTAAAAATCTACAAAAACATAAAACAACTACTAAATATGAATCCCTCATCAATGAACAAAACTATAGTATTTCCTACAATGTCATGAGAAATATAAATAGATTCAAATTCCTATATTGACAATATCTCATTATCTTACATCATTCCATCTTTACATTGTCCATAATAGCCTTCAATATAGATTAATATGATAATGTCTTGGCCATCATCTTAATCATTATTCTTGATATTGGGGAAGTAAAATATAATTTTTTTAAATTCATCTATATGAACATGAATTGAAAATTAATTCAACATATTTAATATGTAATGTTTAATTTTTGATATATACATATTTTCAAATATGATTCCATATATAATTTTTCTTACATGGACTAAATTCAGGAAATGAAGGTTACATAAGATACTCCTCAATGTTTTTTAATATATAAGGTATTTTTTGCGCTAAAGAGATTTTTTGAATACACTAAGAGAGATATAACTTGATGTTATTATGGACCTTTTATCAAATAATATAATTATATGTTTTCTTCCAGGTCCATAGTGGGAATCTTTTAGACCTTGTTAGACTAGATATACACTCATAATGAGACTATATACAATATATGTTATTACCATTAAATATATCAATATAATTCATACTAGAAACAATTTCCATATCAGTGATTCTAAAATACCATCATTTAAGGGATAACCATGACATATTCACGCTTATTGATCACAAGATCGTGTAATGATTACAAATTTTTAGTAAATAAATGGGTTAAAATAGGATTGAAATTTATATATTTAACAAATAATGAAATTTATAAATAGAAAAAAAAATTATCAAAAAATTAGAAATGAATTGAAGATATAATGTTTTATAGTCATTCAGACTAGTTTGTAATAATTACAATGATAGAAAATAACCATCTTAAAACATAATATAAATCCAAAATCAAAATCTACAATAATGTATAAGATTTAGAAAATATTATAGCATAAAATAAAATCCATAACATGATAACCAAAAATCATTGAATGAATAAAATCTTATAAGTATTCAGACAAGCCAACCTGCTGTCAAAAAACAGAATTTCTTGGATGTTATAGTGGTGATGCACCTAGAAAAAAAATGGGAACATCATCACCAATAAAATAATGTCTCTACCAGAACATAGGACTGAAAATAAAACTGAATATTAAAATTATGTTTCTATATATGTCTTAGAGAGAAAAAACTCCGACATTATTCGATTTCCAATGGA
Source organism: Viscum album (assembly GCA_963277665.1). Taxonomy (NCBI): domain Eukaryota; kingdom Viridiplantae; phylum Streptophyta; class Magnoliopsida; order Santalales; family Viscaceae; genus Viscum; species Viscum album. The sequence continues at coordinate 1,596,796,227 of OY728133.1, read as the reverse complement.
GAAATAGATCCCTTTCTAGAATGAAAGATATCATATCTCTAAAATATTTTATATAAATCTATAATTCAATTTTGAGAAATGAATAGTAGAAAAAGAAATTCAATTCATATCTATTGAAAAATTTAGAAAATACATGACATCGAATGGATAAAAATAAGAAACAACTAATCACATTAAACCCCAATGAAAATAAATTTTAAAAATAAACAATGAATAATGGAAAAATATATATTACATATGACCTTGATTAATGCTTCACCAATGTTAATAGAATCAACTCCCTACTAAAAGGTTAAAAACATCCACTATAGATAGGTCAATCAAACCCCACATAAGGGTAAAAAAGAACCTACACATGTGTAGGGGGATCCGTTTCAAGGTATTCTAACCATTATATAAGGGTCATAAACAAAGATAATATCTCATATACGGGCTTGTAATCAGTTATGTATTGGTTATTCCATAAACACATGGGAAACATAACTATCGTCTGGGACCATAGGTAATGGAAACATTCATTTAAGGAAAAAAATTATATGTAAAGGTAAATAAAACAAAAAGAAAAATATATAAAAAGAAGGAATAATGTATATAATGATTAATTATTATGATATGAACTTGACAAATTAAAATACATAACTAACAAAAATTTAGATTCACATGGAGATTAATTTAAATTATAAATTTCAATATTAAAATTCTACATATGTAAGCATATTTGTACAAAAAATATCCATATTCAATAGCTCATTATGTGGTATTTTTTTATTATGGATGATGTATATTTCAAAATTTTCTCTTTAAAAAATCTAATCATTCATTTATAAAAAAATTTATATTTCCCTTCATAATATATATTTATTTATGAATAATTTTTTCTTATATTAAATGTTTTTATTGGATAACCTGTCCTATAATTCACCTATGTGAATAATAAAATAATTGAAATCAATATATAAATGAAATATTTTATTTAATAAAAAAGTATATTCAATTATATTTAATATTTATAAAAAGATATAAAATTTTCAATCAATATTTATTCTTAATAAATAATAATTATTATTTAATAAATCGTATATTTAGTTTTATATCATGAAATTGTATTAATTAAAAATATTTAAACTATTATTTCACTAATGATATTCAAATTTATTCATTTTCTAAAATATAATAAATCCAATAAATTTCCATTTTTTAAATATAATTTCACTGTTAGAATCAATTTTTTAAAAATTGAATAATTAACAAGTATTAAAAAATTAAAAATATTTATAATAGAAACCAACATAAGATATAAAATATTAAAATTTAAATACATGTAAAATGAAAGAAAAAAACAATTAATTTTTTTTCTTTATTGACCTAAAAATTTATCAGTATGATCCATGAAATATTCTTTTAGCATTGGTGACAGAAGCATCATTTTATGTGTGATATTTCTAAAAAACAATGTTGTATATTGTGGACAAACACTCAATGTTGTTAGAAAATATAATTTCAATTAAAAAACCTTTTCAATTAATTTTGTTTTATTTATTTAATTTTTGTAATTCTTATTTTCAACACAAATTATGTGAAAAAATTAGTTTTATTAGACCTTATTCCAAAAGGATAAATCACCAATGTACTAGACAATATCATTAATTCCTGTTATTTTTTGTAATCTAATAAAATTTTTATGATTAAGTTATATGTTTTTGTTCAATAACAACAATCAAAACCACATCTTCATGATATTTTTATTTGAATAAACAACCAACAGATACCATGTACATAGTGTATATGATTTCGTGATAATAATTTAAAATACATTATCTTTCATGAAAACATCACATTTGAATCATAAAATGACATGATATGCTTTAAGATCATTTGAATATTTTTTACTATGAAAATTTAGAAATTAATAATGAATTATTATTTTTAACTACATTGAAATACACTTCATGATTGAGACCATGTGTTATGAAATTCCTATCATTCACCCTCAAATAGCATGAAAAATATTCAACAATAAGACAAAATTGTATATGAACAAGTGAGAACATATTTATACTAATAGAGTATAATAAGAATAATATCTATTACTTTTTTATGAAATATATGGATGAGTGTTTTTTCAACCAGTAAATCATCTATAGAAAATTTCTATAGTTATCTTGATTCAATACATAATATACATATTTCATTATCAAATTTATCATTGGAACTAATAAACCTTAAAAACAAGAATAAAGTGTCTAGGATAACCCATTAATCCAAATATATTAAAAACCTAATTTATGTTCATTGATTATTTATAAGGTAAAACTATTTCCAAATTTATCGGATTAACGTGTATTAGTACTGTTTTGAAATCACATGATTGAAGAATTTCATGCCCTTATTTAAAAATTTACACTTAGGGAATTTCACAATTCAGCATTATTCATGTAATGACATCAAACAAATATACAGGATTTATTCATAGTCAACCCAAGATCATGAATATATAATAATATATGGAAAATTTTAAATATAATATATTAATTTTATGACAGAAATATTTTATTCATGATTTTTATAAAGGAAAAGAGACTGATAAAAAGAAAATATTTAAGAAATACTATTTATGATGGTTGTACGCACTATTGAATTTTGTCATTTTATGGCTACATTCATTACCATTGTTTAATTGAAACAAAATCAAAATCCAATCCCAGAAAACCCGAAATAAGAATTTAGTTAATTGAACATATCACCAATTCTAATAATTGGACTCTTTTCTCTGATGGTGACTTGATTAAACATATTTTAATTAAAATATAAATAATTTTTTGTCATATATCATCACAAATTATATCCAGGATAATAAAATCATGTTTCATGTCATGACATATGTGGAGATACACTGACATATTTCTCTTAAAAAAGAAAATTTTCCTAATTTTTTATCTTCATGATGTTTATGGTCCTGTGGTAGGTAATTTCCATGATGTAGAGTGTAACACCATGAATGTTTTTGTAAATAAATATGAAATTAAAAATTACAACATATGGTATTTTGGATAACTAAATTAAATGTTGGAGATATTTTATTTATCTATTATTTGAAAAATTGGCATATTCTATTGAGTTTATCAAACCATGATGAAGTTAATTATCTAATAATGGAATCCCCTGATAATGGTATTCAATATAGAAATAAGTGGTTATAAAATTATTAGTTAGATTTTAGAGGGAAATGAAACAAATATTTTATGTTTATATTTCATGGATTAAAATGAATTAATTATAATTATTTCACTAGATTAAATCATGTGGTACTCTTCTTTATTTCTCATAAGAGGATATTGATAATATGTTTTTCTAAAAAATGGATAAAAGTGTTTGGATTCATGGTTTTATATATAATCTTCATGTTCTATTTATCATTCTTATTAAATATAATTAAATATAAGATTCTAAAAAGTAATAATGTGTTACTAAAATAATAAAAAACAATTCATTTTGTGTGGAATAAGTATATTGAAAAAATACTACAATATTATATCCTAGCAATTAAAGGATAACTTTTTAGATAGGAACACATAGTTTCATTAATATAAAAACATATATATGAGGTAGTTAGTAAATGGATAATCATGGTTATGGGATTATGTCTATCTGGAGAATAAAATTTAATGTTATAATATAGTCGATTTCAGATAATGAACCCAATTATCTTGTAGTTTATATCATAGATCATTTACAATGCAGAGGCCATCAAAACATGTTTCAATGAAGAATCAAATTTGTAGTCATGAAATGGGTAGTGTCATGTCATCCACAAAGATATAAAATCATTTTTATAAACTATATAATAATACATTATATTTATAAATTGTAAAATACATCAAAAAATGGATCATAAAGTAGAATAATATGGACATACCATTGGATCATCAGTGAGACTAAAAAAAAACCATGTAACTGATATGCACCATTGAACAAAATAACTATAAGATAAAAAGATGTATCTCCCAAACATCAATATAACATGTATTAGTAAAATATAAAATCACAATATCTATTATATTTGTATTATCAGGTAGTGAAAATCAAATTAAAAACATTTTGATATAAATACGTTACATTTTTTATTTTCTTTATAACTGTTTCTGATCAAAAATATGAGAAAAAAGAGACCAATATTTATCCTTTTAAAATTAGAATAACACCTGAAAGTCATATCATAAATTTTTGAATAAAAACATTACTTATTGTGAACCCACATTCACTTCTTTTATTATGCTTCATCATATTATCCAGATCACAAAATGTGGAATAATATGAACAAGGATTAGACATAGAGTTAAATCACTACTATAATTTCAATTTATAAATTTAAGAATTACATGATAGGAAACCTATATTTTAGTTGAAAATGCATATATGTTGAGATAAAATAAATTCATATATTCTATATGATTTTTGTAATAAGGTAATGGAATATATTCTTTGATATACATATATGAAAAAGTATTGAAAATGTTTTCATTAGTAAAATATAGAGTATATTTTGACTAAATAAATTTACAAAATGATATACAATAGATCCAATAATTTTATAATTTATTTCAAGATGTAGAAAATGTAAAATTTAGTTATGGGAAGACTTGAATGAGAAGTTGAAAGTGTATTTTACGTCAATATCTAGTGAACTGTACCTCTTGCTCAATGGAAGGATGAAAATTTGATAAAATTATGTATATTACTCTATAAAAGGGGACTCTCATTTTGTGGTAAACCTTCCATATTATTTTTATAAATCTAATTTTATCAATTTTTATAAAATTTATTTTATATTTAAAAATTCATAGTCACCAATATAGACTGATATAATTTTATATGATAATGATTAAATGAAATATATATCATATTATTAGTTTCAAGATTTCTTAGTAATAAAACATAATGGCATCAAATAATTAGAAAAAGATGAATGTTAATTAGTAATCATTATTCAAGTAGGATGATAATTATTATAAGAATTTTTTTAGGAGGAAGAATTGTATAATATAGTACAGTTATCCATTAATGTAGAAATAAGTTATATATTACCAACGTTGATGGGTTAAAGTAATATACATGAATAACCTACGTAAGAGAAGGGAATAAAATTGAAATAGTAAAATAAATAATATGTTATATTAATTATATAAAGAAAAAAATTAATGTTGTAAAAAAGTATAATTGAAGATGGAACTATTATGGAAATGTTGGATTCCTAATTGAAAGAGAAAATTATATTATGAAAGTGGCAGGATCAAAGCACAATAACTAGGATATAAAATTCAAATATTGATATTCCTTCCAAAAAATCCTCATCATGTGGACTTTGAAAAATTATATGTCTAAATTATTGAATAAATTTAGGAATCTAATTAAATATATAATAAAATTATCTCAATTATGGGTAGTTATGACATTATATTATTGTGACATATTTTGAATATTTATGTGAATATTTCAATAATCCAGTGGGATATTATGTGGAAGGAAAACATTTTTCTAACATGTTAATTATGAAATAATGGCATGGGAGTTTTTTAGCTGTATATTTTTTTAGATGAAAATTGATGAAATGTGGATAGAAATTATATCTAGATGTAAGATAAATGTGATATTTTGGAATCCACTTATGTTAGAAAAACCTAATGTAAGGTTTTCAATAAAAGAATATTTATTGAGTATGAAAATATATTTATTATTGTATATGACACCAATAGAGATAAATGAATGTTGTATCATCCAACATTTATGTAAAACTAAAAATATTCCTCAAAAAGAGAATTTGTAATAATATCAATGGGAAATATTAAATTTGGTTTAATATTGAGGAATATTAAGGAATATGAAATGAAACATACTCCAATTAGATAAAAAAGACTTATGTAACTCCAATACATATGTAAGATCAAAAACATGGGTAATTAATTATTGGTAACTAAAATTACATCACATATCAATAGGTAAATGTTATTGAAGATCTCTAAAATGGTGGAGGTACTATATTTAATGATTCTTCGATGATTCATCAAATAAAAAAAACATGAAATAGTGGGATGAGTCTTAAAATATAGAGAGTGTAATCAATAAGGAAGATGATGAATACGAAGGAGAGAATATGATATCAAATTTTTATTATTGTAATTTCATAAATAATATGTACTAAATCATTATAAAAGTATTCATTGAGTTCCCGCCGCTGCAGTGGAGGTACTATATTTAATGATTTTTCCACTGTTCGTTTCTTCTTCCCACTGCAGTGGAGTGGGTTTTTCCTGTTGCAGGTTTTCGGTCCCCTATTTCACGAAGTGTCCACCGCGAAGTGGTTCTTGCCGGCGAAGCTCCCGCCGCTGGCTTCATTGAGTTCGAGGATTTCTTCACCCTTTGGTTCCTCTCCCTGCTGTCGCGAAGTGAGCGGTGGTCTGTAGTCGGATTTGTTCTTCCTTTTTCGCGAAGTATCCACCGCGAACTGGTCTTGACTTGCGAAGCTCCTTCCACGAAGATTCCCTGTGCTGAGAGACTTGCGCGAGGGGACTTGCGCGAACCCGCCGGTGTTACCTCGCGCACCACTTGGACAAGGGATTTGCGCGTAGGGACTTCCTTGTGTTCGAGGATTTCTTCACCCTTTGGTTCCTCTCCCTGCTGTCGCGAAGCGGGCGGTGTTCTGTGTCGGATCTGTTCTCCCTTGTTCGCGAAGTATCCACCGCGAACTGGTCTGGCCTTGCGAAGCTCCTTCCACGAAGATTCACTGTGCCGAGAGATTTGCGCGAGGGGACTTGCGCGAACCCACCGGTGTTACCTCGCGCACCACTTGGATAGGGGATTTGCGCGCAGGGACTTGCGCGAGGGGAATCGCGCGAAGGAAATCTTTACGCAGGGCTGGGTGAGAAGTAAGGGGACTTGCACGCGGGGTCTTTCTGGTGTGAGGGGTCTTGCGCGCGGTGTGAGGAGTCTTGCCGGTGTGAGGGGACTTGCGCGCGGGGACTTGCGCAGGGCTGGATTTCATTGCGCAGGGCTGGTTACGTGAGGGGACCTGCGCGCGGGGACTTGCCGGTGTTACCCCAGTTTGGTCAACCCCTCCCTAGGTGTATTCGAGGCATTAACATGGAGACGGAGTTGGTGAACCAATGGAAGAACCTCACGTTGACAGACAAAGAAAAAGATCCACTTCCAACCCGTAGAAATGAAGACAACACTTTGACAAAACGAATGGCTTTATTAGTGGTCGGAAGACTGGCGACCGAGGCACCTTTTAATCTAAAGGCCCTCAGGACCACTCTTCAAAATCTCTGGAAATTGGAAGCTGGAGTAGCCATCCGGGAAATTGAGAATAAACTCCTCGTGTTTGAATTCTTCAGCGATAAAGACAAAGATAAAGTCCTCAGAGGACGACCTTGGTCCTTTGACAATCATCTCATCCTGATGGAGGAATTTAAAGGGGGTGACGAGATTCAGAATTGCACACTTACCCGATCCCCGTTCTGGATAAGAATCAGAGGAATTCCGTTCCATGGGAGATCAACACATGTGATGAAAGAAATTGGAGACCGGATCAGCCATTTCCTAGAATGGGATTGCTCGGACCCAATACAATGGGGCCCCTGGGTTCGAATAAAGACTGAGATCAACGTGTCTGAACCCTTAATTGGAGGTATGTTCCTAAAAATTGATGATTCCAACACCTGGATCTCGTTCGAATTTGAAAAACTACCAATCTTCTGCTTCCTTTGCGGACGTATTGGCCACATGGAGAAAGCATGTGGGGCAAGGCCAGAGAATTCCACCGAAAATATTACCTTTCAATACGGTCTGTGGCTCCGGGCCAAAACACACAGAGAGGCATATATCCCTGAGGCGGAGAGACAAATTGATCGGGACCGTCTGATTGCAGCCCATCCAAGGCGACCGGAATCTGAACAACCTCCTATCATAAGGATGGGACCACCTGTCTTCCCTAAAGAATCCCCGGCTGAGCTCAGGGGAAATGGAAACACCTCCCAAGAGATTATCGTTAGATGTTATGATGGGGCTCGGCAAGACAGTCACCTGACTCAGGGTATTACAAAAGCCGACCTCGCTTTTACAGCACCGAATTTAAGGTTCCTTACCTCAACTGGGCCGCTACCTAAACCAAAAGAACCTCCAGAGAAACTTCCGAGGCAGAAACATGTTTCCTTGGATCCGCCTGAAGCTGAGCAGAGTCCAAATCAGTTCCCAACGGATGCCCTTCTGCAAGCCGATTCTGGGATGACTGAAGCTTCACCTTCAGGACATGTTACTCGTGGAACCTGGAGAAGGGCACGTGGCGGTGGTAAAGGCGATTGTCCAGGGAATCCCAAACCAGGAGATCCGATACGGCAAAGTGAGTCCAGTGGTATGTACACCAGTCTCCCCAAAAGGAGGAAAGCATCAGGTTCGTCATTTACCCCACAAGAGACAATGGCGGAGGCGGGTCAGGCCCGACCCCGCCTAGAGCAATGATCGCTCTATGCTGGAACTGCCGTGGGCTTGGAAACCCACGAACGGCTCGTATGTTCCAGCGCTATTGCGCTCAAAGTCGCCCTGATATGGTTTTCCTGTCCGAAACCATATTGGAAAACAAGTACATCACAAATATTGCCCTAAAGTGCGGTTTCCAGGGTTGTTTCCCGGTCCCCCGACAGGGTCACTCAGGGGGATTGTGTCTGCTCTGGAAGGATAATATCGATGTTAGGCTCCTGTCTTTTTCCCAGCGCCATGTGGCTGCTTCCATTGGTGATCCCCACAACCCCACCTGGACGTTTGTGGGCTTCTATGGCTGGCCCTCCCAGTCTGAAAAGTGGAAATCTTGGGATCTTCTTTGAAAACTTCGTCGTGATCTTCCAATCCCCATTCTGTTTGGAGGGGACTTTAACGAGATCCTTTTCCAGAAGGAAAAAATTGGTGGAGCTATGCGCTCCTCCACGTCTATGTCTGATTTTAATGATGCGATCCTTAAGGCAGAGCTGATGGACCTGGGTTACACGGGTAATCCCTTTACATGGTTCCGAGGTAGATATGATGGAACTCGAATCGCTGAACGTCTGGATAGATTCTTTGGCTCAATGGACTGGATGAGCCTCTTCAAAATGTACCATATCAGACATCTCTCGTTCAACTGCTCGGATCACTGCCCAATTGTCATTAACTGTACCCATAATGAGCACGTTACTAGTTCCAGGAAACCATTCAGATTCGAAAGCTTCTGGTCAAATGATCCCGAGTGCGAGGCGGTTATCCGTTCAGGCTGGAAGACGGGGCAAGCGGATCCGAGAACCAACCTTCTCCGAGTATCATCTGATCTGAAGACATGGAGCTAATCTAAATTCCGTCATCCGGACCGGCAATGCAATTTCCTTGAAAGGAAGATTGGCTATCTTCTTAGCAAACCCCCGTCGAGCAGCATTCTCTCCAAAATAAGTGAAACCCAACGAGAGCTGGATGTTGCCCTGCGTAATAAGGAAGGTTTTTGGGCTATGCGAGCGCGTGCTATTCATATAGAAGAAGGGGATGCTAATACCTGTTATTTCCACCAGAAGGCTTCAGCAAGACGCCGGAAAAACTTTATTTCTGGCATTCTTAATTCAGATGGTAGTAAAGTGTCAGACACAGGGGGAATCCAAGAAGCTTTCCTGAGCCATTTTCAGAAACTCTTCTCGGCAGGCCATTCTTACATCTCTCCCGAGATTGAGGACTGCATCAAACCTGTGATTTCTGATGATATGAACAGACAACTTTCTAATGATGTGACGAATGATGAGACTCTTAAGGCCTTAAAGCAAATCCACTCTACGAAAGCCCCGGGACCAGACGGATTCCACGCCCTCTTTTTCAAGAATTACTGGCACATCATCGGTCCAGACATTTGCAATTTAATGCGGGATATTTGGGCGGGGAAAACAGACCTGTCTTCTCTTAATGAAACTATTCTTACTCTCATTCCCAAGATGAAAAATCCGCAAGGGGTCTCGGACTTTCGACCGATCAGTCTGTGCAATGTCTCGTATAAGATCTTCTCGAAGATCCTGGCGAATCGGTTGCGGCCTTGGCTACCCGACGTCATTTCAGAGAACCAAAGCGCTTTTGTGACAAAAAGGTTAATCACTGATAATGCCATTATTTCTCATGAAATTTTCCACTCCATGAAAACGCGTACACGAGCGAAGAGAGGGATCATGGCGTGGAAATTGGATATGGCTAAGGCCTATGATAGAGTGGAATGGAACTTCCTCGAATATGTGATGCTCAAGATGGGTTTCTGCACCAAATAGATTGCCATGATCATGCAATGCGTCTCGTCAGTTTCCTTTTGCATTAATGTCAACGGGGTGCTCACCCGAGGCTTCTCCCCATCCCGTGGGCTTCGCCAGGGAGACCCTCTTTCACCCTTCCTTTTTATTTTAGTGGCTGATGTGTTTTCTAACCTCCTTTCCAGGGCAGCCTCTCTTTCCATAATCCATGGGGCGAAAGCGTGTCGCAAGGGCCCTCCGATATCCCACCTCTTCTTCGCTGATGATTGCCTTCTTTTTTCTCGAGCTACCCCTAATGAGTGTACTGCAATCTGCCAGGCGATTCAACAGTATGAACGGGCTTCAGGACAAATGATCAATCCGAGTAAATCAGAAATTTCTTTCAGCTCTGGAGGTCCCCAGCTGAAAAGAGAAGATCTCTGCTCTTTAGCACGCATCCCTGGGGTCGATAAGCACCAGAAGTATCTTGGGCTCCCGACGGTGGTTGGACGGTCAAAAAAAGAAATCTGTTCAGCTATTGTGGATCGAATTGAAAGGAAAATACAAGGTTGGACCCCTAAAAAAATCTCCAAGGCCGGCAAGGAAATCCTCATCAAGGCGGCACTTCAATCTGTCCCCAGCTATTTGATGTCTATTTTTAAACTCCCTGATGTGGTGCTTTCAAAGATTCAATCCAGTACATCTAACTTTTGGTGGGGACGAAAGGACGGAAAAAATAAAGTCCATTGGATCGCCTGGTCTGCTCTCTGTCAACCAAAATCTGAAGGCGGAATGGGCTTCCGGGACCTTTCTCTGTTTAATGATGCTATGCTGGCTAAACAAGGTTGGCGTATGATTAATAACCCATCATCCCTATGCACGCGTGTTCTCCGGGCTAAATATTTCCCACATAAGGATTTTATGGATTCCCATCTTGGCTATCGACCCAGTTTTCTCTGGAGAAGCATTTGGGGCGGTCGTAATCTACTGAGGAAAGGGCTAGGCTGGAGGATTGGGAATGGTTCTACGGTCAAGATTTGGACCGATCCTTGGCTTGTTGATCAGACAGGCACGAAGGCGTCATCCCCTGTTTATCCCGGATCCGAACATGCCACAGTCTGTTGTCTTTTTGATGATCAAGGGGCGGGATGGTGTCTGGAAAAACTCTTCTCCTGGTTTAATGAGAGGGATAGGAGACTTATTCTGAGTATTCCCTGTGTGTCAGACGCAAGGCCAGATCATCTCTACTGGAAAAACGACAGCTCAGGTGAGTATACAGTGAAAGCTGGCTACCAGCGAGCTCTTTCTGCTCAGATTTCAGAAGGAGATGCGAGGCCCTGGACATCAATTTGGAAGCTTAATGTTCCCCCTAAAGTTCGCTTTTTCTGGTGGCAGGTGTGTACTGGTATCCTCCCAACTAAGAGCCTCATTGTCTACAGACACTTTTCAGACGACAACTCTTGCCCTTTCTGCCCTTCTGTGACTGAATCCCCTTTCCATGCCCTGGTTCAATGTCCCGGGGCTCAGGAGATTTGGAA